>CM077567.1:4350215-4950215 GCA_039657325.1 Stephania cephalantha | reverse complement strand
ATTCAAAGTTGCTCAAACTATCGGGGAATTAAACTTATGAGTCACACTATGAAACTTTGGGAGAGGATAATTGACAATAGGCTAAGGAGAGAAACAACAATATCAGATAACCAATTTGGTTTCATGCCTGGGAGGTCAACTATGGAGGCGATTTTCCTTGTAAGACGATTGTTAGAAAAATATAGAGAAAAGAAAAAAGATCTGCATATGGTATTCGTAGATTTAGAAAAAGCATATGATAGGGTCCCTAGAGATGTTCTTTGGTGGGTTCTAGAAAGAAAAAGAGTGCATGCTAGATACATAGACACTATTAAGGATACGTATGATGAAGTAGTAACGAGTATAAAGACATTTGGAGGAGCTACAAAAGAATTTCCCATTACGATAGGACTACATCAAGGATCGGCTCTAAGCCCATATCTATTTACTTTAGTTATAGATGAACTAACTAGACATATTCAAGAGGATATACCATGGTGTATGCTATTTGCAGATGATATTGTCTTAGTGGATGAAACTAAAGATGGAGTGAATAGGAAATTAGAACTCTGGAGGAATACATTAGAATCTAAAGGCTTTAAGTTGAGTAGGACAAAAACCGAATACATGCACTCGTGAGTTTAGAAACACTAGACATCGAGATGACGGAGTGGTAAAATTAGGGGAAATAGAAGTTCCTAAGGTAAACCACTTTAGGTATCTAGGATCAATCATACAAAATGATGGTAACATTGAGAATGATGTCACACATAGAATTCAAGCTGGATGGAAGAAATGGCGGAGTGCAACATGGGGTGATTTGTGATCGAAATGTTCCTACTAAGTTAAAAGGAAAATTTTATAGGACCGCAATTAGGCCAGCTATGCTCTATGGAAGTGAATGTTGGGCGGTAAAGCAACAACAATTACATAAAATGAACGTAGCAGAAATGAGGATGCTTAGGTGGATGTGTGGTAAAACTCGTAAAGATAGAATAAGAAATATAGAAATTCAAAAACAAGTAGGAGTAGCACCAATTGATACAAAGATTAGGGAAGGGCGGTTGCGGTGGTTTGGTCACCCGCAAAGACGACCTTACTCCAGCTGCTAGCTTTATGACCAAGGTATTAGTTACTTGAATAGGCAGACAGGGTACCTCTTTGAAACATTCTAAGCGAGCTAATGAAAACCTCAATGAATTTACATCTCTTTGACGACAACTGGACCCTTGATTATATAAAAAACCTTAAGTTTCACTCATCATCTATCTCTTTGGAGAATATTAGTAAAAATCTCAGGGTAACCAAACAATAAAGTAAAAATCACTTTCACTTTAATAATATTTGCCTCTACATTTAACCCACACTTGTAGATGAACATTACGTTGATTCATCATCAAAGCAAGTAAAAGGGTATAAGTCTTAAGCTGCCACTAGTGATACAATGTGCATACTGTTACATAGATGTTACATATGACGTAGCCAAACCCACAAAGACAAAACAGTTTGTTGCAGTGTTCATTGAGAATTTCATTCTATACGCCCTTTTCTTATCTTCCATTATAATTTAAACCTCCCTTTTGTTTAAACATACAATTCTTTGGAAGAAAACAGGGTGTTGCTTCCACAGCCATCTCTTCTTAAACGCTACCCAGGGCTGTGCAAACAGGCAGATGGTTTGCACACAAATAGTTTCCTAGGAATCGCCATCCTCCACAGATTTCTTATACTCAGGTTTAAGCTCATAAGTCCCTTGATTTGTTCCTCTCTTATTGTAGACACACAGTTCGTTCAGTATCTCTTTCAAAAATTGCTGCCAAAAAAAGAAAAAAAGAGAAAAAGAGAATTGAGGTTCTCCAAATTGAACATTTTCAAACTAATGGCGTGACAATAAATACTCTATTGTAATTGCTACCATTTTTGCACACCACAGACAATACCACCTACTACAACCAAAACATGGTCTGAAAAAACACCTAAATGTTTTTTTTTAATTAAAACAATATCAGTAAAAGGAAATCATTTTTATTTTTCAAAATTTAACTGAGACCAAGTTGGCTCACTGTAACCGTGATTTGAAGCACCAACCCACAGAAAACAGAACCATAAATACTAGTTTTACGTCAGATCGGAATTCTATGTAGATTCATAGATGCCTTATCTGTCTACTTAGCCATTAATGAGACCTAAAAAATTTACAACCTAGAACCAACATATCCTGTCCACCACCAGTCAGGAAAGTTTGGATGTGGAAAGAAAAGAGGAATAATCATGGGAAATAAGAAAAAGAAAAAAAAAATGAGGGGAGATCAGCTGGGCCATGCATGTGCAAGGTATTTGCCATAAGGGCGCTTGTAAAAGGGAATTGGTTGCCTCAGGTTCCCACACTAATACCTGCATCATGCATTACATGCAAGTTCTTTCACTCCGAAAGCAGTTGATCATGATCAAACTTAAGTTACTTGTAGATCAGCTGCAAAACTAATTCATATTCTATGGGCTTGGCGGATGCTGCCAAAGTTATCTATTTATACGGCTGCTACCAAAATCATCTCTATGCTTAGAAAGACAAGAAAAACATGTAGAAAAATTGACTCGAGGAAGAATGTAAACACCAAAAAGAGAAAAGGAGTGTCATCAAACGTGGATTTCATTAAACGGCTAGCTGATGAAATTGTTCTCATGTGACCAAATTCAAGTCTGACTCTTTTCAACCAAGTGAGAAGATTTGGCTCAAACTAAACGAAACCGTCAGATTTCAACCGCATCGGCCACCAGGAATTTTGCCTATTGCTCATCAGAAAGAGAGAGTACTCCACATGTAGGTAGAGAATAAATGTTCAATTCATACTCTTCATAACTAGATCCAATAACATCAAAGACAAGTTATAACACATAAATATCTCCTAAGCAAATGCCACTGGAAAACTGTTATCGCATCTATATTGCTAACCCCAAGACCCACTTTAGGACAATTACTTGAATCAATAGTTGCTAAAGGCTTATGATGGAGCACTAAAGATTTGATGGTAGAGGTAGCGACAGGTAAACTCTATATTAATAGAAATTTGATTTGCCGAGGAACACCAATGAGTGAACAGGATTATTTTTAAGTGACAAAGATATTGTAGTATATTATAGTTTTGACCTTGTCATGTTGCCATTGACGGAAATATGACCAACAAAATACTTCAGACTTACCTGGAATTAGTGGACTGGTTACGAGTCCCATCTTAAATAAAAAAACATTGTATTTTTTTTTTCAAAGAATTACTTTCAGGATGGAAAAAAGAATAAAGAAGACTGGTGGAAAGGCGAGAAGTGCAAATGCAAGACAAGAAACATATAGCTCCAATAATCTGACTAAAAGCAAGTAATCTGAGGAACTACTGAGAAAAATAACGTAGAATGAACAATGGCAATTTGTTATAGAACAATTGAACACAATCAACAAATTATTCAGGCAAGCTTTATGAAGTTGAAAACTAGTATAACTTCAGGAGGCAACAAATGGATAAGACGGAACATAGATTAAAAAATCTTAAATCATGCACAGACAACTCATGCAGATGCTGTTTGGTGAGTGTATATAACACAAAGGTCTCTATTAGGCCCATTATATCAAAACCAGGTTCAAGTATCAAGATTATTAAGTACTGATCTAATAGAAATGCAGATTTATGAAAAATCAAAATAGCTATCAAGATAATTAACAAAAACAATGTTGTTGTATTTTTAGTTTGGCAGACACTGTCACTTTGACGCAATGGAACATGGTGACTCTTAATAACATAAAAAAGAATATTTGAAACTTCTAGTAATGACCAAAAACATAAATAACATGTCTGAAGCCCTCCAAAAACATAAATGTTAGCCAAGGGGAAAGGTATAAAAAAATGTTTTCATCGTGAAAAAGATGTGATGACTAATCTCTAAGCTTATGATGTTAAACTAAATGAATTTCCAATCATAATTGCTTTTGTCGAAAGTTTGTGCATTAACAAGTTTTTGTCGTAGTTAAGGACAGGTAAAGAGAGATTGAAAGGAAGGCCGAGCTTATTGTTCATCTAAGATTATGGTATTCCAAACGATTATAGATAAAATGTGCTCAACAACAACAACAACAATATTTTAAACTGAAGTTCTATGTGTGAAAGAATCTTAAAAGATATATATCTAACAAATTATTAAAAAAAAAAAAAAAACATACCGCTGGTTGATCCGTTTCCTGAACAAGCTGCTTTAGTGCCCAGTTCGGCTGCCTCTCAAAAAGCTTAAACATAATATCCTCGAGTTCCCCACGGTCCCGTCTGGTTCTTTTCATGTCAGGTCCCTTCACTGGAGTTGCCTTTTTCTTATCCTAATAAAGTTACAGAAAAAACCCGAACATATTAGATGATGAACAGTACATAATAAAAGAAGCAAATACTAGGAGCTTATGTGCCAACTTTACCTCAAGGTTTCACACCTATCTAATTATCAAATAAGTAAAAGAGCATAATATATACTCCAACAACAATTTGATTTCTAACTTCTAAGCAGTGTAGTTGAGAAATGAAACCAGTAGCTTGAGTGATCATGCCATGGCAAATGTGAGCCTAAATAATAAAATTAGACATATTAACTTCTCTACGAAAAATTATACAATTTATAACCAAAATAAGATCTTGAAACAGCTTATGCTTTTACAAAAAGTTCTCTGAGTTTTACAAGAGTGTTATGCTTAAGACCACAAAAAAGTGACAACAATCCTCACTAGAAAGAGTTAAAATCTATTCTATTCAGCTAAATTGAACTGTTGAAAGTAGATTATATATGTGGGATAATAGGCAAAATATATAACTTTTTGAAGAAAAATAAAGAATTTCACAGCTGTGCCGTTAAAATACATAAGTGGGAGAAATGTTTGCCTAGAATAGTACAAGTCCCTAAACATCGCATTAGTTCAATCGTTTTGACAACTCACTGCAGCCAAACTAGAAAACTAAAAAGACACCGCCATTACAATTCTCAACTTGAATTATGACGTCAAATAAAAACATACACAAACAACTTAAAGCTTTCTATTATCGATGAACAAGCAGATGCAAATACCTTTGAGCTTGATGAAATTAAGCCAACCAATCCAGGCATTGGCCTCATATATGCTCCTCGGTCATTGTCAATAACCTATAATCAATCAGTTTGAAATTAAATCACAAGAAAGTGATGGATAAGGCAAGAAAGGAACACAAATAAAATAAAATAAAAAAAGAAAATGAAAGCAATAAATTGTTCTCGTAAAAAGTTTTTGAAAAAAGTGAAAAAAGGAATATAACCGAAACTCTACATGCGCTAAATGGAATATATTCTAAAACATGTACCTGTATTTGTCTATTCTTAATCATAGATTTGTTTGTCCTCTCGCGGCAAAGTCTACCATACTCCTCGATATTTTCATTGTGAGGCTTCATGTCAAACTTATGTTCCACCTTACCCTCCATTGCTACCTTTCCTACATTTGTGAAGCACTGATTTAGTAACTTGGCGGAAATGTCACTTCAGCTAAACTCTTATCAAGTCAAAAACAACTGTCTAATACATTTAAAAAAAGATCATAAATAATAGATATGCACAGTGGTTCAGCAACTTGACAGAAATGCCGCAACAGAAACAGTATATATACACAATGTATATGTATTTTTTTTTATGAGATGTAAATTTAATGTTAGAAATAACGTCTAGATACAAAAGAATTTTGGTGAATTCTTTGTAAGAACACAATAAAGATATGAATGGATGCAGATGTACTGCAAATAAAACAACAATTGGCTGCTTATTCGCTCTTTTTCAACCAGATAAATATAGAGATATAAAAAGTACTTAAATTTCACCATCTGAACTTTCACTAAGAGTTCTGCTAGTGCAGAATGGTGTGAATCTCATAAAAAAAAAAAAAAACCGTATTATTTATTACGACTAAAGAACACTGATCATTGTCCTCACCTTGATTTGTCTCGGAGAAAATACATAGTGGTACAAAGTCCTTGAACATGTTCAAAGAGTAGTTCTTTGGCGTATTTCCTGAGTCGGTTGCGGCCAATTCCATCGAAAACTGACAAGCATTAAATGCAAAAAAAATAAGGGAAAGATGAGATGTCATTCATAAGAAATGGATTGCATTCTTAAACATAAACAAAATGAAAATGAATAGTGAAATTTGTCAACAAAACAAGGTGTCACTGAAATATTCAGTGTGCGCTTATGAGCAAACCAAAAAACTAGCTCCTACGAGGCTACAAGAAGGCATACATGCATTGAGAAGGTTCATTTTACACCTTTTAAACATATGCTAGCACAGCCAATATCGCAATAAGTTTCTAAGCTTTCACTTTATTTTCAGCTTTTCCAACTCTCCAAATCATTTTAAAAAAATATATCTTCAAAGTCATTCGCCTTCAAATGAGCCTATCGTAGATCCGCTAACAAATAAATTGTCTCATGGTTTTATGCAACATGGTTGAATTTTTAACAGAAAAATAAGCCATTGCAGAAATTTTCAAGAAATATCTTGCAAATTAGTTTTCAAAAATGTAATGACAACAAGCATTTCATCATTTTTCATAACAACGAAAAGGAAGCTATCTAAAAAAAAAAGGTAGCTTAAATCCACTAATTGTTTCAAAGTCCAAGCCACTCGACATTTTCAAGAAGATTGACAAACAACAATTCTAGTTTGTCAGAGTTTCCAATTCGCCGAGTCATAATATTGAGAACTCTTGTACACCGAAAAAGTATACGAATTGCGCCTCCGCATTCCTTCTACCTTAAACTACCATATGCACTCTATTTTTCCTTTTCATACAGTCCAACCAAATTAAGACTTAGATGAACTGCCAAAAATGTGCTGCGGTCCGCGGAGTGACTTGCACATACATCAAAACAACACGAGTTTCTCATAATCACAGTATCCAAAATTGATCTACTTTAGCATAACGTAGGTATATAATTTCTGTTGTGCAATGTGTGATTAATCCGATCAGTCAAAACCCTAAAGTATCAATTTTTTTACTGAACTACAGAATAGCGATCGCAACAAACAGTTCGTCTGCTATTATAAGCAAATCAGATCAAACAAAGATGTGAGGGCGAGAGAGATCGAGACCTGTAGAGAATTTGAGGTGTCCGGTTGGAGAGGATCGACCGAGACGACGACCTTGGCGACTGGCTGTGGGTCGGAAGAGTGCGCTTGCCATGACTTGGACACCACGAGCGGGCACTTCATCAACCACACCGATCGATCGAACTTCTGCGTGTCGAGGTTGCCGCATTCGTCCATCGCTTCTACTTTCTATAGATCGATCGATCAATCGGTTGATTGGGCGTGGAGTTTGATCGATCGATCGCTTTCGCTCCTTAAGCGCTTTGGTTTTGGCTTCAATTCTCGGTTCTAATTCTCCAGTTTCCAAATTCCAATTTTGGGGTTTACCGCCGCTCCTGTAAATTCTATTTGGTAATAAACTGAAAACGACGTTATATACTTGGTAAGACATACTAATTCGCAAGACAATTGTGTAGATTTCTTTGGCATTGGTGAGCCACACGTCCCGATCAAATATACATTAATCTACGTTATTGTGTAACATATGTATGACACATTTAATGTTAGATTATCATCTTCTATTTTTTTGAATAGGGGTTAAATATTTTAGATTTTTCAGCAAACAAAAATAATAATAATTTAGATTTAGATTTAAAACATTGGTTTTTTGAATTACATATTTAGAACTTTGGTTATTAATTGGTTTAATTAGATTATGACATACGACACATGTTAGCAGAGTTAATTAGATTTTTTGAGGTCATAAGTTTGAATCTGAATATAATTATTATAAATCTTTTAAGGTTTGCGTATTGAGAATCTCCTTATGTGAACAGAGGGGATTTACAAGCATCAAGGTGGAACTAGACAAAATGTGTGTGCTTGATATGATTAGAGGAACCTTGCTGCAAGGACGTACCACTCCGATCTAATACGCAATGCCCAAATATTCATAGCAAGAGATTGGACACTCATATTTTTTTATACACTTATCACAAAAAGGTAATACAGTGGTAGATTGTCTAGCAAACTTTACAAATGGAGTCACTACATGGTCTAATGGTTCTTTACCAACCACTAATTTTAATATCACCACACTCTGACGGTTTGAGGGATGTCTTCTACATAAGATTGTGTCTTTTTGTAACCCTTTTTATGATCCCCTGCTTACAAAAAAAAAACATATAAATACTTTGTATGGCAGTACTTAAAAATATAAGTAGTTATTTGTTCGAGGTCTCTTGATAGTTTTTTTTTTTTCTTGAAAAAAAATAGTTCTTAAAATATACCACAATGTTTAAAAGGTTTTTTTTTTTATTTGAAAATCTTTTCATTTTTTATGTTTATTTTAAAAAATGACTAAACTATATTATGATTTATGGCTATATTGCAACAACGTGAGTATACAATCCATTATTGTTAGCTTAACAATCACGCAAACCATTTTACTTTCGTTTTAACAAGGACACAATGCAAATTTATAAAACAAGTTATGTCGGCTTGTCGCAGCCCTTTAAAATAGTTCCTTAAATATACGATAAATGTTTAATATTTGATTTTTCTTGGTTACATGTTAAATATTTTTGTTTTGTAAACCCTAAAATAATTTTTATTTTTTCTTTTTAATATAAATAACTAAACCGTATTTCTAATAAAAAACGAGCGCCGCTAAGGGCACCCCACCAATTCATGAAGGCACCCAGTTAATGTGGGCACTAACCAATTTACCTGGGGCACCAAAAAATTAGACCCGAAATACCCAAAATACCCCTCCTGCAATCCCGAATCTGGGTGCCCAGTTAATGTTACAGAGGCACCCCACCACCCCACCACCGTCCTCTTGCTTGGCTTTCCCCATTTCTCGTCAACGAACCACCTAGCAATCCCGAATCTAAGTTGTCTTGTCTGAAGTAAACTTTTTTTTTTTCGAGATGTTTTTGTTTCCCATTCACACTTCTATGTGCTATCTTTGTTCTGTACGATTGATATGACCTCAATGCTCCCATGCCCAATTACTAACTATATATGTACATTTAACATTGTTATGCGATTTCATTACTTGAGGAATGTGAACTCTTTGACAAAGCTTTGGAGGAACTGCAGAAAAAGGAAGCCAAAATTGTAAGTGATTTTGTGTGAGCTAAAAAAGTTGTAGGTATCAAAATTCTTTATTTGTTTGCATGTCCTTACGCTCAGTTTTGTAATTTATTTTGCAGGTTGATAGATTAGCTTTCAAGGAGCAGCAAATTTCTTTATTAGTGAAGCTTGGCCGTCTAGAGGAAGGAGAGAGAATATATAAAGCTTTGCTGGCCATGAATCCTGATAATTACAGGTAATATAGTCTCCTATAATCAAATATATTTTGCTACCTTGTTGCTTTGAGTTTTTCCTCGTATTGTTTGATCTATTAATCTATCTATTGCTCGCGAAACTTCACTTTTGGACTTAATTGCTTCATTCAAGAATGTAATGCATTTGCATTATAGAAATTGAATTAATTATGGGAATTCCATTTTGAAAAAAATTATCTTGATGATTTTTTTTTTCTGATATCTTGACGAATTTTGAATACTAGGACTCGTTGGCTTTGTTCGTACTTGATTTTCTTTTCTTCCTTCAATTAACCTCATAAATGAATTTCAAACAAAGGTGCATGAATATTTGTGGAAAAGAAAAGAAACATAAGGAATGATGAAGAAACTATGAATCTTACGAGATATGATTTGGGATCGAGTTCAAAATCCAGAGAAGTACTCTTTGATTTTCTGAGTGTATGTCACTTTTTGCTTCTAATTTCTTTTAGAAAAGAAAGCCTTGCCATGCATCTTTTGAGATCATGTTGATCGAGCACAAGTTAAGTTCTTAGCTACTCTCTGCTATAATTTCATCTCATCACTTTTTACGAAACAAATGAATTGGCAATTCTTTTGTCCTTTGCCCGTTCCATTTGCTTACTTATCTGCTCTATCAATGTTTTTGAAATATTTATGGCAAACTGCAATACTTTAACTTCGTGGCGATGTTTTGTTCCGTATTCGAGAATACCACTTGATTTTTTTAAAGATGAAAATTTCTATTGAGAAGAACACTACGTTCGTCGGCGAACAAAGGTAATAATGATGAGCTTTTTCTGCTTTTTTTTTCCTTTTGTCTTTGTTATAAAATTGGTGGTGGGACATAGATAGGCATTCTATTGATGCAATCTTTGTTGTTTCTATGATTTATTAATGTGCATTCAATGTAACTATGGCTATGGTATCTTATGTTGATCGCTTTTTTTTTATCATAATATGATCCTCACGTTGTTCATTACGTACAATATTCATGTAGGGAGTTCCTTCGTTCCTCTGTAATTCGAGTCCTTTGTACGATCAACTTGGGAAGGTCACTTTGCCTCTTTTCCGCTTCCGGGATAAAAACATTATAGATTTGTTATTGGGATTGTATAAGTGTAGATGCGGCTTGATATGATGATTATATTTTTCTCGATTGATGATTTTTATTTTGATTTTATTTTTTTGTTATTCGTGTACTTGTACAGTAGTGCTCGAAATCATAGAGCAATTGATTCTTGAGTTGGAAAACTCCATTAGGACCACCCTGGGAGGATACCCCGGATGTAAGTGGAGTTTTAGCCTTATAACTCTTCAAATTAGTTTCTCTTCCTTATTTAGTGTGCACTCATTGGTAGTGGACTTTGGATCTCCATTTCGTATGTTCTGGTTATTTTGTCCATTTTTCTTGTGGTTAGTATCCATAGGGAACAAAGTATCTATCACATTCGATAAAACCCTCGTTTATATAGACAACAAGCTAGACAACAAGAGATGAGAATAGCAGAATATGAAACTCGCAACAGTAACAACTATTAGTGATCTTCTCTTGATTGGTGATATTTGCATTCTTTGCAAAGTCGCGACAACTATTGTTAATTGGTTTTTTTCTTCATGTTTATTTTCCATGAAGCTATGGTGAACTTCTCTTGACATGCTTTATTATTTTTGGGATTGATAAATATCTCGAGAAATTTTGAGAAATTTTGCATTTTGTTTCCTTAGTTTCCTTCGTTTTTGTTTGTTATTTTTGATGAGTGGTTGATTTATTGCGCTTTATAACATTTGAACTTATGGATCACGAAAAATTCAAACTTAATGCAAGGCTTAATCAATTTTTAATACATCGATATCTTCTTAGTAATGGTCAATTGGGCTTTCCAGCTTTGCGTGGAAGTTGTCTTAGGATTCCTCTACAGCAAAGATAGATTAGATAGATTTAATTGTGAAATATGTCCTATAAAAAATGTTGAAACATGCACCAAGGGGTGTGGTGAAGGCAAAAAAGAGCACTACAGCTAAAACTCGATAGAGGCAGAGGTCGTGAGTTTGATTTTTGGAAGCCACATTACATTTACTCGATTTCCCTAAGTCATGGAGTTGGGGGAGCCCGACTAACTCCATGGGATTAGTCGAACCAAAGTAAGTTGAGGCTGTAAATAAGTTCAAATACCTATGGTTTTTTTTAAATAAAAAAAAAAAATGCTAAAACATATTGTCAATAATTGGTGAGAAGATGATTATATAGTGACATGTTGCTTCTGAATTTTTTTTTTCTTATATTTATTTTCTTAACTAAGTGAGCATGAGATTTTTGTTCTTTTTTTTTCCAAATTTCTTTGTTGTGAACTTATTTATCTATCTCTTTGAAATTATTAATTTTGTTGATTTTTTAGGATGGTATTAATGTTGATATTTTGATATGGTGGTTTGAGCTGTTTTTTTTTTAGCATGGATCAACTTGTCAACCTAAACAGCCTTTTTAAAAACAAGGCATGCATTTGTCACTTATTTTCAGATCACTTACTAGCTTTAATTACCATAACACTCTTGTGTCTCTATTAATTATATTAAGAAAGTTTCCTTAAAAAAAGAAAAGAAATACATCTTTCTAAAAGCTTAGGTACACTTGGCATGACACGTATACTTGTGAGTTGTGACATATGACTGATCAAAATAACCAAATATGATTTCTAAAGAAATATGTATGAGATACTTTGGGCGGGCATACATTTGCTTTGGTGTTGCACCATTGTTGAAATCTTTCTAAATTTTTGTTTTTCACGTTTGAGCTTTGATTTTTCACCATATACTATTAGATTGTCTAGATCGATTTGGGGATTATGGTAGATATATGAATAAGTAACTTTGATTTTTCACCATATACTATAAGTGTCTAGATCGGTTTCATGAACTCATTTTTCTTTAGTAAATGGGTCTTTTTGTATTTTTTTTTCTTTATACGAGTTGATTACGATATATTGTGCCTTATTTTAGGTGTTTAGTACCAATTTTCATTTATGTTTGTAATTGTGTTGCAAAGTTGTATATGAACTAAATTTGCATTTTTCTCTTCATGCTTTAACAAATTAAAATCACAAAAGTTGAATTACTTTAGTGCTTTAATTCATCTTGGCTTTATTAGCTTAATGTAATGCAATTCAACTTGGCGGATGCGTTTGGTAGCACAAACTAATGACTTATATTATGTAGCATCTCCAAATAGACACCACGAAAGCTTGACTGCACACTCCTCCTGGAATTTGGAACTAAAATCAGACTAATGCTACAGTTTTTCGCTTCAGCTTTCTAAGTTTTCACTTAATCAACCATCTGAAAGAACTTAATCACACAACAGCCATTTGCTTGCTTCTTACAACTAGCTTTGATCTCTTATTGTCGAAGCTCTAAAAATTTGAACTATATTTTCTTCTTTTAAAGTAAAACAATATTTGCATGGATTATAGCACACTAAACTATAAATTCATATAGCATAATATGTGGTTTTGATTTATTTAACTATGTATTGTTAATTGTTTGACATTAATTTTGATTATGTTTTGTTAGAGTTACATTTGGTATTGACCTATTTTGACGTCTATGTATATGGGTTTCTCTCATTTTGAAATGTTTAGCTGATACATTATATGCTATTGTTCGTGAACCATGGTTTTTTTTTTATTATATTGACCTCGTTATTGGTGTTTACTTATTGATCTTGTTATTGAATTTTGGCATTTTGAGATGTCTGCGTGTATGGATTTCTTTTGCATGTTTGTCTTGTATAACATGAGAATTCATTCCCTTTCCTCTATTAATGGTATTGCTTAGTGACCCCAACTAATTTATTTGAGATTTAGGCTTTGTTCTTGATGTTCGAAGATATATTAAACTACTTTCTCATTGTACAAATATTTGAGGCAAGTGACTAAAAAATTATTTTTTATTGTGAAGTAAGTTCTCTCTCTCTCTCTCCTCTGTTGTAGGATGTTTTTCGAGTTTGAAGACTCGAGTTTTGGTCGATTTCGTCACCAAATTAGGGCTCGGTTCAAGTTTTTCGTTCACACATCAATAGTCTTTGAAATCGATCGTTTGAAGGCACGTTGATAGTCTAATTAAGTTGCATTTGGTAGAGTAGTTGTTATGTTTGTGTGGCGGTGCATTCAATGGTGCATTTATTGGAAAGTCGTGGTTCTCGGCCACACAGGCCATAAATTTTGTTTACGGTCTCGGCCGAGCATGGCCGAGACTTAGGGGAAATTTTGTTCTGTCAGTGATGTACAACCGAGAGTGTAAGATAGATCTCGGTTGTCCATGACCGAGACTTTTATTGTCGTCTCGGTCACCACATCACGAGAGTAAGTCGAAGTGTATAGTTTATGTCATGTCGGTGATGTACAACCGAGAACGTAACATTTCTCTCGGTTGTCCATTACCAAAACTTTTATTCCTTTCTCGGTGAATGTTGACCGAGACGTTTGCATAACTCTCGGTCCTGCGAGGCCGAATCAATCGCGTCCGTGAAAAAACGTTAAAAAATTTGAGAAACCCTATGTTGACAAACAAAATCATCAATTTCACAAACTTTTGATCTAAAAAACGGTTCCTTCAAAGCTTCATATGGTTGTCAAAACATTGTTATCCACGGTGGCTTTAGGTTTCACTTGTGATCCAAGGTGGTGGGGGCCCAGTTTTGCATTGAAAATGATTTGTAGGGTTTGAGTGAGTATATATGAAGGGGCAAAATAGACATTTACATTTTAGATAGGAAAATGAGAAAAAAATCTGGGTGCCTTCATGAATTGGTGGGGTGCCCATAGCGGGCCTCTAAAAAACGTATTATGACTTGCGAGTATCGCTCGTCCAAACGACGCGCTCAGTACGCGAGCCACTTACTTTCGACTTAACCAACGACGTGAGCCATTTAAATTTCGACTTAACACCGCCGCGACCCAGTCTATAAAACAATACGGTACGCACACACATGACAGACCTGGGGGTTTCGTAGGGTTTTACCTTTCTCGGACACCAGGAGCGCAAATTCACAACTCGATCGCAGGAGCCATGGGAGCTCTCCAAGAGTACATTCAACTCTTCTTCATCTTCTCCTCCTCTTCAATCTATTCAGCAATGTCGTTCGTTTGATTCTAGGGTTTGATTTCTGTTTGTTGTATGTCGGTCGCATTACGCAGAGACTCCAACGACAAGCAATCCCCTGCATCTCCCATGGAATCGGCCGTCGATAAGTTTCAACTCATTCCAGAGTTTCTAAAGGTTCGTCATTTCTTCGCCGAGCTTTGCATTCGCGCTTGCGATTGCAGTATTGATGAATCACGAATTCACGTTTTCGATGTTTGGGTTCTGCATCGCAGGTGCGAGGTCTGGTGAAGCAGCACTTGGACTCGTTCAATTACTTCGTTAACACTGGGATCAAGAAGACCGTTCGTGCAAATAACATCATCACGTCCAGTATCGATCCTGGCGTTTATCTAAAGTAATCGAATTCTTCACTATGAAACTTTTAAGGCTTTTGATTTTGTCATCGTCGTCTTTGTTCGTTTCTAGTTTAGATTATGAATGACTTGTTGTTGCATTCAATTTAAGGTTTTGCTACATTGATTTTCACGATTTAGGTATACAGATGTGAGAGTTGGGAAGCCTACCGTGACAATCGATCATGTGACGAGTGAGCTCACGCCTCAGCAGTGTCGACTCACCGATACAACGTACTGTCTATTTCCAGTTTCATAGTTGATTAAATATTGTGTTTGTTGATGTTTGAATTTGTCTGAGGACAGCTTGATATTTTTTCATGCAATAAAAAGAATTTGCCCCAAAATTATGCATGGGATTAGGGCAAAGTCACATTACAAGGCGAGGGACGGATTAGCATTTTAGACTTGCGGTGGAAATTAATTTTGAGTTTGGACCTGATTGCTATATTAGGCTGTTTCACACCTTATTTTTATATCATTTTTTGGGTTTTGAAGGTTTTCCATTCCCAGCGTTGATTATGGTGCCTCTTGTCTCATTCTAGTTGGGTCTTGAGGTGCATATATGAAAAATTTTGCCCGGGAGTTAGCTGAGACCAGTAAACTTTTCGAAAGAGGGGATGACTTATGTGTTAATAGTGTAAGATCTAGTCGAAAAAAAAAAAAAAAAATAGTGTAAGATCTAACGCGATTCAACATTCCATAAGAGCAGAGAAATTTTACCTAACAATCATGTCAATCATTCCTCACTAATTTACAAGTTTACATGTCTATGTGTATTTGCATTTCATTTTAGGTTCATCAGGTGCTACTTTGCTGCATATTCAATTGTTTTCATATTCATCATTAATTTATGTGCACATGCTATATGTTGTCTTTCTTGCAGTTATTCTGCTCCTATAATGGTCAGTATAGAGTACACCAAAGGAAGCCATGGTGATATAACTGTAGCTACGAAGGTGTTGTATTTTTTTTTTCAGCTTGAAGATGATGAAATTTGATTTATTTGATTAAGAATTTGTTTACAGTACGTGTCTTACAAACTATTTACTTGTTTTTTCATCGTCATAGAAAGATGTTATTATTGGACGGTTGCCTATAATGTTGCGGAGTCGTTGCTGTGTTTTAAATTTGAGGGATGAAGCTGAACTGGCTAAGCTTGGTATGTTGTTTTAACTCTAATTCAGCAGAAATCATTGCCTGTTATTTTTTTATTTTTTATCTCTTTTACTTTATCTAGGAAGTGTTAGAAGTTGGGAGAACCTTATTAGACAGTGTTCAACATCCCATTCGATTTGATTCACTGTGTTATTGTCTACCATAGGGGAATGTCCACTTGATCCAGGGGGATATTTCGTCGTCAAGGGAACCGAGAAGGTAACCTGTGATCACAACTATTAATACTATTGTTTTCATAATTATCACATGTAAGGCTGTACCTGCATTTTATAGTTGGCCATTGTTTCTGTTTGTGTGTTTTTCTCTTATAAATTTCATTTTTTGATCGCACAGACCTTCCTTCTTGGCGAGTCTGTAGTTATTAGGATCTTGATTCGAATCTTAGCTCAACGATTCAATTCCTCGTATTGAATCCAAGACTCCAAGTAACCATGAATCTTAAGATTCTTTGCGATTCATAATCAAATCTCGTACGACTCAATGATTCAAGATCCGAACCTCATACAATTCAGTGATTCACAACTAGGGTTGCAAGTGGGGCAGGGCGGGGTGGGGATTGAAGATACCGTCCCTGTCCTCGCGGGGCGCGGGGCGGGGTTTCATCCTCGCAAATTCCTCGCCCCGCGCCCCACTAAGTAATATTTCAGTGCATGTTTTTATCCTCAATCTTCGGTCTTTTTTGTCACTTGCCTACTTTATAATATGAAAGATACACTCACTTAGACTATTATCTCCCAAAAATATTAGTACATACCAATAGATTCAACTTTAAACGCAAGTAAAGAAGCTTCATTTCATTCCAAACAACAAACACATAAATAAGAGCATCCTTATATATTTCCAAAAGTATAAACCATGTGGCATATAGATACAAAACCCAAAAGTATAAACTATGTGGCATATAGATACAAAATAACAAACTATGCTAACTAGCCAACATATTTTCATCTATATCTATATATATAACTACATGTATTGTATTATATTAATTAATCATGATGAATAAAAAACAAAGTATATAATTATATAATTTATGACTTCTAAATGTATTGTATTATATTAATGAATAATGATAATTAATCAAAACTATTTAATTAGAATGATTTGAAAATACATTAAATATTCAATTTTTATGACTATATTATGTATCATGTATTAAATAATCAGGTATTGTATTAGATTTAAATTTATAGTTTATTATAATAAATTATTTGATAAGGTAAATTTGATTATAATTATATATTTTGCAGTGGTGTACGCCATCTACTATGTTAATTGTGAATATAAAATATGTATCTTTCATATTACATTATTTATAAAGTATATATGTTAATTTAGTCTTAATAAAAGTTTTAGTTAGATTGAATTAAATTTTATTTTGAAAATATTATCTTCATTTAGTTAGAAATTATTAGATAGTAGATCGAATGTGTAAGATTTTTTAAAACTTAATGCATCCCCACCCAAAAAAAGCTTAATGCAAATACAAATCTAGTAAAGAATAAATATGATTTAGTATATGCTCATGACAATTAAGCATGATTGGTGCGGTGTTTCACTTGTTGGAGGGTTGAGTTGATTGTAAAGGGTTTGATTCATGTGAATTCACTTTTGGATAAGTTTTTAAAACTCTAACAAAATCTAAGATCCCATGCGGAGATGGGGATTCCCGCGGGGAATCCTCACGGGGCGAAGGGACTGGGATTCCTCGCTGGGCGGCGGTACGGGGCGTGGGGCGGGGAAACCTTGTAGGGGCAAGGGTAATCCCCGCTCCACCTCGCATGTCGGGGCAAACTTTCGCCCCCGCCCGCCGGGGGGGGGGGAATCTTTGGGAATCCCCCCATTTGGGGCGGGGCTCCGCAGGAGACGGGGATTCCCCGCCCCACTTGCAACCCTATTCACAACAATCTAGGATTTTTTCCTCTTTTTAGTTTTAGTTTTAGTTTTTTTTTTTTTTTTTTTTAATCTTTTAATGTAGATTCTTTTAAGTTTTTAAGGTTCACTAATTTCACTCCTTTAATATTTCTAGATAGTTTTTCTAGCATTGTTGCACTTTTTATAATGATCACATTTTGCGATTTCAATTTTTTACATTTGTGACATCTCTCGCAATTTGTATATGATTTTTAACATTGTTGGATTTTTGATACCAATCATATATTTCAATTCAATTTCTACATTAATGGCATCTCTCTCAATTTTTCTTTTATTAATCATGGACCTACGGCCTACCTTATTATCGATAACATTATGATGAGAAAAATAAATTTCTATATGATTCACTATGGTATCTTGAATCCTATGATTCAACGATTTGAATTCCGATTCAATTCGGTCGAGCCCTCATCAATTCTTTTCCAATTCACGATTTTGACAACTTTGGGCGAGTCATTTATCTTTTGGATCAGATTTTTGGTCATAATTATAGACACTGGGCATTGAGTTCTTTTGCGTCAGCTATTTTCTTATGTGTTACTTTTTTTTTTAACATCCAACTGGTTCCCTTAAGTTACTTCTAAACAAAGTTGACTAGCTACCACGAGTTAATGCGTTGCTATTGGCCAAGGCATCATTGAGTCTGCTTGACACGTTTTGGAAATAGAATATGACAAAACCCTATCCTAGAAGAAAGGCAGACTGAAAGAGTTATGAAATTCTGGGACCAGTAATAAATATTTGACACTTTACTTTGGCGAGGGATCTTGATTAGGAGATTACCTTGACTTGGTTCTTACAAACTTTATCTTCTTGTCCATACATTTCTTGAATGTATGCAATCTTCGATTTCCTATCAAAACAACCTGAATGTAACTGTGTGATTTGGGATTATTCTTTAAGCATTAATGATATGTTACAAACTTACAACATGAAGGCATGCTTTGACAGTTGACACACCAATAAAGGTTACTTTTGTGATTTGGTGGATGTGGCTCAAATCAAAATATCACTGCTCCACCATGCGGAGGTCAGACTTTGGACATTGGCGATTGATTCCTTCCCAGACCTCGCATTATTGTGAGACACTACGTTGGTTTAGCCATTCGTGTTTGTCTCATGCAACCTTTTTTACTTTCCTCGAGCATTATTGCGTAATTCGTACCATTTTCCCCCTGGGTTTTAATCTTTTCAAATTTTTTATCTTCAATTTCATATTTGCTTACGAGGCATATCTATTGTTTGTTTGTAGGTGATTCTAATCCAAGAACAACTTTCCAAGAACAGAATAATTATTGATAAAGATAGCAAGGGACAGTAAGTCTTATGTTAGTATTGCTTTTGGTTCATGCTTTTCTTCTTTATTTTTTGGGCTAGCTATTTCTATTAGTTGCATGAAACAGACCTCAGCTTTGCCCGTGTATGAAATGGGGATGCCATGGTGAGCACTGTTACCAAATTGTTGCTATTATAAGTGAAAGCACAAGATACTATAAACTTTTCCCCCTTGTAAATGGATTTGGGATTGACAAAGAATTTGAAATTTTAGTGGAGGCTCAGAGCACAATCATCTTGTTGAAGTTTGAGGGAGAATTCTATGTCAATGTTGATTTTCCATTCAAATTCTTCTCTTTTTGGAGCTGAATATCCAAATAATGTAGGTGAGATGAAATATGCTTGTTGCCCAACTTAGGTAAGCTGATGGAGTGAAATATCCAAATAACTTTTTCCCCTTGTAAATGGATTTGGGGTTGATGAAGAATTTGAAATTTTAGTGGAGGCTTAGAGCACAATCATCTTGTTGAAGTTTGAGGGAGAATTCTATATCAATGTTGATTTTCCATTCAAATTCTTCTCTTTTTTTAGCTGAATATCCAATTAATTTAGGTGAGATGAAATACGCTTGTTGCCCAGCAATTAGGTAAGCTGATGGAGTGAAGGCAAGCATAAACTATGTGCTTAAAATGTAGTGTTTCACTTGTACTTGGAAGAGACAATGCCCCGATCTTATGGTGTCTCCAAGACTAAAACAAGAGCTACGGTAACTTGTGAGGTCGAGCTGGTGTTTTTCTAAAGGATAACTCTGATTTTTTTATTTTTATTTTTATTTTTTTATTTTTTGGTTATTTTGATGCTGGTGGTTCTACTGCGGGGACATGATTGGAGATTTTAGGAGACATTCGCTAGCGTGGAAGGTATTGGATGATAAACAATTGACTTGTTTGTAATGTGATATTTGGCTAGTCACTCATTTTGTACGACGTATACATACTTAGATAGGTGATGGCATGCAATTTCAGAATTAAAGAGGATAATAGCACTCAAAGGCGAGCAAATGATAGATTTGGAGAAGCAAATGACTCATCATTTTTAATCCAATTAGAAGAAAACAATCAAAGCAATTAATCAACCCCCTGGAATGTAGAATCTTAACCCCTCTTTAAGCAGGTACTATTGAAAACATACTAAAGCAGCTCAATAATGTGCTATGAGATCCTAGTATCCTACTAAGGAATTGGAGACGCATACGCTCTTCCCAAAGTGAATTCACCCTTGTGTAGAAATCAACATTGTTGGAGTTTTCAAAGCGTATAATGTTTAACATTAACCATATAAGAAGATAACTCAAGAACTGCAAGAAATTAATATTTTGAGTTATCTTCCCAATCATTTTAATAGGACCGCTTTACACAGGTCTACTTGTTACAATCTCCAATGTCCACATGCGTTGTTGCATTTCTGCAGCTCTGCTTGTAGAATACTGGCACCTGGAGTCAATTTATTCTCTTATCTAAGTATTTTATAGCTTTCTATGGCATATTTTGTTTCTTATCTCTTTAACGTAAATTGAAATTCGCTGTGTTTTACAGTTATTTGATTTTACAAATTTTTGAAATGGACTTCACCTTCTTTGTCAGTTTGATTGCTTCAGTTACCAGTAGCACAGATGCAATCAAAAGCAAAACAGTGTTTATCGTTGACAAAGAGAAGATTCGAGTTGTGCTTAATCAATTCATCAAGCCGGTGCATAACTCAAGCTTTTATTTAATTTTTTATTGTTGTCTGTTGTTCTTAAATTAATTAATATAAATGCGAGTTTTTTCTTTGTTGGGAGAGGGAACACTGGTTTTACTAGGGTCTTCTGATGTGTTGTAGATTCCAATCATGGTGATCATGAAGGCTATGGGAATTGAAAGTGACCAA
The DNA here is from genome assembly GCA_039657325.1 of Stephania cephalantha. NCBI lineage: Eukaryota > Viridiplantae > Streptophyta > Magnoliopsida > Ranunculales > Menispermaceae > Stephania > Stephania cephalantha. The sequence goes on along the minus strand of CM077567.1, from coordinate 4,929,012 downwards.
GAGGTAGTTCAGATGATTGGTAGAGATCCTCGATATGGCGCCTTGCTGTTGCCATCCATCCAGGTGAAGTAAGATTGATCAATGATAGAAAATGTTGATGTAGATAAGATGGGGTAAAGAATAGAAAGGGTACAACATAATTAGTAGGCACTGTTTCTATATGTTCATTATTTCTCTTGAGCTATTTATAAAAAAAATTAATTTGGGATTGAGGCTTTGTATAACAATTTAAATTTTAACATGTAAGTTCTGTTGTGACTACGATATTTTGTGTCCTATGAAAAATTGAGAGATAAAATCTGGAGCTTGAGGCGGGTTCAGATTAATTTAATGTGAATGGTTTTTACTTTTTTTTTTTAATAGTAAAAAAGAATGGTTTTTTACTTCACAAATGAGCTAGGTTTGCTGGTGCTAGTTTTTGTTTTCACGCCAATACACATACAAATTTTCCTCTGCCAAACCAAGAAAATGAAGAAAAAACCTAAAAAGAAGAAACCTGTTTTGTACCGCAAGTAGAGAATATTTATTAATAATAATCTTAAACAAAGCTTTAGCTTCTTGTTTATATATTATATGAGCTGTTCAAACACTTTTTTGTCATTGGCAATATAGAAACTGAAAGGATTGGGTTTTCAATAGCAGTGCCCTTTGTTAAAAATTTGTTGAATTGTGCAATTTACATTCTTGGTTTTTACTTTAAAGGGAAGGAGGTATCAAGTATCAACTATGACTAGTTTCATCTGGGGGCAACTTCTGATGTTCATATCGATCATTATACTCCTTTGCTTTTGCATTAGTAGACTACGTACAATAAATGCTCCAGTTCTATATCTTTGTTCCATGTTATTTTTACCCTGAATTGCATGCAATGGAAACTTGTTTCATTATTGCATGAAATCTGCAAAATGTTTCACATCATGGAATTGGAAGATACTACATTTTATCTTTTTATGGCAATTTGTATACAATGCAAAATACATATTTCCATAGAATTGATGTGAAATTGATGAGTTGTCAAATTCTTTCTTGGAGTTCTTCTGAATTTGTTTCAACAAATGATAGAAGTTAATACACACAACTTCTTTCAGTAACCTTTTCATTTAATATTTTAAACTAATCTTCTGTTCATGTTTTTTCAAAATTTCTTAGTCAACCCCCGATGCATGTGCCGATTGATATTATTGTAGAAATTGAATAGTTTATTCAATCATTTACATTCATTCTTATGTCAGGAATGTGTGGAAGAAAATGTTTATACACAACAACAGGCTTTAGAGTACCTCGAGACAAAGGTGCGTGGTCGTGTTACCACATAATGTCATTTTTTTTTTATATTTTTGTTTAAGTAAACTGAAAGGCCAGATTTCCCCGTTCATTAAAACTTGCAATGGACTTTTAAGCAAGGTATGGATGCTGTCCTACATTGAACGCCATATTGGTTTGCTGTGAGCTGTTGCACTTGACATTTCCATGTTGGCCTTGGACATTAAAATAGTTCTCCTTGTCTATCCCAAAAGAGAAAAAGGGGTCTATTACTAAAAAAAGAATGGATTTTGGTGGAGTTCTTGCAAATCTAGCATAAACTTCAATTTTCGTGAATTATATCACAATTTTTTCGAATTTTTGCAATTCTAGAATAATGGTCCATTTTGGGGCTACACGACCTTATGAAAGTCATGCCAACACTTGTTATAAGATGTAAGGAGCAATCCAAAATCGAAAGAAGAAATCTTTGCTTGGCACGTCGTAGATGTCTTCTTTTTGTCTCGTTCCTTGAGCCTCTAAATTATTGATCATACATCCAACTTCCAATATATTTTCTTCAACTATTGAATTGTGTGCTTGCATTGGAACAAGGCTTGCGTTCAAACAAATCCTAGTAAGTTGTTGAAAAACATTTTTTTTTAACCTCTCTTCGGTAGAAGGTGAAAAATAGGCAATTGTTTATATACTTGCGATAATTGTTCTCAAGTGAATCTTTGTTTTTTTTTTACTAGAGAACAATATCTCGCTGTTAAATAATTATTTTAATCATATGATCTTCTAGAGGGTAAACACTTTATAAAATGGTATAGGGAAATAAAATGACAAAATCCCGCTACTAGCTCTTAAGAAACTCGTCTTGTTTGAAACACTATTTAGAAACAAATAACAATGTCTTACAGCGTCATACTGTCACCCAACAACAACAACAACAACAATAACAACATAGCCCCAGTCCTAAATTAATTGAGATCGGCTACATAGATCAAACTCTTCCATTGTGCTCCATTAAGTGCAATTTATGGTGAGCTTTCCAAACCATTCAAATCCCTTTTAATTAATGCGTCTCAAGTTAACTTTAGTTTACCCCCTACCTCGTCGAATTTCTTCAGTTTCTAACTTTCTATTGAGTCAAGTTTTCTAGTGGGGGCATTTGTAAGCCGTCTTTGCGGGTGACCTAACCACCCCAACCGCCCTTCCCTAATCTTTGTGTCAATTGGTACTACTTTTACTTGTCTTTGAATTTCTATATTTCATATTCTATCTTAACCAGTTTTACCACACATCACCTAAGCATCCTCATCTCTGCTACGTTTATTTTATGTAATTGTTGTTGCTTTACAACCCAACATTCACTTCCATATAGCATAGCTGGTCTGATTGGGGTCTTATAAAATTTTTCTTTTAACTTAGTAGGAACATTTTCGATCACAAATCACCCCCGCTATTTCTTTCATATAGCTTGGATTCTATGTGTGACATCGTTTTCAATATTCCCATCACTTTGTATAATTGATCCTAAGTATCTAAAGTGGTTCACCTTAGGAACTTCTACTTCCCCTAATTTTACCACTCCATCATCTCGATGCTAGTTTTTTCTAAACTCATTGTGCATGTATTCGGTCTTTGTCCTACTCAACTTAAAGCTTTTAGATTCTAATGTATTCCTCCAATGTTCTAATTTCTTTTTCACTCCATCTTTTGTTTCGTCCACTAAGACAATATCATCTGCAAATACCATACACCATGGTATATCCTCTTGAATATGCCTAGTTAGTTTATCCATAACTAAAGTAAAGAGATATAATGTAAAAAAAATATAGCCGTTGTTGAAGAGCAAATCTTGTAAAAACACCCATTGCTTAAGTGGCTAAAGACTACAAGTATAAATTGGAAACAAGAATTAAATGGTAGATCAAGAGAACTTATTTGTTTTTGTCTTGTTTTTTACTATTACGAAAAACTTTGCTTCCAGAAAGAGAAAATACTTGGGTCTTAAACCACCAAATGGAATTTTATGCATTCAAATGTACAAAATTTGTAGCCATTCTTAATTGGTTAAGGCTCGTAGTCTTCTGTAAAGTTTTTTATTTATGATATGATTACTGTCGTGTGGTCCATAGCTTTAATGGAACATAGTATTTGAGTGCAAAGCATAAATGAACAAATAAGGTGCAGTTTTGCATCTTCAAGTGAATAGAATGGGTTGTTTGGCTGCCAAACAATTGGGGTGAATGCCGAAAAGTCTGCAAATGAGCAGATTATGTAACTGTACACTGTTGCTTCCTCAGTTCGTCTATTGAGAAGTTTTTCATGAAAAACCATTTGAAATTCTCTTTACCTTTCTCGGAGGTTTTTTTTTATTTTTTTTATTTTTTTTATTTTTTTTTTCCTTTTTTTTGGGGCACAGATCTTTCCTCTGATGAGCTGTTGCATTATTTTTTCTTGTTTCAGAATTTTCCAGTCCTATTTTTTATGCCTACTGGTGGTTATTGTGTTGCTTGCAGGTGAAGCGTTTCTCATTTTCATATGGTTCAGTTGAAAAGGTTATCTTCTTTTATTTTCTTGAAAATTGGGGTATGTTAACCCATGCCTGTCATCCTTAACTGTTATGTTTTGTCCATAGGAGGGCCGAGCGCTTAGCATCATTCGTGATGTATTTCTAGCTAACGTTCTTGTAAGTCCTCTTTCCGAATTCTTGAATTACCCTTATGTCTATAATATCATGCTTATAATCGTTTCTTTCTCTTTTTTTCTTCACCGTAATGGTCATGCTATAGGTTCATGATCTTCACTTTCGACCAAAATGCATATATGTTGCTGTAATTTTGAGACGAATGATGGAGGCAGTCTTAAATAAGGATGCAATTGATGACAAGGTAAACCTGATAAATCATAACCTTTCAATTTCTTTTGTTTTTTGTTACTCTTGTGTTTGATTTCATTCTTTTTCCCATATTTGATAAGGTGCCACTCAACAATTATGATTTTGTGAAAACTTGAGATATGCGTTTTTAAACTTTGAATAAACTGTGAACCAACAGGCGAGCACTCTCACTTGACTACACAACTCAATCTTTTTCTGTTAGGTTGCTTTCAGGTGGTAACACGGTGAAGGAGTTGAGGGATATTACATTTTGAAAGCTAAAACCCAAGGTGTAAAACGAACTGATAGCTCGCTAAATAACCCAACGGAAAAAAAAAACTTGTAAATAGTTGAAAATGGCATTACCTGAACTATACACTGCGACAATTTTGTCAAATACACTAGTTCCTGAACCAATCGACAAAGCCATAGCCTTCTGAAAATCTACGGGCTGAAGTCCAATGAGATGCCTGCAATCATGAGTCTTCCAAAGTAAAGTCCTTTATTTGTATCTTTGAAAACGCACCTATTCTTTCCCTACCAAAGCTCTTCAGTAACTGCCAATAAGCCTAGTGCCGATTTCCGTCAAGTGGGCATGATCCTCTCTCACACTCTCATGATCCTTGATGTGACATCATTCCTGAAACCAAGAGGGGGTTTGTGATTGCACTTCCAGACCACATACTACTCCAAACTCCAGAAGGACAGAAAAACTGCAGTATAATTGTCAAGTTTTTTTTTTTTTTTTTTTTTTGTGATTGCTTTGAAATTTGGAAGGCGAGGAATACTGTGTGTTTTTTTCTCCCAGCGGATTTTTTTTTTTTTTTTTAAATTTGTGCTTTTATATGTTTAAATCCTTTTTACTAGTATAAAAATTTATTATTTATTATTTTTAAACTCTCACCCTCTTGCGTACACAATGGGAAGCAATGAGGAAGGAGTTTTATGAAGGGAAACCTCTTCTGCATAGGGTCACGGGTACTCAGTCCTTCACATGCTTCATGTGGAAGGGAAGACAAAACTCTAATTAGCAAGGCAAGGAACGCGCAAGAAAATTTTTGTCTACTTTGTCTAACTTCCAGTATCGTGTCTTAAGAATTAGGGGCATCTTTGCTAAACTGGCATCTTGTTGGATAATTAATGTGGGATTTCGCTTTGAAGGTGGAAGTTTCGGGTAGGACTGGTTTGAGAATGGCGTAGGAAGTCATGGCTGAAAATGCTCTATATATGTTTGGAAAGGCTGTTTTCAAGGAAATATTTCCTTTCCACAAATGACAAACCCTCCCAAATCCAAATGGTGGAGCTATTTCCAAAGACTATAAAAAGGTGCTCTAGGATAGAGGGAGATGCCCCTTTAGTTCACTGATAAGACATGAATGCTTTGTATCATTTTTGCCCACAATGAAGTTTGTTTCTTCAAAATTTTCTATCATCACTTTGAAGATGGGCAGCATTACTATGGTTCGTATTCCAATGCCCATAATCTTTGCTTTGTTGGCCTATGAATTTACTTCCATTTAATCAATGGAGACCTTTCGTCTTTCTGCCGTGGCAAAGGACACTTTGATAAGCTACTTGTTGGTTCTTGCCACTTTAACTGGCATCATGAGAAGAGAGACGTAGAAGGTTGGTTTAGGTTTAATTTGCCTAATCAAGCAGGATTGGTTTTTTGATAATTTGTTTAGAGTCGCGCTATAGGCACCCCAATGATTACTGAGGGTACCCCATTTTTTTGGGCACCCGACTCTTTACCAAAATACCCTTTATGTCAAGCATTGGTCTATATCAACCGAAACTCAACTCGATGGGACCACTGTGACTATAGAATTGGTCTCGCAGCCTTGTGCCGAGATATGTATGTATATCTTGGTTGACACCAACCGACACAACAGCTTATGCTTCGGTCATGTGTCCGAGATGGTCGTTTCTCACCGAGACCCGAAACATAGTGTCGGTTGATGATAATCGACACAACTGCATATGTCTGAAACGTAGTGTCGCGCTATAGGCACCCTAGTCTTGCATAAAGGCACCCCATTGTTTGAGAGGGGCAAATATGTCATTTCCATTGGGGACAAAAACTAATTCAAATAAATAAGATGCCCTCAGTAAACGCTGGGTGCATATAGCACGACTCTTTATTTAAGGCAATCAATACCAACCTAATTGTCTTTTACGCAATAAAACAATTGTTGCGTGCAATTTTGCACTTTATAATGTGTTCTTTTGGTCTTCTGTAATTATGAGATTATGCGACTTTCCTTTTCTCATTGCACATTCAATGATATGTTGGTTAATTGCAAATTCAATGCCTTTCTATTTGTGTTACACAGTTGGGTGATAATCGAGTTGAATGGAAATGTTGGATACATGGGGCGGACCCAACTAATTTGGGACTAAGCCTTCATTTTTATATGGTATTTTGTGATAAAGGGGATAGACTTGTGATGATAATAAAGCACTAAGGCTCCGTTGTTGATTTGTTACATAGCTGGGTGGTATTTTGTGATGAAGGGAATAAGCTTTGTTAACAATAATGCCCTACCATTGCCTAAAAAGGGACAGAAATCATATATCAGTGGAATTCTAATGCTTCTTGGATGTAGATGAACGATTTCCATGAAAAGTGTTTGCTGATAATTTGTATTTCAGGATTATGTAGGGAATAAGCGGCTGGAGTTATCAGGTCAAATGATATCCCTTCTTTTCGAGGTATCATTTATGTACACATGGAGTAATTCATGTCTACCCAAATTTTCCTTTTCTGGTTCAATTTCAGCGATACATCATGCTCCTAATATTAATTGAATTCTGGTTTGTAGGATCTGTTCAAGACAATGAATAGTGAAGTCAAGAAGAGTACTGATAATCTTCTTGAGAAATCGTCTCGATCTAGTAAGCTTGATATATCTCAAGTGAGTTCAATAAGCTTATTACTTGAAAACCTCTTGTTAATATTTTAGAAAATGCTTGTGTGCCCTAGCATGGATATGCACCTGTTGGCATCCCTTGATTTTTGCATCGAGATGCATGGACGCATCCGGATGTGTATCCCAGGGACGGCAACGAGTGCGTGTAGCTCCTGCGTTTTCGTACTGGGGCACATTAGCAAGGTCCAATATTTTATTAGCAGTGCATTTCCTTCTGTCCCAACAAGAAGATTTGCAATCAGCTTCATTACTACTTTGGTGCTTGAAATTTGAATTCGGTGCATATTGAGATCCTGTCATTTCTCATGTTGTTTGGTTTCCAAGTAACTTCGTGAAAATGGTTTTGCCACTAAGCTATACTTTTTTTCTATTGTACCTATGTTGATTTGGTGTAGCATTTAGCAAGAGATATCATCACTCATGGGCTAGAAAGAGCCATTTCTACTGGAAATTGGGATGTCAAGAGGTTCAAAATGCACAGGAAAGGAATGACTCAGGTAATGTGCTAATAACTATTCTTTTAGTTCCTGATTTTCCCTTTCTTTTAAATAGCTTCACCTTGCAGACTAAGTCTTTGGCTTTTGCAGGTGGTGCTTAGGCTCTCTTTTATTGCAACCGTAGGCCACATGACAAGAATATTACCACAATTTGAGAAATCAAGAAAAGTAAGCGGGCCAAGAGCATTGCAGCCTAGTCAGGTAATGGGATTACTTTATATATATATATAGGTACTACTACCATGGGAACCACAAAAATAGCCATGCCATGGGAACCTGTTAAGAACCTTTGAATTGGTTCTTCGAATAAGACTAGTCCGTGACTAACTCTTGTAAGAAGAGTCCGTGACTACTTCTCTTTAGACTAATTTTTTCACAAAGTAATAGCGTGCTTTATTATTTCATAACGATGGTCTTTTATAGACTTTTCATACAATAGGAAAGACTTGTAAAAATAGAAACTATTAACATCGAGTCCAAATAGAATGGTAAACTTTCTAATAAACAAATAAGAAAATCTATCTAATTGGTAATGTTCTAATAAGTAACTTTCTAATTAGTAAACCTTAAAATAAACTATTATCTTTAATAAAGAAACTTTAATTATGCTATATTGTCATTCTTTTGGTACTTGGGCCCACACAAATATTATATGATCATATTAGAACCAATTTACAACCTTTGGATTCTAATCCAACACATTAATCTATGAGTCATAAATGCATAAAACATTTAATGCACAACACATTTTGAGGGGTTCTCATGGTATGAGTATATATTTGGGTTCCATTGTAGAATTTCCCTATATATATGTATGTTGTACTCAACTTTGAATAATTTGTGTCGGAATTGACAGTCTTTTGTTCCTTTTTCTCTTAAGTGTATTATATCATTATAATTGTTTGTGTTTGGATTCATTTGCATTGTTTTGTTTTCTTTCATGGTAAATAGTGGGGCATGCTTTGTCCCTGTGACACTCCTGAAGGTGAAGCCTGCGGACTGGTGAAAAACTTGTCTCTGATGACACATGTTACAACTGATGATGAAGAGGGTCCTTTAATTTCTCTGGTATGCCTTCTTTCACTTGGAAATACTCTTTTCTTATTTTACTGCCCATAAGAGATGGGCACTTTCTTACATTTTCAAATGATTGATTAAGATGTAATTTTTAATTTGAATAATGTGATTCTATTTCTTTTATCTCGAAATGGGAGCCTATCTTGTAGGCAATTCCATTGACATTCTATTTTCACTGACGGTGAACTTTCTCTATTTATTGCAAGACAAGATCAATCTTTCTAAAGCTAGCATTGAAGCATAGAAACAGGAAACTTAACAAAATCCTCTGGTACTTGTTGGATCTTTCTTTAATGTCGAGTAGTTGTACGAATCACTTTACAATTAATGAAATGTAGTAGGTTTTTCTCCAATTGCACTAAATTGACTGCAATGGAAGAGTTTGATCCATGTAGCCGACCTCAACTTTTTTGGGATTGAGGGTAGTAGTGGTAGGTTTGTTCTTCAAGAAAAGGCATCGGTGCATTGACTTTATGGGAATATAGCATTCTTTGTTTGTAGAAAGAAACTAGATGTTTAGAAATCTAAAGGTTAAAATCTAAGTTTTGAATCTGTAGGACTCTAGTCAATTCTAGAGGGCTGAGATGGTATTTTCTGTACTTTCTACTACCCTTCAAAACTTGGCACTACATTCAGTTCAAAATCTGGGAACAGTCTTACATGTTGAATCTATTAAAAAGGCAAAAAACACAGCATTTGCATTTGGCCGAGGAATATCAAAACCTGTTTTCTGATTCAACGTCACCATAAAAAATTATAATAGTAGAGAACTTGGAAGGCAACATTTTATTGACTTTGCATGTTCTCTGAAATTTTGGGCAAATGAAAAATGGAAATCATTTTATGTTGGCTTCTAAATTAAACAAAGCTATGTATTCCCTTGGATAGTGATTGGATAACATAATTTTGCTGCATACATTTGCTAGACAGTTGTGGAAGTACTATTAATACTCTTCATTATTTGCACGCACACATCTCGATGTAAACATCGAAATTAGTGAAACAACCATGTAGCAAATGTATGTAGCAAAAGTGTATGTCTCCCTACCATTTTCCTATTCCTTTTAATCTTTAATTATAGCTTTTGCATATTGTTTCTTCAATTCAAATCTGTGTCACCACACAATAACCTAAATCTGTGTATGGTGAGCGACTAAATTGACTTTTGACATTGAATCATGTAAGCTTAGGCTTAGATTTATCCCAGTATTAATGGCGACCTAGAAATAATGAAATCTAGACAGCCTCTGTTCACAAAAATATTAAAATTGTGGAAGTATATTGAAGAAAGCGTATCCTAGTCGTATTTGTTCGCATCTATTCTTCTTGAGCATGAACAATGTTGTTTGATGGTGGTGCATTCTTAGCTGATCGCTGATTTGGGATGGAATTTCTTGACAAATTCTTCTTTCATGACTTTTTGTTTCAGTGTCACAGTCTAGGTGTGGAAGACTTGGAGTTGCTTTCTGGAGAAGAGCTGCATGCCCCAAATTCATTTTTAGTCATGTTTAATGGTCTCATTCTTGGCAAGCACAGGAAGCCACAGGTAAACATGCCCGGCGAATAGTTTGGTCGTACTCTGCTTGCAAATCTTAGTTTTTTCCTTTTACTCGTTGCAGCATTTTGCTACTGCTTTAAGGAAGTTGCGGAGAGCAGGCATAATTGGAGAATTTGTCAGCGTCTTTGTAAATGAGAAGCAGGTTAGTGACTTAACTTTTGTTTCATGCATCCAAAGTTCTTTCCCATTAGCGGCTCTGCAATCGAAAGAACTTTGTCAGTGTCTTTTCTAATGAGAAGCGGCTCACTGATTTTGACACAACAATTTTTCCTTCTGTTAAAAAGAAAATATTGCTTACTCTAGGCAGTATATTGTGGTAGCATGTTATCTGCTTGCGCGGTGGCTGTGTTATATCATTAGAAGGATGATTAACTCAAGAAAATTCGGAAATTCGGTGTCTGAGACAAGTATTTTCATCTCCTTAAGTTAGTCCATTTCAATGTGTTTCTGGGATCAAGGTAGTAGATAAATAGCTCGTGTGACAGTGTGAGCAAAGCTATGTATTTGATGCTTCTTTGTAGTGAACAGTGCATTCAATGATTCAATAATGTAGGGATACTATTTTTTCACATTTGAGCAACCTGGGCATATGCAGAATACCCAGAGGTTTCAATATCTTGTCAATTTTATGTCTGCTTGCGGATCTACATATGATGACCCACAAGCTAACAGTTCTCGAAATCATCTTTGAATATTTTGAACTATTGACTGTGTTTTCATTTGCTAATGAAAGTCCTCTGAGCTCATGTTGGTAAGAAAAATGATGGATGTCTATGAAAACTTTCTTATAATGTTTCTTCCTTAAATATTCAGCTGATGGTAGTGCTGTTAAAAATCCTCGTATGTTTTGCTTATCTTTGTTATTATCATGGATGGCCATTTGTGACTCTACCATTTGTGACTCTAAAAACGTATTGGCAGAAATGCATTTACATTGCTTCTGATGGAGGTCGTGTTTGTCGCCCTCTTGTTATTGCTGACAAGGGAATATCCAGGGTAAAGGAACATCACATGAAGGAACTAAAGGTATCTTGCACATATAATGACTTGCAATATCGTTCAGTTATGCACTTGGCTGATTATGCATGCTCTCTTTCAGGTTGGGATCCGCACATTCAATGATTTCTTGCGAGATGGACTGATTGAATACCTTGATGTTAATGAGCAGAACAATGCCCTGGTTTGTCAATATCCTTTTATTTGTGGGGTAAAATATAAATTGGTCTCTAAGGTTTACAATAATATGCACTTTAGTGGTTTCAAAAATATGCGCTTTGGTCCATCTAGTTTACTCCTAGTTACTCAAAAGCATCCTTGTGTTAATCGAGCACAATGGAAGAGTTTGATTCTTGTAGCCGACCCCAATTAATTTGGGACTGAGGCCATGTTGTTGTTGTTGTTGTTTTTTTTTTTTTTTTTGATGATGTGGCAATTTCGTTTTAGTAATAATGCCCTGAAGTTTAACGAATTCTCTCTTACCCAATAATATTTAAAGTCTCTTATATTAAGAAAAACTAATATTCACTTTAATCCATTTAATTAACTCTATGTGCTTATCCATCTTTATTTATTTGTGTTTAAAAATTATTCTTGTATTTTAAATTAATGAAATCGTAATTTATGAAATACAAATAATAATCAAATGTAAATATATTTATAATATAATAAATAATAATGATATATTGACAATTGATATTTTATCAAAAGAATAGTAAGCCATGTTGATTTGCACATTAATTAAATAATGTACAGAAAAGTGTCTATTGTATTTGCACATTCAAATAAATAAATATATTTAGTGAATAACACACAGAAAATTATTATATTAAAAGCTAAAAGAGTATGTAGATCAGCAATTTTTTTTATCAATTAACTGTTTAATCATATGCTAATTAATAAAACATGTAAATCCACACAAGATTTTATCAAAAAATTGCACCAAAAAAAAATAAAAGTTTATAAAAAAACACGATTTATGAGTGAGAAGCCAAGTATTGGGTCTTTATTTATTTGTGTGTTTGTCCCTTTCATAGTGGTTGTTTAGTCTTTTCACACTAACTCAAGTACTCAACTATGGTTTAGACAAAAGTTTATAGGAGGGACCAAAGTGCATATTTTTGAAACCAAAGGGATTAAAGTGCATATTATGGTAAACCTCAGGGACCAATTTGTATTTTACCTTCGCGTCACATGAAAATTGTTTATTTTAAATCTCGGATGATGATTTGTGCACTATTATCTATATTGTATGATAGATTGCTTTATACGAAGGAGAAGCTGTACCGGAAACAACACATATTGAAATTGAACCTTTCACCATTTTAGGTGTTTGTGCTGGGTTGATCCCTTTTCCCCATCATAATCAATCTCCAAGAAACACATATCAGGTAAGCTTACAGTGCCCATTGGCATCATTTTCAGATTTCCTCGGCAGCTCTGGACAGGCGACAACGATTTTCCTTTTTTCTTTTCTTAATTTTAATTTTTCAAATATTTCAGATTTTCCTGTCATACTTATTGTTTGGTATAAAAGGATATCTTGATCTTTTATTTCAACTTTACCACTTTTTAGTTCAACAGAATAAGAAACCTATGAAATAACAAGACATCTACTAAGAGCCTAAGACATATCGATTTATCAAATATCACTGTTCTCTACAATTTGATTTATCTGAAATTCATTTTTTCTAAAAAATATTCTATGGAAAAATTTGACGCTTGTCACGTCTTATATTAATTGTTTTCAACTAGTTGGACGGTGTGTTAACCTTTGTTTGTGAGCCCAATCCGAGTCCAAGAAGTGTGTAGAGAGTAGTCGTAATGTGTGAGTTTTAGCTTGAGAAGAGTGGGTGCTTTTCCAAAATGCTTGGCTTTTTTGAATCCGAGTCCAAGAAGTGTATAGAGACTAGTCGTAATGTGTGGGTTTTAGCTGGAGAAGAGTGGGTGCTTTTCCAAAATGCTACGCACTTTTGAGTTCCCACTCCAAACTTATACTTCGTATTTCTCCTCAACTAGTCGATGTGGGACTATTCTCTTTTCACTTCTTTAATCTCTAAATTTGGTATGGCAAATCGACCAACCACATTACCTTTGCCTTGACACCTTCACAGAGCTGCTCCTTGGATTTCTAGGGTATTAAATTCATTTCACTGTAATATTCACATGTTTTTTTTTCCTTCTATTTCAATTAGTGTGCGATGGGAAAGCAAGCAATGGGCAATATTGCATATAATCAGGCAAGTATTCTGAGGTTGGGACTCAGTTTCATTAGCATTCTCTTTGATTTGATATTTTGAATTCGGCTTTTCTTTCCATTTAAGATAGGTTTCCCCTTCATAACATAATGTTTACTTTTTATATTTCATTATTAATGATATTCACCTTCCAGTTATCTTTCATCTGTAATTTGTGATGGGCTCCAAGTTTGCATAATAGTCTTGCCCCATTTTGTGCTGAAACTCTCCTCTATAACAACTTTACCTTGGGTCCACATACATTTGGTTGATGGGCACTCCTGTTGAAGTTGCTCATACTCTCTCAAGAATCATGGTTGTCGTGGTATCACACTATCAGTTGTCCTCCTTTTTGGGTTCCCAATGGCCTGAGACTGGGCTATTTATGTAAAAACACTTCAGTCCTTTGTAATAACTAAAATATGGATAGCCATTGTTGATTTCCATATAAGGAAAATCTTAAGGGTGGTGATTTACAATTTATAGCATTGGTGGATTTACAAAAACCATGGAAATGAAATTATGAAACCAACGTGCTTAGCCTATTGTAACATAATTTTTTTTAGAGAGTGGTAGCTTAAGTTAAAAACTGATCGATTCTAATTTGTAGGTTGTTAATAATAATTATTCTTGCAGCTTCTTTTATGAAAATCAAGTTTTTTGACTTTTCTATCTTGAGACAACAACAACTTTTAAAGTACGTCGTTGGAGTAGAATTTTTCTAGGTTAGCGGGGGAGCAATATGGATGGTTGTCCTAAGATTATGATGTTGCTTTAAGTGAAATAACAAGAAAGATAAATGACATGACCCCCCCAAAAAAAGGAAAGGTTGAAATGAAGCTATACGCTGTAGTTCATTTTATCTTGCCTTATTCTGTTAGAAAAAAATGTATCTTACCAAATTGCCCCAAGTTCTTGAAAAATGGAATTTGGTTGGTAACTCATTCACAAAAAGAGCTTATCAACTCAACATAGAGTCTGATGGCAGATTAAAACTGATTTGAAAGCAAAAGGACAACCATAAATGACTTGGGTTATATAGTTATGACAGAAATGGAATATTATGATATAACAAAGCAATGGGGGGCCTGAAAAGAGATAGAAGGATTGAAGAGTGCTATGGTACGTGTGGCTTGTAAGACATAGAAGGATTTTAGAGGACAAGTACTCACCGCTCATCAATGGAGAATTTATATGACAACGTCAAAATATCATGTGGCAAAATGGCTAGTGGTAATGAAAAACCTAGACTTCTCCATCAAGAAGTGGGGGGCTAGGAATTGGCAAGTTATTGTTTCATGAGAGAAAACTATGTTGCTGGTTGGATAGTTCATGTGTTTTAAGTTTTGGTCCTTTTCTTTATTGTATTGATTTTAATTTTAATTTTTAATTCTCATTACTAATACAATAGGCCATTGCTGGTCGGATAGGTGGAATTGCTGGACAATACTCTTGTAAGAAATCTTTCTGATTGTTGTTGAACTTAAAACTATGTGACCCATGGTGTCCTAAGTGGGTTGTTGAATTTCTGCAACTGTAACTGTCTAATTTGGGGCCATTTTTCTTCTGCTTTGTATTAGGAGATGCTTTTATTCCTGTGCTGTATTGTGATCGAAAATATTCCTGTGCTGTATTTTTATTTTTTAAAAGTTCAATGATTATTTATTGTTTATTTTATATTTTATATTTGATAATGTGGCCACGCCTTAAAAACCTTAGGCTTTTCAATTTTCAGTTATGTCGGATGGACTCGTTGCTTTATCTTTTGGTGTATCCTCAAAGGCCACTACTGACAACCAGAACAATTGAGCTGGTTAGTTTTATAGTATGTTAATGTATTTTTAGGTGCAATTTAGCAATAGCAATCACAATTGAGTCTAGTCTTCGGTTCTCAGGTTGGGTATGATAAGCTTGGGGCAGGACAGAATGCAACAGTTGCTGTGATGAGTTATAGTGGTTATGACATTGAAGATGCAATTGTCATGAATAAATCCTCCCTTGACCGTGGCTTTGGACGGTGTATTGTAACGAAAAAGTAGGAAATCTAAACGCGAAGTTCTTTTATATCTTTCTTGACCGATCATGTAGTATTGATTGTGTTGTTATTTTTCATTGTGATTATATTCCTTTTTTCATCTAATTTTTTGATGAGCAGATTGACTGCAATCAATCAGAAGTATGCCAATAACACAATGGACAGAATAATAAGACCTCAAAGAGTGGGAAGGGATGCAGAAAGGATGCAGGTAAGGTGCATGAATGGTTTATATAATAACTTTGCAGTAAGGTTGCTAGGGATGGAGATATTTATCGCATGAATAGTTCTCTTTCTGGATGGCATTATTTTCTGTGAGAAAATTGAAAAATATTCATAGGGTACTTACCAGGGAAAGTAGAGGAAAACCTATGGGTCAAAAGCACGACAAGCCACAATGTGGACTAGATATATGGCTTCTACTTCCTATTGTATTTATAGCATTGGTTTCTCTTGCGTTGGTTTGATGTGTCCAGTAGCTGTCAATTTATCTTGCAGATACTGGACGATGATGGACTTGCTGCTCCTGGGGAGATAATTAGGCCTTATGATATTTATATTAATAAGCAGAGCCCAATTAATAAAGAAATCAGTGTTCACTCTCCTGCAGGATTGCCAGATAGGTTAGTTTTCTTTCAGATATTGTAATGGCAGTTGTTGTCATATTCATCTAATTTGTGTGGAATATCCAGTGCATATAAATCTGCCATACAGACTTACAAAGGTCCTCGAGGAGAAACAGCTGTAGTCGACAGAGTGGCACTCACATCCGACAAGGACAATAATTTATGTATCAAATTTCTGATTCGCCACACTCGTAGACCGGAGGTATTATTATTATTATTATTTTTTGTGCTTAACTCTTGTTGCTTCTAGTTTATGCCTGTATAATGTGCAGTTTGTACTGTAAACATATATTCACAACAAGTTTCTGACATCTTGCAACTTTCATTTTCAATTATTCTTTCAGTTGGGTGATAAATTTAGCAGCAGGCATGGACAGAAAGGTGTTTGTGGTACTATTATTCAGCAGGAAGACTTCCCTTTTTCTGAGCGTGGGATATGTCCTGATCTAATTATGAACCCTCATGGATTTCCAAGGTGATTATCTGTTTTAAGTTTATCTGACCTCGCCATGTAACCACTTTGTATGCCAGGATCTTGTTTGTCATGTGTATCATGCTATCTGCTTTCAATGTTTGGATAAGTTCCTGTTGATCTTTTTTTTTTTTTTTTTTTTCTTTGATATCAGTCGAATGACCATTGGGAAGATGATAGAGCTTCTTGGTGGAAAGGCTGGGGTCTCATGTGGCAGGTTCCATTACGGTAGTGCTTTTGGTGAGCCTAGTGGACATGCAGACAGAGTTGAAGTTATAAGGTAGTCTATTGTTGCTTTGCTGTTGTAATACTGATCTGCTGCTTACCAACTACTGTGTGAAAATATGTTCCTCTTATTGTGGCAGTGAAACTCTTGTGAAGCATGGCTTCAGCTACAGCGGCAAGGATTTCATCTACTCCGGTAACAATCTTGTTAAGTATATGTGTTGAAACATTTCATCGGGTTTATTGTGTTGGAACTTAAACTTCTGCCAGGAAAACTATTGTGGCTTTTTCCTCATTTTCCTTACAATGTCAAAATAGTTCATTGTGTCTGTCCTCTAAAGGCCATGGTTTGACGTTATATACTTTCAAGCTGATTAGATGTTTAAAACGTCTCCCTTTTTATTGAATGGTTGACTAGAGTGTAACCATTGACAGTTCCTTTATGCGGTCCGCAAGGAAAAGAAAATAATATGTTCCTTATATCTTCAACTAACTCGATCCATTTCTTTGTTTGTTTTGTTAGCGTTTGATGTGCTGTATCTAATGGTTGGCTGAAACAAAAAATTGTATGTCATTCGGCCACTCATAATATCACGCAGGCTGTCTCAGTTTCGGCAATAGAGACTTGATTGACAATTTTGGCCTCCAAAACCATCTCTTTCTCCTTTTATGGTGTTGTAATGTAAAATTATGTACGTATAGACATTGTAGGCATACTCGTGCCAGCACATACAAACATAGGTTTGAGCATTATTATTATTGAGGGGAAAAATCAATGTTCATGTATTTTAATGAGGATTGAGTACAGAGAATAAACATAGAAGAAGCAAGGAAAAATTGGGAAATAGTTAACTTTTTGGAAATAATGGTTTGCAATGTAATCATTTAAAATTGGAAAAATGCCTATGCATGAGGATGGAGCATAGTTGTTTTTGTCTTTTCTATCATTTTTCTTTTTCTTTTTATTAATTCATTTCGTAAATTCTTTCTGGTAAATGTGCCCCATCAGAATTAAGTAACATCTTTCGTAACAGTTTTTAACTAAGTGATATAAGAAGGTGAAACATTTTCACTGTAGGCTTCATTTTTCACTGCATCCTCTCCACAGTTTTATTTAAAACTCTTGTCTCTTTGCATCATATTACTGATTCTTTTAAAATTCATGTTTCAGGTATCACTGGGTCTCCTCTGCAAGCATACATTTTCATGGGGCCAATTTACTATCAGAAGTTGAAGCACATGGTAATAAAGGAACCGTGCTTAAAGTAAATTGGACCATTGGTTACTCATGAATGTAAATAAAGCCATATGATATATTTGTTGCATCATCTCATGAATGTAAATAAAGGTAGCACAAAATGCCATTTTATATGTAGTAAATAGTCGCATACCCCCAAAAACTATACAAGGCTGACAAACATATTATTCTTGGAAAGCTATACATGGTTGCAATTATTTGAAATTCTGGATGATTAAGACATGAAACATGTTACATTATTTCCAGTGAATTTTAGCAGAAAGTAATGTGACTGCACATCAGATTCCTCATACCAAGTCAGGAATCCTAGAATTTACGATCTGGTCTGGGAAAATCAATCTGAAACTTAACATGGATCCCAATACTTCTCTCATAAAATGATTCTAGAACTCACTATATGAATCTTGTGATTCGTGTATCATGTTTCGAGCAATTCATGAATGCTGTTTGAGCTGTCATACTTGTAATAAATTCATTGAACTTGATGTTCTTCAGGTTCTAGATAAGATGCATGCCCGTGCAAGTGGGCCTCGTGTCATGCTTACTAGGCAACCTACTGAAGGAAGAAGTCGTGATGGAGGTTTGGCATATTGTAACTCGAGTTTCAGTGTCTGCTTGTGCTTTTTCTTAGTAAATATTTTTCTTATGCTTGATTGTCATACAATTCCAGGTCTTAGACTTGGGGAAATGGAACGTGATTGTCTGATTGCTTATGGAGCTAGCATGCTGATTTATGAGCGTTTAATGGTCTCCAGTGACCCATTTGAGGTTCAGGTATAGTTGTCAATTTTGTTCTGATAATAATTTGCCTTTTCAGGTTTAGATGAATAGAGACCCATGTTTGATGGTGTGTCAAGTACTTGAAATGGCCATGATGATTCTACCAAAAAAAAATACAATAAAAAATTGCCACGATGATTCCTCTGCTTGAAGTCAATATAAAAAATAAAAAAATTATCATGGATCTGGAGGTTTTAAGAGTATGCCATTCCAAATTCATCTTTACAATAATACTATTCTATGATTAGATAATATATATCCTTTTCTTTATGTAGGCAACTACTTGATGTACTTAAAATTTGCATGAACTACAAATGTGAATCCTATCCTATGTTGGGAAGAAATGGTTTGTAAGGGTGGTAAAAAATTGGGTCCTAGTGGAATCTATTGGGACGAAGTACCCTAAGTAGTCATCTTATTTTCTTAATGCTAGAAGGTCGTGTTTCCATCCCAACTTAAAATAAAATGGACAAGACATTATGAGCACGAGAGACATGTTCCAATGTATTCTAAATACCTTCTTTGTGAATATCTTTTTGTCTTGGGTAGATGCGTGGAATTTCTTAAGCACCTGTCGGAACTGTATATTATTCATATGCCGTTTGCAACATGGGATTCTGGTCGAGTGGATCTGTAGCCTATCAAAGTTACATAGGTGGGTGTGATGAATGCCATAACAGATCTGGTCTGACCTTCCTTGCTTATCATTCATTTACTGCATGGATGGTCAAAGGCCTTGGAAGAAATAAGAAATATTAAGATTGTGCCTTTGTGACTGGAAGGTCATGGGTTTGAGTTGTGGAGGCTGCAAGCGAGGAGAATGGTGCATATGATACTCTCCGTCAACCTTTTACTAAGAAGGTAACCTTGTGCACCAGGGAAAAACCTTTTAGATGGTCAAAGCCCAACCTAAGAATTGACATTAGGCTATCAGCACCAATTGGTATGCTGTCAAGTCATTATGGGCTTATCACGTAGTGGTAGATTTTGTCTGATATGATTTGGAATTTGCCAAAATTAGCCTAGTCCAATAGAAATTGGAGCCTGCTCCTTCGCAGCAAAGTTAACTGGAAATGCATTTATGAAGCAGCATGTACCTCTTCGAAGGAATCTTTCTGTTCGTGTGTATATTGATCAGAGATTCAGAGTTGAATAAACTATACAAAATGCAGCGTAGGGAAAACCTGATTGATGCTGTGCAGCAAACCTCTTTTTTTTTTTTTTTTTTTTTTTTTTTTTTAATGAGAAACATACTTTTATAATTTGTGTTTCTTATCTACTCAGTCAAAGATCCATAGCCTCCCTCTTCCTATGATGGGCGGATCCAGGTGGGCCTTGCCCTGGGCTGTAGCCCAGGGCAAGGCCCAAAAAAAGTCCAAAAAGTTACAAAAAAAGTCCAAAAAAAGCCCAAAAAAAGTCCAAAAAAAAGTATGCTATTTTGTCATTGATGCATATATATATAGTGGTATAATTTATTTAAAGTATACATAATAATATATAAAAATAATAATTTACAAAATATTTATAGCCCAGGGCTATCAAAAATCATGGATTCGCCCCTGCCTATGAAACACTAATTAGTACTATGATGAGCTCTTTATTGCTACCCACCTTCTGATGTTCATATGCACATCACATAATCCTGCAAATACCGGTGTTTGTTTTTTCCTTGTTTGCAAATGATGCCACAGGTGAGTTTTCATTGTTGCCTTTCAAAACTTCGAAGTGATCCAGATATTTTCTCTTTCCAATTTTTGTTTGTCATTGTGTTTAATTAATTTCGAGAAATCAATTTTCTTCATTACAGGTTTGTCGGGCATGTGGTTTGCTGGGATATTATAACTATAAGCTAAAAGCTGGTATTTGCTCCACATGCAAAAACGGGGATAACATCTCCACCATGAAACTGCCATACGCATGCAAGCTCTTGTTCCAGGTAAATTGCGATAGAGTTGTTACATACACCATGCATATTTTTGCACCGTCTCGTATGTTCAATCACATGAGTAATAGGCTGCCGATTATAGCATGCTTTTAAATTGAAGTAAAGTTGATAGAAGCAAGATTTACAGGATGCTGATTGATAGCTTAGCATGTCTGAAGCTAAACATTCTTGCCCTGCTACCTAGTAATTGCCGATTAATCTATGAGATACCGAGTGGCGAGTGTATGAATTGCTTTTATCACCTTTGTGTAGTATGTTGATTAAACATGGGATGCATTAATTAGGAGGGATTTGAATGGTTTGAAAAGCTCACCATCAATTGCACTTAATCGAGCACAATGGAAAAGTTTGATTCATGTAGCCGACCCCAGTTAATTTGGGACTGAGGCTATGTTGTTGTTGTTGTTGTTGTGTAGTCTGCCCTTAACGAAAAAGTCGCATGACAAATGTAGAGTTGACGAGTCCTTTTGCTTTTTTAGCATTGGTTTTGGTTCCAGAAGTACGAGTGCCTAAAGAATTTTGCCCCTCTTGTGAGAGTCATTTTACTTTAAACTAAATGGTCCTGTGTATCAGATACTAAATTTCATTCTTTCAGGAACTCCAATCGATGAACATTGTCCCGCGGTTGAAACTGGCTGAAGCGTGATTGGCGCATCTTGATCCAATTCTGCAGAAGAAACATGTCATTCTTTTTCCTTGTTTGCCGCAGTATCTCTAATCCTCACATGGCTAAGGATGTCTGCTAATTAGCGTTCTGTGTTTTTTTGTGTAACATGTACGAGCATGTGGACTTTGCCGGGTCATTGCTGCACAACGATAAATCTGGTTCCTCTAAGCTAATGTGTCGTATTTATTCCATGGAAGCAACACGTGAAAATTCCCGGTTCTGTAATATTTATTTGTTGTGTAACATTGCTATGTATATCATAGTTTGAATGTCAATTTTGATGATTTACTTTTGATCTTCTCAGTGTGTTGGCCAAGCCGGTTATACCAATTCTTTTGTGCGATTGTCTTGCAACTTTTTTTTTTTTAATCGATGTAGGTTGCTAAGATAGTTCAACTGGCCTACAATAGTATATGCCTCGTAAAGTCACAAGTTAAGATTTTCCAAAATGGTATTAGTATCTGAGCACAGCCTGTTAACTGAATAAGCTGAGCAACAAAGTAGGAAATACTACATTTTTACACAACTACAACAATCAAGATCAATAAGCTTAAAATCCTTCCATCATCTTACACAGCTGATAGAAAGCACGCTGTTGTACAGTTGGTTACAGCTTTAGAAACTTTGGAATCCTGCAGTAAGAGAGGCTTCCCTCATAGCTGCTAAGTGCTTATAGAGATAGAGTACACTAGAACTCAGTGCCACTGGGAAGACCGATCATTTGAGGTTTTGGGATTGGCTTTGGAGGAGTCATCTATGTCGTAGTTAACGAGTCTATCTTCTTAACAAATAGTACAATGAGAAGTACTTTTCCATTTTAGTTATATCCTCCTTACAGAATCACCATGAACAGCAACAAATCCTTCAGTCGAAAGAGTTGCAAGAGCATTCCGCAGCTGAACAATGGAGGCATTAAACAAATCAGCAAGTCCTTGAAACCAAAAAATTACATGGAAACAAGTCAGTAATTGAGACAAAAATCCTGACTTACATCAGTGAGAAGAATTTCCCCGGTGCCTTGCCGATTTAGCTCTTCTAACAACTGCATTAGGATATACATATACAAGTCAGTCATTAAGAAAAAAAAAAAAAAAATCTCTGCTTAACTAGCATGGTAAGAGGTTAGAATTGATGAAATCCAGAATACCTCTAATATTCGAGTTGAAGGCCCTCCGAGTTGCATCTTTTCCATAATTAGATTGCGAGTTGCAGACAACAAATTTTCTCTTCTCATTCTTTCACTTGCGGAAATTCCGGTTGTAATGAGGTCCATATCAATAATTCCTAATAATTAAATTGTTAGTACATAGTGGAAAACCAATGAAGGTGTCACAAGAGTGCATAGGAAATTTATAATTCACCTGTGGAGTGGTCAGTTGCTGATTGTTGCATAGCGACTTCAAGCAGCCTGAATGCCTCTTCCACATCCTTCTTCTCAACCTGCCAGTTGATTTTACGTTACTTCAGGTGAATGACCACAAATTTCTTCCCCTGTTCCAACTAATGACTAGAACACACAGAAGTTTTAGTAAACAAGAGTATTACTTACCAATTCAGAGAAGCGAATTCGTGCCAGTGCTTCACTAAGACGGATTAGACTCTCTATTTGCCTGGGTGTTGCAGTTATCACCTGTGAATCATAGCAACTCCAGTTAGCATTTAATATTTTTCTAGGGAATGCATCATCACTTAAATGGTTAAAGAACACTTTAGATTGTTGATACCTTCTTACTGCTTCCAGGAAAATTTCCTCTTCTCCTCATCTCAACATATCCCCGAGTCAATTCTTCGGCAGCTTCATCAGATAACCTTGGATGAATATTCTTCCTAGCATAACTGACATATGCAGTTAAAGTTGGAAGGTCTAAGACATCCTGCAGTATACTCTGCAAGTAGAGAGAAGAATAACACGCATTTAAATCAGAATTACATGCTAACAAAGATGGCAACCCTTTTAAAGAAGAGAAGATTCTGTCACACCTCAGGATTCTCAAAGTGTAATGCAACAATATGCTTGGCAAGACGCCTATCTGTGTGTTCGTCGGCCTTATCAAGAATCAAATATATTAGATCAAACCTGCAGAGGTAAAGGGAAATACTGAGACAACCATGCTAAGCATTCAATGGGAAAACATGTTACATTGAATTGCATAACCTCTCACCTTGATAACAGGGTTGGTGGAAGGTGGATATTATCAATCACGGATAAGCGAGGATTGTAGCGCGAACCACTTGGATTTGCACAGGCCAGCACGGAGGTCCTAGCATTAAGGGAAGCAATGATTCCTGCCTTAGCTATTGAAACAGTTTGTTGTTCCATTACCTGCAAGAGAGGTAAGTGTGCGGGAGAAATCACATTAGACTATAATGTCTTAGCCAAATGAAATGCAATGATGTGAGTGTTGCGGGGAAGGTGAATCAAAGAACTAACCTCGTGCAACATGCTCCTTGCGCTTTCCGACATTTTGTCAAACTCATCTATGCAGCAGATGCCTTTGTCACTAAGGACAAGGGCACCACTCTCTAAAACCTGAAGGTTTTATCAAATGGAAAGACAACAGAGACAGTTAGCTTTTTCCCACTTTTGCCGATGGTTTTATTGAAGGGAATATCGCAGCATTGTACGCCATACCGTTTCACCAGTTTCAGGGTCCTTGGTAACATAAGCAGTCAAACCGACAGCGGAACTACCTCTTCCGCTAGCATAAATGCCACGAGGTGCGAGCTTGTGTATGTAGTGTAGAAGCTGGGACTTACTGGTTCCAGGGTCACCGACAAGCAGAATGTTGATGTCGCCACGGAAACTAGCTCCAGAGGGCAGCTTCAATGCATTTCCTCCGAAGAGCTAACATCAAAAACAATTACCGACTTAGGTCTTGAAAACGGCGTTATTTGGTTTGGATGTTAATTAAAATTTCCAATAATACACAAGTAAAATGTCATTGGAACCTGGCAAAGAAGACCCCGTTTTACATCATCCAGTTCCCATATGTTTGGAGCCAAAGATCTTGTGAGCCTGTCATAAATATCTGGCTGTGCTGCTAGCTCTTTCAATTTCTCAACCTAGAAATAACAAGAAATGTCAAAAACAATGAGAACAATCCTACGGCAGTTTAATAATTTACATGAAAACTTCATCCTAAAAGACTCTACATGAAAAGAGTAATTGACGACTTACTCGATCTTGGTAGTCGGGGATGGGATCTTCTTCCCTATTGCTACCAATGCCTTTGTCCATTGCCACTGGATCATCAAATTGCAATCTTGACTTGTCGGTTTTTTTTAAGTGAAGACAATCGATATAAGTCTGCCATAACCAGATGCTTCCTTTCAGTTAGATAATTTATTTGTTCAACCATAACATTTAAACTAATAAGAAATACAATGCTTGCCTTGAACAAAGATTTCACAGTTCTTTGAGTTGGCCCTACTCTAACTGTCATGGCCCTGTAAATCCCAGTGGCCTGTAGGACAAGGAGAGGTTTTTTCATATTAACCAACACTTAAGATACTTATAATATTGGAGTGCCGAAAAAGAGTAAATACTAGTAAGTATTTGGGAGATCATACAATAAACAAATTATATGCTGAAGTTTTACCTCAACTCTATCACCAGGTTTCCCAGTGTCAACAAGTTTGTCATGCATTAACAAGCTTACAGTGTGAGGTGTCCCGCCATCCGGAATCTCATCTGGTGTCTCCTGAAGCTTCACAATTTGCTTATCCGCGAACCTAATATTCAAACAAGGACCAATATTACAATCGACTAATAGTTAACAATGCCTCTACCCCCCAAAAAAATATGAACATTGCAAGTTTTGCTTACCTGCAACGGTTGTGAACCAGTGTCATTGAATTTGAAGAATTGCACTCTTGCTTTCCACATCTTGCCGGTTCGCTTACGCGCCCTAATGCAATTAAAGTTGTCAACAAAAAAAGGTCGGGTGCAATAACATGTTATATATATATGTACAATGAATTGCAAATTACCTCTATCGACGACAACCGGATCAGAGTAGTAACCGCACACAAGGCAGCGGAATATCGCTTCCCTGATCTCCGGTATAATCGAACTGGATCTAATGATCATTCCTTTCACAGATACCATCTTCTCAATATCTGATTAAACAACACCAACATCATTTCAACCCTCTACTCACCTACAGTTCATTTCAATTGCCACATGAATAAACAAAATAAAAGCCGAAAACTGACCGGAAGGATTGAGATTTCTCATCGATGTCGAACTCCTGAGATTGAATATCCGAGCCTGAATGTGCTTCTCGAACAACGGGTTAATCCGACTAGCCATATCCATAAGAACAATGTCGAATATAGCGAGCACCTCGAGCGGGTACCTCACCATCTTCGTATACAAATCCGAATCGTATTCAAAAACATCGTTCGCATCAACGTCAAGCGACTCCCCCTCCAATTCAAGAACTTGATGAATTGCCCTCATATACTTCCCCTCACTCTGAGAAGAATCTTCCCTAAAATGCCTCAAAAACCTCAAAATCGCGGCATTGACATCCTGCACGCTGATGTTCGTCCCCCAGACGAACATCGGCGGCGCCTCCTCCGCTTCTTCGCCTTCCCCGCCTTCCGAAGAGGCTGGCGCATCGTCTGTCGACGTGGGGGTCGCGATGGGCGTCCCGGAATTCCCCTTTCTCCGTCTCCGACTCGGCGTGGTGGATGGAATTGGGGTTTCGTCCGGGGTCGCGGCGAATCGGGATGTGTTGGGTGTTTGAGGCGGCGGCGTTGCGTAGTCTGATGCGGCGGAGGACCGCCTCGGCCGGCCTCGGCGGCGAGCGGTGGCGCCTGGCGAGGAGTTGGTGCTGTCGATCGGGCTCGAGTAGGAGTGGATTGGAGAGGAGGGGACTGTTGGCCGGACGGGAGAGGAGTCGGAAGCCATGGCGGATCAAGTAAGTGTGTGTGTGAGAGAGAGAGAGAGAGATGGGGAGGGTTAGGGTTTGTTTGCAGGGTTAAGTGGGTTGGGAGAGATGAAGTGGTTTCTTGGCGGGAAGGGGTTGTGACTCCCGCCAAAATGAGGTGCGCGGGCTCAACTGGATTGGTGAATTGGCGATAATGCCCTTTTTGGACTAACGAGGGCCGTTATCTGGGCTTGAACGCTTCTTACTCGCTACCGGATCCGTGTTCAGTAACAAATAAATTTCCCAAGAGAAAACATTATAGCTGTTGTAAATTGAGTTTAAACTTGCTAAGAACTAAAAAAGAAAATAGAAGACTAAAAACTTTTACTGCTATAAACTACTACTACAAAGGAGAATATAAAAAATGAGATAGTTGGATTGAGATGTTTTCATTCAACTTTGTGTGTTTTTATAAATTATGAGTTCAAAGAATGTCATACAAATGTCTATCTCTCCATTCTCACCTGGGAGGTCGTTGCTTGGGTTTTTTCATATTCTTCATTCGATACTCCTTCCCATGCATTCTCTTCGGAGGCGAGCATCGGCGAAGTGGCGAGGTTTACTCCTCCCCGAAAGAGAAGTTGACGATGTCACTCGAATGGTCATCGCCGACTCAATCGTACACACCTCCAACGGGAGGTCCATCCATCGCAACGCCGCGTCCAACGCTCGACTATTACGTTGATGAAAAAAATCGGGTTCTGTCATGTAAAACATATCGGAATTAATAATAAATGCATAATACATATAACCATTCCAATACCTCAAGTAGCTCGTTATGCGATGGTTGTGGCGACCATTTCAAGGTCCTCAAAGCTCGGATTCGTGATAACGGGATGAGACACTTTGACGAACCAAAGGCGGGTAGTGCCTGGTGTAGCCAAAAACTCAAATGCGTCGTTTCTCGCCCGAACTCGGGAGCAACAAATGGTTCCTTCATCGCTCCCAATTGTCTTGTTCGAACCCATACTTGACGGAGTACTTGTTCGAGATGGGCCTACTGTGTCTTCCAAATGGACGGTACGGAGGATGCGGTATAGATTGCACATTGTCAAATGTCCCGAGAATCCTCTCGGTGGTAGGGCTCCACCACATCCATGTACTTGATCTTCCTTGTAAAAGAGGCCGTCGCACACCTGGCGTCATTTTCCCTTAAATTCATACGGGTCACAAATGACCTAGTAAAAATGCAACAACCATGTTAGCAAAAAAAATTACCAAGGATCATCGAGGATATGGATAACCATCTCACCTCACTTGGTCGCAACCTATCCGAGGTTCTCCTAATGGCGTGAGAGTGTCAACATTGTCTGTCTTTTGAATTCATCCTGAGACACGAGGTGCACGTAGTCCATGTGTCTTCGCATTGGGCGTGGCCGGACCAAGTTTGAAATGGTCGAGCAAATACATACAATGTTAGTTAGATTGCAAGTTGGCCTAATTGAAATACAAAATGAAAATTAAGTCTATTTTATAACAAACCTCAAGAGAGGTAGCCAAGCAATACGAGACACTAGCACTCGTGGCGGACCCCAAGTGTGTCGATACAAGTAGTTGCTCCCCATGCGTAGTTTCTACGTTGTCAAGTTCTCAAGAAGGTGGCGCGATGGGCAAAAAGAGACAACAAGTACAAGTGCGCTCGGGCGGCATTCCGGGAGGATAATTTCGGGTCTCGCGAGCAGAACTGGGGCACCATCGACTCTTCAACCAATGTTTGCGCCTTGTGGTCCTTGATGATATTCACCTCCTCCTCGGCCTCCTGGCGCTAACCCCAATGGGTTCGAGACCCTTGATAGCGTCCGAGCGAGATTCCTCCTGTGTACCTCGCAAAAATGCAACAACTTTGCCGTCACACGGGGATCTTTCGGGAGAGGTGACATCCGCAAAAGGTAGGTGAAATGTGTTCGTCTCAACCGCTCCACAAATGCAGAGATAACCTCTTGTTGGCCTTTGCATGGTATGAATTGTATTCAACAATGAACGTCGAATAATAATGCTCCGTGATTGATACACTTAAGAACGGGGACTGCAAATGTAAAAACATCTCGTCATTATGTGAAGACCATGAGTGTTAAGTTAATCCGTTCAATGAAATTGAAATTACCTCATTCCTCCAAATCGATAAAGCGCATGATCCTGAAGCTCTTCAACAACGCCCGTCTATGGGACCACCAGGGGAATGGAGCACGCTTCCACAGACTGCTTCTGGCTCTCCTTCATCATAGCCGGCTCCACCACTCATTGCTCCCACCCACATTACTCTAGTAGTGTTCCGAAGAGTCGGCTCTTCTACTGACTTGCATGCCCCTCCTCTTCACCTCGGCTAACAACAACAAGATCCTCGGGTCGCCGGCATCGAGGTCGAAAATAAATTTCCCAAGCCTTGCCTTAACATCCTCATTCTCTTTCTAAAACATTCGCCCTCGCCTACCTCGGGACCTCGGCTGACCTCCTAAATAGCTTTCGGACGAGCCATGAGAATAAATTACAACATATAAGCGCATGATCCCAAAATAAATTTACAAAAAAAATGTTCAAATTCATTCATTTCGATGTCTCGCGAGTTCGTGAAACAAAAATGAGCAATTCCTCCAATATAAAGTACAATAGAGTCTAATGAAATATGTGTTGAAGACTAAAAACATTTTTATTCTCGGTTGTACACCACCGCCACCACATTAAACTACTACTACAAAGGAGAAGATAAAAATGAGATATGAGATGTTTTCATTCAACTTTGTGTGTTTTTATAATGAGATTATCACCCTTTATATAGGTCATTTGGTGTTATCACCCTTTATATAGGTCATTTGAATGATGATAAATGTATTTTATACAATGTGTACAAGTAACACATACATCCAATGTCGTACAACACATTACAAGTAATTTGACAATATATAAAAGAGTTGATATACATTGAAAATGGTTACAAGTAACATGACAATACATAGACAAGTGGAGGTACTATTAAGTGAGAAATACAAGTTACATGACAACACAATATGTTGGTGTACATGCATGGCCATCCATACTCCACAACAATACCTACAATTTTTTTTTTGTTAGATAAAAACTTTTTCACGAAGGAAATAGAGCGGCAGATTGGATGGCAAATCACGTTTTTGAGTTTTTGTTGGACACTCACTTGATTGAGAGTCTGAGACTATGCCTCTTGGTTTGCAAGCCATTCTAATCAATGATATTTTGGAAGTAGCATTCCCGCGTGTGGATAGTGAACTTATAATCTTGGGTTAATCCCCCTCTTAATCAAAAAAAAAAAATTAAAAAATAAAAAACTTTTTCTTATATAATGAGGGTGTCATTGCATTTTAAACCTCGACATCCAAAATTAATAGATTTTACTCTAATAAAAGGGAAATTATTTGCCGACCAATAATTCAATGTAATTTTAATAAAATATATAAGCAAAAAATTAGTAGATTTTACTCTTCAAAGCGAAAACAAAACCAAATGCTTTGGTGACCTAGCACGGACATGCATGTGCTAGCATTTTCCTTCACTAAACGTTCTTGCTCACGAATCACAGAGTATACGCACATCTATATGAATGTGACGGATTAACTAAGCGTGTTTGCGTTGCACGTAGGGATGCAAGTGAGGCGGGGAATCCCTGCAACAAGACAGGTATGTGGAGTTTAAATGGGGATAGAGACAAGGATTGAGAGAAAATCGCATACCCATGTAGGTACGGGTACGAGGATGGATAAAATAAATATATGTGCGGATATCCCCACTGAGAATCTCTATTGGTAATCCCCTTATAGGATTTCCACGTGTATCCCCATTGGAGGAGATTCATGGGGATCTTCTAATTTTATATATGTATACATGCATACCATAAGATATAGTATATGTATATATATTAATATTTTATGCTTTCTACCTCAAAACACTAGTCATACATAACAAACAAACCGTAATGAGATTTATAATTTTAACTTATTTAGTTAAATAAATAAAATATTTTTATTGTCAAACTCTATTAATTATATATTTTGTTTTGAATTGTTTACAATTATATTTACATTTTACAAATTTAGAATCAAATGAAAAAACTGCAAAAACCTTATTATACAGATTACCAAACTACATTAACTATATGTCTATGCTAGCAATAGACATATTTATATTATGTGTATAAACACTATTTAAAAATATCAATACATCTTACACACATTATATATATATATATATATATGTATGTGTATTTGACACCTTACTTTTTATAAATTTTTTTAAAAAAATTAAGTGAGGAGAAATATTTCCTTGCGGTGAGTCCCCACAAGGATCTCCAATGAAGAATTAAATCCGCAGGGATTAGACGGAGATGAAAATTCATCCCCACCTGGGAATGTGTACGGGGATGAAGTCTTAAGCAAGGATAAGTATGGAGATGATGTCCTCATCCCCTACCCTCCCCATTTGCATCTCTAGTTGCACGCCAAGAGCACGCCACCTAAGCACTTTCATTTTCGGGGGCGAACTATCCACGAAACAGTGGCACAACAATAAAATCTTATTCGGGGGGCAAACTTTAACTTTAACTTTTCTTTTTTCCAAAAAAAAAAAAAAAAAAGTATGAAAAACTAAGCAAAACAATTTTTTTTTTTTCGACAATGCTACACTGAAGACACTTCAAATACGTTCATTTTTTTGTTAATGCTACATCGTTATATAGGGAGCGTGTGCGTCGACCATGGGAGGCGAAAACACGAGAAGCATAAGAGTACTATGGGGGTAGGGGTGGAGCAAACCGTGATTTGGTGGTGAAAACCATTAAATCGCAACCAAACCAGGGATTCACGGTTTGGTCGTTTTACAAACCTGAAACCCTTAAAACCACAACGAAATCGACTGTTGTTTACGCAGTTTGGTCGGTTTGATTTTGCGATTTTTCTGCGACACATTTTTTTTAAAAAGTCACACATTTCATATATGTCCATTAACAAAACATGCAACAAAACCTATAGATGTCCATACATGACCACGAAAAATACAATGAAACACATTAACTGAATCAAAATTATGAGTCGTACTACTCCATTTTCAAATTTAAAACAACATTTGATTTTGCGATTTGGTGAATTGAGATTTTTCATAGATGAAAACCATAACCAAACCGCGCAATCACAGTTTTCAAGTTTTATAAACCACTCCAAAACCGCAATTTTAAAAAAACCATATCAGACCACACGGTTTTGACGATTTAGACGGTTTTATAAAAACCAATGCCCACCCCTATAGGGGGATATAGGGTTACGCCCCTGCCTTAGATCCGCCCATGCTACGGAAAACACATTTACCATAGACGTTGACGCTCACGCATCGCATCGATTTTACGCGTCTCTATGCAAATCTAATGGATCTCATAACAAAAGTACGCAGCCCAATCACTCCCATTCTCTACTATAAATTAACAGAGCAAACCAGTATTGGGTGGGGTCGAGATCCAAGCGGGAGCCACACCACACCACATTAGGTTCGAGTCGTTCGGCCGTTCGAGGTCAGGCGCTTCGTAGAAGAGGCGCGTTGAAGACTTCCTCGCGAAGCTCATCACATCACATCGTCTTCTTCACTACACTGGCTCGATGAGGAAGCGAGACTTGGCGATTCTCCTCCTCTCCGCCTTCGCAATCTTCTTCACTCTCCAGGTCTATCTCTATCGAATCTCCTTTTTACGATCGCTCTCGAAATCTATAGATTGTGCAATTC
The DNA here is from genome assembly GCA_039657325.1 of Stephania cephalantha. Lineage (NCBI taxonomy): Eukaryota > Viridiplantae > Streptophyta > Magnoliopsida > Ranunculales > Menispermaceae > Stephania > Stephania cephalantha. The sequence goes on along the minus strand of CM077567.1, from coordinate 4,896,910 downwards.
ACGAAACATTCAATCGAAACGGCTAGGGTTTAGGCGATCGAAGTTTTTGTGTTGGAAATGTTGTTGATTTTGGTGTGATCGCTGGTAGCGGTGGTTCTGATTCGTTGTTTGTTGGTTTTTCTTTTGTGCAGCACGAAGGGGATTTCTCGTTCAAGGAGGCTTGGTTTCATCTATCGGACGATTATCCGATCAAGTATGAAGCGGAGCGTCTACCGCCGCCAATCGTTGCTGACCTGAACGGAGATGGAAGGAGTGAAGTTTTGGTTGCTACTCATGATGCAAAGATTCAGGTTTGATTTTGGAACTGTGTAGTGTAGATGATGAATTGGTGACTGAACTGTGCTAGGACGTCTCTTTGAAACTCTGAAAAATGAAAATGACTCTCTTTCGTTCTATATGTGTTGATTAGGTACTTAAGGCTTTCCAGAAACTACATTTGACATGATCTTTCGTTCTATATGTTTCGGTTAGGTACTTAGGTTTTTCGAGAATAATATTTGACTTGAATCTCTTAATTCGATAGAATACCTGGGTACCACCACCTGCAACATGCCCTATCTTAAAATCCAAACCTCGTTGCATACTTCGTTTCCCGTCTTGTTGCTGCCGCTTAATTTAGGAGAACAGTCAACTTGTCACTTTGAAATGATTTGAATTGTGCCGCTATTTCAATTTTAAATATGGCAAAAATTGTGTGTTAATGCAAAGTTTGTTTACATACAACAACGACAACAACATAGCCTCAGTTCCAAATTAATTGGGGTCGGCTACATGGATCAAACTTTTCCATTGTGCTCGATTAAGTGCGCAAAGTTTGTTTAGATATTGAAGAATTATTGTAAGGACTTCCGATATGTGATTTGCAATTCATCACCAACGGCATTTAAAATTATGTTTTTCTCAGCTTGATTCCCATGCATTTATGTTTAGCGGGAAGCATCTTGTAAGGCTTTGTTGTTGTTGTTGCCGAGTATCTTGTGAGTGCGATTCTTCCTTATGGATCTCAATGGGTTCACGTGTTTGTCATATTAAGATCTACAGTTGATGAAAGTTTTATTCTAAGAAAAGAGAAATCCTTGGCCAAAAGGGAGCATCACAATGACATGAGTAATTCCTCAGCTTTCTAAGATTGGATTGTCATGCTGGCTTGCTGTTGCTGACATTAAACTGTCGTTTCAATTAATTTCAGGTGCACCAATAAGTAGTAAGAATGTTTGGCAAATATGGGTTGCATAACTCTTTTCCTCTTTTCCTCTTTCTCTTTTTTTTTTTATTCGGTTGGGGGTTGGCGTTTATATGATATAAAAATTAAAGACGCGCTAACTTTGTGTATTTCTGCATTTATCAAGCGTTTCACTAGTTATGATGTTTTTCGCAATATTTCTTCTCTAGTTCTTTTCTGGTTTACAAGGTAATCGTAATTTGCATATCAAAATCATCATTGTTCTGTTTTTTTTTTTTTTTTTTTCTCTGAAATAAGTCCATGGACTCAGGTTCTGGCACCTCATGCTAGGCGTGTAGACGAAGGTTTCAGTGAATCACGTGTACTGGCTGAGGTGTCACTGTTGCCAGACAAGGTCCGTGTTTCATCTGGTAGACGTGCAGTTGCTATGGCCACTGGTTTTGTTGATCGAATCTTTAAACGTGGGACACCACGCAAGCAAGTTCTTGTAGTTGTGACGTCTGGCTGGTTAGTGATGTGCTTTGATCACAACCTCAAAAAGCTATGGGAATCAAATTTGCAGGTTGTTTATATACATCGCTAACTTTATTAGTTTCACTTCTGTCCAAGGGTTTCGACGCTCGATTTTGTTTCTCAGTTGCTGATATTTTGTATTTTTGAATAGGAAGACTTTCCACATGGTGCTCACCATATGGAGATAGCGATCTCAATAAGCAATTATACTCTCAAGCATGCTGACGCAGGTTTAGTTATTGTTGGAGGGAGGATGGAAAGGCAACCTCATGTACGTTTCTGAAATTTGTGGTGCCATATGCTAAGTTTTCGCATTTTACTGTCAAATGCTTGTGATATTTCAGGTCTAGATTGGTGGAAGTAGGGTGTAGTAAAATATCTCATCTGAACGAGGCCTGATGGCCTGCCAAATAATTTAGTGATGTAAATGCCATTTTTTTTGGCAAATAATGCATAATGTTTAATAAAGATTAGAGGCAACGCATTATGATTTATAATCGAAAGGAGTTTTGTAAAATTGTAGCTTTGGATTTAAGTTGTTATATGCATTCTTCCACAGATTTTGGTATTGTGGATTGCTTAAAAATACTTGTTTCTGGTTGGACCTGATCCCACCTCCCCTATGTTTATCCTTAGGGACATGATCCAAACTAATTCATTTTTCTGTAAAAGCATGAATTTCTTTTGTGGAGAGTGAGCATATTCTAATTTTTAAGAATTTAATAGGTTTTGCGAGATGTTGAGGGAGAGGAGGATTGAATGGGTTTTTTGTCAATTGGAGACTAGATTCTGTCTAATCTCTATGAATTCAATTATCGAATTGGGTACTGTGATTGTTTTTCTTCATCTGATTTGGATGGAATATTAGGTTTTGGTCCTTTTTTTTTTTACTATTATCATCATACTGTGTATTTTCATCCCTACTAGTTTTTTTTTTTCCTCAATTCTTCTTGTCATTTGTTTTTTGCTTTTTTTTTTTTTTTTTTTTTTTGTTTTTTTTTTTTTTTTTTTTTTCCAGTTGTGGTTACTCTTACAAGCCTATTGATGTTTTGTTCTGGAAAAGAATTGTGACCTGAACTTTTGGGCATGTCCCTGAAGGATTTTTAATTATAGCAGCGTAGTTTGATAGTTTATATTGCTAATTCTTTATTTATTGAATCATGTGCGTGTAATTAGGCAAAGGATGATGTTGATGATGATGATGATGATGGCATTTATATTTCATGTCCGCATTAAACTTCTTTTCTAAGTTGTAATTCGAAGTTTGTACATCGTCCATATGCGCTTATCATTCTGAAACCTTTTCAAAATGCTCTAGATTTACATGGATCCATTTGAAGAAGTTGGGGAAGAGCTGAAAAATTCTGAGAAGCATAGAAGAAGTGCTAGTGAGAAAGAGGTATATGCATTTAACTTGCGTTTCACCCCCTACCACTGTAGTTTAGTGTTAATTATGTGGTTTATTTTTGCTCATGCATCTGGAGTACTCTTGGTTCGCATGACTTCAGAAACTTAGAGCTAGTTATTGATCGAGGTTTCGTAGCTCATGTGAATGGCATGCAATACTATATTTAGGCTTTCAGAGGTTCATTACTTTCCAGCTACTTTCATTTTGATGTGACTATTTTTTCTTCTTCCACGGTTTATCCACTCATGTTCATTTGCCTGCATTGGAGTTGACTTAGCCGTGGTGGCTTATTTAGTTCTCTTGGATTCTTATTTAGATTTTTTGTATATATTCTTTTTGACGAGCTATACTTGAAAGTTAACGTAAATTGTACTGAATCTACCGATCAATTAAATATTATGACCAACTGATTTAGTTTCTTATGCTTTGAGATATATAGAGTTTTATGGAATTATCTGTTACAGTTTGATATTGTTCCATAAAAATTATGTTCCTTGAACAGGGTCTGTGATGTAGGCTCGTACCTCCTTATCCACAATTATGAAGGACAATCATTCCATTGAAATAAATATTCTTCCAATGGCCTATTGTTGACCTAAAAGATATGTGAATGTGATTCTAAGTTCAGAGGGTGCTATGTTACTCTTCTGATAAATAGATCTTCTTTAAGACTACTTTCCAGCTCAAATTGAAGTATTCCTGTTGTGGTGGAGAAACTTCAAGAGTTCATGTGCTATTGCTTGGTCATCATTGCATTTCTTCTTCATTTCTTTCAGGCCTTCGTTTTGGTCTGCGTTTACTGATGGACTCTTCTTTTTCTTTGTGTTCTTCCTTTGCAGGCATCTGACAACTCTGGAACAGTGGATTTACGACATTTTGCATTTTATGCATTTGCTGGTCGGACAGGAACACTCCGCTGGAGTAGAAAGACTGAGGTATCTTCTCAATATCTGATTAAGTTCTTTTGACTTTCTGGGGGTTTGAAACACTTGTAGTCTGTGAGTAATATGAGGCATTCATTCGATTCAGAACTTGTGTTGAATTGAACAACTAAATCACTATTTGTGTTTGATTTTTCTCTTCTAGAAGCTGGAGCTTTAATGCTTCAGCCTTTTCAGCCCATTGATAGTTTGTGCACTCTTTTAGTCTCATATGCTACTCGACTTAGTTTTGGCCCTAGATCTGATAAAACCCACTACGCTCACCAGAAATTGTTTTTTGTCCACCTTGAATCTCCCGGCCTTCATCTCTTGGTCGTCTATATTATGTGATGTAACTTTTGAGGCATATTTCTAACAAGGCGGTCTTCCCTCCTGCTGCATCTCCGCCTCTTTGCAAAATTTTCTTCTTGTACTTCATATTTTTTTATTTATTTAGAAGATGAAACAGATGCTTATTGCTTATAATATTTTTTTACTATACTAGGATTCTCTATCATTTACTTTGTATTTTGTTATCTCAGAACATCCAGCTGCATTCTTCAGATGCGTCCCAGTTAATTCCGCAGCACAACTACAAGCTAGACGTTCATGCTTTAAACAGTCGTCAGCCTGGAGAGGTATGATTGCTCTCGTAATGTTTACTTCTTGTTAGCATTCTGGAAATAATTAACATAGAATTCTTTTAAGTGACAGTTCTCACCATTTTCTTCACATTGAGAAAGTTTTATTGTTTATTTTTTGATTATTTGGTACGAGTGCGGCTTGAATGGTTCTATATCATTGAGAAAAAAGTCCTATTATAGTGAATCCATCTGTGGTTTATAATTTGATGTGACGTAGAACTAATTCTCTGGTTATGATCTTGATAACTCCATTGTCAATCACTTGTTCCATGGGAGGAGGAATGTCTTAGTCTAGAGATTGAAATCAATATAGTGTGGGCTTTCATATCACCACTATGAAAAATAAAATGGAAAGACGTTGAGGTCTGCATGCTTTCTAGTATGTACAGGTTTGCTTACATACATTGGCTTAATAGCTTCTTCTCATGCCTCTCTTTTAGGGGTTGTTTTATAGGGCTCCTAAGATCACGTCCTCTTTGTTTTTCTGCAATGAGATTATGAGATGAATTCGTTGTTTTTTTTGGAAGAAAGATGAATTCTACTGTTGTTAGTAACATTGAGGAGTTGTGAGACGACAAGGAGTTTTTATTTTCTTCTATTTGATTGCAATTAGGGTGTGCCATTTCCAATATTGACAGCTTCTGTTTCCTGATTCTTTAGCTGATTTTTTACGTTCTCATGATTGCAATTTGTGCTTATGGGAAGCAACCCAAATTCACAATCCGGTGTGTATGTGTGAGTGCGTACGCAAGTGCATGCATGCATGTGTTCCATGTGGGGTATATCGATGAATGTTGTAAAATAAATATTTTAGTTAATTCTTTTAAAGTATATCTGGTCATTCATCTTTGGAGTCAGTTTCTTTAAACATAATTATTACTTCCTGTTATGCCAATTGAATTGCTATGAATGAACCTAAATTGACTATTTAAGATATGACTAATTTACTAAATATGTTTTTGTGTTTGTTTCTAGTCCATTATCACTTGATTTTCCTTGCCATTTAGATGTTTAGTAAGCTTGGTGTTGAACCTTTTTGCCTTTCGTGAGGCTATATGATGGCAGTTCCTCTCATTCTAGTTTCTTTGGGCATTGATGGTCCATTTCTGGCATTCGCCTGATCAGCCTTTAGTTCTTCTGCTGGAAAACAACTTTAGCCATACTGTATATCCTACTACTTGCACGATCATCTTGTTCCAACTTGATTGTGATATTCTATGATTTCATGTCGTGTTTGTCAAATTAGCTTTAGCTAAAATCATTTCTACCATAGGCTTATGAAAATATGTGTGGTGGCAGTTTGAATGCAGAGAATTCAGGGAATCAATTCTAGGAGTCATGCCTCATCGTTGGGTAATCAACTCTTTTATCTGGTTCTTTCTTTCCATTCTCTAGTAAGATATGATAATAACTTGCTGTTTAAAACTGTGATCAGGAAAGAAGGGAAGATACTTCATTTGAACTGGCACACTTCAGGAGACATAAGAGGAAATCGTTGAAAAAAACACCTGGGAAATCGAGTAACTACCCTTTTCATAAACCTGAAGAAAATCACCATCCTGGGAAGGACACGACTAATAAAATACCAAAACTTATTGGTAAAGCCAAAAACTATGCTGGTTCAGCAAAAACAAAGGTATGTCTGCAAGAAGTTTGTTAGTTCATTTTTGCAAAACATATTATTTAGTCTCTGAACTTTACAAATTTTATGCTTTTGGTCCCTCAAGTTTTAATAGTGCACATTTGGTCCTTAAACTTTCATATGGGTGCACATTTAGTCCTTCAATCATTTGGATTGTTAAATTCTGCTGATGTGGCTAATGGAGTGCCACGTGGCCCCTTTTTTGATAAACCGCCGGTTCAATCGAACCAAAAAACAAAAATCAAAAAAACAAAAACAAAAATTGTTCTTCCTCCCTGAGTCGCTCTCTCTTTCTCGTCTCTCTGGTTTTCTCTCATGTGGGCATCTCTTCTCTCTCGTCCCATCTCTTGCGAGCGAACGAGCGACTCTATATGTGTTGGATTTAGTCTCTCGCTCTCTCGCTCAATCGAGAGTCTCGCTTTCAGTTCTCTTGCAATCTGCAGTTTTGGTTTGATTTCCATCTTTAATTTTGCGCAAATTTAGTTCAATCGTTCGAGTTTTGAAGTAAAAAAATAAAGCGATATTTGATGCTGTTTTTAGGGTTGTTTGATTGATTCATCTTTGGTACGGTTTGGGGGTTTACGAAAACTATGATGTGTCATGTTGTTATTTAGAGAACTCTGTTGATTAATTGATTGATTGGGTTTTTCAATCTTGGGGGGGTGGTTTTGACATCTGTGCGATTTCATTGAGTTAATTGAATTGGGTGTGATTTCTGAGTCAGTTTAGTTAATTTCATGTATTGGAAGTATTTTGGTGAGTTGAAAGTGTTTCGGGTTGAGGTCAGTTGGACATGTTTCGATGTTCTTGTTGTGTACGCATGATTAAGTGATGGTCTAGAGTCTCTAGATTGGCGATACTTCGTATTAAAGTTTGAATTGGAGACACTGAGTTTTGGAAGAATTTCATCCAATTTGATTGTCATGTGCACAACACATGTTTGTTCAGTTTTCCATCCTAAACTTGATACGGCGAATGAGATATATTAGATCATGGGTTTTGCATATGTATGATTCCCACTGTGTTGGTTGTATACTGTGAAGGTGGTTGTATTTACCACTCATTGGTTTGCATCTTAGAATCCAGAGAACATTGGGAGAGGTGGAAGGTTTTTTTTTTTTTTTTTTTTTTTTGGTTTGGTAGAGAACCGGTGGTTCATCAAAAAAGGGCCACGTGGCACTCCGTTAGCCACGTCAGTGGGATTTAACAGTCCAAATGATGGAAGGACTAAATGTGCACTCATATGAAAGTTCAAAGACCAAATGTGCATTATTGAAAGTTGAAGGACCAAAAGCATAAAAGTTGTGAAGTTCAAATAATGTGTTTTGCCTTCATTTATTCTTCGTCAATGATAGAATTTATTACTGGATTTGTTCACCATTAATATTTACTGTAAATCTTGTTTGACACCATCTATCAGGGCCTTTCTTCTTTGAAATCCTTGAACAGTGATGCATCTACCTCTTCTCGTATGAGGCCGTTTTAAAACTTTTTTAGATTTTTTTTTACATGCTATCAGAGTTGACAAATGCTTTTGTACTAGATGATAGAAAGCCATCTTTGTACATTTCATGCTATTTGTGAAGAGCCCATCTGATCGTACATTTCTTGACAGTTCCTATTTTGACTTTACCTTTTCAGCGATCTACTTATGTTCCTACTATAACAAACTACACTCAGCTTTGGTGGGTCCCTAATGTGGTTGTTGCTCATCAAAAGGAAGGGATAGAAGCTGTTCATTTAGCATCAGGTCGAACGATATGCAAGGTAAATGCTATTTTCTTTCATTAACTTCATTTAAATATTATTTCACTGTAAATTTTTATTTGGGCAGATGTTTTCAGCTGCTTTAGTTTGTATTATTGCTGCTAATTATGAAAAAACCTTCATGGAACTATTGAGACAGAAAACAAATAATTTTGTGCTGATCGAGGTCTGGTGGTGTAAAAACTTAGAAGGATGTTTTCTGCTCATTGGTATCAGAGTTGGACAAGACGTTTGGCTTCAGGTCCTAATTGGAATAAAATATCCAAAGCTAGAGCTGTGATTGAACGGGTGAAATTGGGTGGGGTTACATCAACTTGGTCCAGTTTGGTCATGTGATTTTATTACATTGATGGTTGAGCATAGTGTTGAATGGTGACTTGGGATACTGATTGCAATCCGGGATCCAGAGTAATTATTTTAATTGATATATGATAGTAACATCAAAATCATCTCGGTAAATTAATTTCTTGGGTTAGATTTTAGATTTTTTTTTGAGGTTATAATAATTTCTCTCACTTTATGCATGTAGAAAATCCGTGCTCATATAACAACGATACATTGAAGTTTGTTTAAAGATCCACTTTTTCAATCCTTTCAGAAGTATGGAGGAAGGATTCAGCTTGTTCTCAATTTATTTTGTTCTCTTGTAAATAGCTATTATTTTTATGCTTGAAATGCAACTTAGTGATACAAATTTGAACTAAAATATTGGCTTCTCTTCTTCTTCCTTTTTTGATCAATGCGATATGTTTTCTTTGCTTTCTTTGATACCTACTATGAAGGTCTCGTGTGTTGCTATAGTTGTTGGAGGGTTGAAACTGTTTACTCTTAGTCACTTTAAAGGTTATGCTGTTATCGGTGATGTTGCTGTTTACTTGTTTTTGTGGTTGTTGATGAGTTACTAGACCTACAGATGGTGGTTCGTGTGTGTTGTTCTTCAATGATGCTCCTTTCTGCTTTTGAAACTAGGGAGAGTCAATGTTGACGAAATTTTGGAAACACTGATAAACTTATTTAGCAACTGTATCAAATTTATTTTACTGCTTCTCAGAAATCTGGCAATGAAAGGCATTTGCCTTAATTAATCAAACAGTGTACATCCTTGAATCATTTGATATCGATATGTGCTTTTCTTATTGTGAAGTACTGCTCTTAAAATTATCATGTGAAACTGGCATCTATCTCTGTTATTTTAGTGAGTAACTTGTATGTACAGAGTTTAACTTCTACTTCTTCGGTATGTCTTATCAGCTTCATCTTCAAGAAGGTGGCCTCCATGCTGATATTAATGGAGACGGTGTCCTGGATCATGTTCAGGTGTGTTCCTCTTTCACTTGATATTGTGTTCTCATCATTAGGCTCTTAGTTCTTTTGTCGTTTAGTGCTGGAATATTCCACTCTAAGTGGCCGAACGTAATTAATGTTTACTGCATCACCATCTGCCCAATTGTGGAGAATCCGCATCCCTCATCAGTGAATCGTCTGCTCTGTCAAGTACACGTTTGGGTTCTATGCATTCTCAAGTCCAGTCCAAGAACTACAAGATCACCCCAAAACCAAAAGGTTGACGAGTGTCATGATTCCAGCCTTTTCCTTTTGCTGGGTTTCTTTGAAAGATCTGGAGTAAGCAGCAGTCAATAAGTTTTCCCAAATCCTCCCTTCTCCCTGAAGGGAAGAAGTTGAAAATCCTTTTGCTTTCCTCTGGGACACACCAACAGTTTAACGTATACATACCTTGTCCCTTTGAATCCCTTTTTTTCTGCTGTACCCTTTCTAATCCTTTTTGTGACTCCAGTAACGTATTTTTGTTGCTGAAGATGCTGGGTTGGCTTGAAAGATTTGAAAACTGCATTTCTTTTCTCGATCCTTGATGTATCTAAAGAGCCTAGTACAATCAGAACCAAACCATGATTGTATACTACTTATATGTTCCTGTGGCCTTGTGTTACATCTGTTGGCGCTTTCTGTTGATTCTGGTTCAGTTAATTAATTGAAGTGTGTGGTTCATAATTGGCTGCTGTTTTTATCATGCATCAAATATAAAATACGATATGTTGTTAAGAACGTGGTGTTACATTGTTGCACTCGTCAATTATGCGCATCGGTTGGCACAAACATGTGTTAAATTTTTGTTTCCATTTGCAGGTAGTTGGGAGCAATGGTGCTGAACAGACTGTGGTGAGCGGGTCAATGGAAGTACTGAGGCCTTGTTGGGCAGTAGCAACATCCGGAGTTCCGGTGCGGGAGCAACTCTTTAATGCGTCAATATGCCATCATCACCACTTTAATTTATTTCATGGCAGGGCCATGGATGCAAGTTCACTAGAAGTAGCTACGCCCATTCTGGTCCAAACCAAGGATGGTCATAGACATAGGAAAGGAAGCCATGGGGATGTTGTCTTCCTAACAAACCGGGGAGAGGTACGTAGTTAACCTGGCTTCATTTTGCATCAGAATCTGGTCTGTTTTTTCAGTCCATTGTGCGGCTCATTTAAGCAAACTAGCTGAATTTTACTTGCACCTATTACACCGAAAATGACGGAGGTCAATGCTGCATTGATGCATGTCATGTTATAGGTGACTTCATACGCACCAGGCTTGCATGGTCATGGCGCTGACTGGAGATGGCAGCTTTTGACTGGTGCGACATGGTCAAACCTTCCATCTCCAGCTGGGATGGTGGAGGCTGGAATGGTGGTGCCAACACTCAAGGTGTTCTCTTTAGGCAGACATGACCATCAAGAAGTGATTCTTGCCGCAGGAGATCAGGAAGCGGTGGTTTTATCTCCTGGAGGAAGCCAGTTAACCACACTTGACCTTCCTGCGCCACCTACACATGCCCTGATCTGCGAGGACTTCTCCAATGACGGACTAACTGATATTATTCTTGTGACATCTAATGGAGTATACGGGTTTGTACAGACCAGGCAACCGGGTGCCCTCTTCTTTAGCACACTATTAGGTTGCCTCATAATCATTATGGGAGTCATATTTGTGTCCCAGCACCTGAATTCTGTGAAGGGGAAACCAAGGGCTACTACTGATTACAGGTGAAAAAATTATTAGAGCAAGCCTGAAAAGTGGGTTTCGACGATGACTGAAACAAAGACTTTCCTACCCGGTTGAAGTGGAAAAAAGCATCGTCTCATAAAGATGTTGAAACGAAAGCCTGACTGACTTCAAGGTGGCGAACTCCTTCAGGGTTTCTCAGTGTATGACCTGTAAGTTTTATTGGACTTTCTGTAAATCTTATTGGTAAATAGAGGCCAGTTGTTAATTAATGGTGCTTGTGCTTTCTGAGATCTAGCTGTTAGTGAACTTTCTGCTTAAAATGCCCAGAAATTTCGATGAAGAAATCGCTCTTTTAATGAAAAGCCCAGTTCTTAATTAAGTAAAATTTTGGCACATTGTCACGTTCTTTAATGATTGTATTGTTGAAACACTTGACGCATGAGAGCATTGCAAGTTCAAGTAAATTGCTAGCAACTCCCCTGAACAGGTCCGAGAGTCTGCAAAGTAAACAGTGCTCCAATCCCTAGACATTTCAAGCAGTGTGTAGTGTACTAGACGTGCTTTTTGCCAAATTCTTCTATCAGCATGACCAGAGAGTAGTTTCAAATCAAAATTTAATAGTGACAAACTTTAGATTTGAGATTCCATTCTCGTTTATATATGAATCTGTGATTTGGTTTCTTTTCTTGTCTCTTTCCCTGATTTCACTTGATATCTCTCTCGCCAATTGCCAGCATTTTGTGAGTGCATATGGTCTCATTCCATGAAACACTTGGAAAAGAAAAAGTTGCAGAGATTAAAGGGTAGTGCTATTTGGACTCGTGAGTTTGGACTCAAAACTTTTTTTAATTTTAAATACATCCTCGAGCAATTAATGAAACAACAATAATCACTTGTAAAATTAATTTGATACTCTTTAAATATTAACAAAAATTTTTAAAACCTCCTTATGAGTTGGACTCATAAGTCCAAATAGATTTATTGGAGATTTAAATTGGACCTACATACCGGCGCCCCTTCTTTGCAATTCTTTAAGTGAGCTTTTGTGGGATTCTGTGTTGTTTCTGTTGAGGCATTAAAGAGAATGAGAAAGTAGCATTAGAATCCGATGCTTTTATTTTTCACGTTTGTCAGGAAATATTCCAACACCAGCTTACCTATATCTCTCACATGCCATGCCAAGTAGTAGTATATCTGTATATGAAGTATTTATGTTGGCTTTATCTTTAAGAGCTTCAAAAGGGTCCTCCCAGTTATGTGTATTCATTCAAATTTTCTCTAGCTAGCTACTAGGACTCTACCCAATACATTGTTTGACAAAAACAGTTTTCTGCTTTCTTTCTTGTCGCACTTCAATTTTGGATTCTTTTAGGCTGGATCAGCGTATCTCTGAAAAATCTTATCTTGGAATAACACCATCCTGTCAAGTCTACAATATTTTGATTTAATGGAACTCAGAACTATGAATCACAGCTGGTTCATAGGTTTCATTTATTCTATGATCTGTCTTACCTTGTGAGTTATAGGTTTCAAAGCAATTCAACCGAATTGAACAAAAGAAAAGCTAAAAGAAATGAGTGACAAAAATTTCGCAATAATTCGCGCTTGAAACTAAGTAAAATGACTAAAATCACTCTACAGTGGTTTGTGTTCAGTTTTTCTCTCATTTTTTTTGAAGGCAGTTTCTCTCTCATTTCACTTGACAAAAGTTATGACTTCAGACTTGTATTTCACTCAATTTACAACTTATTCTAAGGTCCACTACGTAATCATCTTAATGAGATTTTTTTTTTTTTGGGTGGTAAATGAGTGAGATTTCATATACTATAAAGAAAGAAAAAGAAAAAACAAAATCTATATGCATTAATTGTTGTCCTCTTATTCTAAGGTCCCTTCAAGCTTTAATCCCCGTGTACAACAAAATGTAGGCAGCCTTGCATTAATTGTTGTCTGCTGCGTTGAGAATTCAGATGAAGAACCAAATAAAATTAAGAGCACACACTCGTGAATAGTATAATCTTTTTTTTTTTTTGTTTTTTTTTTTCGGATAACATGATCTTTGTCGTAATTGTCTTATTCAAATGTAAATAAAAATAAAGCAAAATCCATATGCATCGACAACCTTATGCCTAATCTGCTCTTGTAAAATTGATGCCATGATATGTGAACCTGCTCCAAGCGTCACTGTCTGCCATTTATGCTGCAAGCAACTAAAAATAAAATAAACAAGCAGAACACTCACACACACAGACAAATATATATATATATATATATATATAGAGAGGTCATTGGATGAAAAAGAAAAATATTTCCAAAAAAATAGTAAATTATGTAAAAAAATAAATGTCGTTTTCTTGTGTTTGATAGCCAAACAATTGTCAAATTTTCATTTTAAAACTCATATATTTTCTCATCTATTATAGTTGGCAAATTGAATTTTCTTTAGAGAAAACGAGTTTCCATATTAACACACATTAACTTAATGTTTTAAATTTAAAATTTTATTATATTTAATATATATGGTAAGTTTTCATATTTATTTCAAAACTTGTTTTTGGTGAGTTTTGATGAAAAAGAAATTCTTATATGTGCAATCAAACATATGTAAAAAAAAATAAAATTATGAGCATTTATTCGAAAAAACTTTCTTAAAAAAATGTTTTTTTTTTTTATATATATATAAAACATTTTCTTTGTAATCAAATGTGCCCTTAATTTGTTTTCAAATGTGTAAACCTTTTTCAGCCCCTTCTGAGTAATCCTCGATATCATTCTTTCCTTTTAATTAAAAAAATATATATAAGGTTTATTATGTTGCCACGACACCACATCCCTGGGGTTTGTGCTATAATTGTTAATGTTGGTTGCAGTAATAATCAAATGACACCTCTACAATTGACCAAAAAAAAAAAAAAAAAAAAGTGATACCTCGACTCTCGACGGTAGCATAACGCCCCACTTATCGAAAAATGCTAGAATGACACCCTTAGTGACACCCCTATGACGTGACGGACATGTTCCACGTAAAAATGAGTGTGCGCAAAATAATTTCTGGTGCATAACACGCGTGGTGTGCATCTCGAAGCGCGCACGACGACTCATGAATGTGGGCCAACATGTCACGTCACATTTTTACATAAGACCCGCTCGCCACCTCATACGAGTATCACTTGAGTGTCATTAAAGGTGTGATTCTAACATTTTCCCCACTTATCATCGTGTCATGCCTCTAGTGCAATAAACCCTAAATGCATTTTGGCCGTTTTCAATGAATCAACGTGGGATGCATTTGAGACTTCTAATATTGTTCGTTTTGAGCCTACGTACGTCATTCTATAGCAGCGGTAGTCAGCCGTCGTCCCACATAGAAGGGACCACTATATATACCATAGATCCATATATGTGTATGCACAGGCATGATGGCACGCCAACGGCCTCAAAAGTATAGTAGTACTGTTCACTGCAACCCTAAAACACGCATACTTTGTACCAAAATTAATTGACCGAAAAAGAGCCAATTATATATGCATGGTCTGCCTTGTATGCATGCACGATTTGGGTTTTACATAGGTTTTAACGCATGCATGCATCGTATGTCGATGTTGGTGTAAGTCGGTGGAATTAACGCCGACGCCGCGTCTACCAAACCTAGCCTTTACAATGTGGATCAACACAGAGAGAGTAGAAAGCGAGAAGCAGTCATAAGTAGATATAATTATCACGAAATTAATTAAAGCTGATGATCTGCATTGTATAGCTATGTGTGAGCTACTCCTACTACTACTACTACTACTATGTATCCAGCCCGCATGCATCAAATGACACTATTTATTGACTCTCTTTAGAAATCATGAGTATTAAATATGTATGTATGTATACATATATAGCTAGCTAGCTCTTACTATATAATATAATACTAATATTGGTCCCCAATAATACAAATTAACATAACTATAAATGCAACCCAGTATACAGACCTGTCCTATATATCCAACACTCACGTACTGTGGATAAGGAGAATAAAGTCTCTTACGCGTAGCTCAATATCCATGCAAGCGACTCTAACTAATTACTAATTAATTAATTAGGAACTACACCCGTGGTTAGGGTTTTCCTTTTTTTGACAAAATTAAACCTTAGAATGTTGTTCTTTTGTATATAGTACGGTGCAACTTTGCATATAATATTAGGAACTAGCTAGCTAGACCATGTGTGACTCATGCAATCATGCACTTTATGATCTACATAAAATCTATTTTGTTTTTCGTACAACATAAAATCTCTATTTATGCACATTGAACAAATACATAAACAGTTCAATTATTAAATTAAACCATGGATTTCAAATCAGATGCTAGTTGATTAGTTCAAATATTAAAGATGGGATATGATGTCAAAAAATCATAAAACACAGTCATTCTCTAATTTCACATAAGAGATGAAAGCCTTATTCTCTTTCTTAACTAGCCGCAAACGAAACTCGTTCAGAAACCAAGACTAGCTAGCAGCATATTTAACATTATATTAAATGTGTCTTCATGTTAGTATATCTATCACTTAAAATGATCAGGCCATTCACAGGAGTGATTAGTTATTAATCTTGATAACATCTTATTTTGAGTTCTAAAACGCCTTTCAATTAAGGTATATATGCTTTAGGAAATATTGATTCTTTCCCTTCTTTCTATAATCTGATATATGTTCATGCATGCACCCTCTCATTCCCCTTTAAAACATATGCATCTTTCATTTCTTTCCTTACCAAAAGCCACCCCTTTTTGCAATTTTTAATAAGTGTCACAAATTTACACCTTCATTAATTTAAGACCGCTAATTAATCAAGAAATTCATCATGGCCTGTAATGTACATATGCAATATGCAAGAGTAGTGTCTAAGAATCTATTCTAATGAACACTGCTGAATTAAGTGTCTGACGTATAGATTACTATTATAAAGTCTTGTGCACTAAAGCAGATTTTTTTTCAATAATTTGTACTTTCTCTTTTTATGGTAAGAAGTATTTATATATATCTGCTTTTTCTGCTAATGTGGGAATGGATCAATCGTCTTTGTTTAGTGTTTTTGCATCAAGAACTGATTACTCTATAACACACACACATTAAAAACCATATATGTGTATGTGAGATGCCCACCAAAATTTGCTTTTCTACTTTTCTAACATAAAATATCAATCTTCACAAGAAGTAGAGCTACCTTGGCA
Organism: Stephania cephalantha; assembly: GCA_039657325.1. Taxonomy (NCBI): domain Eukaryota; kingdom Viridiplantae; phylum Streptophyta; class Magnoliopsida; order Ranunculales; family Menispermaceae; genus Stephania; species Stephania cephalantha. Next base: position 4,880,599 of record CM077567.1, on the reverse strand, counting down.
TCCAAAACTTGATAAGTTCTTACATGGAAACCAAATAATCAGTAAACAAAGATGCAAAGAAATTAATTAAACAATTTCTCACTAGCTAGCCACTGAAATTATAAACATTCATTTAAGGAACTATATATAATAAGATATGTTGGCTTTCACTTATTTTATCATAAGATACTAATCTATGTATAAGGGTCATTATTTAGCCTAGTTAATCACTTTTTATACCCAAAACAAGTTATATCCATATACATTAAATTATAATTTAATTAGTAATCATAGGATGCATTCAACCAAATTAATTAAACAATTTATCAAATAACTAGTGAAATTCTTTATAGCTAGACAAATGCTTTAGCTAGGGAGACAAAATTGATTCTTCTATAGCATATAATAATAGATATAGGCAATGAGAATGGCAAGCATGCCAAAGAAATAAACCAAACAAGAAATCATGATATTAATGCATTTTATAGCTAGGGTTTTATTAACAATGATGGTCCTGTAACTTTTGTAATAATCCATTGTACGTTGATAAGGAAAGGCGCATATGCAGTCATATGTAAGATACTTTGGTTAACTAAAACGAACTTTTTCTTAAGTTAACACCACTAATTAATATAGCTATAGTTATATTAAGCATTAAATCAAAACATACACTAGTAGTATTAGCTAGAATGGTAGAATTCGGCACAAGGTACAAATACACACTGAGCACCTCTTATAAATGTACCATCAGATGCAACTCAAAAGCTTCATATATAATTCGTCTTTAAGGCACATCCAATGACATATGTTGGAGTTAGAATACTCGTATCAACATATATAATCATTAGAAGGATTTCAGAAAATCATATAAAGCATCATTACTCTATTTATATTAATCACCGAATTGAAATCAAATATATAAAAGCAAGATTAGTAAATGTTAAACACAATTAATCGCAATAATGCAATTTCATGTCTAGTAACTTGACTGCAAATTACCATAATATGCAAATGCATGTTGAAGAGAAAAAAAAAAAAAAATCACAAATTATCATATCATGCATATATGTATATAGAAAGAGGAATGCCACATTAACACAGTTGAAGTAATTAACACGCTATGCCAGACACCTATTTAGGAGCTGTTAGATGCAAGAAAAAAAAATAAAAAATACAGATGCGCATCTCGAACTAAATCCTACGGCACTGTTTGAACAGTTTTGTGACATAATCGATCTGTGACTTTGAGTAAAAAAACCATTCCCCTAGAAAAATCATGTACTTGAAAAACGAAAACCTAATCCAGTTTGAAGTGACGATGAGAGCTAGCTTCCAAAAAATTAAAATGTAATGAAATATATATATATCCTAGGACTGACCCCAAAAACGAGTGAATGGAACAATCACTTTGTGTAATTAGCTATACCTTGTAATGTAGTAATTTAACAGTATAGTAGCGTCAGGCTGGAAGCACTTAATAATAAGACTAAAATAAGAGGTGCATGCATGTAGACATGTGATACTTCGACTATACATAATAATAATAATAAGTGTATTAAATTTGACAATGCAGGCACGACGCATGTTTGCAGGGACCTCCCAAACCCCAATAAAACTAGTCGGTTAGTGAGAGAGAACAATCAGATCGATATACAGACACCCATGTAACCTCTTTGTCCAACCACACAAGAAAACGATTTGGTTTCATTTCAAACCAACAACTCACCGGGTAAGCAGGAAAAAAGTGCATCAAAATCTAATCCATCCGGATCCATACAAGGTCAAATTCATCGAAACCCGGCCGTGAGTAATAAACAACTAGCTAGTAAACTCGATAAAGAGAGAGTCAGAGAAGTATTGAAATCGAGAGATCAGTATAGTAGCTGCTAGCACGCGATACTATACGGATTAAAGTGCACGCAACACGCGATCGATCGATGGATCGATAATGATATAATTACTAACAAGTAGTAGTATTAGTAGCAGCAGCAGCAGCAGCAGCAGAATAGAAAGAAGATCAGTTAACTAAGCAAATCAGAATCGAAATTCCAACATTCCCTTGTCCCGCGTGCGCTTCCTTTTCATTTTTTTTTACTTCAATTAATTTCCTTCCAAGACGTCTAGACCAAAACTAAATAAAGAACACCTTAACCAACAATAACTACTACTACTACTACAACAACACTAATACTACTACAGATCATTCAAGAGACATGACTACTACGTTTTTTTTTTTTTTTTTTTTTTTTGCGTAGTAATGATGATAAGAATGGGTTTGTGTGATTAGGATCTTGGATGTGGGAAGAATTGCGTACCCGCCATGAAAGCGTTGAGGGGAGTCGGATAAATAGAAGACGGATCCAACATTGCAGCGGTGGTGCTGCCACCGCCACCGCCACTAGATGAAGACCCACCGGCAATGAGATTACGCGAGACTCCGCCTCCGCCTCCGCCTCCACCAGAAGAGCCTTCGCCGCGATGGCTGTGTTGGTCGAGGCCTTGGTCATAGAGGATGCCCTTGAAAACATGACCCCCAATGTTCACAGCAGTCTGGTATGCGTACTGATCGTCGGCGTCATACATGGAGCTGACTCGTACGCAGCGGAACGTCGCAGGCGAGTTCAGTTCAGGAGGGAAGTTTGCCAGTTCTAACCCTAAACAAAGCTCCAACAAACACAAACACACGAAAACTGTTAAAAAAAAAAAAAAAAAAAAAAAAATATGAACACACATTCACACACATACATTATGTATTATATGTATTATGTATGATCTCTTCTACTTGTTACCCATCTTTTCCTATGATCAGTAGTTGTAGTAGTAGCAGTTGTAGTAGTAGTAGTAGTTCGTCAGGGTGAATAAGAAACAGTAAAATTGATGAAAAAAGAATCCAAAATCTTTTGCTTCAGTTTTGGTCCAATCTTCATTTTATGGTTAAATTGTTTTTGAGAAAGTTATATTATTGATTATATGCATTTTATGATTAATTAAGAGTATACCTGACGTGGGATTTGGTAAGCGAGTGGAGGCGAGGGCATTGGAAGTGGCGGTTCCAGCTCCACTGTCCCTCTGCCTTTTAGGATTGATATCAAGCCGATGATGTTGGTGTTGCAGTTGCAGTTGGTGGTGCTGGTGGTGCTGCAGCGCGGCGAGTTGCTGCTGCCTCTCACGCCTCCTCGCTGCAGGCACCCAGGTGCTCTTAACGTGAGTGGAGCAGTGAAACCCGCGGCTCTTGCAGCACGTTCTACACCGCAGGTGCACGCAATCCTTCTTCGCCTGATTCCCACAATCCTGACAACTCCTCCCCCCGCTACTCCCCCCTCCTCCTCCTCCACCTCCACCTCCACCTCCCTGCCTCATCATCATCGCCGCCGCCGCAGCCGCTCTCGACGACGACTCGTCTGATATGTCAGTGCTTCGGCTGCTATGTCCCATTTCCAGCACCGATGGATACATTTCGTGCTGCTGGTGATGGTGCTGCTGCTGCTGCTGCTGCTGCTGCTGGTGCCGCTGAAGATGTTGCCATAGCTCAAACCCTTTGTTGCTACTGTTGTAGGACGAAGCGATCTCTTGAGAGCTTCTGTACAATAGAAGGCTTTCCGGCCCGATCTCGTTCGCAGGGTTATTCTGCTCTCCTCCGCCCCCGCCCCCGCCCCCGCCCCCGCTTAGAGAGAACCCGGCCATTGTTGATCAGTCCTAGAATTAATTAGCCCTAATTTGAACAACCCAAAATCCATAGCGCAGCTGATGTACTCACAATCTTTTCATGGCCAATTCGATTGACAAGAACTACAACGACAGCAAATCGTACTTGTGTGTGGGTGCGTGTCGTGCGTGTGCGAGGGTGTGAGAGGGTGATTAATTTGGGGGGTTTTGTGGTTTTTTTTGTTTTTTGACTGATTTCTTTTGTTTGCTTGATGTGGGCTACTGCGGTTTCTGCTGACTATGCAGCTTTTGTGCCCCCCCCAGACACACACGTTGTCCCGGCCCGCCCCCAACAACGACACTAAATGTTAATTCGGCCTCCCCCCCCACCTTCTTCACTTCATTTTCTGATCGATCGACACTGCGATACAATGAGCATTAATTAAATTAACTCCGCTGCTGCAACGCCGCCATGAATTGCAGCTCCAATTTAATGATCTGATGCATGATCTCTTAATTCTTCATCGATCATCTCTCTTTCGCCATCTTTTTCAAATGATACCGACCTTTCACGCACTCTCTCTCTCTCTCTCTCTCTCTGTCTATAACTGGCAAAATAAGTAAACAGGATGGTTGTTTTCATTTCCCTTCAATTCTCTTTGGTTCTTTATCATCATCATCATCGCAACATTCTCTCTCTCTCACTCTCTCTCTCTCACAGTGCCCATGCCTTTTCCGATCGTGATGATGATATGTTCTTTATCGGACGGTTTCTATTGAGTCCACGTGGCACGCAACCGGCTTTTAGTTATTCCTACTCGCACCGAAAACCCGGTTTAAACAAGTATTGGCGTCGGCCCTTCGAGTGGACTGTCGTCCGTGGTCTCGTATTAGTACGAACGCCCCGCGTCCACTGCTTCGTATGTCAGGATGACCGTCCTCCGGGGTTACCGCTGATTCCACAATCTCATTGCTTAACACTCCAATTAGTGTTGGTCAAGATTTAATCATAGTGTTAATTAATTACTAATCATCATACATTCACCAATACTATTGTTGTTCATCAGTTTATCTCGTGATGTTATGTGAGTTGTCAAACTATAGGTTACTTATGTGCAGAAAATGACAACGTTATTTTGAATTGATGAAATGATGAAGTCCATAATTTTTTCAAAAAAAAAAAGTAGCACCAGCACTAATGTTATTTTGTGAATGGAATTCAAAAGGGGATGGATGGAACCTCAGTCCAATGCAAAGGTGCACACGACCTACGTTTAAGAATAGTAGATTGAAACCTAAACCTAAATCCACCGTATACGGACTTCCACGTCTAGAGGACCGTGCCACCATCACAAATTACAAATTCAAAACACACACAAAAATTGATGATGAATGAATGAAAGAAAGAAATAAAGAAAGAAAACCCTACATATATACTTAGCTTCATAGCTGCACATTGCTAGCTTGCTTTATGATTATGAACAAATAATACTTAATTAATAATTTTAATTAACAAATAAGCCCAATAAACTTAATCATTTCCTTAACTATATTAAATTGTAAAGCCTAGCTACTTTACCCAATAAAACAAACATGTAGTATTTGTGATTTGTGAAGTGAATCACGAGTATAGGTTTTGTAATGCTTTCGTCATTGAATATATATATATACGTGGTTCACTATTATCGTAGCTAGCGAGCCCGGAGATTGGGGACCGAAATTAATTCAGCCGAGCCTGGACCCGTCCGTCGCTAGGCGCGTCAGGCGCGTGACGCTACCACTGATTTGTGATTCCATTGCGGATGACCTTGCGAGTAGTGACAAATTAAGTTACAAGGGTGACAGAGACTGTTGTATAGCTATATACATATATTACAAGTATAATACATAAGAGATACTAATATAGTATACTAGTATATTGATCATTATTGAAAGAGAGTGGAGGTGGACATGTAAGTGATTTGCTAGGTGAATGATGCGTGTGCGACTCCCAATAATTGTGTCGTTGGCTGTCAATCTCGAGCCCTGTGCAGAAGCGGGTGGTTGACTCTCTTTTAAGAGTAATAGAATGTGAGGGAGGGAGCAGTGACTACAGACAGAAAGAAAGCAAGAAAAGCACCATGACACAAACTCTACACGTAGAGAGAGAGAGAGAGAGAAAGAACGGGCTTTTGATCTTAATCTCATCTTATGTGGGTAGTCAGTAGCAAAGTAGTCTAGTACTGTCCACTTGAGGAGAAAGAGTGATTAATTTGCGTATATGAAACCCCAAATCCCAATGTTTAACTAACTTTTTGTTAGGTTAACATGGGAGTTATATATGCATTATCACTCACGATGGTGAATACTCAACGTAGCTAAGGTATTAGATAAGGCATGGTTAGATGTTTATTCATATACCTAAAATAATTAATTGGGTGACGTAATATATAGTTTGGTAGTATAAAATTTGAGAGTAAGCGCTAGAGGGGGATGGAGGTTTTTTTTAGAGACGACGACGAATTTTTCCCCTACTACACTGATAAGGAGTTTTTTCGACTTTATTTTAGAGAAACATAATGTTTACCGCCATGTATATACATTTTTTGACTATAAAAAATAAAATCTCGTTCCTAAAAAAAAAAAAAAAAAAAAAAAAAAAAAAAAAAAGTGTAAGAGCTAGAGGTTCCAAACACAATGAGCAAATAGTTTTTTTCTTATAAAATAAAACGTATACCTAAAACAAAAAGTTCATATGCTCATAATTAACTTAATTAGTGTTGCATGGTGAAGCTAAAAACAGCTATATAAAATCGTACAAAGTTCAAATGAATTGAAGTACATGAAATCCTATCCACTCTACGGCGCCTGAACTAATTAAGCGATCGCTTTTATATATGTATTGACAGGACGGTAGAGAGTATTAGTAATCAAAGCAACATGAAATAATTAATTGAAGACATCACCATCACCAATCACGCAAAACGCATGTTTATAACTTAAAAAAAAAAAAAAAGCTCGGCCAATACATATGTTTTAGTTAATTTAGAGATTGGTAGGGCAAAGTTGCTATAGGGATCTTGTACATGTTACGGCCCGAGAGAAGACTTTCACTTGTGCAGTTTTATTATTGGTGGACAACCCCCACGAATTCATGGTCTTTCTTTAAGCAAATAACCATAAGCCACTAGATATTACTAACTAATTAATTAATAAGTGCTACTTAGTCTAGTTACATCGCTAATTAAGATTGAAATCATTCTTTAAATAATTTATTTAAATAGCTATAGCATCATACATTTTTTTAGGCTTTCACCAATTAAGTCTGATATGGATAAATAGTATATATAAATTAGAAACAAGTTTTTGTACAGTACACTAAAATACAATAAACTAATTAAATAATGTACGTTCGTATACTTTGAAATCTTCAAGGCAGAAATGATTGTTTTAGATTTGACAACAGAGGTATTGCGTGAAACCAAAATGAACCATTCGAAATTTTAAAACTATATATTGTTAGATAAAAAATGCATTGTTACAATTTTTAAAAATGTTTTTTGATAAATATGTTTTCAAGATATATTAAATTCATAATTAATACATACATAAAGATTTCTTGAACAAATTTAGCATATATATGGTGGTGTATGTATTATATATATTGATAAGTTTGTAGTTATTTAGTAAACCATTACGTATTTTTAAAATTGATAATATATTATAATATTATATATATATTGATTAAGTTTTAACAATGTATAGTTTAACAAACTTTGTTTGGTGTCTTTAAATGTATTTTTTTCTTGTATTGACATCATATATACTAGTATATTAATATTAGGATTAATCACCTAATTGTGATAAGAAATTAAAATATACAATTAAATCATATAAATATCACATGCATTGATGCGAGTGTAGTCTCAAACTTTGTTTATAACTTCAGTTTTTCTCAATGTTTCTTCATTCACCTTGTCCTATATACTTTCTGAAAGCTAGCAATGGAAATCATGATACTCAAATTGCGAAAATAACCTTTTTAGTTCACTTCTTCAATCAGTAACAAAATTGAAAATATATTGAGTAAATGATAGTATGATTTTACCATCATGCAACTATCTAATTAATTGGTTATCAAGTTGTAAAGGCAATTGATAAAAAGATAAAAGCAACACGTGGTGAAAGAGATTATTGGTCTGTTTGATTTTAACGATGATTATTAGGTGCGTAATAAACTATAAATAGGGATCTTTAATTTATAGGTGGCCATACACATATATCGGAGCATAAAAATTTAGCTAGGATTCACGAAGGCTTAGTTGACACAATTGAAAATAGGTTGTTGTCCCTTAATTATTAACTAGTGACTCGAGTTTGAGTTTGATGAATTAATGAAGACACCAATGTTGGAAGTTCCCCTACTTATACGTATTGTGCACGATTCCGATGAACTGATAGTAGTCGAATAGTTCAGATACTGTATGGTTTAGACAAAAAAAATATTGGTTCCAATCACATAGAAGATGCACTTGCGAGATTTTTCTAATCATATGGTTTAGACAAAAAAATATTGTATGGTTTAGACTAATCGGAGCATATATATATATATATATATAAAAGCACGAATACCAAATTTTTGAGTGGTAATGAAATTTACTTCTTTGCCCATATATATATCATATTTACTTCTTTCCCCATATATATCATAGATATATATAAAAGCAACTATATATCTATCTATATACGCTACTTCTTCACCATCTTGAACACTGCCTCTTCAAATCGATCAACAACTCAACAACTCTCCCACCTCTTCAAATTGATCAACAACTCAACTGATCAACGACTTTCCTTCCTCTTTTCCTTTGCTCTTCGATTCAAATGTGAGTTAATCCACATTTCTTCTCCAATTCGGAGAGGTTCTTTTCAATTTTGGTTAATTAACTAGAAATTAATTCCCGCGAGCGAAGCGAGCGGGTCAATCGTGCGTAGCACGTCTTCAAACTAGTATATATATATATATATTTAAACACACATTCGAGCTTGCGAGAACACAAAATTTGAAAAAAATAATGATTAATGGAGCTAGAGTACTATTACATATCTTCACTTTAAGTACTTAACATCACTGAAAAAACAAAAAACCAAAAAAAAAAATAAAAAAATAAAAGAAAATAAATCATTGAAAAAATGAAAAAAAAGAAGCCCAAAATCATTTATAATGCTTAAAAATAGCAAAAATGGTGTAAGAAAAGAAGCAAGTAATTAGTAGATAATTAAAGGGATAAAATTGCCCATTCAAGTAATGAAGAAATCTTTTGTTATTCGTGCTTATTAAGATTAGTATATATAGTAGATCATATATATATCTATCATATATATAAAAGCACGAATCACAAATTTTTGAGTCGTAATCAAATTTACCTTTTTGTCCCTAGCCATATATATAAAAGCACGAATCACAAATAGCTATTAAATCGGCTAGCTATTAAATAACTATCTATTGCTAACAAATAGGAGGATAAGTATAGATGTAGACTAGATATAGACTATATACGTATAGATGTAGATTGGCTAAGTTTCGAAAATATGATTGAACTATATACGATCTTATTTTTTAGATAACAAAGTTCCTAATTTATAGTTTGCTAACAAAATAGCAAGTCGGTGCTAACTAATATTAGTGCCGATCAATATATAGATTAGGCTACACAATTAGATTAGGCTATACACAATTATGCCAATACTAATCGCGTTAGCATTAATAGCTAAACAAAGTTCTTAATTTATAGTTTGCTAAAAAAAGCTAATCGGGGGTAATTAATATTTATTATACTAATCTATATCAATATCTATATATCTATCATATATATAAAAGCACGAATCACAAATTTATAGCTATCTATTGCTAACAAATAGGAGGATAAGTACAAAAAAAAAGGAAGTGAGAGACTGGCGGCCAACCGAACAAGCAATGTTAAGTCGTGCGATTCTTCATGATCAACAATATTGAAAGATTTCTTCTTCTTCTTCTTTTATGATTTTGATGAGAATCATGAGATGGTTTTGATTTTACAATGTGAATACCACGTGTTTAATTAGTTCATCAAATTTTAATGTTTTTTTTGTATCTCTGTATATGAATATTAGCATTGTATAATGAGAATTAATTATGACATTGCTTGGTGTCATGATGGGAATGTTAGTTAATTACGAGTACTTTTTTTTAATGATCGTGGTCGTCCGAACTTAAATGTTAATTACTTTTTTTAGTGTTAAACCTTTAATTTCATTCTCAGGGTAGTGTTAAGAAGACTCACCTAACTCAGACTAAAGCAACATTATTTTTGAGTTTAATTCTTAGTAGCTACATTAAGGTTTCAACTTATCGTGATTTTTTCCTTTTTATATATAAAGAAGAAAAAAAATTCATGATCTTCATCAGATGCTTATATATACGATACAATGTGTTCGGGTTTGGTGATTAATTAAAATGCTTAAATTGGAAAGCTTTGTATTTTAATTTTAAGGATTATAAGTAGTTTGTATGTCTTCATCAATTCTATATTGTCCAGGGTTAATTTTTTGAGGTGTTTGATGAAATGCCAATTAGATGATTAGTTTGATTTATTGAGATGGCGTTGCATTGATAATTTTTTGTGCCTATGAGAATATTGGTTTGAGATGCCCATGGGATAATTAGTTTGATTGCATTGAGATGAGTTTGTATTGATAATTTGATAGTTTAAGAGTGCTTTGTAGTTGTTTGATGAAATGCCCCATAAGATCCATTTTTGGTTTTAATTTTTTAGCTTTTCCTCTTGTTGATCCCTATTGCGGTTGTTGGTTGCTCGCTCAAGTCTTTCTCTCTCCTGATGATAATTGGTTGCTCCATCTTCTTTTTACCAGGTTTAGTAATTTATAATAGTTTTTATTCCCTTATTGAAGGGGTTATTGGAGACCTAAAGAATCTCTCTGGGACCATTTCAACTTATTCATGTAAGATTTCTTCCTTGATTTAAATGTAGGCCTTTCACTTACCTTTTTGTCATAATATGATATACACTTCTATGACTCAATGTGTTCTTCCATGACTTCTGCAAGGCGACACTCTCTTTCAAGTACATCTTCTTTCTATTTATTTGAAAGCTATTTTCTTTTCAAACTATACTTTCTATGATGTTGTAAATATGAGATAATTTAGATGTTGTTTTGATGGGCAACATACCTTCCCATATTTCTTTTTTTTCTTCATCTCCAAATTAACCTTTTATTTTGTCTCCAAATTAAACTCTAACTCCTTATCAATCCACCACTTTTTTTTTTTTTTTTTATCTCCAAATCAATCTCGAACTCCTTCTCATCAATCCAATACACGGTTTTCTCTTTGTCTTTCTCTTTCTCTCAGTCTTCAATCGATCACTCGCTCGTGTTTCGAATGAAGTCATTCTCATCAATCCAATACACAAACTCCTTCTCATCAATCCATTACACGGAGACGGAGAGGTTGATAAATTGATGGAGACTTCGAAATTGGAGTGTGCACTTGTTTTTGGGGCAAATCAGTTTATATGAGCATTGTATCGGTTGGAGATCAAATTCAAGGAGAGTCGTGAGTGTTGGTGGCGTTGTTGAAGAACAGTTGAAGGTGAGATAATATTTCAATTTTTGATTCCAGTTACTGTGGGACTGGTTTTTTCTATGAATTCGAAATTGAAATTGGGAGGGGTCGTTGTGGTTGGTTGTTGATTGTGTGATGAAGAAAGGAGAAGGTTCAGTTATATATATATATATATATATATATATATATATATATAAACAGTGAAGAAGAGAGAATCCGAGAGGGAGAAGAAGAAGGTGGTTTGAAGGTGTTGGGGGAGGGAACAAACCCAAAACCCAGAAGAAATTTGAATGAAAAAAATTCTGATTAATCATGTGAAAAAAAGTGTCTAAAGCTTTAATCACAACTAATTCAATTATTTACATTCATAATTTCAAAGTTATCCTTTCTATCTGTAGAGTTTGAGGTAAAGATTGAACTTTACAAACAATTCTATGGAATCTCCACAAGCAAGTGTTCACAAATTGATGGGTCAAACCATGTTTTTTTTTCCTTGTTTCCTTTTTTTGAGGAAGTAATTTCCTAACATGACTAGCTTGTTTTTTCATTCACATCTTATCTCAATCACATTAGAGAATATTGATAAGCTAAAAAAGGTACTTGTCTTTCTAATTTTTAAATTTTAATTACAATTTTGATTTTTATTAATAAATTATTAGAAATTAATTCCCGCGAGCAAAGCGAGCGGGTCAATCGTGCGTAGCACGTCCTGAAACTAGTATATATATATATAATGATGATATATGGGTATGCCTAAATTAGTCAGGTGACTCAATGATTTGGTATATATTGGGTTTGAGAGTAAGAGGTTATGAGTTCGAACCTTAATGAAAGCAAATTGTTTTTTTTTTTTTTTTTTTTTTATAAACCTAAAAAAATTTGCTTTCATGAATCCGGACTTAAAAAACTCGTCCCCTTTGATTAGTTTGTAGTGCTATTTGGACTCATGAATCCAGACTTAAAAAAAATTGTTTATTTCAAAGTCATCATCAAACAATTAATGAAGCAAGCACAATCACTTGAACAATTCTTTTGATACCCATTAAATATTTGTCGAAAATTTGAAAAATTACATACGAGTCTAGACTTATGAGTCCAAGTAGATTTATTGTTAGGTTTATAAAAAAAAAAAACAATTTGCTTTCATTGGGGTTCGAACTCATAACTTCTTACTCTCAAACCTTATATATACCAAATCATTGAGTCACATAACTAATTTACGTATACCCATATATCATCATTATTAATTCTTGGTTTTTTTTGACGTTAACTCTCGGTTTATTTATTGATTATACATCAATCATGGGTGATTTCTTTTGTAAGTAACTAATCTAATATTTATCTTTCGACAAAAAAAAAATTACTGACTAATAATTGACATTTGACTCTTGGTTTCGTAAAAATAAAAATAAAAATAACTCTTGGAGTGTTTCCTAGAGATATGTACATGCTAATGTTATACAGTATATGTATAAGTAAGATTGATGTAACATGGGAAACAAGTGCATGCAAAAATAGTGGAAGTAAAAGCGTGGAAAAGAACTGCCGAAGTAACTGTGAACTGTGAAGTACTTAACTGGCCTTCCCGTGGGAGACAGCAAAAGCATGATAAACACCTTATCAGTTGGCGAATAATATTACTCTCGTTCCTGACAAATTATGGCCACATCATATACATTTGTGATCAAGAACCTTGTTACGCCATTTTCCAACATTTTAAACGCACTTCATGGACCCACAAGTAGCAAACAAAGTTGTTTCATGAACTTGGACGACTTACATGATCGAATTAATGCCAACATATAGGGCTTCATTGTCATGCTCAATTTTTTTATATATATCTCGAGAAATGAAATTAATCTATGGACGCTGTGCAATCAATTACAAAAATTTCAAGTTTCGTAAAAAAATATTACTAAAATTTCAAGTCAACCAATTTTGTCGTGGTTTTAATTTTGAGGTTACTCTGAATTATAATGCTATAATTAAAAATTAGTCAACATATACCCCGGCCCAGTTACAGTACTGCTTCAACATTGTATAATTGTTATGCAATAATGATTATTAAACATTGCAATGTCTCCTCGAAGAAAAAGCCCGATGCGTGGAAGTCCTTGTTTCGGGGCTTTTTTTATATATGATTTTTCATGCGACCTAGATTTCTCCTAATCTTTTTCATCATATCATGAGACATCCCATTCTTTTATTCTTTTTCGCCAACCAAATATGTAGGGCAATTAATTAATTAATGGAAAGCACACTGAGAAATTTGAATGGGTAAGTGACCACCAACCAAACCAACGTTTATGTATAGAGTCTAATTCAAAGTGAGAAAAATGTGGTGACTAATTTATGTACAGACTTTAAGTATGAAAGTAAGGTTTAATTCAAAATGCTAAGGTAAGTTAGAATGTCTACTCCACGCATATAATCTTTAATATTATATTTTAACTAGTCGATGTGGCACTATCTCGATATCTCCAACACAAAACACATACCTCCCTTACTTGAATTAATTTACAATAACCACGAAAGCAAGTACACTTGAGGTACATGAATATATGGTAAAGCGCTCATGAGCTAATTGATAATAATGCAACTAGTGAATGTAATAATAACTCTCCTAGAGGAGTTACATTCACTAGTAAGTAATTTTTGCTAATTTAATTTGGCGAATAGGGAGGTGGCGCATGTGTTTTTGTTGTAGGACGAGCCCTTAATAAGTATTGCGAGAGAGATCGATAGAGAGGTGTGCGTGGGGGGGTCCCTACTTTTACTACGCCTCCGAGCGTCATTTATGCAGCTTTTGTCATTATTAACGTGGTGACACATGAAGGTCACTTCAATTATATATCGAAATGATCACTTTTCACTGTTCTTCTTTAAGTTACTGAGACACTGAGAAATCGATGTGTAGAGATCATATGAAATCATGGGTAGATAGATGGATATATGGATAGGTATACGATACTAGTGCTACTCAGAGAGATCATCGATATATCAGAGGAATGGTGAGGGATAGAGAAAGGTCTCTTGACTGCTATAGTACTTTCTATCTACATTGGAATAATATTGCATTCATGTGTTATGTTAATAATAGTACCTTTTACTGTTCCAGACATGTGGGATGTTTAATTGTAGCTAAAAAAAACTAACCTACCAAAGAGGCCATTATCTATACATGTAGAGACTAGAGAGATAGTTGTGATCATGCTTTTATTTTCCCATCACCAATATTCTCATGATGATCTTAATTGACAATTAATTAATAAGGTTTTCATTCGTCAGTTAATTCATGGTAATAAATATTGCTACGTACAAATTTTATTTAACGTATAATATTTATTCATAATTTCATTTGTCAATTGGCAGTGCATTTCAATTGTTGATAGATCAACTCCAACCGAGCTCTATTTTAAAGTTCAATTGGTCTGATTGCTTCGATCGGACTCTATTTTCTACCCTATTTTGACGTTCCTTTCTTTTATTTTTTTTTTTTCCTTTTAAAAGTATCAACAATTATTATATTTTTTAAAAAATATGAATATATATTTTTAAAATTTTATTAATACAAATAAATAGCAAAAATTAAATAAAATAAAAAATAGAGTTTGTGATTAGAGGAGAAATAAAGTTTGATGCGATAAAACTGTAAAATAAAAAAAAAAATAAAATTTTGTGGTTGAAGATGCTCTCGTATATAAAGTGAGCTCTCAACTATCAAAGTATCTTTGTGGATCCATGGCGCATTATAATCAAGAGCAGGTGAGATTCGATTTTGAAGGATTAAGGATTAATAGCACGTATATATATATATATATATAGCTAGTACTGGCACTCCAAATGGATTCATATGGTTTCCTAGCTAATTGTGATCATTACGAGGGCGCAAGCTAGTTATCTTTTTGTGGACTTTTGTTTGCATCAACACAACATTAGTGTGAAGTTATGTAGGCTTTATTTATAGACCTTTTAGGGTTCTCTTTGATGAGTTTTCTTAGGGCTTGATGTGTGGTTGCATGTCACACTGGGGGTCATAAGAAAGCTAAGGTTGCACTCCCACCCACCACCTTGCATCCCTTTTCAGGACCTAGAAATCAGAAGCTTTGGAGGGGGCCCTCTCTACCCTAGCTTCACAACTTTAAGGGTCATATGCATGTCTCTCAACCTCCCTATATACCACATACATAGCTTCTATATAGTCTGTATCACACTTAAAGGTAAATTGGAAAGTAAATTGGACAATGGGGCCTATATGTGAATAGAAGAAGAATCATCTACAGGACCCCCCCCCCCCCCCCCCCCCATCATCAACTATACTCTCTCCATACCTCATCAAGAAAGCCAAATAATTAGACCAACTGGGCCTTCTCAATCGACGCACATATGATTCTTGTTGACAATAGTGCTATTGCCCTTACTGGCAAGTCCTTCAATTGACAGTTAATTACCAGGCCCTATGCCCTAACCACACATTTTGAAGCTTTAAGGGAAAGTTGAAAAGAACAGTGCATGTGTGCTCAAATTCAAAAGGGCAGAACGGTTGGGATATATATATATATATTTTTTTTCCATACATGCCATGAATAATATAAATAAGGTCACAGTCAATTGATATACATATATATATTATATTATATATACATATATGTATGTGTCAAAGACGTCCTCCAAGCAGGTCATCGTCTCCTTGTACATAAAGTTGTCATCATGTACATAATATATAGTTTTATTAATTGGGGGCCGGGGCGGCCCAATTCGTGACAGACAGCGCATACGAATTCAGATTCAGCTCGATTAAGGGCCCAATTGATCCTAAGCCCAATTTCTAAGCTATTACAAGGACTTGGGCCAAGAGCAGCCTGAAACAAAACTCATTTAATAACAACTTTTTTTTTTTTTTTTGGATAAAAATCTCTACATTAATTCTTTGACCTAGCTATGATTTTTTTTTTTTTTTTTAAGATTAAAAAGCACAAGGTAAAAGTTCAAGTTAATGGAAGGTTCACGACTGAGATTTTGAGTATTGGTTTGTGTACTCTATGATTAATCATTAGTTAATTAATATGGGTAGTCAACTCCAATTAATTAATTTGGATTGAGGTTATATGTTACTGTTGATGCCTAGTTTAGGTGTTCTTGGATGAATAGGATTTCGCAATTTTCAAAGTCATGTGCACTCAATCGATGTAATGTTAAGTTTACGATCTACCAACAAATCATGTCTGATTAAGCGTTAATTTGATCGATTTTCATTTTATTGATAAAAAGTCTTTCTTGCAATTCCAAACCTAGAGAATTAAAAAAAAAAAATGATTTGATTCCCCGTTTTCTAATAGGAATTGATTAAAGAGGGAAGAAAAAAAGTTCAACCTCCAATGGATTATCAAGTGAATGTCACCTAAATTTTGGGCCTCGGCCCAAGTAAATGTCTGAGCAGCGTAGTTTCCATATGGGAACATTCGTCACGGACTCAGAAGTCACGAACCACAATATTGTTCATGTAAGCCAACAACTCATTGCCGGGAAATGAGGGATTTCAGCTGGTAAACTAGAAGTAAAAGGGAAAATCAACCCTTAAATTTATTTTGGGTAGATTTCAGCCGTTAAACTATAAAAAAAAAGAGATTTTAGTCCACGGCGATCGTTTTGTGCATACATGACAATTGTGACTTAACATTTGTGGGTCCCACATAATAGTAAAAAATCATAAAATCAACTTTTATCCCTCTCTCCTCAACACAACAATCGAGACAGTGTCAACGACGATCGAGAAATCAACGGCGACAGCGACCGAAGCATCGACGACATCTTGGACGACAGTGGGGGTATCGACGACGATAGTCATTAAAGTATTGGTATGCTTTCCCTTTCGGAGACGATTTGTGTGCACCAATTTTTTTTCCCAATGCTACACTATGGTATTAATGTGGACATGATTTACAACTTAACAATAATCGTCTCCGATCGATTGCACCATGGGCTCGTGGGATTAATTAGTCGGATAGTATCTGAATACCCACGATCTCAAAAAAAAAATTAATACCTAAATTATCAATTACCAAGTACAGTATATTTAATAATTGCTACCATAATATCAAAAGAGCTACTTGAATTTTTTCAACCACAATATTTTAATCATCGTCACCGTCGATATTCGTGCCGCTGTCTAGGATGTCGTTGATGCCTGGTTGTCGTTGTTGTCATTGTCGTTCCGATCGTTGTGTTGAGGAGAGAGGGATAAAAGTGATTTTAGAGTTTTTTACTATACTATGAGACCCACATGTGCCAAGTCACAATTGACATGTGTGCACAAAACGTTTGAGATAATTGAAAAATTCACTATAAGCTAAAATATCTTCCTTTTTGTAGTTTAAGAGCTGAAATTCACCCAAAAACAAGTTTTAGGGTTGATTTACAATTTTGCTTTTAATTTACGGGTTGAAATCCCCCATTTCCCACTCATTGCCCATAGTTGCAATAACACTGCCATTTACAGAATGACTGTAATGCTAGTATTGGTAATGATGTCGATTACGTTTAGTTTTGTTAAATGAACAGTAAAAACTGAGAGGATAAAGTACATTATGATTGAGTAAAATTCCATTTCTAGCCCCACCCACAATTCGAAACCTATTTGAAAAGCAGTGGAATCATATCAAAACATGCAAATTATTTGAATATCATGTTCATTGGTCATTGAAGAGCATAGGAGCTTGGATCGATCCCTCTGAGCAAAGTTCCACACTATTGTGGAAGGTGCAATTGTAACCAAAAACAAAAAAAAAAAAAAAAAAAAAAAAAGAGCAAGGAAGAAACACCTTTTATTTATTTATTCAATCAGTAGTAACGAGTATAAAGATATTCGAAGGAACTACGAAAATACTTTTCATTACGACTACATCAAAGATCAACTTTAAACTTATATCTCTTTACTCTAATTATGAATGAACTAATTAGTTATATTCAAGAAGTTGGGGTCGTGAAACAAAAACAAAAATTTTTTGTGTAATCTGTTTTTTCCATTGTTTGATAGCTTTTGTAATCGCACCGAGAAAAAAAAACCACATTCTCCTATTTTCCTCATTTATTTTCTCATCTTTTAGCGTGGAAAATCGAAAATCTCTCAATCTCTCTCACGAATTGATCATTTCTTCCACCCAAACAAACTTGGCCTCTCGCTTACTCTTTCATGGATATATATACTTTTTTTCTCTCTTCGTCTCCGCTGCCGTCACCAACATCATCATCGAACCGCCCGACATCGACGATGATTTAGATGCGCATACGGATTGAACCATAAAAGAAAATTCTTTCTCTTGCAATCAAACAACTATAAGAAAATTTTCTTTATAAAAATTCTCTCAAAAAGATTTGCTAAAAAAAAGTTTTTCTCATTGAAGAATTTTTTTGCTATCAAACACACCCTTAGAGAGTTCATAAAAGTAAGGTGTATTTAATTTTTTAGTGACTTTTGTAGATTGGTTACAAATCTTGACTTTTGTAGACTTTTTGTATAAAAATACACATAAAGAAGTCTTCAACTCCTCACCTCAACCCAGAAACTTTTAGAGACTTCTTATTTTTGTTTGTTACATTTTTCAATAAGGACTTCATTGTTCACAAGAGGTCTTTTCTTATCAATTGTTTTTTTTATCAACTTCTACAATCACTCCACAACTCTTGAATTTCATTGCTCACTCATTATACTCTAATATCTATGTTTATGAAAATGGATTGATGTCATTATTAACAAAATCTCATTCTTGCATCACTATACATTTTTGATAGTTTTTTTTTGATAAAGAAGTTTCGTTTATTTAGTGTATTATTATAATATCAAAAAGTGTAGTATTATTATTTTTGAAGAAAATAATTGTATAATTTTTTAAAAATGCAAGAAGTGCATTTTTTAGAATTTAAACTATCATTATTAAGGAAAAAATATACTTTTTTGCTTAAGTCAAACAAAAAATAAAGTGCAAAATTTTTACATTAATATTAGTAAATATTTGTGTTAGATATCTGTTGGTTCTAAGTTGTAACAAAACATCAAAGCTGACCAACAGCTGGAGACATAAAAGTTGTACCGAAACCAAGACCCAGAGAGGACGACATTATCTTGGTGTGGTCATCAGCGTGGAAGATCGATCTCATCTGCTCTTACTATTACATGCCCGAAAACCTCTCCGTTCGCTATGGATCTCTGAACTGAATTCCTTGAAACATTCCTCCTCTCTGTCTCTGTCTCTGTCTCTGTCTCCGTCTCTGTCATGCACTTCACGTTCATCTCATCTCCCTCTTCACCTTCTTAATCAACCGATCAACCGAATCAGCAATGGCGATGGGCAAGGCCCGCAATCCCAAGCGATCCTCTTCGTCGGGCTCTTACGTGTCGACAGTGACAATGCTGGCCTTCGTGGCTCTGTGCGCGCTCGGTCTCTGGATCCTCACTTCTTCATCAGTGGTCCCACCTCCACACACCACCACCGCCACTGCTCGCACTTCCTCCTCAAATTCAGACCCCAATTCGCGATTCCCCTACTCGAAGCCCATCCAACGGCACGCCTTCGACGACTCCCAGGGTGAGCTTCCTGATGACGCCATTAAAGGGGACGCGGAGCAGAGAGAGGAGCCCAAGAAGCAGTTGCTCGTCGAGGGCCGAACTGACCCTGATGAGGAGCCGATCAGGGAAGATCCTGAACAGGGCGCGGATCGAGATTCAGGGGCCGATTTGGGCGAAAACCCAACTCAAATCCTGCAAACGTACCCAAATCAGACCCAGCAAGAATCAGAGACTACCCAAAGTGGGGAAATTTCGTTACCGAAGCAACAAGAATCAGAAATCGAGGGCCACGAAAATCAAGAACAAAATCAGACACAGATCCAACAAGTGACTAGCGAAGATGCCCGGAAAGAGCAGCAGCAGAAAGAGTACCAAGAAGCGGAGATTAGCGAGGATCAGCAATATCAACAAACCCCAATTGAGAATTCACCCGGTGAGACCAAGGAATCCAATCAAACCGAGACGATCATCACCACTTCTGATTCTAACAACAAGGAAGAGATCCAACAAGTGACATCTACGGAAGCAGCAGAGGAGGAGCGCAATGATGAGAACTCTGGGGGTCTATTTCCGGCTCACTCGGGGATTAGGAAGGAGTCCAACGAGTCGAAGGCGGCATGGGCGACTCAGGCGGCGCAGTCTATGAACCAGAAGGGGAGGTCCAATGATGGTGGTGGTGACACTAATAAGGAGTTCGTGTGGGAATTGTGCAATGTCACAGCTGGGGCAGATTACATACCTTGTTTGGACAATGAGGAAGCAATTAGGCATCTTCGGAGTCGCAAACGCTTCGAGCATCGCGAGAGGCATTGCCCTCGAGAGGGGCCTACTTGTCTGGTTCCAGTTCCTAAAGGGTATAAGAGATCGATCGAGTGGCCTAAAAGTAGAGACAAGGTGAAGAGTTGTTTATCATTAGCTTGGTTTGATTCAGTTTTTCACAATTGAAGTAGTTGACATAGTTGTTGATCATTTCTCTCATTTGGCGCTATGTTGCAGATATGGTATGCCAATGTTCCTCACACCAAATTGGCTGAGGTGAAAGGTCATCAAAATTGGATGAAAGTGACTGGAGAGTTTCTAACCTTCCCTGGTGGTGGGACACAGTTCATACATGGTGCTCTTCACTACATTGATTTCATTCAGAAGGTAACTTTTTTTTTTTTTTTTTTATCTTTCCTTCTGTTGTAATCACTTAGGTTCCACTCTTTTGAATTGCTCCCAAAATAAATAATCATGGTATTGGAAATGATTTTAGCTTTAGTAGGGTTTCCAACTATAGCTAGATAAAGGAGGGGGGTTTCGTTAATTTGGCGGCTATTGTTAAATTTTGTAACTCTAATGAACATGTAGATTCTCTCACTAGAAAACTCGACCCAATAGAAATTGGAGAAATTGGACGGGGTGAGGTAGACCGAAGATAACTTGGGACGCATCAATTAGGATGAATTTAAAATGATTTGGAAAGTACGCCATCTGTTGCACTAAATCGAGCGCAATAGAAGAGTTTGATCCATGATCCATATAGCTGAACCCGACTAATTTTGGGATAGTTTGTGACTGGCTTTGTTGTTGTCGATGATGTGCATCTTGGAATGCCAAAAACCTACCCTTCTTCCTTGATCTTTGTTACCTGGTATTCACGATCATTAATAGGTAATCAAGCGATCAATTCAGTAGATAATTGGTCATTTGAATCGAAGCTCTTTTTTCTAATCTCTTTTCGAGCCAATAACATTGGATGGACTTCAGTATATATGATTTGAAGTGTATGACCTTCCCTGGATCCTAATTTTCCTTCTATATAGTACCATTCCTGTATTAAACTGAGAATGATACTGCTATTTACCTGTGCCGTTGTGCCAATTTATGTTACGTTCATGCTGAGAAACATTGTTAATATTGGTTTGGTTGCAGTCAATACCCAAGATCAATTGGGGGAAGCACACTCGAGTGGTGCTGGATGTTGGCTGTGGGGTTGCAAGCTTTGGTGGATATCTTTTTGAAAGAGATGTCCTTACAATGTCGTTTGCCCCCAAAGATGAGCACGAGGCTCAAGTTCAGTTTGCCCTTGAACGGGGAATTCCTGCTATATCTGCTGTGATGGGATCGCAACGCCTGCCATTTCCTAGCAGGGTCTTCGATTTGGTGCATTGTGCTCGCTGTAGAGTCCCCTGGCACGTAGAAGGTCTGACAATCTTTTCTTTCACTTCCTGTTGTCTTCTCATTTCAATATTTCTTTCTTTTTCTTATGGATGGTTGTTAAGAACTTGTTCCTTTTGTTGCAGGTGGCGCTCTTCTTTTGGAGTTAAATCGAGTCCTGCGACCAGGGGGGTATTTTGTATGGTCAGCCACTCCAGTGTACCAAAAGCTCCCAGAAGACACTGAGATATGGAAAGGTAATGAACTTGATTTCGTTCATTTCACGGTTGGTATTTGCAAAACTGACATTAGAAACTTTTCTTGTATCAGCTATGTCCTCGCTTACAAGATCAATGTGTTGGGATCTTGTCACAATAAGGAAAGACAAACTGAATGGAATTGGTGCCGCTATTTACCGTAAGCCTGTTTCGAATGAATGCTATGAGCAGAGAAGAGGAAACAGTCCTCCAATGTGTAAAGACGGAGACGATGCTAATGCTGCTTGGTAAGTTTGAATTTGTACAGTACGAAGATCTGGAAGGGTTGGTCATTGCCTCACCTATTTGATTGACGTTGGATCCGCGCATTTCAGGTATGTGCCGCTGCAGGCATGCATTCACAGAGTGCCCACACATTCAGTAGAGAGGGGCTCTCAGTGGCCTGAGAATTGGCCTCTTAGGGTGCACAAACCCCCATACTGGTTGAACAACTCACAGAAGGGAATTTATGGAAAACCAGCTCCAGAAGACTTTGTGACAGATTATGAGCACTGGAAAACTGTTGTGACCAAATCTTACATGAGCGGATTGGGCATTAGCTGGTCGAATGTTAGGAATGTGATGGACATGAGAGCTGTTTATGGAGGGTATGCACATATTCTAAGCTCTTTTTTATGACTATGGATTGCAATTGAACCTGCAAAGTAAATTTAGGCCGTAAGCACCCTTATCGTTCATTGCGATGAATAACAGAATTCTATTTTTACAGGTTCGCGGCAGCTTTGAAGGATCTCAAGGTCTGGGTCATGAATGTGGTGAACATTGATTCTCCTGACACGCTTCCTTTAATTTACGAGCGTGGTCTCTTTGGGATCTATCATGACTGGTGTGAATCCTTTAGCACATATCCAAGAACATATGATCTTCTTCATGCAGATCACTTGTTCTCGAGACTAAAGAAAAGGTAGAAGCATTAATTCATTGCATTTCCTATTTCCTACTGTGTTTCACTGTTTTGTACCGACAGTGGAACCGGTTTTCCCTTTTCAGGTGCAACTTATTGGCTGTAATGGCGGAGGTTGATCGAATAGTTAGACCCGGCGGTAAGCTCATTGTGCGTGATGAACCGAGTGTGATAGGTGAAGTTGAGAACATATTGACATCTCTGCATTGGGAAATCCATTTAACTTTTACAAAAGACCAAGATGGGGTGCTAAGTGCCCAAAAAACTGATTGGCGGCCGCAGTTGTATTCATCATTGTCTTGATCAAGGTTTACATATAACAAACAAGAACGAAAGGAGACTCAGAGAGACACACAGGAAGACACTGCATTTGTTGTCATACTCTTTATAGCTTTTTGCAATTTTTGCACGAGGAAGGCCTTATATTTCTTCAATTCTTTTCCAGCACTGATGGTGCATGTTGTTTGTAATTTAAGTTATATACTGAGTCTCTAATATTTTTTTATTGACATGTAGTTCTGTTGTAAACCAGTTACTCCATTTCAATCTTCAAGGCATAGGTTTCATTCACACCACCAATCACCATACAAGTGTTACATATGGAGATCAATGCTTTATTGAGTATTGTGAGATGGAAAAGATAATGCAATGTAAAAACTGCAGAAGAATCTAAGAGGCGAAGATGGGAAATGTCGAAGGATAAAAAATGCCAAAGCATCTCTAATGAGATAGATAGGAGTTGCATGCGAAAGGAAAGGTTGGCGGTTAGGCTGGTGGTTCGACTCGTGTTGGAGTCGAGGGTGTGTTGTAATTAAGCTGGTTTCTTATCAAATAAAAAATGTTAAGGATCAAAAATCAACATTAAGATGACTGAAATAAAAAATCGACCTAAAATAAATGCCAATGAAATCATGCTTTCTTCATTGTCCAAACCTGTTAAAATAGGCAGCCACGATAACACTACAGCTTTTACAGTTTCACCATTCTCACTACAACCACCCCAAAAACACAAAAAGTATCAGTTGCTGTCATGTATTGAGCAAGTAAAATTCCCACTATACATTTCCACCGACCTTAAATCCCAACCTCTTGAGTTTGTCTTTGGTTTCCGATGCCACTTTTGAGGTTGCACTTAATCTCCAACGTCGCTTTTCTTCAAATCTTGTCAAGAAGCTTCTGCAACTGGCCATTCAAGAGAGCAATCCTGGTATCTGAGAAGTTCCATAAAGAGACAACGGTATGTTAGAAGAAGAATTAATTAGGACATAATAAATGATTAAATCCATTCCAAGAATAAAAAGGGGAAACAAATTTTACAGAAGCATTCGATTAACAAAACAGTCAATTACCATCAGAACCACCGACATGCCTTCCGTTAACAAAAACTTGTGGCACTGTGCTTTTGCCCACTAGATCAAGAAGAACGTTCTGAATTTGGGAACCATCATCTGTTGTCCAAAACCAATTATACAGCTTTATTAAGTAAAACCACAAAATTCATACACATGGTATTCAACGAGATTTCTTAGAATAACCATAGCGACTATATATTATATATACCTCTGAGATCAAGCTCCACTACGAAAGGTTTCTCATTTAGTTCGGCAAATAAGTGCTTAGCACGCAGTGAATACCTGGAATCCAGATCATCAAAATTTAGAATAAGAAGCATCCATTGATAATAACAAAACAAATCCAGAAGCATTCACATAAAAGCATAGACCGATACTTGATGAAAAAAGTGAAATGTAAAAAATAGTAAATGAAGAATGAGCATTTTACATACGAGCATTATGAACTGTCCATATTATTCACATCTCATACACCATAACTATATTCCTTGACGGTTCTTCCGACCAGGATTTTAGGACTGTTTAGTGTTTGCTAACCAGGAGACTTCGCAACAGTTTTAATGGGCACATTCAGCTAAACTGCTTTGAAAAGACGCTCCTGAACGTTTGCTCATGCTTTCAACTTTAGTTTGAAGTTTTCAATCTAGTAATCCATTTTCCGGCCATCATTCCTGACAGCATTTTACGAGCAGGTGGGGGCATTTCGTGGCCTTTCATCGATATGGAAATGGAAACATACTTCAATTTGTGCACGGCATGTGAATTATATTTCCTCCTCTTACTATGGTAATCATACCCTGCATATGTATTTACCTAGTAGCGCTTGCTGCCCCAAGCTTGCCTAGACTTTGCTAATGACAATGGAGTCGTGTACATAATTACATATAGCATTACAGATAGCAACAATATTTCACTCCACAAAACAGAATGTACACGAAGAAGAGGGGCGCCTGTATGTACAATTTCAGCACTTTTTTTTTTTTATTTTTGATATCAGTGGGTGTAGAGGCGAGTCTGACAATTCTTACGAGGCCCTGGCGCAATAGCCTGAGCATACCCCAGTGGCCCGAACAATCTTGCACACTGAGGAATCTAAACCGAGGTCGTCGCTTAACTCGCTTAACTCGCACAACCCCTCGCCCTTACCGTGGTGGCAACCCGACCGGTTTTACAATTTCAGCAAAATCTAAATTCTAAACCTTCGAGTGAGAAAGGAAACGAAGGGATTTTCGGTTAGAAACGAAAACACAGGTGCACTGCAGCGAATTGAAGCCAAATTCAACACAAATTACCACCAAATCATCAGCTTGAATTGAATCCGTGACACACCATTAGAAACCATGATTAATTCGTCTAAGGAACCCTAATTCTGAAACAATTAGATGGGCGACTCAAAGATGATGCAGTGTTTGAGATGAATCAACAACAGAAAATGTTAGGGCAAAAAATAAAACGTACGGGCAGTAAGATTTGGAGAAGATGGCGATCTTGTTGGAGTAGACTACGTTTTGAACGAAGGCCGAAGCCGAGTTGGAAGCTAGGGCCTGTCTCGCCGAACCGCAACAAATCGTCAACATCAACACCAACACCAACACCAATGACATCGTCGCCGCGACAGGAAAACACCAAAGTTGTTGTTTCAGTGGTGCAACCTCACTTCTTTTAGAGGCATTTTGTTTCAGTGGTTCAATTTGAACCGTTCGATTCATAACTTCATGGTATTAGCCTAGACTACTTAACCCGGAGTGTTTCGATTCACCTACTATGTAGTCCACATTACTAAGAAAGCCTACAACTTTGGACTAATTTGAACCATGGTTCACCTACTATATAGTCCACATGACTAAGATAGCCTACAACCTTGGAACTAATTTGAACCGTGATTTTGACGGTATTATTTAGTTAAACCATATCACTCACCAAGTAACGAAACTGTCCTCATCAATTACACACAAAAAACAAAAATCAAACTTCTATTATTTCTCGTCGACACTAAGGAAATCCTAGCAGATGGGTTGAGAAGAACAGAGGGAAGAACGCATGAACACCACACATTAATAACACCATCAATACTCCCAACCGAACAAGTTACCCAAAACGGATTAATACATAAACTCAAGTGTTAATTCTAATATAAACTAATTCCATGATCTTAGGTCTCCCAAGTATGTAAACCAGACGAGTCAAATTATCGTAGTAGATCGCTAAAACCGAGATTGACATAGCGACCCGAGCTATTAACTGAGCCCAGTGCGTATAGTACGAGGAGGCCACATAACTATTAAGATTAATAATGAACTTAAACTATTCTACGAAAAAAAAAAAAAAAGAATATGAACAAGGCTTTATTTTGTTATAGCCAAAGCTACATAGATGGTGAGAAACTATTCTATTGAAATTGATGATGGACTTAGAATAAATACTATCCAAAGGTCTAATTAACAAGTTTAAATAAATCCCAAATTATAACACAAAAGTATAAACACACTCCCTTAATTAACAAAGCTTTCATCCTTGATTTTAATTAGAAATCTCATCAGTAGTCAACATTCAAAAATACAAGAAAGAAGCCTTGAGTAATTTGTGGAACAGTAGAATATGGTACAATCAAACTTTGTTGGTCTTGTCAAGTCACATTTTTTTTTTCCCGCTCGATCATGCCTCATTTTATAATTACCCTACAAATTAAATACGACCTTTTCTATCTACACTTGCAAACTCCAACCATAAAAATGAAACATGAACATAATACATCGTTAATGACAATGCATGGGTAACAGACTTTGTTGTATACCCGTGGCTATTTTTGATGGAAAAATAAGAATTTATTACTGCCTCTATAGCTAAATGTAATATAACACATTGCCTTCAAGGGGTATAGTGTTACTAGTGTAATAGTTTCGAAGAAGGTCTTAACGTACTCTGATTGATAGAGTTCGATCTACAACAATCTACACTATTTCTCTTTTGATCTCGAGGTTAGTGGCAGGGCCGTGCACCCATTTAGCCCCAAGGAATTATAAGTCGGGCTTAGTTTGATGTCAGCAGCGGTGGCTCGGATCGATACTTTTGTATATCAAATAAAAAAAATAATAATAAAAAAAATAATAAAATAATAATACATCCTACATGCGTAGCATTGGGGCATCATAAAGTGATTTGTTGGGTGGGCCTAAGACACGACAGAAATTGAACCTTAAACAGGGAAGAATTGACCTTTCCTTGCGGAGTCAGTATCTCCACTCCTTTATTTCTTTCACCGCCATGGCAATTCTTTCCATTTATAGCAACGCTCGCTTTTACAGTTTTACTTACCCCTCACCACACTACATATTCCTCGATCTCGATCCACTTTCATCGATCGATCTCTCAAACTCATCGTCGATCATATATATCTTCCATCCATCCATCCATCCATCGATCGGCATGGGACGAGGCAAGATCGAGATCAAGAGAATCGAGAATTCGACCAACAGGCAGGTAACTTACTCCAAGAGGCGCGCAGGGATCACCAAGAAAGCTCGGGAGCTCACCGTCCTCTGCGACGCCCAAGTCTCCCTCATCATGTTCTCTCCCACTGGGAAACTGTCCGAGTACATTAGTCCTTCTGCCTCGTACGTTAGTTTAATTCGGGTTCATTCATCTCCAGATCCATCTCATTCTCTCCATATATATATACATAGTACTAATTAAATTGCTCTGCAGAGCGAAGAGTGTTTTCGATCGCTACCAGCGAGTAGCCGGAGTCAATCTCTGGCAATCTCATTACCAGGTGTGTGTGTGAGAGAAGCTCACTAGCTTAGAATGTTGAGCTGAATAAGTGCGTGTGTGATTATTAATTAGGTCGATTTTTAGTGATATGTAGTTATGATGATCGAGTTTGTGATTTGATTTCAGAAAATGCAAGACAACTTGAAAAGGCTGAAGGAGATTAATGATAATTTACGCCGTCAAATTAGGTATCTATGCACAAACAAATTACATTTATTTTTATTTTTTTTGGTAGTGCTATTTGGACTAGTGAGTCGGGACTCAAAACTTTTTTTAATTTCAAATACATCCTCGAGCAATTAATGAAACAACTATAATCACTTGTAAAATTCATTCGATACCCCTTAAATATTTACAAAAATTTTAAAAACCTCCCTATAAATCCGGACTCATGAGTCCAAGTAGATTTATTATTTTTTTTATAGAAAAGAAACAACTTTTGCACCTACCAAGATTTGAACCCGTGACCTTTTACTTTTAAATCAACCATTGAGCCACCTGATTGGTTGGTACAAATTACATTTATTATTGATCTGAATTACACGGTACACTATGAAGTATAAATTAACTTTGTTTAGCCTATGAAGCAAGTTAAATTAGTTAAATTAATATTGATGAGTGACTACAGGCAGAGGATAGGAGAAGATAATCTGAACGATCTGAGCTATGAGGAGCTGCAAAGTCTTGAGCAAAATATGGAGAGTTCGCTACAATGCGTCCGTGACAGAAAGGTAAAGTACCGTAATATTTTCTTTTTATAGGAAATAAACAACTTTTGCACCCCATCAAGATTTAAACCCATACATCTTACTTCCAAATCTCATACCAATGATACCACAATTTTAATTGTTATGTTTTTTTTTTTTTTTTTTGGAACAAAAACACTCAATCAAATTTTTGTGTGAAACAGTATCATGTGATCGGTAACCAGACTGAAACATGCAAGAAGAAGGTGAGTACCTATTGATCTACTAAATAATCTATATAATAAATATTTTTTTTTCAAATAAATATATAGTGCTATATATAATTTATGGCAATTAATGAATAAACTGTTACTGATGGAATCCCGTCAACCTTTCTCAATCTGCAGCTTAGGGCCATAGAAGAAGTGCACATTGATCTTCTACAAGAACTTGTAAGGACTCCTCTCATCACTTTTTTTTAATTAACAAAAAGATATTACACAATTAATTACTCCATTGGGTCAAATATATAAATCTTTGTAGCAAAAATTTATTGGTCAAAATTATAAGTCGTTTTGAAAATTTGAGAGTGTATTTATTAATTTTTTTTACCAATTATACCATTATACAATTCAAATATTTGTGATTCTTCAATTCTTCATTTCATTTAATGTCAAAGGGCGTACACGTAAATTACACTTGTAATTAAGTCTATTTTAATTTTGAGGGAGTATATATTTACTCTCTCCAATTTCTAATATATAGTAAGTGTTGGTTTAAGATTTTTTTTGTTATTTTTGTTATTTTTGTTATTTTTAATTTGAAATAGGACTCGTTCTCACTCACAAGTATGAGAGAATGTTCATGAAATATATATATATATACACACACACACACATTTTGCTCCTATTTTGATTCCAATTAATCCCTATGATAAACTCTACAATTAATGACAAATACTATGTGAGTGTGGACATGTGGATTAGTCATTGACCTTGCAATTTGGTCCCTAATTAAACTGCTCCTTGACTGCGTTTGAAAAGAATCATGTACATATGTACTTATAAGTATTTGTGGTAAATACATATTTTGTTTAAAAAATAAGTGTACGTTCTGGTTGAATCTAATGAGGGTAGTACTGATGAGATAAATTAATCTATATATGTTTAAGAAAGTTATATTCACATATTTTGGTGTTTGAATTGTGGTTTCAGGAAAGGAGAGATCCAGATTATTATTATTATTCACTGGATGATTCTACAATGGGAGTGGGGAATGGGAACTGCTCGCATGTATTTGCTCTCGGCTTGCAACCAAGCCAGCCCAATCTTCAGGGCGGGGGAGGATATGGCTTGTATGATTTACGACTTGCTTGAGGATCATCGATTGTCTTTCTGTTTGTTTGTTCGCTAACAAAGCTGGTTGCATTACTTTTTCCAATTAAGACGCACTACGTAATTCCCATCACCAAAACATTTCACAGAGATTGTCATAAATGTCATTAATTTAGTTCACTAATTAATCTCATATAGTATATGATCAGTTGACGCTAGCAACTGTTAAATGGATTTTCTAACACATGAAGCAAGACTGAAATGTAACTTTTGACATTTAACCTTGCAAAATAGATATTGTCCTACTGTTTTTTTTTTTTTTTGATTATAAGTGTCTGAGTATATGATGTTTTGTCTTGATTAATTCTGGACTCGAGTAGGGAAGGGCCTCTGCAGATTAATGGAGGGACCTGTGATAGCGAATTTGCAAAATAGAACTGTTTATAATAATAATAATAATAATAATAATAATAATAATAATAATAATAATAATAATAATATTGTCCCTCTTTCACCTACATGGTAACGGCACCAATTAATCTACGATTCATGGGGCGTTGTTATCTTATATATACAGGCATCCCTCTTGACTTAATTTTATTCATCAACACGACATCAATTTGAAACTTTTCTCGCTTAATGGAATCGAGTCATTTTTTCATAAGCATTTGTTGCAAAGTTCTTGGCATGCAAGTAAGATCCAAGGAAATGTGCGTCCTGCAAAATCTGCAATATATGATCCAAACATTTTCCTGAATTAGAAGCAATACTAGCAAAGGAAACTCAACTTAATGGGCAAAACCTAAATTGTTGCCGACCAAAGGATAACAACACGCTTCACGTAATTTCCCGCACAAACATATATCTTGACTTCCGTGTATGTGATTGTGCTGCTTACCCAAATTGATGTTCACTCAAACATCTTTTCTCAACGGCTTAGTTATCATAAATAGACCTCTGTTAAGGTATGGTCTTCACTGAAATTACCTGTTAATAACCGTGAGAATGGCCTCAATATCCAATAGAAACTAACCTAGCTTCATGTACTACAGCTGCTTTGGCAGTCGCTGGCCTTGATCAGATCTGATGACCTCTATGGCTCTCTCTCTCTTTTATCGGGCCTGATTGAGATGTGGGACACCTTCGACCAGACCATAACAACGTTAATATCTTCGAAAACAATTGATTCCCTCTCATAAGAAGTTCACTTTTGGCGGTAGTACTGTATAATTATTAATCATTCAAATCGCACTAATAAGCCCCACTTGTGCCTCTTAACTCTGCTTTGAAAAGGTTTGCCATTACTCCTCTTTTGATGACTAGATATGTGTGACATCATATGTGCATTAATATTAGTAGTTTTAACAAATATTTAGGTTAGGAAAATAAGATAATGATAACAACGATTAATGTTGCATTATAAGATACAATGGCTCGTAAGAATCTTCTATGACTAGCTTGATCCGCGTATTATGCATCAAAATCTATGTATGCTTACATCTCGAACGCACATGTATGACTCTTATAAGTCAATGTGTTTTATAGTCAGAAAACTTCAATCACAATTTGATTAATCATACTTACATATATACATGTTGCATCTTGATGACAAGAACCATGTATAAGATCCAAATTGATTCTCAAAATGAAACATTAACATACTTGTGCACTCGTTTTTGATGATGATCAGTTTGGTATAGGGGACAGGCGACTTTTAAAAGTTTATGCATCGATCAATATCAATTATTTCGTCTATTTCGAGCTTAACAACATATTCATTAGGTAAGGTAGACTAAATTAGAAGCTCATCAACAACCTTAACTACTTCCATTAGCTCTATAAAAACATAAAAGTTTCGATCTCCTATGCTAGAGGATATTGTCCTTAACTTAATTAACTATCTTCAACTTTTATAGGTGTAGGGTGCAATATACTTTATTTTAAAGTTTCATTTAATGAATATGAGACTAACTTTCCTTCCCTTTATTTTCAACACCTATTGGCGCCTGTACCATACCCTCAAACCTCATAATAACATCTGTGGGACCCACATGTACGGACGCAGCCTCGTGGTACCCACCAGAAGCAACTTCAAAACACGACACGTTCACGATGCCTGCAAACCATTCACTAAAACGGAATTTTCTTCTCTTACGGAAACCATGCCTTTTTAACCCACTACCTGATATGGACATCACACTTTTTTTTTACTCTCTCTTCCTCTCTTCCCACCATTTTTAGGGCTTTGAGATCGATCTAGTTTGGTTTTTGCGTTGGAGGAGATCCAAAGATCGATCAGATCAGAGATCAGTATGGGCCGAGGAAAGATCAAGATCGAGAGGATCGAAAACTCGACGAACAGGCAGGTCACCTACTCGAAGAGGCGGTCAGGGATCATGAAGAAAGCTCACGAGCTCACAGTCTTGTGCGAAGCTGAAGTTTCTCTCATCATGTTCTCCAGTACTGGGAAGCTCTCCGAGTTCATCAGTCCTAAGATCACGTAATTAACTGACCATGAACTTGCTATAGCTAGCTAGCTAGCTAATTCGTAATTGGATTTGATTTCTCGAACCCTAGCCAATGTATATATATAGCTCTATTGATTTCGGATCTGTGGTTGTGAAATTGTGTTCAGGACGAAGCAGATGTTCGACAAGTACCAGCAGGTGACAGGGACCAATTTGTGGAACTCGCACTATGAGGTGATCGATTATTTGATATGTCGTCTTCGCGAGATCGATCGGTTCGGAGTTGATGAGTTTGTTTTGATTAATTCGCAGAGGATGCAGGAGAATCTGAACAAGCTTGAAGGCACTAACAGGAAGATCAGGAGAGAGATCAGGTCGCAAATTTGATGTCGTTTTCGATGGATCTGGATTCAATATTATATATATGTCATGATCTAATTAAGTCTCAAGCTAGCTAATTAATTTAGAACTACAGGCTTTTGTTTTTTCAATTGCTCTTAATTTGTGTGTTTTTAGGCATCGGATTGGAGAAGACCTGAATGATTTGAGCATCGACCAACTGCGTAGTCTCGAGCAAGAAATGGAGAACTCATTGAGAACTGTCCGAGAAAGGAAGGTCAGCATTCAACTCTTTCGCGCCATGGCGATCTGATCGATACGTATAGTATTTACTTACTCGAATCGTGAAAGATAATGTAAAATATGATCATTTATTTAGCTATGTTCTAAAGATGATGAAGAAAATTAATAAACCATATAAGTTTATAAGTTTGTGATGTTTTGCTGGTTGTTCCAATATCATCTTAAAGATCATTTGCCTTTTTGCAAATATTTTCTTCATCCTATATTGTATAATTATAATTTTCATTAGATCGAGCATAGTGGAAGAGTTTGATCTATATCTGTATCTCGCCGCCTCAATTATTTTTGAATTGAGTAGTGTTGTTGTGTATCTTAAAGTACACTCTATTGTATGTAATCTGATAATTTAGTTGCTGGTGTTTTTCTCTGCTCTTACAGTATCATTTGATCGGTTCAAAGACGGAAACTTACCGGAAAAAGGTACCTAGCTTGATGTGTTACAGAGATTCTCTAGTAGTTTTTGCGTTCTTGACACATCTATTTATATAATGACGTTACTGGTTTTCTTTCTCATCATATTTGATCCATATATAAACGTGATGAACTATGTTTGCAGTTGAAGAGCGTGGAGGATACCTACAATAAGCTCATGAATGAAATGGCAAGCAACTTGAACTTTTAACTCTTTTCCCTTATGCAAGGCCTTAGGTGATGTTTCTGAATATTCCAATTAATATGCTCTAATTAAGTTTTTTTTTTTTTTTGGGGTCAAATATGTCCTAAGTTTATTAACATACTAATTTTTTTAGATTTTTTCTTTCTCTCTCTAAAGAATTACTTCTGTGAGTACGTCAAGCTTGTCCAAGCCTTAAAAGATTAATTGTGGATAAGCTAGTTATAATGCGTGGGCTTTATTTTGAATTTATTTTGAGAGTAGTGGAATTCTTCAAAAATGTCAGGGTACTTCCAAAAGTACGCTCAAAACTTTGAAGATCTTGATGTCTTTCTTTTCAAGCAGTCAATATGAGAGTTTTATATATATATATTCTCAACTGTTTAAGGTTATATGGTTATGCATCAATGCCATCAGAAACAAATGATGATGTGAGAGTGCATTCTAATCCAAGTCTATATATACACTTATCACTTCAAACTAAGGCCTTGTTTGGTATAAGGTAGAGATATCTCCAAAGATATAACTCATATGGAGTTGGGAACTAATCTTGTTTGGTTGTCCAACTCCATGTAAGTTATCTACAAACTTACAGGGAAGGGTGTGATATATCTCTCTATCCTGCCCCATAAGGAAATAACTCTCAATAATATTATATGGACACAATTACCCCTCACAAATTTACATTCACCCATGTTCGTGCCCTCTCAAATTAATACTTGTTATTAATCCATAATAAAAAATTAAATAAATAATTCATTCATAAAATAAGTATTTTTCAAGTTAGAAATATTTTTAAGAATTATTATTAGTTGTATTTTATAGTATTTATTATTAATATTTATTTCAAATGAATATAAAAAATACTTATGATTATTTAAAGTTGTTTAATATTTTTGTAAATAATATTTTATGTTTTTTATTTAATTCAGGTTTTTTTCTTCTGAATAAATAAATAGTAGTTCGTGTGGTGAAAATAATAATGTTTTTTTTTATCTTAAAAATGTTTTTGAAGGGTATTATGTCAACTCTCATATTTTACAGTTTTTAAAAATTTGTAACTTCTCTGCAAGTTTAAAGTCCAACCAAACATGAAATATAAACTTACACTGTAAGTTAACTCCAAAGAGTTATCTTCGCTCGCATTGTAAGTTGACAACAATGAACCAAACGAAACCTAAGTTATCTTATTCAGGTGTCACAGTTTCAATGATGTGTGAGTAAATTTAGGAATATATTTACATATTTTCTCATTAGGAAAATGATTTTGACATCGATCACCAAATGGCAAACTCACATCGACCTTAAGAGTCGTCTATGTGCGCCTTGGGATACACGCACCTCGCGTGTTATGCACTGCAGGAAACCGTGTGCACACACATCTTGAGGCTCTCGCGCGACGTCTCGCTAGATTGAGATGTGTTCATGGTGTGCGTTTGGTGATGTCATTGTAGCATAACCCTTCTCATTATGTGTTAGCTTTTTTTTTTTTTTTTTTTTTTTTTTTTTTTGATAATGAAGAATGCACAATTCAACCTCTATATATAATTATGAAGCTAGAACTCCCAATCTCTTAACCAAGAAATCCCATATATTCCAATCCAGTGAGCCAGTCACTTACTTGGTCATTATGTCTTGGCCATATACATATTAGTTCTACAGTGTTCTTTTGTTTTTTTGTTTTTTTTTTAAATAGAATTAATTTGATGCGTTTTTAGTAGTCTTATAGAGTTAATGAGCTTAAAATAATTTGAAGGGGAGTACTACAAAGACGTACGGAGCTCTTTAATTCTTAATGTTCAGTATTGTAGAGAGGCTGTTTGCATTTGCATGTCTCAAATGTATATACTTGTTTATGTAGTTTGTAATTCTTCTGAATGAAGCTTAATTATGGCTTCTATCAAATTAATTTGTTTTTTTGAGATGCATGCATAGGAGGGAAGACTTGGGGGTTCCTATTCAATGACAATTGCAGAAGAGGATTATCAACAATCTGCATTTCATCAATTGAACGAGGGTTCACACGCTTATAGCTTCCGTTTGCAACCAAGCCAGCCAAATCTTCAAGATGGAGGGTATGGATTGCATGATCTTCGCCTTGCTTGAGTAAAGAATATTAGAGGTCGTTTACTCATCTTAATTTCAGATATGTATTTTATCAGAACTTTATATATAAATGCGGTGGGAGACATGCACTTAGAAATATCTTGACTACAACTATATATGCGACAATTTGGGACTGAGACTATGTTGTTGTGGTTGTTGTTGTTGTACAACTATATATGCGACATTTAATTGAACATTGCATGCACTTAGCATGCTTAGCTAGATATATATATATATAATATAATATAAACTTTTATTGTTGTTGTTTGCTTGGTTTTATGTGTTAAATTAAGTGTGTATGCACATTAATTAATTCTCATGCATATATATAATATACTATTGTTTTCTTAGGCTTTTATATAACTTAATTATATAAGTTTGTAATCGATTTTAAGCTGTAGAAAATTCTTTAAATAAAAGGTGACTACCCATCTTAAGAATATAGTATAAGAGGCACCCTAGGGCTAGGACGCTACCTGTCTATGCACAATCTCAGCATAGAGTACAAGCTTAAAGCGACTCCAACCAGCGCCAAAATGGCGCTGGTTGGTGTACAGTGATGAAGGGATGGTGTTGGAGCAACAGTGCCACACCAAATGGCGTGGCACTGTTGCAACATATTAATACTATTCATCAATTTTTTTATTCTTTCTTTATCCTTTTTATATTATTTTTATATTTTTGTGTTCTTTATATATTTTATATTTATCTTATTTAGTATATATTTTTACTTGTCTTATTTTAAAATCTTAATTAATTCACTAACTATTCTTTAAAATGAAATTAATTAATTACTCGATTATCTTATAATATTTTTAATACATTTTAATTGTGATTTTTTTTAAAAAATTTAATTTTATTATATTTTTTCAAAACATTAATTATATACTACGAACTTCGAAATGCATTGATTGATCATTTATGAGAGCGTTATGGTCAATGTGACGATTAATTTATGTGTTTTGTGATAATTATGTAATTTTAAATGTATGGTAAGTATTTATGTTGCTTTTAAAATCTTTTTTAAGCAATTTAGTGTAATATTTTTATATTAAGCTTAATTAAAGTTTTACTGCTTATTTGCTTAAATATGTATGCTTTTATAAATATAATTTATTTTATTTTAGTTATTTGTTTAATACATAATTATTAATTATAAGAATATTTTTATGGGTATAAAAATACTTTGAAATACATTAAAGATTAAATGTATAAGAAAAAATTAAATTGACTAAAATAATGGTAAAAAATATAATAGTGTTAAAGATAGTGTTGATGAGTTGGAGACGTGAATAGTCATCACATCCAAATTAGAGGTGAATAGTGTTACTCCAAATTAAAGGTAAATAGTGTTAAAAAAACTCTATTTTAGAGTTTATGGGTTGAAAATGCCCTTATAATCCTCAACATCAAATAATGAAGACACGAGTCCCATACTTCTACCATTTTTTAAAATGGATATTCAATTATTACTACTTTATACATTCCAAAACAAAAATATAGCATCAGATCCAAATTAATAAGATGCGTGTTATTAAGGTTACTTAACTCGATAATATGATTAAAGAATAATCAAACTCTATTGTTTTAATTGTGTAAACTTGATTTAGAGTAATTGATAGTGAGTAGGGGTGGCAATTTGGATCACATACAAATTGCCACCCTTAATGATGAGCTTCCTAAACCATTCAATATATATTCCAAACTAACTAGGAAATTAATAATTTGGGTGGAATATTTTTCCCTTGTGTTGTAGTTGTGTCTGTTAGGAATTATTGCTGCACCATGGTGCGTGCGTATATTTTAATTCCGAACTTTATTGTGATAAAATATTTATTATTGTCGCAGTAATATATCGTTGTTACTGTTTGAATTAAGAATATATATGTAATACAATGCAACTGTTCGATCACAAAATTAGGAAATAACTTAGATTAGTTAATATTACTATACATGGTTAATACGGACAAAGATCTGAATATATTAAAAATAACATAAAAGTACTACGTAATAAAGAGTTAGCTAGAGAAGAAAAAATAGCGAGTCAAAACGTTGGAATGACAATTCACTAGGCAATGGGAAGTCGCACCTACGGCTCAGTAGCACGGTTACTTTGGCGGCAAGTAAAGTATCGCGGTAGCCACTCCACCGAACCCCGGCTCGTCACTCTCCGCACCCAAAGAGTCGAACACACAGAGAGCGTCTCGGACCACTCCGTGCTCCGCAGCCGTCCCTTCCAAAGCATTCTCTCTACTTCTCTCCGCTCTGTCGTTGAGCGAGGGACTAGGGCTTAGGGTTTCGAAGATGGGAGCGCTGGCTCCCGTGACGACTTGGATTCCAGAAGACGATCTGTTGATGAAGAATGCTGTCGAGGTAATTCTCCAACTCTCTTTCGCTTTTCTCTCGATTTCGTTCCTTCGTTTGTTCTATTAGGGCCAATCTAGAGGAATATCGTATGGCTTGTTCGCTATCTCGGTGGGGAGGAATTGTTGTGTTGGATCTTCTTGGTTTCTGGAATTGGGGGAAAACTTGTCAAATTAGGGTAGATTAGTTGGGGGGGTCTTCAATAGTGCTTGATTTTAGTCATTATGCTGTTAATTTAGATTTATGAATCATGGGTTTTGGCCACATTCAGCATAATTGGGTTGGAGTAGATTAGAATTGGAGTTTGACACACTTAGAAGCGTAATCTTAGGTGAATCTAACACTTTATGGCTGTTGGATCTTCTTTGAATCGCTTCTGCGAGTATGCGCGCAATGGAAGGTGCATTGGTGGTTGTGTGGAAGTGAGCTTCTGATTCAGTAGTTCATGCCTACCCTTCTACACTCCGAGAAAGGGAGGGAAACGAAGAAAAGTCAATTGGACATTTTTTTTTTTTTTCTTTTGGCGGGAGTTTTTCTGGATGTTTGATGTATCTGCGATTCTAGCGATTTAGTTGAATCTTGTTGGATGCGAAGGTGGCGCGGTTGTTGAATTGGATAAAGAATTAGCTTAATAGCGATTTTTTCCTTTAATTTTTATGTATTAAATTGATGGAAATGGAATTTTTGGTGATTTGCTAAATTGAAGCTTCTCGGTGAAATTGGTTCTTGATTTATCATTTGGTGCATTGACATATAAATTCGTTTGTGAGTAATTTGGAATGGATAAACTGCCCCTAGGTTTTTGACATGCTAGTACAACAGACCCATGCCATGCGAGTACTGAATGTCATAACAATATGTTTTCAATGATGAGGAATTTTTCCATAAGGAGTACGTGCCGTACGAGAACAGAAAATTCTGTCGATGTGTTTTTTTCTGAAGGTGTATCTACTTGTGCAAAAGTTCTTGACGAGCATATTGATTTGTTCGTGCTACGATATATTTACTTGCACATAGGTAAATCAATATGAAGTGGTCCTTGACTAGCATCAGCTTATTCATGAATTCTTTATCTGATCTTCAACAATTTTATTGAGTGCTCTAATTTTCTATTTCTACTTCTGTTAATTTGTACTTAATGTTACTGTCAGTTCTTTCTTAAACCGATGAATTGCTTATATTCAACAACAAAAGAATTATCTCTCTTCTTATACTTGCAGGCTGGTGCTTCATTAGAATCCCTTGCTAAAGGTGCTGTTCAATTTTCTCGACGATATACCACAAGAGAATTGCAGGACCGTTGGTACGCTCTCCTCTATGATCCCGACACTTCGGAGCAAGCTTCTGCTTGCATGTTTCAGCTTGAGAATGCTACTTCCGGTATTTCATCGCACTCAAATGGGTTGGGCGATTCTGGGTTATGTAGAGGTTCTCGGAAAAGGAAAGAGGAAAGCATCCGTAGTCATTATTATGGCATTCGAAAGAGAATTTGTAATTATTCTTTCGAAAATATGGATTATTTCCTTGCTACACCAAATGTTAATGACTGCTCTGGTAATGGAGATGGGTGTCAAGAGCAGTTAGCAATTCATAATGAACCCCCCATTGGAATCCTTGGCGATCCTATTAGACGTCATTTCAGTATTCAGGATCCAGAATTTGATATGATGCATCATGGTTTTTCACTAGGTGTGGCTCCTGAAAGTGGTGTAGGTATGGAGAATGGTGCTCACTCATTTCATGGTGGAGACACAAGCTCTCTTCAACATGGTGTTCCAAATGAAATGATGGGAACAAATTGCCTGTATGAATTTGTGGAAAGTGTTCACCCTATGT
This sequence comes from Stephania cephalantha, assembly GCA_039657325.1. Classification (NCBI taxonomy): domain Eukaryota; kingdom Viridiplantae; phylum Streptophyta; class Magnoliopsida; order Ranunculales; family Menispermaceae; genus Stephania; species Stephania cephalantha. Next base: position 4,840,313 of record CM077567.1, on the reverse strand, counting down.
CAGTTGATGAAATTGGAGGAAGTGACATTGGGCGATCTTTTCAGCATGATAATGGACATAAAGATATTCCTCACATTCTTGGAGAAAATCTGGATGGGTTTGAGAATGATTCTGCAGTTCAGGATATTGAACCTTCTCAAGCAATGTCTGTGAGTAATCTATTTGAAAATGATGATTTAAGAACTAAAGAATTACCTGATTTTGATACAAGTGATCACCCTGGAAATGGTTGCTCTGACTTTGGAAGGCAGGAATTTCATTCTCCAGTTTCAGATTCTATGGCTTCATTTCACCACCTGGGTTATTCTTCGCCACTGCCTACTGAGCCTATTTGGAAAGCAATTGGAGAAATGTCATCAGCCTGTATTGCAATTGAAGGAAACCTAGGAGAAAAGGACAAAGCTCCAGAAGATGAATTGGGACTCCATGCAGATACCACTAAAAGAATCAATTCATGTGATAATGAAGTTCTCCAACATGATCTTTTCCAGTCACAGCCTCAGCCTGAAATGATGGTGTCCAATGCTGAATTAAATAATTCAAACACTATGACAGATGGGGTACTTGCGAAACTTCAGAGTTCTCTTTTGGATTTTGAAAACGATGTAATTTTTTCAGATGAAGAAGGAAAAGAGTTGATGGACAAGTCCTCTGTTGAGGGTCTAAACTCAATTTTGCTGAGTCCTGATGAGGTCCGTCACTGCAGCGTATCTAACGTCGATGAACCTCAAACATCTGTTGTACCCGATGCACATGATGGTGCTGCCAGCGCTGAAGAACATGCTCTTGATGAAAAACCAGAGGTTACCGTTTCTAATCCAGAGGTCGAATTGCCATCATCAGAATCTGTACCTAATCCTCATTTCCCCGAACTTCGTAATGGGGTCATTTGCTGCACATTTAACACTGAGGACCCTGAAATCCCATCCAATGATGACGTCTTTCTGCCCGGTCAATCATTCACTTTAAATACTTCTATATTCAAACACAGTACTGAGGAAGTTGGTACCTCAGTCATCCACTCCACGATGGGCTTGTCCGCTCATCAAGAAGGCAGTGTACAAGGACAAATCCTTGTTAAGAAAGAGCAAGATCCCTTTAAAGTCTCCCTGATGAGAGAGCCTCCAATGTTTCCTATAATGTGTTCAAATAATTTGACTAAGAGCTGTCAGGGGAAACCCGAGTTACCCGACAACAAATCTCTTGGTCTGACTTCCAGCATTGCAGGTACATTTGAAATTGATCAGATCAGATCAGCTACAACAACTCCATTTTCCATCTCAGCTGGGCTGAAGGAAGATACTAAAAAATCTGAACCGTGGAACCAACCTGATTTTGATAACCCTATGAAGCCGTATAATGGCTGTGAATCCACTAAAAACCATCCTCAAGAAACAATTGATTGTTTGGAGCAGCAAGAAAGTTTTCCAGTTGACCCGAATCTAGTGTCAAGACATGCAGAACATGGCTCCTTTGAAATGGGTTTTACAGAAGAGCAGCATTATGAGGACGAAGATGATGATGTGCCTTACTTTTCTGATATTGAAGCCCTGGTGAACTTTTATGTTACATGCTTTCTATTTTTGTAGTCGTCTAAATTGTGAATTGGTTCTTTCTTTCTTGAGTTATCAGCTACTTCGTATTTTTCTTCTTGGAGCCTTACCTGTTGTCCCTTTCAGATACTTGATATGGACTTGGGACCAGGAAAAGAAGAATCGTGTTTCAATAGGGAAGGTAAGTAGGCAACTGCTGTGATATTTGCTGAAATTGAAAATCAATACTATTTCTTTATTTTCCAAAAAAAAGGATGAAAGGATATATAATTTGAAGATGCCGTGCTTGTCAAATTTGTTTGAGTTAATTGCTTTCTTTTTGTTATTAACAACATGCAACTAATGCACGTCTTAATAATCAGTACAAGTATTCTGTCACGTGGTATCCAGGTTCCTTGATGATCGCCAAATATTGGTTGACTGGATATCATCTCTTGATAATGTAGTGTCTTTAATCAGAGGCGTTATGATTTGCTATTTAGATTTCATGATAGGCCATAATTATCAAGACGGCAATGATCTGTTTCATTTCATTCACAAGAGTTGTCAGTTAAATAAGTAGCTTAATCGCATGGACTGCGGAACTTTTTTTTTTTTTTTTTTTTTTTCTTCTGGTGATTGCATTCTTTCGTAGAATGTTAGAATTCTATGGCTGTCTTCAATAATCTTTTTAGCTGATTTAATCAAACTAGGACTAGCTACCAAGAATCAAGATGGTCTCAAGTAATTCAAGGATGCAACAAATCTCTACTAAGCTTAGAAGTCGAGCAAAGTGTGTAAAGATGTTTCTAAGAAGTTGTTCACCTTTCTAATTTTATGTTCGACGCTTTCCACAAAACTTATTTTAGGTGCAAATATAATTCATTATAACTTTATCTTACAAATTGGTGTATGTTACAATAAAGATTAGTTTTGGCAATATTGAAGAAACTATCTTTTATTTCCAGTGTCAAGATACCGGTATGAAAATACAAAGAAGGCAATTATTAGGTTGGAGCAAGGTGCCCGTTCTTATATGCAAAGAGCTATTGCATTTCATGGAGCATTTGCAGTTTTGTATGGTCGCCGCTTAAAACATTACATTAAGAAACAAGAGGTAATTGCTCAAGTAGCTTTCTTTTCTTTTCTTTGATTCTCATTGTTTAACTGATGAAAATCGAATGTCCCTATTGGTCCATCCTGTCTACTTAACTAACATCACACTGTCAGACACCCTCATCCAATTTGACAGAGCTCTTCATTTCAGTGCTACTTGACTACCTGAAGTAGAAAGTTAATAATTGTTTTTTTTTTTTTTTTTTTATTTATTTTTTATTTTTTACTTCAGGAAGTTAATAATTTTTTGTCAATGGGAAAGGTTTTTTTTTTTTTTTAGTTATGAAAAGGTTCAAATTGCAAAAAGTAGGGGAGAGAAAACTCTCGTAACAATGAAAGCATCCCCCACCCCACCCCAATACACCCTTTTAAGGGAGGTTAGTCTCGGGAACGTCACACCTATAAGCCTGTATAATTTTATGTGTACAAAGTAACTGACTTTGCTAATTTCTAGAATTTTGCATTGAGAATGTCTACTTGTCATGTTTAGGAGGTAGTTCACGTGAAAATTATTATTATAATTATTATTATTATTATTATTATTATTATTATTATTATTATTATTATTATTATTGAAGATGATATACCATGGAGTATGCTATTTGCAGATGATATTGTCTTAGTGGATGAAACAAAAGATGAAGTGAATAGGAAATTAGAACTCTGGAGGAATACATTAGAATCTAAAGGCTTTAAGTTGAGTAGGACGAAAACGGAATACATGCACTATGAGTTTAGAAACACTAGACATCGAGACGATGGAGTGGTAAAATTAGGAGAAGTAGAAGTTCCTAAGGTGAACCACTTTAGATATTGGGATCAATCATACAAAATGATGGTAATATTGAGAATGATGTCACATATAGAATTCAAGCTGGATGGAAGAAATGACGGAGTGCAACAGGGGTGATTTGTGATCGAAATGTTCCTACTAAGTTAAAAGAAAAATTTTATAGGACCGCAATTAGGCCAACTATGCTCCATGGAAGTGAATGTTGGGCGGTAAAACAACAACAATTACATAAAATAAACGTAGCAGAAATGAAGATGCTTAGGTGGATGTGTGGTAAAACTCGTAAAGATAGAATAAGAAATATAGAAATTCAAAGACAAGTAGGAGTAGCACTAATTGATACAAAGATTATGGAATGGCGGTTGCGGTGGTTTGGTCACCTGCAAAGACGGCCTACAAATGTCCCCACTAGAAAACTTGACTCAATAGAAACTATAGAAATTCGACGAGGTAGGGGTAGACCAAAGTTAATATGGGATGCATTAATTAGGAGGGATTTGAATGGTTTGGAAAGCTCACCATCAATTGTACTTAATCGAGCACAATGGAAAAGTTTGATCCATGTAGCCGACCCCAATTAATTTGGGACTGAGGCTATGTTGTTGTTGTTGTTGTTGTTGTTGTTATTGTATTATTATTATTTATTATTATTATTATTATTATTATTATTATTATTATTATTATTATTATTATTATTATTATTATTATTATTTTGATAAGAAACTAACTTATCACCCTCAGAGTCTCCCACGAGGAGACTTGATTCCTTAGTCTCTTGCATAAGGGACCATTTGCCAAAACCATTGAGCTACCACGTGGTTGGTGTTTTCATGAAAATCTTCGCTCAATAGAAAGTTCACAATCTCATTTTACTCAGATCTTTGAGTGTGTGTTTTTATCAGGTCAATATCTTTGTTTGTTAGTCACATGCATCCAACTATCCAAGAAAGAAAGATGCTTGCAGGATTCACATAATGTTCTCATAAACTTGAATTAAGCGTTTCTTGGTCGAGCTACTTACGATGGAATAAAATTTAGTTTTACAACTTACATCCGGCATAGAGAACTTAAACTAGAGACTCCTTTTATATCTTTCTGATAAAAAATAAATAAAATAAAACTAGAGATTCCTTTTGCATAAGATTTTGCATAGCATTCTATGTTATACTGAACCTTGCAACTGAAGGTGATCTTTACAAACATTTAAGATCAACAGTAAATGAACCATAATCAGATCACAGACTTCACAGTAATATCAAGAGTATACTAGCTATATTTCATACTTAAAATTTGCATATAAAGTTGTTCATGTGTGACAGTCTCAAAGTACCTAGATGCTATGAGGCAGTATCCATTTTGCCGAGACATTTCAATAACCAAATTGCCAATCCTGTCTTCTATCTGCTCATGAAGAAAGAATCATTGACATTCAAAATAATTTTTCATATTCCTATGGTTACATGAAGATCCAATTAATTTGGGACTGAGGCTATGTTGTTGTTGTTGTTATAGTTACATGAAGGTGGATAGTTGGAAGTGCCAAGAAATTTTTATGCGGTTTTTCTCATGTTGAGTGAAGCTGCCTATGTCAGACTGTTCTCTTATCTTTTTCTGAGCCAGGTTTTTTTTTTTTTTCCTTACTTTGCAGGTCTTACTTGGGAGGGCCACTGAAAATGATAGTGTTGACATTGACCTATCAAAAGAAGGGCGTGCACATAAAATATCTCGACAGCAGGTGGCCATTTTTTCCCCTCTACTGCAATTTATTCATTTTTCGTTTCCCTTTTTGGGCCAAACAAACACAAATTCGTCAGAATTTTGTATGATTTTGGAAGCACAGAATTGTAAAGGATGAGGAGACATTATAGCATTAACAGAAGTATGAGCATATTAGACATTTATCCTGCCATGTAGAGACTAGATAGCTATCAAATGCAAGAATAGTAATGGGAAGTATGCATTATGCAAATTCTTCAATATGCTTGAACTCCTGACCTTTGCGGTCCTAAGCTAACCATATCCCATGTCGGATAGCCACCAGCAACACTCAGAGGAAATGCATTAGACATTCATTAATAGAGAAGATCCATGAATAATAAAAATGTATATGCTTCACATGTGTCAATCTATTTATGACATATAGTTAGGTTTTTTTTTTTTTTTTTTTTTGGCTTTCAACCTAAACTTTGAAAGTTTGTTTTAAATTATCATGCCTTTATTCTAGTTTACCTTTGCTCTGAGATTCTGTCAGCTGCTTGGATGTGTTTTTTTTTTTTTTGTTTTTTTTTTTTATAGTGCTTTTACTTGATACGAATGTCAAGTTCATTAATTTTGTAGGCAAGAATAAAGATGGAAGAAGATGGGTCTTTCTGTTTGACGAATCTCGGGAAGTGCTCGGTGTTAATCAACAGCAAAGAAGTAATGAAGGGCCACTCTGCAAGATTAAAATCTAGTTGTTTGATTGAGGTATGTGCTTTTCTTCCATTTTCTGTATTTCCATAATTCCATTTTTTGCATTCTATAGATGATTTTGAGATTACTGTTCACTGTTCTAAGTTGCATTCTGCCCACATTTCTTATTCAACTCACATTAGTTGAATAATAATCCTGTGTCAATTTTCTTAGCATTGATGGGGTTTGGGTAATGAAGATGCAGTACGTGAAAACCATTCTCAATTCTTTGTAGTATCACAGTTTAGTTAGACGTTTAGTACTTCTGGATCAGGACGTTTGAGTGGGTATCCCTATACTATTCCATATTGAGAGAGAAGTGCACAATACGCATTTGCTAGTTGCCTATAGATAATTAGATTAATTATATCGGGGAAACTTTGATTTTTGATTGGCCATTAAATCACATACCAAAACAGGCCAAGCTATTGGTGTATTCTGATTTCTCGAGCACACAAAGATAATAGTATTTAAAGGTAAAGCTCTTCGATTTCTTGCCACCTAAAAAATATAGAAGGTTAGAAGGATTACTTGAGTTACGTGGTTGTCTCAGACATTTTGTTTTGATGTTCGCAATTTCATTTATCTTGCCAAGTGCATCATTAGCTGTTAAAAGACTTGAAAGCTTCCATTTCCATAGGGTTGAAGCTATCAAAACTTACACGTCCCTACATATATGTATGGTACCGAATAGGAAAATGATTGGGTGACATATTTTTGATACATATGTTTGCTGCATGGTTATTGCTGTCCTTTGATTTGTGGCTGTGAGTTGTGTGCAATGTGCACACAAATTGATGCCAATCAAACAACTGTGTAGCCAACATAGCCAACATATGGATGAAAAGTACGTCAGCCTAGCATTTTATGATTTTATCTGTAAAGCATCCAACATTTGGAATTTATGTATCAATAAGATTAGTCACACCCAGTGCTGTGCTTCTGCACCCAACTTTGGTATTGTGCAACACGCACCTGATTTAAGTTTTTTACTCGTGCATCTTTTCTTTTGTTTCCAAATCCCATTTTGTATGGCTGTTGTTACTTTTTTGTCTTCCTTCTCATAGTGGTTCTCAGCATCTCTCCCTGTGGATGCCATTTGTTTTCGCCACTACATAACTAAGATACTGTGAATATTGTGAACTTGCAGATAAGAAGCATGAGGTTCATGTTCGAGATAAATGAGACTGCTATCAAGCTGTACATATCTAAGAATAACAAGAATAACGAAGAAACGAGGTTCAAGTTTGAATTATCATCCTAGGATGCTGTATAAAGCGTACAGGTAATGCTGTTTCATGATTTGTACAAAGCTGGTTCTCCCATTTGTTGTGGAAAAACTAGCATCTACTGCATTTCTACGTTGTGTACATACGTGTTCTAAATGTATGGGAGGGTTAGAATCTCCCTTTTATTTTAGTTCTATTACCATATTACCACAGAAGGCACTTGGTTACTAAAATCTTCAATCCTTTACGATGAAACACTTAAAAATCTCTACTCTCTCCGAGAAAGCGAAGCCCCACGGAGAAGCCAACTTTGGTAACTGGTAAAACCACTATTGATATTATTGGTATTTCAAGATAGTTTAGTTTGACGACATATGTGAAAAGCATCACTGTTGTCAAGGCTGCTTTAGGACCTTGGATGAGCTGCATTTGCTACCAAAAAGAGGAACTCTTTTGGCTTGCATATAGGGTATTCCTTTTTTTTTTTTTTTTAGGTACAAATATAGGTTATTCTTTACTTTGTCTCTGTGCATGGTGCATTGGTGCATACTCCCATAACTTAAAAACTTCTGTCTAGACATCTCGTTTCGAGAAGACTAAGCCATGTAAGGAAAGATGCCTTGAAGTTCTGACTGAACCTGATGCCCTACAATTTAAAATAGCTCATTTGGTCCATTGCAGTTTGTTTATTTCAATCAGTTCATTGTACTTCCCAATCAATGATCTGCAGAGTGGTTTCATCCCTCGACGTGGGACCTTTTCTTAATTTTGAATTTACAGTTGGTGGGCATGGTTGTTGCATGCAACTAAAACAAGTTCTATCATTGGTGTTTGTTAGAGGCTCTCTCATATCTTCGCCGCACTTCACATCGAAGCGGCCCTACAAAAATTGTGTAATTTGGGTTTGTTAACTGCAGCTATAACGGATACATAATCTTTGAACAGCTAACAGATGCCATGGGATCAGTCCACCAACTTCACCAACCATTCTTTTTTTTTCTTTGTTCTGTTACATGCATAACAAACATCCATTTTTTATTTTATTTTTCCATGACTTGCATGATACTTGAAGCAATACCATCTGCCAGCCCATGCGCATCATAGGATACACTAAGCATTCATCATTATCACCTAATTTTATGTTTACTTAAGACACATATATAAACACACACACACAAACTACTATGCACAAGCCTAGTTATCTGTTTTGGTCCAACAAAAGATACAAATTTGACAGACAAGGCTGCTTTTGATGTTAAAAATTTCTGGGGTTCTGAAGTCTGACATTGTTTGCCCAAACAAAATCTCAGACAATCAGATACAAACAGGAAACAAGACAAGTGAAGCAGTGATCTCTTCTCTTTGTCTAGGATTCAAACCTGTGCTCTTCTTTGCAGGCATCACTCATATCTTCCATTTGAACTCTCTTAAGCTGATATAGGAATACAAATGGGCATGGGTGGTAGTAGTAGAAGTTGTTCATTCTTCTCTGTATCTTCATTTCTACTGATTGCAGTGATCTTATCTCAGCTGTTCATTGATGGGGATTCAACCACATATGGAGGAGACATAGAAGCATTGAAGGAGTTGAAGCAGCTCATCGACCCGAAATCCATGATCCCCGGCTCGTGCCTGAGCTCTTGGGACTTCTCGGTCGACCCTTGTGACCACATCTTCAGCGGGCGCTTCACTTGCGGTCTCAGATGCGACATTGTTGTCTCTGGGCTCAGCAGAGTCACTGAACTCAGCCTTGACCATGCTGGGTACTCTGCCTTCCTCTCTGCCTTCACTTTTAGTCTCCCTTACTTGCAAATATTGGACCTCTCATACAACTCCTTCACTGGGTTGATCCCCAAGTCCCTCTCAAGCCTCACTCGTCTCCGCCGACTGGCCCTCTCGTCGAATTCCTTCTCTGGAGAGATACCGACTTCGATTGGGTTTATATTCTCGCTCGAAGAACTGATCCTCGACGACAATCGTCTCTCTGGCTCAATCCCATCGAGTTTCAAAGGGCTTTTGAATTTGAAGAGACTAGAAATTCAGGGGAATCAGTTGTCTGGAGAGGTTCCTGATTTGGGTCCTCTGAAGAACCTCAAATTCTTAGATGCTAGTAACAATGCCTTCTCAGGCCAATTCCCAGAAACCTTACCCGAATCACTGTTTTCGATATCGATGAGGAACAATCACTTGCAAGGCAATCTCCCCGAAATCTTCGGAAACATGGGTTCCTTACAGGTGCTTGATCTGAGCCACAATGAAGTTTCAGGCTCTATTTCATCTGCTCTGTTTGATCATCCATCTGTGCAACAACTCACACTCTCTTACAACAAATTCACTTCTATACACATACCCAGAAACAATGGCGCCAATAGTGAGCTAATCGCGGTCGATCTTAGCAACAACGACATTCAAGGTTTGCTACCGATCTTCGTCGCGATGATGCCCAAGCTCTCTGCCTTGTCAGTTGAGAACAACAAGTTTTCTGGGAGGATACCCACCTTGTATGCTCAGAGAGCTGTAGTTCCTGTGAAGGGAAGTTCACAATTTGTGAGGCTGCTCCTTGGAGGGAACTACTTGTTTGGGCCCATTCCTAGGCCACTGTTGGGCCTGAAACCGGGCTTTGCGAATGTGAGTCTTGTGAATAATTGTTTGTATAGGTGCCCATCTAGATTGTTTTTCTGCCATGGTGGGTCTCAGAAGCCATTGAAGTTGTGTAAGAGTTTTGGTTCTTAATGAGACTTGGCTATTAAGTTTTATTCAATTTAATTGAAGTAAGATGTCTCCTTAATTTCTCCCGGGGTCATGGGGTTGGAGCGTATAACTGACTCTAGTAGGAATAGTCGAGCCAGATTAGAGAGGGGTCAAATAAAAAAGTTCAGATACCTATGATTACCAAAAAAAAAAAAAAAAAAAAAACCCTCCTTGTTTAGTTTAATTGATCACAGATTAAACAATGATTGTGTTACGTACTTTTCATACATATGACATCTAGTTTACAACTCATTATATATATTCAAGAGTTACATGGGACACACATGAGAAGAGGTGAAGTGAAACCAACTTTTGAAAGCATTAATTTGTCCTCCATACCGCCCAGACAACCTTATCTGATCTGCAACTGAACAGGGGACTTTATGATCCGAATGTACAAGAAGATAGATAGAAATGGTGATGAGCATGAACTGCATCGATCGCGTGCTCCTGCAACTCCACTCATCGACTAGTCTTGTTAACATTCTTTTGATTATGTTATGTAAATATCTAAGGAAGCTAGCTAGTGTGCATGTGCCATGCCGACAACTCTTTCAACCCTCTTTCTTTTTCCTCATATATACCTTTTTAAGATTCTCTACTTCAATCGTTTTATCTTCTCTACCAAAAAGTGTTCTTTGTCTCCTACTGTTCCTTACTTGCAATTATCCTATATCCTTAACAAACCACCCAATATGTACATCTCCCACAACAAATCCTCTGATCCCAAATTAGTTGGATTGATTTCGAATGACATGAGTTTGGTTCAAAAAAAAAAAAAAAAAAAAAAAAAAAGGAAATTTCAAATTGGTTAGATTTGGCTACATATGGATGGAAAAATTTTCCAATTTGCTTGATTACCATATACCTAGACTAATTAATATTATTACTATTATATACGTATACTAGTGAACCTTGTTTTAAAAGTAAATCCGATGTTTTCTTACATTTCAATATTATTGTTACTAATTAACCAAACGGGTAGCTCACTGGTTTAATAACTATGTAGCGAATACATCTCCACCGAGAGTATATGCATGTGACTCCCAATCCTTTTCCATCAATTGAATGATCTAACATATATTGCATATAACTTCTTTAGTTGATCATAATTAATTGTACTTGATCAAAGAAACCAAATTAATTAAAGCTCAATATTTGACGTACGGCACTCCCAACTCTCCATAAAACTAACATTTTCTTTTGTACCCTACAAGTTTTAAGTGATGGTTTTTAATCAATAATTAGTGTACCAATTATTTTCTATATATATGATGGTAGATCTAGTACTACCCACTCATTAATTGTTATAAGGGACAAACTTTGTACCAGTTATAATAGTTATATCACATTTAAGATTGCACTTCTACGACCTTCTATATTTGTATATAAAATACATTTATTTGTTTCGTCCACTTCCCGACAATTTGCAAGGGATTTCTAAATTCCATCACTGCCCTTTGAAAACAAGAAGAAGAAAGGAACTTGTCTTTGAAGGAAAGTTGGTTTCAATTATTTTATCAATTAAATTGATATCAATATCTTCAAAGCAAATCTTAATGGATGATCGCTGTCAATATAATAAAAACATGGAGTTTGGTGTTCGCTTTACCACTCAAAAGGGTGTGCTTACTTTATGGTCTCAATTTATATTTTATGATGAAAACACCTGGCAACGTGTGTTGGATAATCCTGTTTAGTGAATATGGTAATGAAACACTTGGTAACGTGTCGAGCTATAATTAATTCATTTGGACTATAATATATAATCTTCATGAGTAGCGCATTTCTAGCTATGATACGCAGGGTGCGCTATTGAAGTTTTGATATGTATGGTTAAGTTCCCTTTTCACTACTGTTGCAAAATTCAATTATGGTGTCCACTATTATATATCATGTTAGTCAATGGATCAATACTCCTTAAGGTGTGCTATATATAATATGTCGGTATAACCCCCTTGGCTTTCTTAATCTTAATTTCCTTCAAATATTCCTAGTTTTGCTATGATTTATGTATCTAATCGATCACTTTATTAACCTACTAGTTCAGTAGTGTAGTTAATGTTTATGCTTTGTGTGAATAAGTAATTAAAAAACATAAAAATTAAGTAGATGGTTATGATCAAAATCATGACTCTTTTTTGGTATGGCATAGGGTTGTTTGTGTAAGAGGTTAGGGGTTAGAATCTCAATTGAAGTAAGTTGTCATTTTTTTCGTATAATAAAAATCACGGCTCTTTTGAAAGAAGAAATTTGCGCGGTCTCTTTTTTTTTTTTTTGGATTTACTGCTAACTTTTTTGTAAATTCCCGGCTTTTGTTCGTTATGTTATTTCGATTTTCAGAAGATGCGGCATTATAGAAGATAGCGTCCATGCCGTGTCACCCACAACAATGCAAGTTCACATTCTTATTGAAGATGTTTTTTCAACTTAATGCATGTCTTTCTTATCTTAAGTGGCACACATCTTAGCCCAATCCACAGCCCCATTGGAGATGCTCTCATTGTTTTAGGTGCCACATCGTCTGGTCACAAAAAATACCAATAATACAGATAGAAGAAAAGCTACTAATTCAGTGCCAAAACATTAATTAAATACAACTAATGGTTGTACCAAATAGACTCTATCTGCTCTAGAGCTATTTTATATGGAGATCAACTCTTCAGTCCTCACCACTCTAAAAAAGCATATTTTTGAGCTTATCATGTTTAGTTGTTTACGGTCGCACTTTTAATTTTATAAATGTGATATGACAACAACAAATTTGCCTTCGCCCCGAATTAGTTAGAGTTTAACTATAAGGATAGACTCATATTACTTTGTGCTCGATTTAATATAATTGATGCGTGCTTTCCAAATCATTTGAATATTCTCTTCTAATCAATATATGTCTCAAATTAGTTTCGGTCTTCCCATTACCTCGTCGATTTTTTCGTCTTCGATATAGACGAGTTTACCTAAATGGAATAAAATGAAATGTAGTATCATAGTCTTTGAAAATAAAACTAAAAGAATAAGAATTAATAAAGATAGGCTGACATGAAAGGAGCCGGCATTGGTCGCCCATGAACTGACGCATGTCCATTATGAGACACTCTCAAGTCTTCATCAAATTAAGGCCTTCCTCCCTCCTCTCTCTCCCTCTCCCTCTCTTAGCTTCCCCTTGTGTTTATGCTTGTTCAGATCTTTAAATGCACTTATGTCCCAACCCTCACTCATTTACACACTCACGTACTAACTCCTATATATATAGTATAGTATACAACATAAGTCCTTTACTGGGGTGCACGTAGGGGCCCGACTCAGTAGTCAAGTTGGCACACTGTGTCTTCATTCACTCATCAATACACTGATCCATTGATTGAGTTGGAAAAACTATGCGAATCCAATAACAAAGAGAGAAGTGCGCACTGCGCCACCCTAGCTCTCCCTCTCACAGTCATGACTAGTCTTTCTGCCCATGCCAATCTCGAACTCTCCATTCCAAACTCCCATTACAGATCCCCCAATCACTACTAGACAACGTTCTGCCCTTTTTTTTCTTTTTTAAATAACATTATACACTCTACTCCTTATTTTATGCTCACTAGCTATGTCAAAACCCTGCAGACTTAATTAGAGACTTCCCATATTGAGTAGCACTCCATATATCTCTCATGCACCCTCTCCATTGCTAATTCTGTTGGTGCTCATCAATACTACCAATATTAGTATTATTAGTATTAGTAGTAGAGAATCAAGAGATGCCCTTCACTTCTCTGTCAGATTTGACATGGAAATCGCGGTACACACACACATATATAGATATATAGTCTCAGACAGTCAGGGCTAAGGTTATGGTCACTCTCACCCATAACATAGCACATATCCAAATATCTAGTAGTTTCTAGTTTTGCCTATTTAGTTATAGCAATACCTTGATCAACCCCCCCAAAAGGCCTAATTAGTCGTAGTACTAGTACTAGTAGTGCCTCTATTTCTAATCTGATAGAGAGAGAGAGAGAGAGAGAGAGAGAGATCATACGTACAAGTGATCAAATGAAGATCCAATGTGATGTGTGCCACAAAGATGAGGCCTCTGTGTTCTGCTCTGCCGACGAGGCTGCGCTATGTAACGGGTGCGACCATCGCGTCCACCATGCCAACAAACTCGCCAGCAAACACCATCGATTCTCGCTGCTTCAACCGTCTTGCAAAGACGCCCCTCGCTGCGATATCTGCCAGGTTTGCATGCGCGCTGATGATCCAATTAATCAGTACTCATATAACCAAACCATCAATCAATCTATTCTGATTGATCAGCTAGTTTGTGTTTAATTGATTGTGTAGGAAAAGAGGGCATTTCTGTTCTGCAGAGAAGACCGAGCAATTCTATGTAGAGAGTGTGATTTCAGCATTCACACTGCCAATGAGCACACCCAGAAACACAACAGGTTTCTCCTCACCGGCGTAAAGCTCTCTTCGTCTACTGCCATCGCCGCATCGAGTACTACTAGTTGCGACGCCACTGCTGCTGCTCATGCCTCTTCTTCTATGGATGCTAATAAGATCATTAACAATCACAACACCCACCAATCTTCTGTCAAGAAGAAGGATCTGTTGGTGTCTCTATCACCCAATTTGGATGATCCACCAAACAATAATAATAATAATAATAATAATAATAATAATAATAATAGCTCACCATCCGCGCCAACAAGTAGTGTCTTCCCTGATCACCAGACGACGCCAACCAGCGGAGGAAGCGCCCCGACTAGCAGCATTTCTGAATACTTAATAGAGATGTTGCCCGGATGGCACGTCGAAGATCTTCTCGATTCTTCGACGCACAACCATGGTTTCTGTAAGGTTTGCATATTGCCTGCAACCAAACTATACACCACATTGAATTCTTTCATCAATATATATATGGTTAAAACTTGAAAAAAACCCAGTTTTGATTTGATGAGTTAGTGCGTGTAAATCAATTGATCATGTGAACTGACTTGGTTTATGTATGTCTACAGACTGATGATCTCTTGCCCTTCTTGGATGAGGGCTTTATTCAAATAAGTCATGGCCAGTTTTCGAGCTCAGAAGTTTTGGCTACACGGGTGCCTCAAGCCGCGCCAAACGCTCACTGCCATCATCGTTTCCAATCCCACGTCGATGATCGGATGAATGGGTTGTTCAAGGAACTCAAAGAAGTCATCAATCCAAAGCCCAAATCCAGCACTAGATGGATCGATCATGGACTCACAGTCCCACAAATCAGTCCTCCGTCGACAAACAAGAGATCAAGACCACTTTGGTAGCCAAAACCCACCAACACTAATCAATCAAACAATCATGTATTTGCATCTTTTGATCCCTCTCTCTCTCTCTCTCTTTCTCTATGTGTGTTCTTCCATTTTCATGAAAATCTCTAGAAGTTTTTTTTTTTTTTTTTTTTTTTCATGATCATATTTTTTTAGGCATTGATCCAGTTTGGTTTCGCGTGATACACTTCGAGACATGCAAGTACTTTGTGAAGTGTAATGATCGGGCACCAACTAAGTCGGTATTACCCAAGCTTTTTTTTTTTTTTTAAGATTCAGCGATCGACCACACAACACAGGTGGGAGTGTATCTTTCCCACTGCACCACAAGCGTGGTTGGGGATCATCCTTTCTCGCTTGCTTGATTTGGAAATTTGTTGAAGTGAATTAATTTTGTACCCCAAATTTTCCTTTGGGGTAGGGGGGAGAGGCTCTTTTAGACATCACATCACACACAGGTCAAAATCACTAATATTTGCCTACTTTTCTTTTGTTCTTTAAAGATTAGTCCAATCAACAAAAAAATTTCCAACAATGACATAACAATAGAAAGAGGGCTCTAATATACTTATTTGATTGTGTTTTTTCAAGTTGTTGTTATGAAAGGTGTTTATTTCATGATATAACAAAGTGAGTGCAAATTGGGTACCTGAATACAAGTGATAGATTTTAAAGAAGAGTCTAAAATTGTATTGATGTGGGTAAATTGAGTACAATAAAGTGTTCTTATTTATACAGCTGAACAAATCATAAAATAAGGAAAGTTGTCAAAACTACTTAGATATCAAAATATAGAAACTTCTTAAATACTTAAACTATAAATATACAACTACTATAATTTCCTTAACACCTTCCCTCAAACTCAAGTTGGTTTAACTTGAGGTTGTCAATGGAATCAGTAAACATGACAAATCTAAGGTTCGTTGCGGAGCAGATCAACGACCACCGAAGACGACAAATCTAAGGTTCGTTGCGGAACAGATCAACGACCACCGAAGACGACATGAAAATGGTTCAAATGTGGCAGAGTCAGAACAACGAAATTGTAGAACAACGGATATCAGAGTCGACGAAGTCTACAACGTACAGATAACATGAGTCGACATAGTAAGCGAGTCGTCAGCAGGCAGGCATCGAGTCAACGTAGTTGATGGCATGCAAACAACGGAATCGACATAATCGATGACAGATAGCAGAGTCGACATAGTTGACGACAGACAAATAGCGGTGTTGACGTAGTCGACGACAGGCAGGCAGGCAACGCAACAGATTCCACGCAATTATAACATGGTAGTAGCAAAAAGCGAACAAAAACAAGAAAACGTACAGCAACGTAGAAATATTCATCCGGCGAACAATATCGACGAACCAACAACGACAAGCCGGTGATAACGACAGTGAACGTATAGGGGGAAGCACATGGTGATGCAAGTAGATGATGGAGAGAACAAATCGAACAAGACGTCTTCCAAGTTAATTGATACCAAAGTGACTCTGATGCACACATGCTTTGTAACTTTATTATCAAATCAAAGAAGAATAAAAATATATATGTGACACATCGCACATGGTGAACGGGTTTGTGCGTGACAAGGGGCTGAATGCACGGATAGAATGGATAGGCATAGTGGGACATGTACGTGATGATGCAACCGCGGATGGAAGATTGTGGCAACAGAGGACAAAAGCACATAAGCAAAAACGCAAGACAAATTGCATGAACAGAGGCATCGCAAAAGAATCAGAAAGGATAGGAGATCACGAATCGGTCATCGACTCGAAAGTCGAGCGACCTATAATTAAAAATCAAGCTCTGATACAATGATAGATTTCAAAGAAGAGTCTAAGAATTGTATTGATGTTGGCAAATTGAGTACAATAGAGTGCTCTTATTTATAAAGCTGAACAAATCATAAAATAAAAAAAGTTGTCAAAACTACCTAGATATCAAAATATAAAAACTTCATAAATACATAAACTATGAAATATGACAACTACTATAATTTTTTTACAATGAGTAATAGCTTTAAAAAGTTATAGCCATCAATTTTAGGGTTGCGGGCACATGGGGGGTTTTAAATAGATTTGGAGGATTGTACATAGAGGTGATGTAGTCTTGGAACAAATTCTGGGTGAGACAGACAGCTACGTCTGCCATCACTTTCCACCCACCATGGCTGGTTTAATTGTTAGTTTTGTTTCATTTGATCTCCTGTTTTTTTTTTTTTTTTTGCCCATTTGAAGGCATCATGTCTCCTTTGCACATCCACCGCCCCACCTTCAATTATGCTTCAGTGCTGCAACAGTTTTTTGGTGGGAAAAGTTGCTTTTAACTCACTCACTTGTCTATTCTACAGTTCTCGAGGTCTTAATAGATCAGGTCCATCAAATGGGTTTGTACCTTCAACTTCCATTAATTAGAAGTTTCAAGTTTCGAATGGTTAGAATCGAGAGATTTGTAATGATTTCAAAGCGTGTAACATTGTCATTTTTTAAAGAAAATTTTGTTCTCTACACTGCAAGAGTCAACAAGAATCATAAAAGATACGATAAAGCAAACTCAGTTTTCACTTTTGCAGTAGTGAAATATGAAAACAAGAGCAAACGTTGGTTAATTTCGAGATGTATTTCTTCCTCCCCAAATCTCTTCTCTTATAGAGCACTGGTCAAAACCAATTAGAGAAGAAATTGGGGTAGTGGAGCAGTTTCAACTGCATCCACTCAGTCAAGTATTAAATAAGTTTATTAATTGCACATTCAACATTGTAATTTCGAAAATGGTAAAAAATAATGATAAAAAGTTTTACCCATAGTTAGCTCGCACATATATACACACACGTCTATAATGCGCCATATGCGCGCGCATGCATGTGGCTCCCACTTTTCATAACACTTGTTTTTTTCTTTTACACACACTATAGTGAAAAAGTATATATATACTCTTTAAACTTAAAGTTTTTAACCAATGTGAGACTAAACATTTCTTTTAAAAATGTCAACAATTTGGTATAGTAAAAAAATTTAGTCAGATATTTTGTACCAGCTACAAAAAGTTGTGTTGCTCGCAACATTGTGCACCCTCCATGTCGGACCCACATAAAAATCTTATGACAAAAAAAATGCTATGCACAACATATTTTGTGTCCTTGCAAGTCCTATAAAAAGATCAGTTCAAATTAATCGAATGTCATGTGAGGAGCACTTAAGGTAATACACAATGATGTGGACTACGCTGTATGAATTTTAAAACATTGGCACGAGCAACTGTGCATCCTTGGGTTTTTTTTTTTGTGTCAAAGATGCATCCTTGGGTTGACTATGAAATGTTATACAGTTTGAACTTTTCGAGATGGGTACTGTACTATACTATGATATGGTCCCAAACACACGTGCATGTCACGTGGCGTTGAAAAGTTTTGTAGTGAGTACTACTGTAATGTACATTTACAATTTATTAACTACTTTGAATTAATCCAAATGTCATGCACGTATGTCGAAGTGGGCGACCCATGCAACCCCGTGCAACTCATGCAAACGTCACGCACGTGTCTCGAGCTGATAAAGCCAATGCCAACGTCACACACGTATATCCTGGTTGACAACACATGGAAACGCCACGCACATGTGTCGAGGTGGGCCGGCCATGCATATCCATAGTAAGCATGCAACTCACCCTGGTTGTCCGCATCGCGATACGTGTGTGACGTTTGCATGGAGTCCATGGTCTGTAGTGGATATGCATGGCTCGCCCACCTCGACATACGTGCGTGGCGTTGTGTTGTCAATCAGGAGATACGTGTGTGACGTTGGCATTGATTTTACCACCTCGAGACACGTGCGTGACGTTTGCATGAGTTGCGCGAGGTTGCATGGGTCGACCACCTCGACAGCGACGTGCTCGACATTTGCATGAAATCTCCACCTCGACATACATGGGTGACATTTGCATGGGTTGTCCGCGTCGATATGCGTGCGCGTCTATTTTTGAAAAAAAAAACAAAAAAACACAACCTCATTTTCCTCATTTAAACTAAAAACATTAATACTTTTGTAATTTTTTCAACTACTAACTGTATGAATTAGTACTTAAATGATCAGTTAACAGTAGTAGTAACAGTAGTAGTACTAGTACTATTCTGGACTTTCTAGTAGCTCAAAAGCAAATGTGTGGGTGAGATCGATCGTCCGCCGTTAGATTCGTCCGAGGAAGTTAAACGTATACCCTTCGGAGGCTCACAGCTTACATTACAAATTGAAAGCGAGTGAAAGGGGCGGGTGGCGCGACCGCGGCGGCCCCCACCCCTTTAGAAGTTAGAGCTCCACCTTTTTAAATGCATATTAATTTTTTTAATTAAAAATCACTGCTTATTAACTAATAAAATAATGATTAGCAAATTATTCATACATTTTGAAAATTAATTTTTAGGCAAAATATATTTTTCGTCTTTGAACTTTGAGTCTTTTATGCTTTTGGTCTCTGAACTTTTATTAGTGTACATTTAGTTCCTAAATTTTCATTGTTATACATTTAGTCCTTGAACTTTTAATTTTTTATGCTTTTGGTCTCTGAAATTTGAGTTTTTTATGTTTTGGATGAAAATTAATTTTTTTTCGACTTTTATTGGTCGATGTGAGTCGTTTGGTTCAATAATATAAACCACTTACTCTTCTTGACTAGTCACACGACACTTTTGTTACCTACGTTGGTGGAATTTAACACTTTAAATGGTGGAAGAACTAAATGTAGTTACATTGTGAAAGTGCGAGGATCAAATGTGTAGTAATAAAAGTTCAATGACCAAAAACATTAAAAACACAAAGTTCAATGACCAAATCATTAGTTTTGCCTAATTTTCAATCTTCTATTTGTATAAATAGCTCTTTCAACTTATTATCTCATTCTTACTGACATTATCTTTTAATTTGCATTTTGTATACGTTATTACACTTTTTTTTACTATGATTGACTTTTACTTAATTTTAAAAGTTGTGACTCTATGAAATCATGACTCCATGTAGCACCACCCATCTAATAATATACTCATAAACTTAGTGAGAATGTAAGAGAAAATTACACTAATAGCTAGTTTAATCAAGGTTTAACTATCAAATAAGTAAACTAGAGTTCCCAAATTCCCAATACTATGAATGTTAAATACTAGACTTCTAATTACTCCTAACATTTAAAGTAGTTATGTTGATTGCGGATCCCGATAAAATAAATTTATTTTGGTCTAAATTGCGTACTTGATATTCAGACTATCAAACTACTTTAAATTTGTCTTGAGTTGCACATCGTATAGGTGGGTGAGCTTGCCTTTCCGTTGGTGTCTCCATTCTCAACAATTGAACTCAATTTCTTAGTTAGGAAACAACAACTCATTTACTCGTGCCAATCAATTATCGTTGTTGATCCCAATAAAAATAATTCAAGTCTACTATTGATTTGACAACCTCTAAGGCCCATTGTGACGCACAAAGTTCTATGGATTATTTGCCGACTCACGTGGGCTAAACTCTCGCATAGGCTAAATTAACAAAATGAATTTTATTTGGGAGAAATTTTTTTCGAAAAAGTAGAGGTTGCTCTTCATTAGGGTTGATTAATTATTATAGTATATAGATATAGGGGCAGATGATGTTACAGTTACTCAAATTGTGAAGTGAGTCACGGAGATGAAGGCGCGACATTACTACTTAACGGGGAATGAATAAGGGATACATACATTCGCATGTGATGGTGGCTACGTTTCGCGAAGGAAACCCCCCATTTGTTCTTGGTTGGTGTGTAGGCCCATAATGTCTTTTTTGTTTATTGTTTGTTTATACGATCGGATCGAAGTGGACAGCCACGGACCCACCCACCCATCATGTCTCTTTATTTTTTATCCAAAAAATTTATTTGAAACTTTTTGAGTCGGACTCAAAAACTTTTTACTAGTAATTTAAGATACTTACGTAAACAAAAAGACCTAATTACCCTCATCTTTAATACTAATACACACAAAAATATTCACATCCTCTACCTCCTCCACTGTCACGATCGCTCCCGACAACTGCCGCCGATGCCGACGAGTGCCGCCGTCGACTGTCGTTGCGACCGCCATCATCTACTGCACACCTTCATTTGCTCTCTGCTCGAGTTAGTACAAAACTTACTCAACTCTCACATCTCTCCCTCCCTCCCTCTCTCTCTCTCTCTCTCTCTCTCTCTCATCGGCGGCCAGATATCTCCCTTCCTCGGCCTCCATGCACTCTCTCTCTCTCTCTCTCGGCTAGATCCGATCACTCAACCAGATCTGGCCGAGAGAGGCGACGATCGGGGTTCTCGTCTCGGGGTCTCTGTCTCTCTCTCTCTCTCTCTCTCTCTCGGTCGGATCCGGTCGTTCGACCGGATCTGGCGAGAGAGCGCGACCGGATCGATCGTGGTTCTCTCTCGATCTCCATGCTCTCTCTCTCTCTCTCTGCAATATCCGGTCGCTCGGCCAGATCTGGGCAAGAGAGGCGACCGGATCTGGCCGGGGTTCTCTCTCGGCCTCCATGCTCTCTCTTTATCTCTCTTTCTCTCTCTCTCTCGGCGGTCGGATCTCTCTCTTGGCCGACGGTTGAACGACTGAGAGAGGATGAGAGGAGAGAGAGAGAGAGAGAAAAAGACGACAGAGAAGGGATGAGAGGAGAGAGAGAGAGAGAGAGAGAGAGAGAGAGAGAGAGAGACGACAGAGAGGGAGAGAAGTCGCCAGGAAGGAAAGAAGAAGAAGAGACGGCGAGCTCTCGCGCGACACTGCCACTGAATTCTTGGTGAGGACGACGCCCGAGCAAGCGATGCGGACGGCGGCTCGCGGCGACGCGGAGGCCGTGGACGAGGTGGCGCGGCTATGACGACGACGACGACGAGCGCGCGGTCCACCAGGACGTGTGACGACGACGACGACGACGACGTTGTCGGTGGCCGGTGGTCACGACAACGACAGTGGTCACAACAGCTAAGGTGGTAAGTGGTGGTAAGTGGTGGATTGATGAAGAAGGGTACTTAAGTCTTTCTGCTAGTTTGAGTCCGGACTCATTGAGTCCACCTAGCACTACCATTTTTTATCTCCTTAATTAATTTGCCCATTTGGACCATTTAATTTCGTCACCCATGACATCTTAATACTCTTCTTACACCACTAATTGCTTAGTAAATCTTACTTATAGTACGCGCATTTGGGATTTTGATGAGTCATGTTCCCCTATTTAATACACTCATTCGCTTCCCTAGATAATCAAGTAGGACTCAGGTGGAGAATTTTTAACTGTAGAAAGTGTCTTAACGTCACCCTGAATTTTATAGTACATTATACATTATATTCATTAGAAATGTAAAGTAAACTTTATTACAAAACATAAACAATATTGTATTAAACTTAGTTCTCACTAGAAATGTAAGCTTGCCTTCGTACAAAGCTGAGCAACATTTATTTATTTATTTATTATTATTATTATTATTATTATTATTATTTTATCTAAACCACCTCGTATCTGAAACTTAGGGCCTGACTTCAGGCTCAAGGCAAGACCAAACGCAACACTCACAAGCAAGTCGCAACTGGCGAGGTGCGAACTTAGACTAATATTATTTCACCAAGCCAACAGCCAGGCCATGATTGGTGAAGTAAAATGCGGCAATTGGCATATAACGCGTTCCTACCACAAACAACAAGACTTGACGCGCTTTATATTCTCAATTTGAAGAACAGAAGTGAAGCGATGCACCATGACGACTCCTTCAGCCCAGTTCCCACCCACACCATAAACAGTTATAACCAAAACAACATTCATTGAAGTCAAATGAGATGCCCAGACACATGGTTCATTCTTCATTTGAATCATTTGATATCAATCAATGCTCACACAAGTACTTATAATCAACTCTAATGAACCCAGACCCACAAAATATATATATAGGTATTGTTCTAGCTAGTCCACGCACTCAATGCACATTAATTTAATTGCATTTCAAGCCACACCGATATCCAAATCACTTTGTACACTTCAATGGCTCTCTCGACACCACCAGTCTCACTACTTGCTCTCCTAACGCTCTTATCTTCCATCTTTTCTTCACTAATCCTAAAAACAGAACAATGCCACCCCACTGACAGTTCAGCCCTGCTAGGATTCAAGGACAAAATCACCGACGACCCCTCCGATCTCTTACGAACATGGAGCCAATCCACTGACTGTTGCGCGAGTTGGCAAGGCGTACAGTGCAACTCTATAGGAAGAGTAGTCAATGTTTCGCGCCCCGGCCTCTTCTCCGACGACGTCATCATCATCGATACATACATGGCAGGAACACTGTCCCCAAGTCTAGGGAATCTGTCATTCCTTAGATTACTAGACCTCAGTGGTCTCAAATTTTTGAAGGGTCCAATGCCACATGAGTTAGGAAAACTGAGGCACCTCAACTATATGTTTCTTAACCAAAATCAGCTCACCGGCTCCATTCCGCTGTCTCTTAGGAATCTAACAAGTCTCAAGAGGCTCTACATTGATAGCAACCGAATGTCTGGTGTCATTGATTCCACTGTTCTTGCGTCATGGAAGTCCATTACTGAACTGGGTCTGTCAGACAATGACTTCTCTGGTGGGATTCCAACTACAGTCGGGAAATTGGCGGTGTTAACCACGCTTGACCTTCATATGAACGATATATCGGGGAGCATTCCGGCGTCGTTTGGCAATCTGAAGAAGCTCAAGAACTTGGACTTATCGGAGAATCGGATTAGTGGAAGCATTCCTACTTCATTTGGAGGATTGTCTGCACTACAAGTGATGTATCTCGACCGGAACAGAATGACGGGAAGTATTCCCGACTCGTTTACCGATCTAGTTTCGCTTCAGTTCTGTAGATTATCCGAAAACAGGCTTACGGGGAGTCTGCCTAGATCGATTGGCAAGCTCAAGAGTCTGAACAGAATTGTGATTGAGAACAATCACCTCACTGGGGAGATTCCTGATTCAATTGGAGAACTCACATCACTCACTGACCTCTACTTGTCTAACAATCATTTCAGTGGTAAGATCCCGGCAAGCATTGGGAATCTTCGAAACCTACAGACGTTGGAGGCGTCGAAAAACCGCCTCTCGGGTCCTCTGCCTCCTCAACTAGTTAAGCTGAAACAGCTACAGAGTTTAGACCTGTCTTTCAATCCAATTGGTCTAGTGAGCATACCAAGGTGGTTCTCAAAACTAAGTCTTTTTAGGCTTTTGCTTGCTCAAACTGGGATAGTAGGCGAGCTGCCCCGATGGCTGTCTTCTTCGTCTTCTCTATCGACACTAGACTTGTCAAGCAATGGCATGACTGGTAAACTGCCTCACTGGATAGGCAACATGACCAATCTCTCATTACTCAATCTATCCAACAATGGGTTTCACTCATCCATCCCAAATGAATTCAGAAACTTGTCACTCCTCATGGACCTAGACCTTCACTCTAACAAGTTTTCCGGCAACGCGGGCGCAATTTTCTCGAAAAGGGTCGACGACCCGAGAGGGTTTTACGACTCTATAGATATCTCGCGCAACATGTTTGTCGGTCCCATCGAAGAAGACATTGGAAATCATCAATGCATGGAATCAATTGAAACTTTGGTGCTGTCGCATAACTCTTTAGGAGGGACAATACCAAGTTCATTAGGAAAACTGACTAGGCTCATAAGGTTGGAACTTGTAGAGAATGGTTTGGTAGGAGAGATACCACAAGGGCTTGGAGAGGATAAGGAGTTGACATCAATAGTGCTGTCAAAGAACAAGTTGAGTGGGAGAATTCCAGGGAAGGTGTTGAATTTGAAGAAGCTGAGTGAGTTCAATGTCTCAGATAATGAGCTAAGTGGGGAAATACCACCCCATAAGGGTAACTTTCCTGCCTCATTTTTCATGAACAACAAGGGCTTGTGTGGATCCCCACTTCCTTCATGTAAGCACCACTAGGTACCTCATCTTATGATCATTGTTTTGGTTAGAATTAATTTCAATATAATTTTACTAATTAGTGAGCCCTTAATTTATACAAGTACCAAGGTTGGTATACATATTGATAAATATATGTATGTTGGTATATGCAGTTTTAATTACTTTAGTAAACAATTGCTAATGAATACACCTGTGTCTACAATTTTACTTGAATGAAGCTAACAGTATACTAGTACAGTAGTACATGATAATGAACACAGTTAGACAGATCCACAAAATGCTCTTCTAGATCATCCACACACTTAATGCACCTACACTTTGTTCCATTTCAAACGCCATTAAATTCTAATCTTTGCAACTGCAATGCCTCTCTTCATAATACATCTTTTAACTTTCCTATCAAAGTTCAAAAAAAACAAAAAAAAAGAACTTCAATGGCTCTGTGGACACCACTCATCTCACTAGCCCTCCTAACAATCTTCCCTTCATTGATTGTGAGAACAAAACCTTGTCATCCCAGTGACAGTTCAGCCCTGCTTGCATTCAAGAACAAAATCACCGATGACCCGTACGGTCTCTTAACGGCATGGACTAAATCCACTGATTGTTGCGCGAGGTGGGAAGGCGCACAATGCAACTCTATGGGAAGAGTAGTCAATGTTTCACGCCCCGGCGTGTTCACTGATGATGATGATGCACCTGCAGATACATCTATGACGGGAAGACTACCCCGAACGCTTGGAAATCTGTCATTTCTTCGACTTCTAGACCTTGGCAATCTCAAGTTCTTAGAGGGACCAATCCCACAGTAGTTAGGAAAATTGAGGCACCTTAACTATCTGTTTCTCAACCACAACCAGCTCACCGGGTCGATTCCCTTGTCTTTTAGGAATCTTGTAAGTCTGAAGAAGCTCTACATTGATAGCAACCAATTGTCTGGAGCCATTGATTCTTTTGTTCTCGGGTCGTGGAAGTCGATTAGAGAACTGGGTCTGTCAGAAAATAAGATCTAATGTAGGATTCCATCTACAATTGGGAAATTGGCGGTGTTAACGACGCTTGATCTTCATTTGAACAACATATCGGGTAGCATTCCAACGTCGATTGGCAAGATGAAGAAGCTCGAGGAATTGGACTTGTCACAGAACCAGATCAATGGAAGCATTCCTTCTTCACTTGGGAGATTGTCTGCAGTACTCGAAGTGCTGGATCTCTCTCGGAGCATGCCAAGCTGGTTTTCAAAACTAAGTGCTTCTAGGATTTCACTTGCTCAAACTGGGATAGTACGTAGGCGATCGAGCTGCCCCGATGGCTGTCTTCGTCTAACATCGAGACACTAGACTTTTCAAGCAATGGCTTGACTGGTAGATTACCTAATTGGATAGGCAATGATGAAGTCCAAGAATTAGCTTGCAAATTCTTGACAGAATAATGATGAAGTCTAAGAATTAGTTTGTAAATTCTTGAAAAAATATGAAAAAATATGACAGGATGGCATTTTGGTAATTTCGGTGAAGTTCGGGCGTTTGAGTTTCGGTGTTTCGGGGGCATGGGTTGATTGGAAACGGCGTGGAGATCACGGGTCACTACAACGCCGTGACCACGACGTTTTTCGGCGAAATTCCATCGTTTCGCCATCCGAAACGGCAATTTTGCTATTTTAAGAAAGTTTTGTTTAGCTTATAACTTTCATTATGAATTTCCGTTTTTATTGCCGCTTGCGGCATTTGTTTTTATTTTTCGTATAGTTTTCAGTTTAGGGCTTTTAGGACTTTTTGACTTTTTACTATTTTTGACAAATTTTAGGGTTTCGACTATTTAAGCGACCTATTGGATGTAATTCGCAGTTTTTTTGCTTGAATAAAAGAATTTTCGAACTTTGGCTTAAGTTTTAACCTAGATCGAGTTGTTCGTGGATTCGTTCAACTGGTTTAGAAGATCTCCGCTGCGTCAGGCAACATGACCAATCTCTCATTTCTCAATCTATCCAACAATGGTTTTAACTCATCCATCCCAAATGAATTCAGAAACGATATCACAACTTAACAGCTTGGATCTTCACTCAAACAACTTATCAGGCAACTTAATTAGGCTCGGTTTTTTTCGAGAAATGTTGCGTACCCAATAGGCTACTACGAATAGATTGATCTCTCGCGCAACAAGTTTGACGGTCCCATCGAAGAAGACATTGGAAATAATCACTGCATGGAATCAATTGAAACTTTGGTGCTGTCACATAACCCTTTAGGAGGGACAATACCAAGTTCATTAGGAAAACTGAGTATGCTCTCAAGTTTGGAACTTATGGGGAATGGTTTAACAGCTGGTGAGATACCAGAAGAGCTTGGGAAGGCTAAGGTGTTGACATCAATAGTCCTGTCAAAGAACAAGTTGAGAGGGAGAATTCCAGGGAAGGTGTTGAGTTTGAAGTATCTGAGTGAGAGTTTAATGCGTCTGAGAATGAGCTTGGTGGGCCAATACCTCCTCATAACACTCACTTTCCTGCCTCCTCATTCATGCACAACAAGGGCTTGTGTGGATCCCATCATGACTAGCTAGATAGCTCTTTTTTAGTGTTTGTTTAGCTTTAATTTTTCATCTATATGTAGTCCTTGCAAAACACATTAAAAGAGTAAGAAAAAAAATAAAAAATTAAATTCAACTGATGTGGCTGCTGGGATTCGAGCCCAGGTCTCTACGGCCACAACGTAGAATTCTTACCACTAAACTACAGCCACATGGTTGTCATTGTTTTAACTGTTAAATAAAAATAGTAATTTTACTTACTTTACTTTCCATGTTTCTTCCTGGGAACATGGTGACCAAAAAGTTACTCTGATTTAACTGGGCATGGCCAGATTTATGGGAACCATTTGGGGTGGGTTTCAACTTTCAAGCAAGTCCCTCATGGCCACCACCTATCTCACATTTCTCGCGTTCCAACCATGACAAAATTCACAAAACCTTGGCAATGAACGACTTGTCTTGTCCGTGAATCCAAAAACTTTTATGGGCTCAATGCCAACAGTTTGTCCCATATCAAATCCCACATATGAGGGTTCATTAAAGTTTGAAAACTTTCTTATCAAAGCATGTTCAATTTTACAGAAGAAACATATTCATTTATAAAAGTTTTTGTCTCTAATAATGTTGTCCGTTCTAAGTGCAGATTCTCATTGTACTTCAAATTCCGAAATAATTCCTTTAGATTTCACCTGTTTACCGAGCAACTGCAGTTGTGAGCACTCCAAGTCTCCAACGCATCGGACAACAATGTCAGCATATAATGTTTTAGAATTTACAACAAAATAGCCTCAGTCCCAAATTAATATTAATTGGAGTTGGCTAATAATTTAGAAGTCAGCAATTCAAAAAGTTCAAATTGGCACTAGTGTGTAATTAGGACTATGGATGAATTAAGGAACATAAGCATCACTTGTTAAACCTAGCCCTTTAAATTCAATGTCAATTCTATGGAATACAGTTTCGCAGAAGCAGAGAATGTTCGACAGTAAATGTTATCTCCTAGACATCAACTAACACTATTACTCCCTCCGGTCATTTATATAAGTCGATTAAGGTAAGAACACAAAAATTAAGGTAGCTTTAATTAGAGTGTAACTTACATATATGTCTTTTGACATTAAGGCCCTGTTTGATTACAAAGAAAATGTTCCATATGATAAAAATATTTTCTTAAGAAAATTTTCCTTAGTAAATGTTCAAAAGAAAATTTGTCTATATGTGTTTGATTGCATATATAAGAATTTTTTCTTTCGCAATTCACCAACAACAAATTTTGAAATAAATATGAAAACTTTCCATATATATTAAATATATTAATTTTCACATTTGAAATATAAATTGAATGTGGCTTAATATTGGAAACTCACATTTTCTCAATAAAAAACTCAATTTCCCCCATCATACTAGGTGAGAAAATATAGTCTTAATATGGAAAGTTGGCAATTGTGAGAAAATATTCTGCATAAAACTTTGGCTATCAAACGCGTCATTTTCCTACGGAATTTGTCATTTTCCTTGAAACTTTTTTCTTTTCCATCCAATCAAACATGACCTAAATGAATTGAAGAATTGAAAAATCATAAATGTTTGAATTGTATAAAGATAAAATGGATAAAAATGCAATAAATACACTCTTGAATTCTGAAAGCGACTTACAATTTTTGCTAGAACGACTTATATAAATAACCGGATGGAGAATTATATAAA
Organism: Stephania cephalantha; assembly: GCA_039657325.1. Classification (NCBI taxonomy): domain Eukaryota; kingdom Viridiplantae; phylum Streptophyta; class Magnoliopsida; order Ranunculales; family Menispermaceae; genus Stephania; species Stephania cephalantha. The sequence continues at coordinate 4,810,957 of CM077567.1, read as the reverse complement.
TAACCGGATGGAGTATTAGTCTATTCTCCAGAAATTGACGCATCTTAGGGACAATTTGAAAACAAGGGAAAGAAAGTTTGAAAAACGAAAGCTTTCTTCTTAAAGAGGTTTCATTAATTTTTAATTTTTTTTACTTGGTCTATACATGATGCAATCAGTTATACAACATACAAGACATTCTTGTGTAATAGAACGCAATCCCCAATATGGGATTGACTTTCAAAATCTATGTTTCATCTCTGCCTCCACTCTCTTATTTTACAACCTTTTAGAGAGAGAAGGCGTTTTACAGACCTACATACAGGACAAGTAATGAAAGAATAGCACCTGGAAAAAATGGCGAAGCAAGTAGTGAATGACAACAGAAGCACCCTGAGGAAAAAGAAATTAAACTCTTATTCAGTTTTGAACGATCATTAATGTTAAGGCTGAGTATTTAATCATGCTAGATAGAGAAGTGCAACAATCAATGTGATTACCTTGCGGAAGCACGCACATATCCATTATTATGAAGGGAAAGCAAATATTCTGTCTGTGATCCTTGAGCGACAAAGTGGACACTCGATACAAGCAAGTGAACAAGGCTTGCATACTGCACAATAAATCACCATCAGTTCTTTATCTTGAGAAAGCATAAGTAGAAAATAAGTAAGAACTCTTACAGCAAAAATGACGGCACGGAAGGAGAAGGGCTGCAGTTGGTGACTCGAAGCACACTTTACAAACATGAGAATTTGTATCACCATTCCCCAAAGTTTCAAGCTGTTTTTCCTTCATCTCTTGCACTCGTGCCTGGTAATAATAAGGAAATACAGAAATAAATCTCAACCAAAAAGTGGAGCCTTTAATACAATTTGCTGTAAATATCGCTCTGCTACTAAACAAAATATATAGTTAAGGTGAAGCATTTCCATATAAACAGTCATTAAACGAAATAGAAGCTAACAACAGTTCCGTCACCTTTAGATTTAATAATGAGAATTTTGCAATCCTTAAAAGCTACTAGATGAACAATATCAAAGCAGAATTATAAGACCAACCAAGTCGAAAGCCCACTGGTTTTGTACGGGGTCACTTGAGTAAGAGGTTGGGGGTTCAATCCTTAATAGGAGCAAGTTTTGGTTTCTTACTTATCCAAAAAAAATAAAAAAAGCAGAATTATAAGAATGTAACTGCATTATAACGAAAACCTGAATAATCTAGGTACGCTCAAATCTCAAAACTAAAATAAGTTACGAAATTACCAATTCTGAAAAGAAAAGTAAAAATATATATAACTACTGTAATGAGATTATTCGATTCTACCTTCAGGCGGACAACAAGAGGATCAAGCTCAGCAGCACCTTGAACTGATTTTGTATTGTCTGGAACATCCACCTCTTTAACATAATCATTGGTTGCATCACCAACAAATGATTTGGTATCGTCACTCGGTAAGTCTGCTTGACCACCAGCTCTCTCATCAACATTTAGATCAGAAGCAGGCCCCTCTTTCTTCAACTTTGCAACTAGAACCCACATGCTTGCCAAATCATTTTCCAAAGATGCCTCCCTTTTCTTTGCCTCGTCAACCTGTTTCCTGAATTCCTCTTCTACAAGTTCCTTTTCAGCTAGAGCTGCTTCCAGAGCAGCTTCTCTTTGTTTCCTCGCCTGCAACTCCATCTTTAGGTCATCGGGATCAAGATTCCAGTAATCAGCATCTTCATGAATAGAATCAGAAATTCCATTTCCCCTGCCACTAAGTCGAGCTTTCCTTCCATGCTTCATGCCATCCATTTTGCTTTCAGAATACTTGCGGCTTGCACCATTACTAGCTTGCATTCCAATGCCTCTGGAATTAGCAATATCATGAGCAGCCAACAGTTCTTTTGCTTGTCTAGCATTTTGCATAGACAACTTTGTGACTTCTCCTGCCAAGTTCTTCAACTCGACCGCAGCAGCAGATGCCAGTTCCTTTGCATAGGAAGCTTCTTCAGCCAACTTCTGATTTTGGACACGCAGTCCACTGTTCTCCTCCATTAATTGGACATGTTCTAGCCTCAGTTTCTCATTGTCGAACTCCTGGTAAGACAGAGATTTCAGTTCCAGTGCAAGTCAAAGCTAGTTTCGAGCAAAATTAAGCTTTGGCTGTTCATAACCCAAGGCTTTTGGGCTATATGCTTGAAAATGGGAATTTTCAAAATTTGAATGCTGAACTGTGATGCTATTACGAAAACGAACCATGATTTACATGTTAAGTACACTAAAGATACAAAGCCTAGGGAAATCTACAGCATAGATGTAATAATGATTTGGCTTACAGACCAAATATGTTATCGACGGAAAATTCCAGATTCTGCTAAATAAAATCCCAGGTTAAACGTCATGCACATCAAACAAAGATTACAAGGAGATTTGAGCAGTGGCAAAACATGAAAAAAGCAAACTTCAACATTTAGTCCCTCCTACTTCTTCCAACAATGGCGCCTACAAGGAAATCAATTCGATAACAGAATAGTTGCCTCAAAATCACCACTAAACGCATCAGAAGTCGTCACCTTTACGAGTTGAAGAACTTTTCATAAATCATTACTTTTTCTCCAAACCTCTATCACTGCTTAGTAAAACAAAATACTGCTTATCAACGATAAGTCAACATTGTAATGGAACAATAATTATACACATAGACCAACAAAATCCCATGGATGGGAGAACTGGAAAAAGGAAAAATCTACTGACTAGTGACTATTTGCTCCCTTAGGACTATACAGGCCAATGGCATCAGAATAGAGATGGTATTCAGTGGCTATTATATTTTAAAGAAAAAACATCCACAAACGCCTAATGGAACATACCAATGGGACTTCCAGAAACTCAATCCCTGAGGCTCCATATGCTACCTGAAAAGAAGCTATTTCTGCTTAATGTTCTACTTTCAAGGGACACGAACCACGTAAAATTGGAAAGCTAGCTGAAGAAGATGTCACAAGCACAACTAGGACTTTAAGGATCACTCATAATAAGATTTCTTTTAAAGTTTTCCTATCACTATTGCATCAAAATCACAAGAAAATATCATTTCAACAATAGTAGATCTTGGGAACAACCTGAGACTGAATTTTCTTTTTCAATTCGAAGGTTTCTTCAGGTGCACATTGATCAGATGATGGTGATGATTTCTCACTTGCAGCTGAGGCCAACTGCTGCTGCAAAAACTGTATTTTCTCTTGCAACTCTTTAATTTCGGCACACTGGAAACAAGTAAGATATCAATCTTATTAACTTATCATCCGAGAAACAGGAATAAGAAAGGGCCAAAACGGTACCAAGAGGGAAATACAAGTCCAAATAAGCATGGGAGGTAGTTTAATTTCCAGGCACAGGTGTACATGATATCACACAAAAATATCATTTCAACAATAGTTTGAGTTAAACTATATTGGATTGCAAAATTACTAATCCGCATAGATTGGACTGGATTGAGGATTGCATATCTTAATCCACGGATCCAATCTGCAATCCAGTCCAATTAACCTTTATATACATTACATTGTACATACACGTAATCTTAAGATCCCAAACTATATTGAGATGATGTTAGCATTTTTATGCTTCTAATTCATCTACTATGTATATATGTACACTTGAAAATCTAATCTTTTGCGACTTAACTTCTGTATACGATTCAATATAGCAACTATTAAACAACTTATTAGTTAATAGAAACACAAGACATTAAATATTAAAAAATCTAAAATTAAATTATTTGAACTCAAAGTCGTATTCATCATTTTCCTCATTAATAGCAACTTTCTTTTTTACTCATTAAGATTTGCTTAAGTTATTATTTTAAAATATTGATTTTGTAATTTTACAATTGTCAATCCATGTAACTTGATCTAGTACGGTCTGCGTTTAGTAAATTGGATAAAGTTGGATTAATAAAATAAATGAGTTGTACAGGATTGCAACTTTTCAATCTGTGATAATTGGACCAGATCCACTGTGTACAACCCTACGTACAGGTAATTGTTGCATCTAAAATTAAACGAAGAAGAAAAATGATGTAATCGATAACCTTAGTTTGCAGCTGATCCTGGAGGACCCGATTGTCAGCTGATTTTATCTGCATTTGTAATATTTAGCATCATGCATATCATTAGTAGGTGTCTTGCTATCAAGTAGAAAATAAATGAATGTCACAATGCAATAAAAGCAAGAAAACATTGACAAACCAGATTTAAACATTAAAAGCTAAACATCCATAAAATATAATTTAAGAAACCAACTCACCTCTAGTTCGTAATCTTTCTCACTGCACTGTGTCATCAATTTTGCAATTGTCTGTATGCAAAATGAACGATAGTTTACTCATAATACAAGAAGAATTTGAGCAAATCTGCCAACTGGGGAGTACGGTAATGAGGACGAAGAACTAAAAATCAAAAACCAAAATAAAACTACCTGCTGCATATCAACCAGAGATGCGCTAGCAACAGATGCTTCACCACTCTCGACAATTCGCTTTTCTAAGATCTTCATTTGCCTTCTCTTTTCTTGGATCTCCTTTTCCAAGTTTTGAATCTGTATTTCAGGATTCGCCTAATGAATAATTAGAGATAGAAAATGAATGATAGTTTCTTTTACAGCTATCACGTGAACAACATGCAATGAGAAAATAATTCATGCAGATATTGAGTAGCTTCAAACAAAATGCAAAGTAAAAGATGGAGATTTATAACTCCGTCCTCAAGCAAGCAAGAAGCAAATACAAAAAAAAAAAAAAAAAAAAAAAACAACAACAACAACAACAACAACGCCTACAACAAAATTCATGTAGGAGGAAATTAAATTATTTGAGTCCAGTAAGACGAAAGACTCCCAAATTTTAGTGGGACTGTGGCAGATAAAACCATTTCTGTTTAGACAACCAAAAACATGCTAATTGCATTTTTTAAATAAAAAAATTTTAATGCTGCCGCTCAAATTGCAATGCGGAATACAAATTGATGACTAAGAAGATTTTTTAATTGAATCAGCACCAATAAAGTCTCAATACTAAATTAGTTGGGGTCTGGTGCATGGCTAAAAAACGCTTCCACTCAACTCAATTTGAATAAGCTCGATGTCATGCCTACACAATCCTTTATAATTTTTTGGCTGAATCTCCCAATTTCCTTCAATCTCCATCAAAAACTCGTACATTTGTATGAACATAAATCGAGTCCAGATATAAATAAAACATATAAGCATGCCCAAAGCAGAGACTTGAACAACCGTCTGAAGATCTCCCACTTGATCTAGGAATTGGATTGACAAAGTTAAGATCAAGGATTAAGAATCAAACTCTTCCATTGTGCTCGATTTAGTGCAAATGATGGTGTGCTTTCCAAATCATTAAAATCCCTCCTAATTTCTTCAATTTGTATTGAGTCGAGTTTTCCGGTGGGCATTTGTAGGCCCTTTTTGAAGGTGTCCAAAGCACTGCAAACACCCTTCCCAATATTTGTGTCAATTGGTGCTACTCCTACTTTTCTTTGAATTTTTGTTTCTCTTGTTTTATCTTTACAAGTTTTACTACATATCCACCTAAGCGTTCCTCATTTCTGCTACCTTCATTTTATGTACTTGTTGTTTCTTAACCGCCCAACATTCACTTCCATAAAGCATAGCTATCATAATTGCGGTCCTATAAAATTTTTCTTTTAACTTGGTAGAAATATTTCGATCACATAACATACCAGTTGCACTCCTTTATTTCTTTCATCCAGCTTGAATGATGTGTGCCATCATTCTCGATACTACCATCATTTTGCACGATTGATCCTAGATATCTAATATGGTTCACCTTAAAAAGTTCTACTTCCCCTAATTTTACCACAATCTTGACATCTAATATTTCTAAACTCACAATACATGGATTCAGTTCGTCCTACCCAACTTAAAGCCTTTACTCTTTAAATTCTAATGTATTCATACAAAGTAATAATTTCCTATTCACTCCATCTCTTGTTTCGTCCACGACAACAAAATCATTTGCAAATAACATACACCATGATACATCCTCTCAAATTTGCCTAGTTCATCCATAATCAAAATAAAGAGATATGGGTTTAAAGCCGATCCTTGATGTAGTCCTATTGTAATGAGAAATTCTTTTGCGGTTCATCCAAATGTCTTTATATTAGTTACTACTCCTTCGTACATATCTTTAATACTAGTTTCTATGTATGCCACATGAAAATTTCGAAAATTTCAGACAAGACAATGCATATTACTACCAGTAAAAAAAAAATCTTATTACTTCACACAAGAAAGAGAAGCTGAATAAAAAATCAAATGCTTTTCAAAGTTCGAAAGACAACTCGCCCAGCTGATTGGGTGGAAAAAGCTGCTTGCCCGCCAGCAAAGATACTGGAGCACTATCAGCCTCTTACTGAAAGCAAACAAGTTTAGATGCATCCACATTTCAACGTCTGGCTTGAGCCAGAAATGGTTTTTTTTTTTTTTTTTTGATAGGATTGAGCCAGAAATGTTTTAAACATGTGAACCTTAAAGAACATATACCTGACTCTGAAAGCCGTCAGGATCATTTATAGACTGATCCATTAAGCGCTTAAGGGTACTGGTGCTAAATGCTATCTCCCCAGCGAGCATCTTGACCTGCTCAACAAGTAGGTCCATCTCATCTGAGATTGTGATCCCGCCCTACATTTCAATAAGAAAAGAAACCAGCAGTAATTAAGGATCCACCCTCATATACAAGTATTCAGTAAAAAATAGAACATTCTAGACCCCTCCAATCAACCAAATAAGAGCAATCAATGCATGCTCATCAATTTTCATACTAGTCAACAGCATTCATAGCATGGTAAGAGAGAATCAGAAATGAAATATAAAAGCAGCAAAGCATCATGCAAGCAAAATCATCGATGGAGTTCCACAGAAAATAAACTTCAAAAATACAATATGAATATTTTTGTAAGACTAATGCACATGGAACAGTATATATAATCATGCAAAAACGTTTCTTTCTGTTTATCTGGCTAACATATCTATCAGTCACAAGCACAAAATTGTAAGTATTAAAGTTAATAATTCTTTTTAAAAAAGGCAAGTTAATTCACAGCTCCATAGTCACCAGAATGAATTGTTTACCCAGCATACTTGAAGAAAGTTTCTCATCCAAAAAATATAAATAAAAACAGAGTAAAAATAAAAAGTGAAGATTTTGAAGCTAATGGTGATGTTAACCTGTAGCCAGCAAATGCACCGGAAGCAAAATAATGCTGTATCATATATTATGTAACAGCAAAAGATGTAAAAAAAAATATAAAAATAAAAACAAGCTTGAAAGCCTAGAACCACTAGCACTTGTAGTAATAAGGTCCACTCACTTGAGCAGATTCTGTTACAGTGCTGCTGGCAGTTGACTGATCTTCATTCCATTTGCTTGAGGATCTTCTATGTCGAGCCTCTAAAGGCTCTCCAGGAAGAGAAAGAGCTGAAGTTGGAGAATGCTTTTGGTTCTCAACTTCTCCAAGAAGAGGAGAAGCGTCATATAAAGCATCCGATTTCTGAGAATAGACAAAAAAATCCAGTATTAAATTATTTTTGTTTTCTATGTTGGGGTGCATTGTATCAAAATATTTCAATCAACATAACATGTTTTGAGATTTATAAAAGATGATACTTCTTTATCCCATCACTCAAATCAGGATCTCAATCACTCATATGAGAATGCTTCAAGTGGATAACATTTTTGGCAAAGTTCATAAACGAAGTGCTTATGTTAGATAATAACAACAAAATCAATAGCCAAATCTGTTGGGAAGAGACCCAACACAGTATATCAAGCTACTACTAAGTACTAACACTGCCCTGCACATTCAGCCTTTCTTCCAAGTGGAAAGAGAATAATAACATAAATATGTAAAACGCTTGCAAACAGACTCAAATCCAAATCTCTCAAAGTTTAACCTCAAATACAATGTTAGATAAGGACTAAACTTGAAAAACTAACAATGAATTTTAGGAGGGCCAGAATGTATCAAGCAGACACTACATATTTTAAAATATAACAGAAGCCCTTTCTTATCAAAATAGAGAATCAACTGGAATTTGGGTCAAAACGTAATAGACCTAATAAAAGGAATGGGCACACCTAGAAAAATAACAAATATAACTTGGGTCATTTGGCATAGCCACTTACGCATAAACTATACAGTATTTTATGAATGGGTAACTGAGATAATAGCATTGTTTTTATAAGATGAGCTAAACTATTGGGAAACACGGTTAACAAATCAAAAGAATTACTAAAGGGATGGCCGTTTGGCATCTGACTTGATAAATGCTTCTTCATTTGATGGTGTGACCCTCTTTTTTATTTAAAAAATAAATACTAGAACATGTAGATGATTATCATCAGGTAGCTCATTTTGCTGAGCCAACAGTCAAAGATTTCACAACTTTAGGGAAGAAAAAAATCAGTCATTTATTTTGGCGTAGCATTTCTAGTTTAATTATTATGTGCAATGAATTCTCTAAATACTGCTTCAGACTATAATTCTAGGAAACATAAACGTCCAAAAACAAGAAACTTACATCATCTTCACCAAGAGAATTACGATGTTGATGACCCATTGTATCACTCAAGCGCCCTGAGATTGTAGTCTTTGAAGAAACAAGTATGAGCTTGGTTAGTCTTTGGATTCTACTCATAAGAGCTGCTTTGGCTTCCTCTTCTTCCTCTAATCTTGATTGCATTTTAACTTGGCCCTCCTCTAACTGTCATGGGAACAGAGAATATACAACATAAAAAGGGGATTTCACACTTATAATTCAAAACATAGGCATAGATAATAACTACAACCAAACTTTTGACATCAAGGAACCTTTTGCCGCAAGCTTATAATCTCCTCGTGATTAATTCCAGCAAGCATTCCCTGCTTCAATTGATCGAGCTCTTCTTTGAGGCTTGAAATTTCTCTTTGATACTTTTTAATCAATGACTTCTCATCAATAATCTGGCACAACAAAATAATTCTAAATGTAATCAAATAAATGCTTCTGCTTGTGACATGGACATGAAAATCTCAGGTTGCTCAATAAAAAGCTTTAAAAGGTGCTAGATTTTAAAAATAAGGGTTTACTCACTCTATTGCGTGAAGCAAAAATTTCTACTCGCTTCGCTCTACTAGCGAACTTCACTGTATTGTGAGTTTCCTCCATATTACTTGAAGCAGGAGTAACCGTGCATATGAGCTGTAGAATATCCATGAATAAACATGCAAAGATGGATAAAACACTTCTCTGTATCTCTGTGATAAAACTTTGTCCAAAGAAATTCATGATTTTAGTATAAAGTTAACAGTGAACAAACAGTCCATCAAATTAAAAATAATAATGGAAATGGGAGGGCACATGTTGAATTCATAAGTCGTGAAACTTCCACACAAGAACTGACCAAGCACCATAATAGCTTTTCAAAGCAGCTGTAACCTATTGGTCCTCCAGACAACTTAAAGATTGATACCATGGCTGCTTGCCAATGAAGATAAAAGACACGTATAGTTCAGACGTGAGCGATTTTCCTACTCATAATAAGCAAGCATTCGGTCCACTATTTTTTATGACCAAAACAAAACCGCAATAACAATAGATTTTTCACTATAAAAACCTTTATCTGTCCAAAAAACTTACAGATACATGCCCGCGACCACTCAATGAGGACTGCAGAAGCCGAGTAAGCTTAGAATCACGATATGGAACATGAGATGCCTTTCCCTCACTCAATTTGCCAATAACCTAAAAGGCAAACACACAAAAAATCAGTATTTGACATGGACCATCAAGTGATTGTTGAAGCCATTGTTATTGATTATATCATATTCTAAACAAGCACAACATCTGTACTAAAGATTCTTCAATTTTTCAGGAAAAATAACTGCCAAATAATGATGACAACAGCCAGCGCAAGACACATAATTCTTCTCTAAAAAAGTGAGATTTGCATCAAAACGAAACTGTTCTGCAATTAAGAGTAAATCTTCCCACAACAATGAAAGTAGAACAGAAACAAAGATCTTAATGGATCATTACAATGCAAAATTACCAACTACATTCAATGTTAATTCTGATAAATAATTATAGATCTTGATAATATCCCAGCTTATAATTTAAATAATGAATGAAATGTCACTAAATAGGCAAAATAAACCCAAATATTCCATTGGACATTATATGCAAGAACCTACAGTTCCAAGAGTCAAAAGACTTTTGTTTATGTATGACCCTTCTTTTCTCCTCAATCCCGTTGTTTCTGTTTTTGAGCTCTCAGATCCTGCCAGATCAATCAAATTCTACAACGAAAAAGAAAGAAAAAGTAAGCAAGGCAGCAAAAATGCAAACAACATTTAGAAACAAAAAGGAAAGATTCATTTTCACGTACAAGTTGAGAAAATATTACTCCGTCATACTCATCACCATGGACACTGCTTTCAATCATCTGCAGGAAAGAAGAAATCAAATGTGGGTATATGCCACTCGGATAAAAGAGCAGGCAATTTAATCAAGGATTGCAGGGCGTCAAGGCAATGCCTAGGCGTTTTCCTTGCTAAGGCAAGGCGATGCTGGGCAAAATACAATACTTATTTGGAGGCCCCTGAAATTAATTTAATTTTTTTATAGTTGTCTGTCTGCCTATAATACTACTCACTGTCTGTCTACTACATCATAAGCATTAATATTAAAGCATCATTCTTAAAATAAAATCATTCTTCAAAAAAAAAAAAAAAAAGCTCCATACTTCAAAAGATAGTTTAAAAAAGAAAAAAAAAAAAGAAAAAAAGAATACTAACTTTAGACACTTTGAAAAATCAAATGAAGCATGCATGACCAAATACAAATGAATGAATATCCCAAGACGTATTACAACAACATGGCCTCAGTGCCAAATTAATTGGGATCAGCTACATGGATCAAACTCTTTCATTGTGCTCGATTTAGTGCAAATGATGGTGTGCTTTCCAAATCATTTAAATCCCTCCTAATCAATGTGTCTCAAGTTAGCTTTAGTCTATCCCTGCCTCATTAAATTTCTTCAATTTGTATTGAGTCGAGTTTTCTAGTGGGGCATTTGTAGGCCGTCATTGGAGGTGTCCAAACCACTGCAATCGCCTTTCCCTGATATTTGTGCCAATTGGTGCTACTCCTACATTTCTTTGAATTTTTATTTTTCTTATTTTATCCTTACGAGTTTTACCACACGTCCACTTAAGAATTCCTCATTTTTGCTACCTTTTATTTTATGTACTTATTGTTTCTTAACCGCCAAACATTCACTTCCATAAAGCATAGGTGTCATAATTGCGGTCCTATAAAATTTTTCTTTTAACTTGGTAGGAATATTTCAATCACATATCACACATGTTGCACTCCTCCATTTCTTTCATCCAGCTTGAATTCTGTGTGACATCATTCTCAATATTACCATCATTTTTTATGATTGATCATAGATATTTAAAGTGGTCCACCTTAGGAAATTCTACTTCCCTAATTTTACATCTCCATTATCTCGATGTCTAGTATTTCTAAACTCACAGTGCATGTATTCGGTCTTCGTCCTACTCAACTTAAAGCCTTTACATTCTAATGTACTCCTCCAAAGTTATTATTTCCTATTCACTTCATCTCTTGTTTCGTCTACTAAGATAATATCATCTGCAAATAACATACACCATGATATATCTTTTTGAATATCCAAGACTTACCATTACCATAAGAAATTCGACTTCAAAATATTCATTTAACAAACAAAATTTTACTTCGAGACCTTAAACTTTTTTAAGAAAAAAGCTCGCCATAAGAATTTAATTTCTTATGTTTTTTAAATTATTTACTTCTGTTTTTTAAAAGAAAAAAAAAAACTTCCGCAAGTCGGAGAGTCGTTGAAAACTTGTCGGAGTGTCGGAAGCTCGCCAGTGTCCTTGTCAGAGATCGAAAAATGGATGGTGGTGGGGCATAACAAATGGTGAGGTGGGGCATGGTTGTGAAAGTGGTGGGGACTAAGGTTAATAAAAGTTTAGTTAGACCTCCTTTGAGACTTTAAAAATGTGCTAAGAAACCCCTCATCGCCTAGGCCTTTTTGCCTAGAAACGCCTAGGCAACGCCTTGCAATCACTGAATTTAATGAAAGAAAAGCAATCAAGTTTCACATGATTAAAAGTAAAGATCTGGTGAAATAAGATATCATTCTTAAGCATACACACATGGAAATAAGAAGGCCTTTTCTAATGAGCACGCATGTTAGTCATTATTCGTTACAGATTATGTATTCCCTTGACTACTAATCCCTTAACTAAAATTGTAAAACACTGCAATGAACAATATGGAACAACCAGCTTAAAATGCACATACCAAAGTAAATATAGTGTGGCTTCGGCTACTGAACAAGTTAAAATTATTCGAACCCACATGGCGATGCTCTGTTATTGTCAATATTAGAAGTTAGAAATAAAGATAAATACTCAGCAATATTCCAAAAAGAAAAAATGACTATCGTAATAGTAACAGTAAAACCTTCTCCAGCAGCAATGAAGGAAAGAGCATGACCGGGAGACAAAACCACTTCTTCCTTTATGCCTTCAACGTAAGTTCCCTGTACCACTTTTAGTTGCATGATTAGCATCAGAAACAAAATGATAAGCAATCAATGCAGCCGTTTAATAACATCAGTATCAAGTAATAGGAATCAACTTTGATTAGGATATAAACAGAAAGACGTAATCAGAAACAAGAAATTGAAATAACAGAAAAACCAAAAGTAGAAAATGATATATTATTGGTGTATCTTTCACCAATTTCATTTAATTAAAATCTCAAACTAGCTAATGTGTTTTCAATTTCTTAATTCTTCCAAACTGCAAATCAAGCACCAAACTAACAAGACTCCTTAAAGTATGAATCTTCCATTTTAGATCAACTATAGGCTATAGCCCATCACAGTCTAGAATACAAATTGTGCACTAAAAATTAGCAAAAGCCCCCCTAGGTACAAATTCTTTCCATACACACTCCAAACTAGGCACCAATTTTTTTATCTCCTATGATCTGCACAAATACTTCCACCAAGTCATAGTGGTGGCGACAAAGATCAAAAGTGCTTCATGTAACTTACAGGCACAATATGTTACCTAGCCAATGTAGACATGGTACAAGGGAGTGCATTACTAAGGATCCAACTTGATCATTGACCAATATACATACTTTCTTTGACCTCATGCTCACTATTCTCCTCTTTTTGTCTCTTTCTTTTCATTTTTTTATTTTATTTTTAATATTGAAACACTATTTCGCCTAATCTTTCTCTTTGTCAATTTTTCCATCGAAGTTAATTAAGAAGGATTTAAAAAAATTTAGAGCACACAATCACATGCATCAAATCAAGCAGAATTGAACGGTTTGATCTATCATCCATATAGCCAACCCCAACTAATTTTGGATTGAGACTTTGTTGTTGTTTGTATACACGTGCGTTGTCACATGTAATTTCTCCAATAAGTTTTGTGTCTTCTTCATATGAAGATTCTTTGCGTGGGAACTTTAATAAGGGTCGGGCACATACTCAGTGTTTGATACAAGAACTAAGAAGTAAATACTTTGGATTAAATTGAAGGATCCACGCAACTGAGATGACAACATATTTCATGTTTGTGAGCTCACAGTAAAGTCAATAATGACAGGACCTTAACTACAACCAACAAATCATGCCATCAATAAAGCATGTAAAGACAACCCAACAAGATTTAAATTCGGCTCTTAAACCAATGAACCATGATTAGCTTTGAAGACAGAATCTTTCACTTATTTGGATCCCTTACAACCAAAACCTACTGGGCCATAAATAGACAACAGAATTCAATTTTCTAATTCGTCTAAACTTCTAAATAGACATTTAAAGGCTATAATTCTCAAAAAATCTGCAAATGAAATAATGTGTGCATTCAAACAATCTAGAACAAATGATCATACGATAAAATTCATGCACACAACACTAAAGGCATCAGGATTCAAATTAAGGGGAAAACATAGAAAAAATAATAAAAACGTTCAACGCTATGGCAGTCAATCGTAAGTTAAGCTTCAAACCTGTGCATCTTCTCTAACACGTAGGTTTTGCCCGGTGGGATCAAGCAAGTCATTTATCACCTGTAAAGAGAAAGCAAAGAATTTTCACTGAGAGTAATCTAAATACTGTATATAGTTCAAATTATCAATAACAATTTCCACAAATTACATACTCAAAGAAAAATAAATAATAATTGCGCTAAGTGAGAAATTTCACCAATTCAAAATGATAGGAAACACGAATAAGAAGCAGACACAGAAGCAACTTAAGGAGAGAAAGTAGATGGCAAACAGCATAAGTAGAGAGAATTAGAAACAAAATACTTAATTGAGTTAATTCCTCGTAATTACGACCTACCTCATTATAGATTTCAAGATATGACACACGAAGCAAAAATTCTCTCCCTGGAGTCTGCATGGAGTTCCACGTCATTAATTCATCATGACTAAATTTGGAATTTCACATACAACCTAAAAATTGTCAACTCACATCTTGGATAATGCTGAAAACATCTTTGATTGCCAAGGGTATGATTCCTGGAGAATTTTGATCTCCCTGCAAAGGATTAGTGTATTCAGATTGGAAACTAAATATATTATTAACCACTGTTAGTCACGGACTCGCATAAGTGAAGGATCAACTCAAGTTCTACGGAACAATGAGTCCAGTGCTCAGTATTCTTCATTTTGCATAAATTTAAGCAATAGATAATCAGAATAAAGTTTGCACTTTCTAATTCTCAAACCACTAGACTTTGGACCATTTATCAAAGAAAGCTACCAAATCATGACATATTTGTTTCACATATTGTCCAATGCGTAGAAAAATCAAAATGGTTCACCAAAATAAAGATATTTCATAGCAACATTCAATCATGTCGTTAAGAAATAATGCTCAAATATTTAAGTGAGTTCTGTGACTACTGCAACATCCATGTGATAAGTCTAACGAACTCACAGCCATTAGCTGCCTGGTTGGGACTGCATAAGCTTAATTCGTCCAGCCACAGGAAAAATCCCTTCACAAAAGATAATGAAACTGCATTTTCGAGGATTGTAACTTACATGCATGGTATGTGTCTTCCCACTGCTTGTAACTCCATAAGCAAAAACAGTCCCTTCATGCATAAAAAAGTTCAGGTTCGAGTAATGAACAATTCAATGCTATCAAATTTGCTCTCGAGAAAAGAAAAAATTCAATGCTATCAATTTAGTAAGTAATAATCAGACAACTAAATTTCTTAAAATTAATAATGATTGAGATAGTAATTTCACTTTCTATTTGAGCAGACAAACTAGGATGGTGACTTGAGATCATAGGTAAGAGATACTAACCATTAACTCCCTCCATCGCAGCCTTGACTACAGGTCTGGCAGCTACATCATACACTGTCTGCGAATTCGTCGAAGGGCCAAAGACCCTATCTGTAACAAAAGCAACCAGATAATCAAAGATTCAAAATAGAACAAGTTTCAGCTGACCTAATTAGGAAACAGCGAGATTATGCCGTACATAGCACGGGAAATATAGACAAATAAAACAACTGAATCCACAATTTGAATGTTTATCACTTGCATTGTAGGGATTATTGTTTCAATTATGAAGAGAATTCTGGATACAAGACAGTTTGTGAGTTGCATAAACAATTGACACATATATAATCATCTCAATTTACAGAAAATTGAACAGCATTGTTCAATTTCAATTGCCAAATTCAGAAACAATACCAAATGCATACGCGGTCGCCGGATTGTACTCGCTTCGCACAATCTTATCCCCATCGGCATACCAGGCAATCTCATCTCCTCGCTGAAATTCCCGCTCACTACAACCAAAGAAACCCCCAAACTCAATCCACCGATTCAACAACCACGCAATGCAACCCTAAATCGAAAACCTGAACTCAGATCTAGCACAATTCGACCGGATCTGCCAAACTCTCACCTCAGAGGCCTAAACCTAACAGTAACCGAAATGCTGTCCCCAGATCTCGAAGTATCGACGGTCTCCGCGCCAATGAGGTCCTCCGCGGACGGAAACGGCACCGGAGTGCGATTTCTGGAGCCGCGGTAGACGGAATCGATGCCGGTGCGGCTGCGGCTGGGAGTGATGGATTTGGTGGAGAATCCATTGGCGGAGGCGTAGAAGGAGGAGGCGGAAGAGGAGCAGGAGCGCGGCATGGCGGATCTCCCGTTCATTAACGAAGACGAAGCGGTGGAGGAATTCGAAGAGTACGGACTCGACGTCGGCTTACGGTATCCGAACGGAGAGCTGCTCCTCCCTCGCGAAGACGATGCCGCCATGGATGATCGATCGGAGAAGGAGCGGACGCAATTCGATCTGTTCGGTGAGGACGAAGGGAGAGAATGAACAGAGATCGAGTAGTTTCGTAAAGCGAATCTGTCAGAGCGAACGAGAGAGAGAGAGGGAGAGAGAGAGGTCACATGGTCGAAAAGTGAGAAGAACAACTGGGATTTCAGGTTTTGTTTCTTTAGCTCGACTGGGAAGCAGAGTTCCGAGGATGTGGAGGTGTGGTGTTGTGTTGTGTTGTGTTGTGTGGTGGAGGGAGGAGAGAGAGAGAGAGAGAGAGAGAGAGAGAGAGACTTGAGTGAGTCTTTTCTGTATTAAATTTTGGTCGTGAGTGTGTGTGAAGGTATTGGTTTCTTGTTTCTTAAGAGAGAGAGAGAGACAGACAGATTAGTGTGGTGACGTGGGGGGGGATGGGTGACGTGGCAGAGAATATTTGCCCGCGTTAAGCCAAAGTTTGAAAACTAAACACGAACGAGCGGGAATGACTGAGGAGTGAGGAGAGAGAATTGGAAGTTTTTACTGCCAAACTTCTCTATAATAAGTGTCAGTTTGGAGTGGATCGTACACACGTGTCGGTTCTGGCAAGGAAACAATTTGATACAGGACATAACGGGAATATTTTTCCGATCAACACTCATCTCGAGGTCAGTAACTTATTGGAGGCCGTGGGATGCGAATCAAACTCTTGTACATGTCTCGATGCATTTAGGAGTAAACCTTTTTTTTTTCTTCTCGTGACGTCATTAAAATTTGTGTTCTAACTTGAACTAATGCATGGATTAATAAATCTATTGCGCTGCTAAATCAAGCTTTCACGTCTTTGCACTCCGTAGCATGGTTGTCTTTCGTGACCGTCTTAGCTGCATCCTCCCTGAAATTAAGAGCTAAATGCACCGTGTGTGATCACAATATCGAAATATATGGCAACAAACTTAGTTAGCAGCAAAAAAAAAATAAAAGAAAGAAAATGCATGGGTCAAAACTCAACCGTCAACCTTGTTGATTAT
This sequence comes from Stephania cephalantha, assembly GCA_039657325.1. NCBI lineage: Eukaryota > Viridiplantae > Streptophyta > Magnoliopsida > Ranunculales > Menispermaceae > Stephania > Stephania cephalantha. The sequence continues at coordinate 4,793,530 of CM077567.1, read as the reverse complement.
TAATCCACGCTCAACATGTCATACATGGGAGATCCTAAGATCCAACTCAATTTGTTTAAACAACAATAATTCGAAACTAAAACCTTGCTTAAAGGGCACTGAATCTATTCACTCAAATAAGTTGATTATGATAGTTGGATTTTTTTATGACAATCATTGAATATATTTTTTTCTATTTACTTTGAATTAAATATAAAATTTGTTAATCATTGTATCCAATGGAACATGACTAGAGATATAATCAATTGCTATGATAAAAGTAGATTCATTCGTTAATCCTAACTGTTTACTGCAATATTGAAACAATATGGCAATAAGCAACAGTTCTCTTACAAATAGTTAGAATACTAAAATATTATTTTATCATACATAAATATTGAAAAAATAAAATAAAATTGGGCCGAGCTCAACAATGAGTTTTAACTTTTAAGGTCAGCACTAATTAATCCCAATACTGCAAAAAATAATGGATTAGAAACGAGATTTCTCATCGCTAATCATGTATTTCCCATCGCTATATTGAAATAGCGACGACTGTCATAAATAGCGACGGATTAGCAACAGATCCCCGTCGCTATTTTTTGACCGATTAACAAAAAAAAAATTGTTTTTAAAAAATAGTATTAATTTAAAAATAAAAAATTCAAAAAAATCAAATACAACAATAAACAATGAATATACTGTAAAAAATCAACAAATCGAAAAAAAAAAAAAAAGCAAAACAAGTTATATAATTATCAACAACAACAATGAATACACTGTAAAAAGACAATGAGTGCAAAAACAAAAAACCAAAGAAAAGTTTAAACTTAAAAAAAAATCAAAACAACTAATCTTAATTTTACACAAAAAATAAAATATAAAATAAGTTATATATATTGATAGGTTTGGTGAGAGAGGGTGTGGCCAGCGTGATGGTGGCGGGGGCGGAGGCGAGGCAGAGGAGGTGAAGACGGAGGCGGAGGAGGAGGCGAGGAGGCTAATCGAGAGAAGTGATAGGGGGGGCGACACCAGCGAGAGAACAGGAGAAGGCAGCGACGGCTAAGAGAGCAAAGCCGAGTGATAGCGGCGGGGTGGCATCGGCAATGGCACCAGCGAGAGCGGGGTGGATTGTAACGGCTCATTTTTCAAATGGACCGCCACGGGGGCCGATGCGGACCCGTAACCTGGCCTACCAGCGCCAGTTGTGTCCCACATGCCTACTCATCCACCATATAATCATTATTAATCTCTAATTACAACAATTTATTGTTTAAATCGTTACGGAACTCAAGTCATCTGCTAATATCATTTTAAACCCAAATAAATCACAGCGGAAGTCTTTAAACATGACAAACAATATATCAAACATTAAAGTCATGCAATTAACTCTGATACCGAATGTGGAAAACCTGTATAACATCATCAATGTATCATCGTATCAAGAATATAAAGTCTTGTGGTGTCTCACAATCCCAAATCCCAAAATAGATAATATATATATATATATATATATATATATATATATATATATATATATATACATACGTACAAGTCTGGCTAAATGTATCTGAATCACAAATATTTCAGTATTTTGCCATTGCCCCGGCTCGTACTAGGATCAGCACTCAATCCATCACAAAAAGACAGATGACGAGTCCAGAATGAGTATTCACAAAGAAATTAAGTGAGTAATACTGAAAGTAAATACTAGAATTTAAAGAAAACTATTAAATAAACATGCGAAAATAAAATATACAGGCAACTGTGCTCATCGCATGCATATGCAATAGTGGAAGCTCAATGTGTGTGTTCCTAGAGCCTAGGGTTAGATTAGCGCCATACTTCGGCTTCCCAACAGACTATTGTCAGCGAGTAGCACTCAAGCAAGGCAAGTATCTGAATGCGCTAGGTGATCAGCGTGAGACCTACGACGCACCCACACGTGCCCGTCACAACTCTCGGGTAGCCATATTCACCGAGACGGCACACGTGCTATGCCCTAGTGGACGTACACACTGAAATGACACGGAGTGAGAGCCTCAACGTTCATCCATTATACCACTCTAGGAATAGAATAATGAAAAACAGAATATGAATTCGAAAGCAAAATAAAGTACTACTCAAGAAATTTCAGTTGGGATACTACACACCTTACACCGTACTCTGTGCCCCGTCAATCACCCGCTGTCCGACTCCGCCTAGTCCCAAATATACCAAATTACCGCCCGAAATGACCCATTTCCAATTATAATTGATTTTTAGTCAATTGTATGTGTTTTAAGTCATTTAACAAAAATTATGTCAAAACTCCAGGATCTAGCGCGCTAGGTCTGGGAATTAGCGCACTAAATTCTCAGACAGTTATATGTTCTTCGTCAGGAAGAACATTAGCGCGCTAATTTCTAGCCTAGCACGCTAATTGACATCTAGCAGCGCTAGATGTCATTAGCGCTAATCGCGTTCGGACATGACAAACAAGTGAAAAATACAACCTCACCAAACCAACAACATCCACAACACTAACAACACAACTTCAAAGCACTAAATACGCGTCAAAACAACAACCCAACAACCTCCAAATCTTCACTAACATCTCTAAAATTAAGATAAAAAATAGAGAAAGTTGTGGTGTTTGTGGTTCTCACATTGATTTTGATGTTCTTACCCCTCCAAGCTCCTTGAATCACCACTTTGATCTCCAAAACCTTTGTTTCTTGTCTCCAAACTCGGATAAGAAGGATAAGAGAGAGAAAAGGTGGTGGAAAATAAGTCAAGTTTGACTTATATAGATGACATGCATCTCATCTCACTTACACATCCCAAGGCCATCAAATGAACCTTATTTGCTCCACTTCCAACCTCTAATGACTCAAATTGTGACTCTGATGGCACACTCACCCTTGTGTTTAACTCAAGAAGTGGTGTTTCGGGTGTTCCGACGCTCGGTTTCGCGTCCCGAACCTCGGCATACGCGTACTATCATGTTACTAACAACCAAATATACATTCCATAGTATTATTTAACCCATTTTATTCATTTATGTGTGTATTATTTCCCCCGGCCTAGTGTTAAGTCGGTTAGACTACCTGGTACCCGCGTCGACACACATATCGAAGTGAATACGTAACACACAATCTCGCACGTCAAATGACCTATAATTACACACATTACGATGTGGTTTAATCTATTTTAACGTACACATCGTAATTTAGACAAATCAGCATACAAAAACAACTATTTACTTAGCTTCAAGCGCGCATTATCCTAGTTGCGGGTCTCACGAGCATCTGAGCTGTCAACCACGTCTGCAACCACGTCATAAATAACGACAAATTAAATTCAGGCCGTTACATGGATGGAGAGTGAGAAGAGAAGGAGGGGCGGAGAGATTGGTTTTGGGAGTGAGAAGATTTTTTGGAGTATATAAGTGGGAGAGATTAGGGTTTGGCTGTCTAAGAGAGTAAGAGTGGGCCCCACTGCCACGTGGCGAAAAAAAAATCATTTTTGGTGGAAATTTTTCCGCTTAACGACCCCGTCGCTAATACGGTCAATGGGTCAACGACTGCCCCCTATCGCCAATCCCTCGCAATTTAGCGACGGGAAATAGCCCGTCGCTATTTTTACCCATTTTTTGTAGTGAACCCAATCTCGATCCAAAGCTTAATTAAGGCATGTTTGGTTCAAGAATTAGTGAATCCTTCTATATTTGCTTGCTTAACACAAGTCACATCTTAGCTTCATCTTTTGTTTGCATCTACACAAAATTGCATTAGGTTAGATTTTTTGTTGGACAGTTATGCCCATTCCACATCATCTCCATCTTTGTCGATCTTTTTTTGGCAGGGAGAGTCAAAGTCGTATTTTTTTACCCTTTTAAATTAGGTTTATCTAAAGATAGGAGGAGGTGTGTCTTTTGATAAGAAGGAATTGGAGTGTTTAAATAAGACTAAGTGCTAGCTAGCTAACACCCGAACCAAACACCAATCTCAAACTTAAGCGAGTCTTAGCTATGCTTACGCTGGAAACAAACGGGCCCTTAGTAGGTAAAAATGAACTTAACTGGCACAATTAATTCCACTTGGAAGCAGCGAATCGCAAACTTAGCTGCGGAAGCGAACGTTATTTAGAGAAAGAAAGAGATGCCCACCACGTGAATGCTGTTTCCACAAATTTACTTTACAATTGGAAGTGAAGGACTCGAGGGTCCGTCTCTGCAGCTCATCGTCTGCGTCTCGATGACTACTAAATAAAGAAGCCTCGTTGCCTGTCAGTCCCATTTTTGTCCTCTTATTAATTGCTTTTCATATATCCACAATCGTCGATCAACGCCATGCATTGATCACTAATTAATTAGCCATCTCTGATCGAATTGGTTCTTGCTATTTAAGGGTCTCAAATGTTTAAAATACAAATAGTTTGTTAGCATTATATAATGAATGGTCCACAAGATTTTATTACGTGAAGAGTGAAGAGTGAAGACGGTCTTTTAATTAATCGCACATGCTACGCCATTACTACTCTTCCCGCGGGTGGCCCTCCCTAGTCCCTACCCTTCAAAAGATTGTGTTGCGTATTATTGAGCGGAAGCGCCAATAATAGATGTTGTGGTTGGGGCAATGGGTCCGAACGCTTCGGAACGTACGTGCATGCTGCATGCGCGTCGTCCTGATCTTCGGCCGAACCTTTTGCGCGGGGTTTGGTCGGATGTGTCATTTGCCCTTTCGCTTCGACAATTGGACCATTTTTGTATCGATGGGCCGGGCCGTGGCTACGTACAAAGAATCAAAGGCCTTATGTTTAAATGTCACGCGTGACAGATGTCAAAAATATCTCGACACTATTTGGAGGAGATCAAAACTTTAAATTACACAGTTATACTAACGTGGGACTATATTTCAGCCTTTATGATCCTAACAATGCGTTTTGTTTCGATTGAATCATCAACTCTGATATCATTTTATTAAGCCCATAGTGGCTTTAATATATATATATTTATTGGTTTGATTTTATGATTTTTTTGTGACATATTTTTAACAAAAAAAGTCACACATTCCATACATGTCCATCAAAAAAACATGTATCTATACATGAGTATCCATAAAAAACACAATGAAATACATGAAATCAATCGAAATCATGAATCTAATTAAGTTCATTTCAAAACTCAAAACACGAAAAGACTTCAACTCTATTTTATTTCATTCTAAGCTTGAACCGCAGTTTCTTATAAATGAAACCACCACCAAACATATTTTTTAAATCGCCCCCCAAACCGCTAATTTAAAAAATCAAATCAAACAATGCGTTCATGTTCATGTTTTCCAAACCGCTAGTTTAAAAAATCAAATCAAACAATGCGATTTGAACGATTCGAACGATTTTGCAAAAATTACTGCACGATTTTGCAAAAATTACTGCCAACCGATACTAACGACTAATGAAGAAGTCATTTAAAAAAAAATAAAAAATTGTGCAAAATGGATGTCGTAGGTGATGTTAAAATATAAATAAAAATCATAATAAATTGAAATTAAACCATAATATTTCAAATTTTCAAAAAGAAAACCATTCAAAAGACCAACTATATAAAAAGAGAAGATGTGAGTTCGGTTCGGGGTCAACTCAACAACCTGTTGCAGGCAAGTCCAAATTCGAACCAGGTGGTGGGGCCCACCCCTACTTTCAACTCCTACATCTAAAGAAGAAGAAAAAAAAAAAAAGAAAGAAAAAGAGAGGAAATACAACAGACGCCCCCAAAAACGTATACGTACAGCCAACTCAACACACATGCACGTAACCACCCACGACCACTTCAGTATTAGTAATAATAGCAAATTCTCTGGACAGTCAAGTCAAGAGAGTGACGTGATTGCTTGAGCGAGCGCGTTGTTTCCACAGTGACCGATGGTCATGATTATGATGATTTTAGGTTTTGTATCTAAGCGAGCTCACTGCCTTCCCAACCACGCACTGCTCCACCACCTTGGTTGACCCATCACGGCTTGGTTTGAAGTACACGGGAAGGTACTCATCAGTCGTGCAAGGGAACACTGTGCTCCTGAAATGCTCTATCATCGCATCCTTTCCCTATATACGTACACATGCAAATCAAATTAATTATAAGCTAGGTAGCTATACCTAAGTATATATATATATATATATATATATATATATGTACAACTATTATTATACATAACCATTAATTATATGTTACATGTAACATGTATCTATGGTGCGCACCTGGATACGGGCGTACGTGACCTCGCATATCTTTTTAGAGTTGTGAAGGTCCCATTTGTAATTGGTGAAAAAGAGACGGAAACTCCAAGCAGCAGTAGGGGTGGTGAAGTTCACAAAGGCGTACCCCTTGTTAGCCTTGCTCCTGATTATAATATATACAAGTTTGTACACATAAAAGTATTAATTATAAATTAAAGACAATAAATCTATGTCCATAAGTTTGTATAAACATGGTTATGATGCATGTGAAGTACAAACGAGAGAGCAATTAAGTGTACCAGAAGTCAATAGGGAGGTAGAGGAAATCATATGCAGTGGTACTAATGGCATGTACTCCTCGTTGATTCTCACTTCGGCAATAGTCGTCCATTATTTCCAACAATGTTTCTCTACTACAAACAAAGATAAACTCATATCAAAACAATTATGGAAAGAAATATTTAAGATCATTCAACAGATTCATTATATATGGGCGATGGGCACTAAAATAACAATTAGCTACATACCTATACATATAATAATAACCAAAAAAAGCTACATTACAATTTCAATTTCATATAAATACTGAATGAACCTGAAAAAAAAAAAGCCTATTAAGTTAATCAATTAATCAAGAAGTGCAAAACTAAAATTATCATGAAGTGATCACCATGTCATAATTAGCTGTTTATTTTCATAAAATTATAATTAATTTGCTATATAAGGTTAAATGTAAAGCACAAGATGTCATGTATTTACTGGTACTAATTACATAGCCAATGAAGTACGCTATTCAATGTGCAAAAGCAAATGCAAAATAAGCAAAGACGGCTACGCAACACCTCAAAAAGGAAAAGAGTTGATGTTACACCAAAATAGAAATCCAAGGAAATTGCGAATATGTGGTCAACGACCAAAAGAGTGAAAACCAAAAGGTGATGAAGAGCAAGTCCGGGCACCGAGAGAACATGTAGCCAAACACACCATAAAGGTGAAAAATGGATGACTAGCTAGATAGCAGAGTGACAACTTTCCTCAAACAGATCAACAAAAGACTTTTCATCAGTTTTCATGCATGCAACAATATCTAGTACTTTGAGTCATGAGACACCCCAAAATTCTACCTGAGTAAATTACCTATATAAGGTGCACAAATTTTAGCTTTATAACAAACTGACAAACCAACCGTTTTTTTTTTTTTTCGCAAAGGAGTCTCAGTCCTTTAATTAAGGACCATGACCATCTGTGTCTTTTAACTCTAAAGGCATGTAATTGTGGATAAGAATAAACCAAAGTAAAAAAGAAAGAAAGAATAGAATATGGATTTGACAGCCCTAATGAGAGGAAGATCGTACTCATCACAGAGATTTTTGGGCAGCCAAAATCACAGCTACGGGACCACCCCACGTCATATCACGACACACGCTAGTACTAGTAAAAATCAAACCATGAACTAAAGTATAGTAAAACGAATTAATTACACTACAAATCTATACGTACGTGAATCTGTTGGGGATGTTCTTGATCATAACAGTGGTCTTGGTGCACCGAGCAGGCTCCTCCGACTCGAACCCATGGCTCGCTGCTGGCTCGGACCCATCAGGCCCATCATGGCTCATCGTCACCGACTTAGCTTTCCAAACCGTTCTTCTACCATCTCGAACCCTAGGAAACCCTGACCTCAACATTGTATGAGTGGCGGCCGCGGCCTGACCCCCACCACATATGATATCATTTTTCGTCACCATGGACTGCTCTTCGTGAGCCGGTTCATTAGCTGTACCAGGCCCACCAGGTCCACCGCAGTGGCTATCGAGTTCAGAGATCGAAATGGACGGTTGAGATGAAGAGTGATCCGTGAGAAGCGGAGGAGATGGGAAGAAGAAGTACAAGTAGACAGTAGTACCGGAAATGTAATAAGTTGATATGGTAGGGTGGTTATAATAAGTTGCATAAGGCGAGTAGTACAAGTAGTAATAGTAGTAGATGTAAGGGTTGTTGTTATAAGGGTTTGCGAGATTATGATCGTCGCAGCTCATATAGGCAGCCATGCATGAAAGGCCTGAATTCCTCATCAATAAGCCGAAGACGCGCGATGAGGAAGTGTATGTACATGTGCCTTTATATAGCGACATTCAATTCTTTTCGAGCATCAAATGCGACACCAAGACACACAAGTCCACTTCTATGTCGTTAGATTTTCCTAGAGCCATGTAAGTTTATTTAGGGACTTGCGATTATTTGGTGGCACATCCTATGCTAGTACCTATATATGATCGATTGCGAAGCGCATATATATATGTACAGGGCACATGTGCATCGAGATGTGTAATGGGAGAGTACAAAGCTTGAAATGGAAGGACACGTGCGTGGGGCTTCAAATGGACGTGTTGCGTTGCTAAGTGTACGTGGGATGATAGTGTGCTTGTAGGTGTATTTTGGGATGAAATGTGAACCGTAGGATGGGTTGGAATGATTTTTGTTGTATGTTTTGAGTGACAAGAGGAGAGCCATATACAGGTAGAAGAAAAGACGTTTTCATCATTAGATTACACTTCATTAATGGTAAGATTTTATAGAAGAGATTTTAACGTGTTTTCTATGTCTCTTGTCTTTCAAGCCAATTATAATACATTTAAAAAATAAAATTGTATTTTAAGGTAGTGCTAAAGAGTCCGGACTTAAAAATCTAAAAAGACTACAATTCTCACCATTCAAATTTAAAACCTCTTCTTCAATCCACTTACACTACCGCGGTCACAACTGCTGTCGCGCGCGACCAGTGCTTGTCGCGGACTAGGGCTTGGTCGAGGCGGCAGTCGCCGTTGAGGACCTTGACGGCGGTGTAGTTGATGCAGTTTTCGAGGCCGAGGAGGAGGTCGAGGTTGCGGAGACCGATGTCGGCATCGATGGCGACGGCTGAGAAGCCAAGCGGGCGAGGGAGACTCCTATGTTGGCGGCGGTGGTGGTCGTGCCGACTTCGCCTTTGCCCGACGTGATGATCACCACGCGTGGGGTGTCGCCGGAGAGTTGGGGCTTTCGATTCCATTGGAGCACTGCCGAGACTGGTTTGGATGAGTGTTTGGAGTGTTTGGAGGGATTTAGGGTTTTGGGTATTGTGGAGTTGAGTTGAAGAGAAAAGAGAGAGATGAAAGAGAGCAGAGAGAGAAAATGGAGAGAGATGATAGAGAGGAGAGAGAAAAATAGAGGGATGAGAGAGAGAATAGAGAGTGAGAGAGAGAAGAGAGAGGTCGCCGACAATGGTGAAATGTGGTCGGCGGCTGTGAGTAGTTGTGGCGGTGGAAGTGGATGATTAAGGTCAATATGTTGATATGTGTCGGGGTTAAAGACGAGGGTAATTATGTCTTTTGATTTAGCAGTATATTTTAAACTACAAGTAAAAACTTTTCGAGTACGGACTCAAATAGTCCAAATAGATTTTTTTGTATTAGAATTCATTTTCTTATACGAGTATTTAACATTTAAGTCTCGGTATCTAGTATCTCTATTTAAAGTGCATACTACACAAATTATCAAATGATATTGTTTTTTCATCGAAATGCCTAGCTCTTTATTGACAATTATCGAAATGCCTCTTAAATACATAAAAGTAATTATGGTGCTTCTACAATGAAACTCAATTGCATAGCATTTATTACACATTTAATATATTTTACATTAAATAAACTACATCAATCACCATTAGATTGAAATCTCATAGTAATCAAATTGTGAGATATGTAGTACCCATGATATGAGTATATATTTGAACTCCATTGTAGAAACACCTAAGTAATTAATGCTATATATGAGAAATTATATAATATGATCCAAATATATGCTTATGCTATGTGAACCTCTCAAAATGTGTTGTGCATTTATTACTTATAGATTAATATATTGGATTATAATCAAATGGTTGCAAATGTAGTTCTCATAACATGAATATTTTTGTGGTTCCTATGGTAGTATGTATCCAATACTCAATTAATTAATATAAAAAACTTAACAAGAACACTAATATAATATAATAAAATCACAAAAAGAAATAGGTGCATGCATAGAGATAAAATTACTAGTACCGAGGTGACCTTAACTTGGTCTCTACCTAGTTCATAATTTATAGGCTCTTGTCATCTTGTAGATAATTAAAAATATAAGAGTTTAATACATTGATATTGAAAATACACTTAATTAAATGATTATGATAATAGTTATATATTCCCCCATGTTAAAAATATCAATTTCTCTAATAAAAACTTTTCGATTAAAATTATAAATAATTTTCAAAATTCGAGAGTATATTTATTATTTTTCACCAATTATACCTTTATACAATTCAAATATTTATGATTCTTTAATTCTTTAATTCATTAATGTCAAAGGGCGTGTATGTAAATTACGGGCTCTCTTAATTTTTGTGCCCTTACCTTAACGGAGGGAGTAATAAATAAAGTAGCATAATTTTTTATTGTAACTTATTATGTGTCTAATTTACCAACTTTAATAAATATCTTACTCACATGTCAATGACTCTCAATATGTTCAATAAAAATATTATTAATTATCGATTAATGACATTTCTTTTTTTGTTTTAACTAAACAAATTTCATTGATAAGAGCTCGCTATTACAAAATTACAACAATGCATGAACTACCATTGGAGCTACTTTCCAAAACATGGGACTAACGTGACGTCGCGAAAGCTTCACAAAACTATGAGCAACCTCATTCGCTTGTTTATTGATACAATAAACCTTCCATCTCGAGTGCGCCAACATCAGATTTCTGCAGTCATTAAGAAGTTGGCCAAGTTTTGATTTGTTGACCTCATCGTTATTGAGGCATTGAACAACCAACGGAGCATCAATTTCAAAAATAACTTCATCTCTTTCCATCCCTTGGATCCATATCAATTAATGACATTTCTTTTTCACACCCTAACAATAATTTTTTTTTTAATTTTTTTTGAAGTATACAATCTCTTAGAATTGCGAAATTATATAGGGTATACTATTAGCTTTCATAAATCATAAAAAGAAAAAGAAAACTACTATAAAACAAGCTTGTGACTTGACTGAACCACAGAAAATAAATTACTGCCAAGCTGAAGCCAAAGTAAGGATTTGGAACCGCGGTGACAAAAAATCTATAAGAAATTCGAGGTGGGTGTGTGAGGGGGGGCGTTGCGAGAATCGAACTCGCGACCTCTCGCACCCGAAGCGAGAATCATACCACTAGACCAAACGCCCGTCTCTGTCGTTCTCAAATCACATCTCTCTCGAATCGGATTAATCAGCAATGGCGACATTGCTTCTCCAAACCCTAGTTTTCAGAATCTCGTCTTCATCATCTTCTTCTTCGTCGCTCCTAAAACCCCTCTCAATAACTTCGCTTCACATCCCTAAATTCTCCAGTTCGAAGTTTTCTGCTCAGAATCGGTTGTTCTGCAACTCTTCTCCTTCGCCTTCCTATTCTCTAACATACGCGCAAGATGAGGGCTCGATTGGGGAAGAGAGAGACTCGGACGAAGGCGTAGTCGAAAATGAAGAACGCGCGAGTAGTAGTAGTTATGGTACTGGTAATTACAAGTTGGCGGGGAAGCCGAGCTTGAGCGTGAAAGAAAAGAAGGAACTTGCGTCGTACGCGCACAGTTTGGGGAAGAAGCTGAAATCCCAACAAGTGGGGAAGTCGGGCGTCACTGCCTCCGTCGCTGCTTCATTCGTTGAAAACCTTGAATCCAACGAGCTCCTCAAGGTACTACTCTCTTTGCTTCTATGTTTAACTGATTCCAGCTCGTGATTACTCCTCAAAAAGTCCTAATTTTACAAATGGTGAGTTTTTGGTTTGATTCCAAGTTTAGGGTTTAGGGTAATAATCTGGTGCGATTCATGCTGTTAAACTGTTTTCAGTTTGTGAGTAGTGGTTTGGCCTACCGTTGGTTGATTAGCTATATAGAATTTGAAAAAAAAAAAAAAAAAAAAAAAAAAAAAAAAAAAAAAACTGTGATTGGATTAGAATTCTTGTGCATTGAAGAAATTCGACGATGGTCTGAAACTAACTTGGGGGAAAACTCGTAAAGATAGAATAAGAAATATAGAAATTCAAAGACAAGTAGGAGTAGCACCAATTGATACAAAGATTAGGGAAGGGCGGTTGCGGTGGTTTGGTCACCTGCAAAGACGGCCTATAAATGCCCCAACTAGAAAACTTGACTCAATAGAAACTGTAAAAATTCGACAAGGTAGGGGCAGACCAAAGTTAACATGAGATGCATTAATTATGAGGGATTTGAATGGTTTGAAAAGCTCACCATCAATTGCACTTAATCGAGCACAATGGAAAAGTTTGATCCACGCTGCTGACCCCAGTTAATTTGGGACTGAGGCTATGTTGTTGTTGTTGTTCTCTGAAACTAACTTGGGACGCATTGATTACGAATTTAGGAGGGATTTAAAGGATTTGGACGACATCCCAATGATCCCATCAACTGCACTAAATCAAGCACAATGGAAGAGTTTTGATCCATGTAGTGAACCTAAACTAAGTGCAGACTCGCTAGCGATGATTCTTGGAAACTGCATTGGTGCATACTTATAAGTTAAGGAGGATTGAGATGAATATGATAGTTAGGAGCTCTAGCCTGCGAAAGCAATTCTGTGTAGAGGCATGGGATTTTCTGGTGGGCATCATCAGATTCAGTATTGAAATGTTTTCAAGAGACTAGTAGAATCACTGCTTTGGTGTGATTGGAATTTGTTCATTTGATAATTCCTCTTTCAATCAATGTTGAGATATTTCGGGAAAGGCCGAATGAGAGTTTTGAGTGTCTAATCAAGTAGAGAGATCCTACATGAATGAGCTTCTTTGTTTCTTGTAGGAGAGGAAGCGTTCCTTCATTTTATTAGAAATAGTAACAGGGTAGATCAGAATGGTCTTAAAAAGTGTTGTCAAGGCATTTTTTTCCCATTTTTTCCCATTCAAATTGCCTAATCTGTTTTGGTACTGTTGTTTTTTCTACCGAATTTTTTAATTTTGATCGAAGTGACCAGTGGGTATTGTTCCATGGTATAAAGGGCATCATATTAGTAGGCCACGTTGGATATCTAACCGTTAAAATCATTCGAAACTGATTTAGCGAGTCTTAAGTCTATTCTAGAAAGAAAATAGATTTCTTTCCTGCTTCGTGCTTTACTTTCACTATCACTACATTGCTTTAGTTACCATCACGTGTTGCGTGCATCTTAGAAGCTAGAACACAAAAAATTAGTGAAGAAGAGGGAAGTACATAGCAAAAGCAAGAGAATAAGAAAAATTTTGAGATAGAAGAGAGACTAGAGATTCGAGAGAACAAGAGGGAGAAGAAGATAGGCCGCTCATAATTGTTTTCTTCTCTCTCGAGTCTTGATATTATCCAGTTACAAATATATACAAGTTAGTTGTAACTTACTAGAGTACAATGGAAGTGTTTGATCTATGTAGCCGACCCATCTAATTTGTGATTGAGTCTTTGTTGTCTAAGTAACTACCTACCATGGACTACTACTATATATGTTTACATTATGCTTGTTGCATCAATTAAAAGCATTAATCTAGTCTGCTAATCTGATATATGTTCAAAATGTGGGAGCAGCTTAAAGTACATAACAACTGTCCCGGGGAGTTTGTCGATGTGGTAAAACAATTGGAGGATGCCACTGGATCAGTGGCTGTTTTTCAGATTGGACGTTCGGTAATTCTTTACAGGCCCAGCCTCTCTAAGCTAGAAGCTAAAAGGAAGAAGGAGCAAAATCAAAGAGTTGTAAGAAAAGGATTTAGGGTGAAATCTGCAGAACCAGTAGGAGATGTATAATCTCAACTCTCCTTTGATTTCTTCTTCATGAAATTTCGCATGCCATGACTAACCCCTAAATATTGTGTTGAGCAGTTGCAGAGGAGAGAACAAGTATCAAGAGTTTCTGGACGTGGGCGCAGGGGGAGTAGCCGTCGTGCAGCACCTGTTCTTGTTTCAGACCCATCTACTTGAAGCAGTCGCAAAATCGTACCGCATATCTTTCTCCCATCTACAAACCCCCAAGGTTCTCTTCGGAATATTTGCAGCCCCAAAGTAGCGAAGCAATGTAGGTTTCATTCATTACTTTGAAGTTCATGAAAAGTTCTTTTGTGCCACTAATTGTATAATGGGAGGATTATCGACTAGAATCGACGTTGAAACTTGAAAGTAGTCCTCAGTAGCTTCTCTTATGTAATTGAGTTGAGTTTTTAAAGAGCAGAAATAACGTCGATGGTAGACCTCAATCGGGCATATAAAAACTTGTATGTGCTGCAAACTGTTGGAAGAAACTTTTGTTGCAGACCAGTCTTGATTTGCTTCATATGGTAATGAAGTTTGAAGATGAAGGTTTTGTATATTTTCACTTTTAAAAGAAAAAAAAAATTCATATCCCGCGTTTTAATTTCCAAGTTGCATAATCTTCCTGGTGTGTTGCACTTAGTCGAGCACAATGGAAAAATTTGATTTATGTAGCGGACCTTAATTAATTTGGAAATGAAGCTACGTTTTTGTTGTTGTTGTTGTTGTTGTTGTTGTTGTATCAGCTTTATGGGTTCAGGTATGGTGATGTGATGTGTGATATGACAAGTACATATCATATTATCCCATATACACGCGTTACGCGCACACCGCGACGTCGTACACTCTCGTCACTATACGCGCACAACGCGACTAAGCGCAATTCTCAATTAAGCGGCGCGAACTATTAAATAATAGTAAAATAAATAAACACTCGCCGCACAAAAATAACATATTTCACTTCATTAGACGTGCCATAGACTTTTTCGCGCCGTCCACGTGGGTTTAAGCTTAGGTTCTTAATCTGTAATTTGTCAGTTAATCGGGATTAATTAAAGTGGGCCGTTATAGTTGACGTTGCATCCAACTCTAAAACGACCTCCAAAACACTCATATATCATTCCCGAACCTAGTAGAAGTGATATAGATGCCAAAATGAAAGGAGTATGGTGGGGTAGACTGACTAGTGTTTGGGGTGTTTTCATTGGGACCTGGGTGGAGTTTAGAAAACGGGGTTTATAACTTAATATTCAATAGAGGGAGAGGTATTTAGAGGATATGTTTTTTTTTTTTTTTAAAAAAAAACACACTTGTGTATGTTCATAATTTTTTTTAAGAAATAATTTGTTTAATCATCAATAGCTCT
This sequence comes from Stephania cephalantha, assembly GCA_039657325.1. Classification (NCBI taxonomy): domain Eukaryota; kingdom Viridiplantae; phylum Streptophyta; class Magnoliopsida; order Ranunculales; family Menispermaceae; genus Stephania; species Stephania cephalantha. The sequence goes on along the minus strand of CM077567.1, from coordinate 4,778,111 downwards.
TAATACATTGAATTCATGACGAGACATAAAATCAATCACTGAAGCAAATTGATTTGCTAATCTTAATTGTTTAAAAGAGCATTCAACCGCTATATATAAAGTTGGTTATCAATAATTGCGATTGTAAAAATAAAATAATTTTACAATTACTGACTACTCTCTTGATAAATGTCTAGAACACAACAGTGCATAAATATAGAACAAAGAATAAAACTTCAGACAAAGGAAGTAAACACGAAACTTCTGACGAGAGAAGATAATCTAAACTTTTAGACTAGGGAAAAAACAACTACTTATGAAAAAAAAAGCCTAATGCAAAGTATCAACCCCATAAACGCAAATTAACACAAAGTCTTTCAGAAGGATGCAGATACAGAGGAGTGACTGTTGCTAATAATGAATGTAATGGCCGCAACGAGGATGAACCTAATCATCTAAACAAATTCAAAGGTTATTTGATAGAAAAAAGGTAAAAAAAGTTATTGGAACCATCACCAATACCAATCAGAAGAGATGAGCGATGACAGTTTTGAAGGGTGAATCGACGAGAGAATCAAGAAAAAGGATTAGGGGTTTGCTAAACAATTTAAATTTAAAAAGGGTATGACTGAGTAAATAAACTCGTAAAAAATCGAATTCCATTAAGCCGATCCCAAATATTATTACTAAGTATCTACGTACATTTGGTATTTGGTAGGCACATATATTATGCAATAATAATAATAATGCGCTTGGAGCCGCAACAACCAAAAATGGCCATCCGTGGAAGTAGTGAAGTGATGTGAAAGAATAATTTTGGAAAAAAAAAAAAAAAAAACACGTAATCTAAAAGAGGCCCCCCCCCCATGGACGACTTTGGAAGACACGACACGTGCAGGCAGGTCAGGCCCTCCTGTAAATAGTGTGTAATTACATCGGTGTCCCTCGCGCGCGCTCTCTCTCTCTCTCTCTCTCTCTCTCTTTCTTTCTGTGTCTGTGTCTCCACGTACGCTTTCGTCGGTCCTAAAAACCCCTCGAAATTCGAATCACCTCTGTCATCGATCGTCGCTGCGAGGATTCTGATTCCTGTTATCTGTGGATCGGAGCGATGGGGAGCTTGGGAGCGATGTTGAAGCACCCAGAGGACGTGTACCCATTGTTGAAGCTCAGGCTCGCAGCGAAGAATGCCGAGAAGCAGATCCCTCCCCAGCCACACTGGGCCTTCTGCTTCACCATGCTCCACAAGGTCTCCAGAAGCTTCGCCCTCGTCATCCAACAACTCGGCCCCGATCTTCGCAACGCCGTAACCTTACTCGATCCAAATAAAAAAGAAACCTTTTTTAATCTAGGGTTTGTAATGTTGCATCTGATATTTCATTCTTCTTCTTCTTCTTTTGCAGGTCTGCATTTTCTATCTAGTTCTTCGAGCCCTTGACACTGTTGGTTTGTTTCCGCTCATAACATTCTTGTTATAACAATATGAATTCAAGTCAATCAGATACTTTTGAGTTTTACCTTTCCAATTAATGGTAGCCACATTATATTTCCTTGGTTTCTTCTGGGTTATCGAAAAATTGCCGTCTTGTTTGGCATTATTTTTACCTATTCTCATTGCTCATTTTATGAGGTATATGCATTTTCATTAGGTTTACGGCCCTTTCGCTTATTCTTACCTTGTTGTTTTTCCTCCACCACTACTAATTCAGTAGTTTACTTGTTTCTATGGCAGAGGACGACACAAGCATACCGTCTGATGTCAAAGTACCAATTCTTGAAGGTTTCCATCGTCATATATATGACCCCAATTGGCATTTTTCATGTGAGCATTTCATATACATTTTCACTCAATAAATCCTCAGTCTTGTCTTAACCCCTTTTTTCAGATGAATATCACTGTTTTCTTATCTTCACCAATCATTGTTTCATCTGAAAATACAAACCGTTTACCGCAGTTTTGTATTTGTCTATCTAAAAGTTGAAACTAATGGATATCTGAAAGTCTCGCTAGTGCTGATCATGTTCAGGTTAACTTATTACCTATTTCAACTGATTTGCTAGAAATACCTTGACCAACGCCTCTGTGCATACCATTGCGTTCGGGCGTTTTTGGTGCTGATTATTAATTTATTATTGTTTCAATTGCATTAGTCACACTTCCGCTGTATTTAGAGTGTAATACTTTTGTTCATCCAATATTATTTGGCAATTGAAGGTGGCACAAAGGACTATAAAGTTCTCATGGACCGGTTTCATGATCTTTCAATTGCGTTTCTAGAGCTTGGACGAGGGTACATCTATCACAGTGCTTTATTTTGAGATAACTAGTTGAAGAATCTGCTTTGGTTTTCTTATTCCGACTCGTTGTCTTTTGATTTCTTATTTAGCATTGAGGGGGTTGGGTGTTGGGATTTGAAAAAAAAAAAACTTTATGATTGTAAGCAGCTTAAAATTATGCGTTTCATACTAATCCTTAATTCTACCATTTCCTTGGCCATATGCAGTTATCAAGAGGCTATTGCAGATATTACCAAACGAATGGGTGCTGGAATGGCAAAATTCATATTGAAAGAGGTTTTATAATTTTGTTTAAGTAGAATTCTATATTTTCGATTTTTTTTTTGGTTATCGTACCGATGTAGGTTTCTGTTCTTGAACCGACCCGACTCCGTTCTATCTTATGATGGTTTCACTGTTAACTTGAATAGGGAAAAATTTAATGTAAAGAAATAAAGGCATGAACTGAGTAAGAAGATTTTAATGGTAGGATTCGTAATCATTATCATTCCTATCATTGTCTATTTACTAATTTTAAAACTGTTAATCCATGGTTACCTATCTCCCCATTTTGAAACTTTTAATCCATGTGACCATGTGTTATTTTTCACAAACTTCATTCTTCTCATCAATTTGTCTCTCTCTTCTCATTCAATAGACTTAAGTACGTACCAATAACATTTCATCAGGGAAAAAAAAGACATGTAACATTGCATTTATTTCTAGTCTATTGCTAGTCACCAATGTTCTTTACAATGGTCCAAAGGCTCCAAACCTTGTCAAACGACTACTTATGTTTGATATTATAATGGTAAGGATATATATGCCGTTGTTCATCATTTTATCCTCTCCTTCCTTCCCTCGTCCCCTGAAAACAAAATTTTTATAAAGCGACTGCAGTAGAGATTTTTTTTTTTTGCCTTATCCGCTGATAGCATACTACTTGTTTGGTGAGAAAATGACAGAATCAACCATATTAGTCTTATACATACATATATTTTTAATTTTACGTGGAAGCAATTTCATCCTTAATTTTCAAGAGGATCATTCATCTGTGTTTCTCCTTATCTTAGGTAGAAACAGTTGAGGAGTACGATGAGTATTGTCACTATGTAGCAGGACTTGTGGGATTAGGATTGTCCAAGCTTTTCCATGCCTCCGAGTTGGAAGATTTGGCACCAGATTCTCTTTCCAACTCAATGGGCCTTTTTCTTCAGGTACTCTCTTAATATATGCCAAAATTTGTCTACCTAAAAGGGGTTTCAATCCTAATAGGCCTTTTCTATTTATTGAATTGCAGAAAACAAACATCATTCGAGATTATTTGGAAGATATTAATGAGATACCCAAGTCACGAATGTTCTGGCCTCGTGAAATCTGGAGCAAATATGCGGACAAACTTGAGGTGAGCCTCTTCAGCTTTCTTGAACATTTGTTCGTGTTTGCCATTTCTTTTTGATGCACTGTTTATTTAAGATTTTAAACAATTGGCATGAGAGGTGTAAATCTCCATAAAAGATGATTTAGATAGTGTTTTAATCACGTAGCTTAAATGGATAGATTAATTGTTTTATAAATGAACAAAATAAATGGTTAGCAATTTTTTAGTATCAGTGAACATAAATAGGGGAAATATGTATCTGATGAATCATACCATTCTAAAATCCGGTATTCAGGTCCAAGATTCTACTTGCCTATGTCAAATTATAGTAATCCTATTCATTGCTTTTACTTCCATCTTCATAAGAATTTAATATACCACAAAGGGACTTGCACCCAAGCCTGAAATGGGCAGTGTTAGAAATGAGGAATATTAAGCACCATTATTGACAAGATAAGAAGTATAGTTTATACCGGAGGAATGTAGCTTTTAAGAAGGCAACAAGAAAGGAAAGAGAATGCATATCCGGGACCTACATGTCCATCAATATATGGAAAGTCACAGTAAACACAAAGTTATAACAGGGTATTGAAGAAAGAAGGCATTCAGATACAATGTGGAATGCAATCCTGGGACCTTTATCTCAGTATCATATTTCATATTTTGATTAAAAAATAATAGTTGTGAGGTTTTCAATGAATGTTGTAGTTAGAAGATTTGTCTTATTCCTAAGTAAACGGGTCGGTCATCAAGATCATTTCAAAAGGATACATTCTTCTGCGAATCAATTCTAGAAATGTGTAATTCCCTTTTCAAAAATTTTGGATGTTGTTTTGCGAGAACCTTGCGCTAAGACATGCCTCAGAAAGTCATCCACCAATTACACTTCAAACAGAACAGAGCAAAAGTCTTGATTTTAGCTAGGCAGTTAATTGTGTGCTGGGACTCATAAAATTATACTTAGAGCTCTCATTTTAAATTCGGTTGATCGTTCAGGACCTCAAGTACGAGGAGAACTCAGTCAAGGCTGTGCAGTGCTTGAATGATATGGTTACCAACGCATTGTTGCATGTGGAAGACTGTCTAACGTACATGTCTGCTTTGCGCGATCCTGCTATATTCCGCTTCTGTGCTATCCCTCAGGTATATGCTTTGTTTCTAGTTAAATATTTGATTACTGGCATATTACTACTGCCACAGTTGGTTTTGAACTCGTTAAACTCAAAACGCTTTCGGGGTTTAGATTTTAAGCATGTTCTTTTCTTGGTCTGTCATACAACAGTCAACAACAACAACAACAACAACAACATAGCCTCAGTCCCAAATTAATTGGGGTCGGCTACATGGATCAAACTTTTCCATTGTGCTCGATTAAGTGCAATTGATGGTGAGCTTTCCAAACCATTCAAATCCCTCCTAATTAATGCATCTCATGTTAACTTTGGTCTGCCCCTACCTCGTCGAATTTCTACAGTTTCTATTGAGTCAAGTTTTCTAGTTGGGGCATTTGTAGGCCGTCTTTGCAGGTGACCAAACCACCGCAACCGCCCTTCCCTAATCTTTGTATCAATTGGTGCTACTCCTACTTGTCTTTGAATTTCTATATTTCTTATTCTATCTTTACGAGTTTTACCACACATCCACCTAAGCATCCTCATTTCTGCTACGTTCATTTCTGTCATACAACAGTCAAATGATTAAATACATTACATAATTGTTAGAGCAGCATGCTGTTCTATCATTGATAGATAATGATTCATACGTGGCGTGTTTCCATTTTCTTTGGGTTCACTCGTGCTTCTTGAACGAATTTGAATGTTGCTAAATTGGTGTGATTTCACGTGTGTAGATCATGGCAATTGGAACTCTAGCTTTGTGCTACAACAATGTTGAGGTCTTTAGAGGAGTTGTGAAAATGAGGCGTGGTAAGTAAAGTTTTCTATCTTAACCATAGGAACTATCTGATTGTTACATGTGGATTGAAAAGGTTTAGAAGCCGGAAAGTTATTGAATGTAGGACCGTGTTGTTTTATTGTTTCCCTGTAGAGCATATACTGAATTATCTTACCTCTTTATCTGTACTGCTCTTAATTTGATTGTTATATCAAACTAAAATGTTGTACTTATAAAGTTATAATGTTCTTGATATTTTATAGGTCTCACTGCCAAAGTCATTGACCGAACAAATTCAATGTCTGATGTCTATGGTGCTTTCTTCGACTTCTCTTGCATGCTCAAATCCAAGGTATGACGATGCAGTTATTCGTTTGAGAAGAAAATAGGTGTGCATTTAAATTCCTGAAAACTTCGTGTCAATACAACCTTGTCTAGAAATCTCACAAATGGTGGAACTGGGTTTTTCACTAGGTTCAGGACTTTTACCTTGTTAAGTTGCATTGACATGTTGGTTTGCTCTCTAGCTATACTGTCAGTTTCCGAGATTGATCCTTTAGTTTAATGAATGAACATCTTAGCACATGATTTTGCCATTGCAGATTGAAAGGAGTGATCCTAATGCCACCAAAACATTGAGCTGTATTGAGACAATACAAAGGGTTTGCAGAGAATCTGGTTTATTAAACAGAAGGTATGGCCCTATGCTAGTTGTTTAACTTGTTGTGGATCATCATTCGAAAATATATTGTTTTCTTTTATTTATTTATTTATTTATTTATTTTTGTTCTCAGGAGATCGTATGTCGTTGAGAGTCGGCCAATATACTACTCTGTGGTAATAAGTCTAAATGCTTACTTGAACCCCGCTACATTTGATTTCTAAATAAAAGATTCTGCTGAGAAGTGTTTGATTGAATTTAATCTGAAAAATAGTTGATTTGTGTTTTCAATCCTCTTACTGCAGATAATTTGGTTGATTATTCTACTGGCAATCATTATAGCGTTCGTTAGCAGGAGATGATTCAATAACTTGTATCAAGGTAGTTGCTACCTCCATCCGCTCCATATTGTTTATCAAAGTTTATTCTTTTCCTTTTGTCGCTTCATTCAGTATTTGATCTGTTCTCCATTTTCGGCTTTTCTCAGGGGCGTTGGGCTTTCATTTTTGCTAAATGGATCAGCGGCCACCAAAACCTGCATGTCTTGTTCTAACCATCTTCGCCATTGCCTTGCTTTCTGCTTGTAATTTGTCAAGAGTGCCTGTCAGTTTTTATCCAAGTACTTATTCTGATCTTGTAAGCTGTAACCCTTCCTGTATTATCAACTCGCCTTTGGCGTTATTTAACTCATACCGTTCTCTACTAAAGCATGGAAGGTTTTCTTATTTATATTAAGCTGCAAAATATTTATTTGGATTATCTTCTCAGATACACAAAACTCTCCATTGAATACTAAAAAGGGTGAAACAAGGTTACCATGATATGATCCCTTGGAATAAATAGAATGAAGAGTAATCTTCTCTCATGTAGAGCAATGACTCAATGAACGTGGTGGGTGGTCCAAAAGAAGGAGAATAAAGCAATACAAAAAAGATCAAGACAACCCAACAACGTACTACGAAGGAAAAAGTTCTCATTACAATAGCTACCAAAATTAGTACAAAAATAGAAGAAAAGATAAGCCACATGCCCAAACAAAACAGGAGCATGTATAAAGAAAAGAAAAGGCAGCAACAGTCGACCAAAGTTCTTAGATTACACAGATCAAAAGTAGGCTATCTTCTCTCTTCACAGGAATGATATGAAGGCACGATTGATAACTCTGTATAAGCGAAAGATACACACGAACATACAAACACGCCGGGACTCCCATCTCATCCAAATCAAGCCAGCATAAGTTCTAGAACACTTCGGCGATCTTACTAGCGAGAACACGTTCCCGTCTTTCAATATAGCCAAACGGGAACCAGCCTGCCTTGCCTTTGCATTCACCTTCTGCCCAGCCGTTATTCGATACCTGCCAATGAACGAAACACAGTGCATGAGAAATTCACATATTGATTGTGACAAGAAACTTAAAAAAAAATTGAGATGATCAAACTTGCAGACTTGCAGTCCCCAAAAGCATTTAATTTGATGGTTACTTTATAATTACAACTCAAATGCTGCAGGTGGTGTTAGTTTTAAGAAATTCAATCAGTACCAAGGATCTAACTACAAGCAAAAAGAAGGAATGGTTCAAACCTTTCGAACAACAACGAAGTCACCAACTGACAGATTTAACTCAACATCAGATTCAGCTTGATATGACTCCACAACCTAAATAAAATGGGAAAATTAATTAAAAAAAAAACACACACACACACGAAACAGTAATGAGACGATAACCATTTTGAAAAGTTGCTGAGGAAGTCATTTAGTATTTTTCACCGAACAAAAGAAATCACCTCTCCCAAGAAATATCCCATGCCGTCTGTCACTCCATCATATGTTGGAGCAGCAAATACACCATTAACTTCTTCATATGGAGGAGGAGGTGGCGAGTTGTCCATGACTGGAGCAGGAGAAGCTTCAATTCTTTGTCGCTCCGATACCATCTACCGAAAAAAATACATCATAATTATCTCGTCGAAATAATGAAGTCAAAAACTGGAATGTGGAATCCAGTGCATGAAAGTTTAAATGCTGCCAACAATAAAGCCTTTCAAGCTGGAAAAGAAAATGATCACATACTTCGCCTTCAAGCTGATCCAGTATCTGTAGGACTCTTTGATGATAAGTGCGCTCAGCTTCCACCTTTAATGCAGAGGAAAAAAAAAAAAACCTTAGAATTGCCATGCATCAAATTCAAATTATCAAGGATAATTTTGAGGCATGTACATCTTGAATGCCTTAATAAGCACCATTATCAAGAGCGTTTGAGGCATGGCAGGTTTGCTAGGTTTCGGTAAAATCAACATAACCATTGAGTCATTTATAAAAAAAAATATACATAAATTATTAAAACCACTTATTGTGTCACTTATTAAAAAAACACTTTTTAAATGCATTAGTTCAAATGGGGGAAACAGACAAAACATACGTTTAATTATTTCATTCTCTTATCAACGTACAATGGTGTCCAATTTTTATTTATTTTATTTTATTTGCAACTTAGGCTATCCAAACCTTACATTAAAGATGAATAATGGTTAATTGTGCAAGCTTTTCCCTTTGATCACAAGCAAATTATAGACATCAGAATGGAAAAATTGAAGTAGATACATTACCATAGCAATGAGTCTTTGCAGTGTCAATCTTTGCTGCTGAGCTTCCACAGCAGCCATGGCAGCAGCAGCTTCCTTCCCCAGAGTTGCTACATTAGACTTCAATTCTTGCAGCTTAGTTTCTGCAGTTTCAAGCTTTAAAGTGATATCAGGATTTCCAACAGATTCCCTCACTTTTGCCTGCCGTTTAGAGACTTCGATAGCCTGAGCTTCAGCTTCTTGCCTCATTCTATCATATCTTTGAGCAAGATGCCGTGCATCTTCTAATGGGGCTCCCATTACCATTGCTCTTAGTGGTTCCGCAACCTACACAGTAAGCACATTTTCAATTGATGATAAACAACTTGGCCATCATGAACTAGGTTTGCATTCTTGTTCAAAGTCTGAGTTATGCCCGCTTAATAGCTAAGCCAAGGTGAACATTCTACCAAATATATTTGTACATAGCCAGATATAACGAAAGTAAGAGGCCATCCTATTGTGGTCAATTTCTTTTCTTTTTCTATAGGAAATCTACTCGGAAACCGACCCAACTAAAAACTCAAAGTCCCACAAGGAGACTCAATATGTGGAACCTCATGTAGAGGTAAGGACATGCCAAAATAGTGGAGCTACCACTTTGTTTGCGTAAGAGGTTATATTAATGACAACACGTATAGAGCTTCAGCAGTTACATTAGCCCCAAAATTGTTCAAAAATTAAGCAAGACAAACGATGACCCTAACTTCACAGTGACTGTTACTCTAGATGATAGACATTCAAGCTTGTACGTTGCTTGTACAATACATCATCAAGTGACAACTCAAATAATAAAAATATTGTTGGACTCAAGTCTCGAGTCTTATACTAGTTAAAATCAAAATAAGAGAGACAAGCCATGTGATTAGTCGAACCAAAGTAAGAAGGGGCTGAAATCGATTGGGACACCCATGGTATATATATATATTAACAGAGACAAGCCAGCAAAAGTGAGCTCTAATCTAGCTCCTCGCATGAACTGCAGCTCATGAGGCACATAGAAGCTAGGAACAAACAGGGGAGACATAATTGACAGTGTGCGATCAAAGAATCAATTTTCATAAATCCAATATCCAACATGAAGATCAGAAAGAAAGGGACAACTTCAACAAAATTGTTTTTTCTCTTTCCATTTGCTTAACATGAGATTAAGGTTAATATAGCAGTGATCCTTGAGGAAATGTCCTCTTCATGACAAATGCAGCCACTTAATATGTAAAGTTATGGATAGACTTATTCAGTGACAGCACAAATGACTTCTTTTCCAGGTGAGAATGTGGCTGGGGATAGACAAGGTTACAAGTAAGAAATCGATCAATATCTCTTTCATAATGCAAATACGTAACCAAAGACAAGCCTATGGTCATGGTAAAAAGAGTCAAAGACGGTGGATTGGAGAGTGAAGATAACAACAAAAATTTACGAATGAAATCACTGAAGTAAAAAAGGAAAATGTACATAATAAGAAAATATAATACGGAGATGAAAACTTCATATTCAAAGATAATATAATTTAAGGGATCAAACCTGTGTACCAAAGGATTTCAGCAGGTTCCCCCGTTCCTTCTCCATTTGTGCACGGGCCCTTCCATAGATCATTGCAGCTTTTGACAATGTATTACCACTGGTGCAAGTGTTTTCAGCACCATATTTCTTGCTGTCATCTGACAATTTTGTGCCTATTGAAAACTTGCGGTTTAGGCACAAATTACTTAACCATAAAGAAACTGAAAACAGCTCAAACGAGAGTAAGAGAAAGACGTAAATGCATTAGCCATTACCTATTTCAACTTGTTTGGATCCGGTAACAATATACCCTTCCACGCCTCGAACAATGTCCCTTTGAAAATGCTGACAAATTAACATTCAAAGGATGAGAAACAAGAAAATAAAGGGCGCTAATTCCCAAATTAACAACCAAATTAACAATGGCAGACAGGCAATTTAGAGAATTATCAACAATATATAAAAAAGCGAAAAAGTAACAACCTTTCCTGCCCTGGTTGAAATGAAAAGCTTCTCAAGCTTTTGATGCTGCTGAAGCTCTGCCTCGTCGGCAACAACATCGGAACTTCCATACCCCCCAAATTGCTTGAAGACAGCCTTCAGAAACAATCAACAGAGATGGTAAACGATTTGTCTAAGAAAAAAAAAAACCCTAAACATTAACATACAAGTGAAGCTACCAATGGCATCAATTGAGATTTCTAGGGTTTTCATAGACAAAATGTCGCCTTTAAAGTTCTCGTCTCGAATCCTTATTGATCCCTCCAATCAATGAGTTCAGATTGGAATCTTTGTAATCTATGATTAATTTGACAAACATTAGCAATCACAGATTCACAGAGTAGAATCCCACATTTCCAAATCTCTCAACTTTTCAAAAGTACACAAACCCAAACCCTAATCAACAAAAACCAAACACAGCAAATCTCATCAATACCAGCTGAAATCCCCCAAAAAGGTGAAGACTTGCCCAGATCCCGAACCAACACAAAACGGGGATCTTGGAAACAAACGCTCGGATCAAGTCAGATCGAGAATCGGATGACGACTCGTCATCATCTCTCCGAATCAAAACCTAGGGTTTCTTTTTTTTAATGAATAGAACGAGAGATGAATAGAGGAAGAGGAGAGCAGACCTGTTGTTGCTTGGCGACGTGTTCTCTGAGCTTGGTGGCTTGCTTACGAATAGCTTCCATTAATGGAGTCGCTCGCAGAGGTCTCTCTAACCAACGCGAATCCCAGCAATGGCGTTGTGGCGTCCGAACTCCAAACCAGACGAGCCGAAAAGTTGTTTAGAGTTTCAAGTTTCGAAAAAAAATAAAAATACAGAGCTTTGTCTAAATGTCTGAATTAATTATAGTACTCGCTAAAATATGAACTAATTATGCTTTAATTGTTGTTGTAAATGTGATCAATGTCTTAATCGGTGAGCAATACAAGTCGAGATGAGTGTGTGCCTATCTCGAAGCGAAATACTCGTAATCTAATTAGTTACATCAAAGACATTTTCCTTGATGTAACCATTCCACCATTAGGTGGCATTGGCCTTTGTTGTATTTGTTTTTGTTATTTTTTGTTTGGAGGGTCATGACTCAATGAGGCTCAACTTCTCCGAAGTTGGGCACACAATCCCGGCCAAGAAAGGACTTTTTTTACTTTACTTTTTTTTTTTTTTATTTTAAGGTGTCATAGTCCACGTTAGAATTGTAACATCTTGATCATGTTTCAAACAATAATCTTGTGTTTCATGCACACTCGCAATGTTAAACTTTCATATTGTCTAAAACACTAGAAGGGCGTGTTACTACTTCTCCAGTTCTCTATTATTTGCACGCTTCACAATACACATTAAACAAACATATGACATGAAAAAAATGAAATATTGATCACCAAATGATCGGTTGACAGACTTTAGACACTGAGATAGGCGCATCAACTTGGTAGGCGCTGTTCAATGCAAGAGCAACATGCATATCGAGAGACATCGTGCAAGGTCCACCAAGCCAATACACATATCTCCGTGCTCAAAGTGAGTCAACTTAGTAACTATTTTTTTTTTAGGAAACTTTGTAGGGTTGAAGCCAAAACCCTAGCTACAAAACTAGGGAGAGATTATTCTCCGCACTTATCAAAGTCAAGTCAACGTATTGAACGTTGAAAATTGAAACTGGTCTTTCCAACATAACCATGTATCCATTCAAGTGGCTTTCAACTTCACCAATTATACTTGTTTCCATGCGTTCTTTCTACCAAAAATCAAGTCAACTCCTCTCACTCTCTCTCTTGACCACAACACAGATCCTTCTCTCTCAGTCTCAGCCAACACAGGACAAGAAGACAACAATATCATGGCGCACCATCAGCTATAGTGGCAGAGCAGGTACACTTACTGCACTACGCAACCATATTAGTATGATATATGCATTTGGATCTATGTGACTTCAACCCACTTTGCAAATCACACCACTGAGTCTGTTGGAAGCATCTGATGTGGGATTCAAAGCTTCAAATACCCTGATTTCTCCACCAAATTTGGGGAGAACAGAAAGACAACAACTTGATTAGCATGGGCAGTTCAAAATGGGCATTTGTTGTTCTGTGTTGGTTTGGGCTTCTCAATGTCTCTGCAACCAATGTGAGTGCTTCAATCCAGTTCATCTTGTGATTGATTCAAAGTTGTCTGTTTTTGAGTTATCTGAAATGGGTTTCTATGTTTTTCAGGTTTACATTGTTTACATGGGTGAGAGGAGCAATTTGGAGTCTCCAGAGCTCATTGAGGAAACCCACATTCAGATTCTCTCCAATCTCTTTGAGAGGTAATGCAATTTGTGATCTTGTTTGTTTGTGCAATTGTTTCACTAATTTGTAGTTGAGTTGCACTAGTTTTAGGTCTTGTTTGGTTAGGGGTGGAGTTCTTTCCAGAGAGATAACTTAACGGGGAACTAATCTTGTTTAGTTGCCCAACTTGCCTGCAAGTTATCTCCCAACTTACACCTTAAGGTGTGAGATATCTCTCCACCACCCCACCCCCTTAAGGAGTTATATCTCAGGAGTTGTAGACACAATTACCCATCATTAATGACTTATTTATTACAAATCTCTTTTCTTTGAAGGCTATTTATGTCAATTCATATTTTTTATTATTTAACAATTTGAAACTTTCCTACAAATTTATAGTCGAATCAAACATGAAAATATTAACTCCAAAGAGATAACTTCCAACTCACACTGTAAGGTAGCAAAAACGAACCAATGAGTCCTTAGTGGGACTTGCCTTGTAAGGCTGATGTTTAGACAATTGGGTATTGGGGGTTTAAGTTGGCATTCTCTGATTCTGCTGTGCAATTACAGTAAAGAAGCGGCTAGGTCGTCGATTCTTTATAGTTACAAGCATGGGTTTTCTGGGTTTGCTGCGGTATTATCGCAATCTCAAGCAAATATGATTGCAGGTTTGTCCAATACCTATTTTTTGGTACAATGGTTTGGAAAAAATAAAATAAAAAATGTAATGTTATGTGTTAATTTGGATGTTAAATGAAAATGCAGAATTCCCTGAAGTTATTCGCGTCATTAAACATCGAATTCTGAACCTACACACGACTAGAAGTTGGGATTTCCTTCAGCTAAAATCCAGTATAGAGGATGGAATTCTTTCGAGGGGACAAAAGGGAGAAGGGGTCATCATTGGTGTCCTAGATACTGGTAGAGGTTTTTGTTACTAATTTAGAGTATAACACTATAATTGCTGTAGCAACTTGAGAAAATGCGATCGATTTATCTCTGGTTCTGTGTAAAATGCAGGAATATGGCCGGAATCAGAAAGCTTTAAAGACCATGGGATGGGAGAGGTTCCAAGTAGATGGCGAGGTGTGTGTCAAGGAGGAGAGAAATTCAATTTGTCTAATTGTAATAGGTCAGACAATCTTCTTATACAAATTAAAACGTGTTATCGCTTTCTTTGTTGTTCTTTTATTTTTTATTTTTCTTCTCATTTGATATGATTCTATGTTTTTACAAGAAGTTGATTAAGAGTTGGTTGAAATCTACTGCATTTTAAGATATATACTTGAAGTTGTTCTTTATCTCGTTTTTCCTGTTGGAGTCCTTAAATGTCCAAATTGAAGTATTGCTGAGAAATTGTTGGATAAGTTGGTAGGACCCATTAAAAGAGCACATATTGAATTTTGAGTTTTGACTATCATGTTCGAGCCTATTGAGTTTTACAAAGAAAACCATGTTTGATTGAGACAAGCTAATGATTTGTAAGTTTTAACTTTGCGACATCTTCTCTTATATTTGCGCAATAAGAACAGAATTGGTTGGATAATATCATAATGCTTCATTATACTTGCCTTTTTGTGATATATTAATATCACTTAAGAGAACTAAACACTTTCCAGGTGTCAGCGCGCAATTGATAATTAATTAGTGTTTGTCAATTGAATGATCCACATTGTAGTGCCTGTTTGAGTGTGGTAAACCATGTTTTCTATTGTTTCAAAGTCGGAAGCTAGCCTTAAACTTTTTGGATGAGATGTACATGCAACAACAACAACAACAACATAGCCTCAGTCCCAAATTAACTGGGGTCGGCTACATGGATCAAACTTTTCCATTACGCTCGATTAAGTGCAAGCACGTCGCTAGGTGAGAACGCCCCAACGTTTATATATATTTGATCCATTTCATGAAAAGTGAAAAAAGTTTTACGCTGGCTGTTAACCTATCGGAACCCTCCTCCATTTTTCAAGAATGGAAAATGAGCTTGGGGCCTCCCTCCCCCACTTTTCGGGTATGAAAAGTGAGTTTGGGACCTCCCTTACCCATTTTTCGGTATGAAAGAATGGGCGTCAGAGTCCTCCTCCTTTATCCGGACTTGGGACCGGCTATGTAGCGCACATAGTGTACAACATAGGTGGAGTTGATGAGATGTACATGCGAGATAGAAAATTTCTTTTTCTTGTTCAACGAGAAGATAATCACTCAAATGTTTGCCTTTTGTGATCTGATTGTTATGTCTGGTTTGGTTGGTTTCGTACTACAAATTCAACAAACTTGACAATTTTGGGTAATTAAAAAATTCTAGTTGATTAGGCCTTTATCATGACCAATTACTCTCATCTTAAAAGTGAATGTTTTGCAAGTGCCATAGAAAAATCCAAATTCAAGTTCTAGCTTTTGGTTAAAATACTTCCTATGTCATATACAGTATATGTTTTTCATAGCTACCTTTGCAGGATTTGATCTGAAAGTCATTCGTTAATCAGATAAAGGACACTACTATTGGATGGTTTTTATGGTTGATGAAGAGGTGTCGGTAGGGTTACTACAATACAAGTTGGCTAGTCTTTACTCCATTGATAGTTGCTTTTGTTTGTGCAGGAAGATCATTGGCGCCCGTTGGTACATCAAAGGATATGAGGCTGAGAGTGGAAAACTGAATACTAGTGATGTTGTTGAATTCTTATCACCTCGTGATGCAGTTGGGCATGGAACTCACACTTCATCAACTGCAGCTGGGGCATTGGTAGAAAATGCAAGCTTTGTTGGCCTTGCTCAAGGATTGGCAAGGGGAGGTGCTCCTGCTGCGCACTTGGCCATGTACAAAGTCTGTTGGGCTACTGGTGACTGCAGCTCTGCTGATCTTCTTGCCGCATTTGATGATGCCATTTTCGATGGCGTGGATGTACTTTCAGTTTCTCTGGGTTCATCTCCTCCACTTGATACTTATGTCGAGGACGCTTTGGCCATTGGCTCATTTCATGCAGTTGCAAAAGGAATCACTGTAGTCTGTTCTGCAGGAAACTCTGGTCCTTATCCCGAGACGGTTATAAATACTGCTCCTTGGCTTATATCTGTTGCTGCAAGCACCATTGATCGTGCCTTTCCTACTGTGGTCACCCTTGGAAACAATAAGACAATCATGGTATGCACCCTTATACTCCTCCTTGTAACTAAACGATTGCGTGATTATGACTGAAATAAAAAAAGAAACGAAAGAAACAATTGCGTTGCCTAGCCATGTATTTTAACATATTTTTTCTTTAAATAGAGGGGAACGAAATGATTTAGCTATTTAGCACAATATGCGATTATGGCACAGGCTGAAGTTCAAATCTCAAGTGCATTACTTGTTTGTTAATTTGTTGCATTATTCACTTGAAGACCTATGATTAATGCAAACATGCTAGTGATGACTAAGTTTGTTGAGTTGGCTTAAGTCGCTGCACTAACTATCCAAAATGATTGCTTACTTAATTAACTTATTTCTTTTTTCTTTTTATGGTTGTTTGATATAGTAATGATTCTGACAAAAGTGGTATTTGCTTCGAGCAAATATATTAATTCGATCATGAGTCTTCAATGACAAATTCTGTAAAACTAATCATGCTTTAAGAAAGATTTGGTCCATTGTGAGACGTTCTTTTATATATATAAGAGAAACCAACATCTTATTTTGCCTCCACTAGGACTCGAACTCCCACCCTTTTACATCGTTATACCAAACCATTGGGCCACCCACTTGTTGACATTGTAAGACATTCTTAGGCTACACAGCATTGACTTGAATTAACAATTTTTTGATACAGTTGTGAATTTTTTATAACTTGTTACAACAAAATACACCGAGTTCTCAGCGAATGAGTTTTTTATTTTCTTATGCAGGGGCAGGCTTTGTATACAGGTAGGTATGTGGATAAATTTTACAAGGTAGTTTATGGAGAAGACATTGCCTCCTCCGACTCAAACGAAGAGAAAGCAAGGTACAACATGTATCCGTTTATTTATTTATTTATATATATATATATACTATATATAGTAAGCAAATCTAGTTGTTTCATTGTACCATATTTGCTTATGTTCTTTGGAACAGGATGCACTTAGATTCTCTTATTGATATGTTTTAGGAGTTGTGATGTGGGTTCTCTAAATACAACTTTAGCAAAGGGCAAAATCGTTCTGTGTTTCCTATCTCGACGACAGAGATCAAGCATAGTTGCGGCACACACTGTATTGGCAGTTGGGGGTGTTGGTCTTATATTGATGCAGTTTCCAACTAGAGATGTGCCTGCATTTTACGATGTTCCGTTTGTCCAAGTAGATTATGAGGCAGGAACATCTGTGCTTGCATACATACATAGTACAAGGTAGTACTTCCAAGAGCTAGTTGTTTTATCTCAAGATTTTCACCTTGTTCAAAAGGAAACTGAGCGCTTTATTGTTCTTGATGTTCCTTGGAACAAAGTTTTCTAAAAATGTACCAAGTAAGCAACAAATACTTTTTGCGAGTTGGAACTAAGATTTCTTTCCTAAGCTGCGATTTCCATGGCCTACAAAAAACATTTAAAAGGATGTTCCTTTTTGTATCATTTTCATGACATGGAATGTCTTTCTCAGTATTGCTAATTTGATGAAGTTATACTTTTTAAGTTTGCAACAATTTCTGTTCCTCAGAGATGCTGTAGTTAAGTTTAGCCATACAAAAACGACTGTGGGAAGACTGACATCGCCGGATGTGGCTTTCTTTTCTTCTCGAGGCCCCAGTTCTCTCTCTCCCTCTATCTTGAAGGTGTTGATACTTGATATTCTGATCTTCTTATTAGAATCCTTTCATCTCAGTATCTATGACAATCTTATTGTTCATTTTACTTATCAATTGTCTACATGTCTTCATGCAGCCTGACATTGCTGCTCCGGGGGTGAGTATCTTGGCATCATGGTCCCCTGCCGCCTCAAATTCTCCTGCTATCGCTAATGCCCCGCATACTCCGCTGTACTTCAACGTCGAGTCTGGAACCTCAATGGCCTGCCCTCATATCTCTGCCATTGTGGTCCTTCTCAAGTCCATTCATCCCACCTGGAGCCCTGCTGCTCTTAAGTCTGCTTTAGTCACAACAGGTACATGAATGCTGTTCATAATTTGTTTCCAACTTTTTATTATTGTCAATTTTAATTGGAGCGTTTTCAAGGCGTTAAAGCGATGCCTATGTGACTTGCCTTTGTTTATTAAGGCATTCTCTAGAAATGATCTAGGCTATAAGAAAACATGGAACTTTAATTTGTTTTGATGGCACATATGCGATTGTGCGGCATTATTTACTTAATTTGAGGACTGTCATGAATCACCCAGTGTGTAGTTTTGTTTATTTTTCTTGTTTCACTTCCTTGCAGCCTCAGTAAAAGATAAATACGGCGAAAAACTAGTGGCCGAGGGAGCTCCATACAAGCAGGCGGATCCATTTGATTACGGAGGCGGTCATGTTAATCCGAACAACGCAGCGAATCCAGGTCTCATTTTCGACATGGGAATCTCAGACCATGTGTCCTTCCTTTGCTCTATGGGCTACAATGACTCCTCGATCAGCCTAATGACAAAGCGTCACAACAAGTGTGGCAATTCATCCAAATTGTTGCAACCAAACCTCAACCTTCCTTCCATATCCATTCCACAACTAAAGAACAACTTGACAGTATCAAGAACAGTGACGAATGTCGGCCCGGTAAATTCCACCTTCAAAGCCCGCGTTAAATCTCCTCCGGGCGTGGCTGTGAAAGTTAAACCCTCCATTTTATCATTCAACTCCGAAGTGAAGAAGTTGAAATTCGACGTTGTTTTTCACTCTAAACTTCGACGGCAGGGGACATACTCGTTCGGAAGCATTTCGTGGTTGGATGGGATTCATGTAGTAAGAATTCCATTGATTGTTCGAACTGTCATTGACAATTATTTTTCAAATTCATGAGTTTTGAATGTTGAAGTGATCCCTCACTTGGCGTTTGTTGTTGGAACCTTGTTGTTGACAGTCAATTAGTTCGTTAACCGGTTGAACAGGGGCGGCAACTGTCTTGCTCGTTGTCACGTGCACAACACGTGACGGCACTCCGCTGACCGTTATATAAATTGACCCTTGCAGTCTCGACTCTTGAGTAAAGATATTTTGTTTGAACGATTAATGTGGTTGATTGGTCAAATCGCACCCCAAGTTGGTCCAGATTTTTTTAACGAACGGGATTACGTGAACCACAGCGCTCGGGCTCGTACGACCGTACATGTGGCTGGATCTGGTGAGATGGTGACCAGTTCCGAAAGGCAGCCCACGTGGATAAATCAAATGGACATTAGGTGTGGTGTTGGTTCAAGTAGGTGAAATGTGGCCATGGCCACTAGGTCAGTCACTCTTACGCTAGTGCAAAGAAAACGACTTTATGAATTAGATTAACTGAAAATCAAACTTTAATATGTGTACATGTGGTTTATTTTCCTAACAGGTGTGACTAATGTGGCTCCGCGACACCAATTAAAAACTATAACATTACTAGTTTAAGATTCAAATGTGTAATAGTAACTCGTAGTGGATACATAATATTTTAATATTTTAAACTATATATATAGGTGTCACAATATTTTGTGGAGTTATTCATGTATAATGGCGAGGTATAGATGCTCAATTAATTGAATTGATTTAGCTTTTGTTGTAGCGGGTTTTGGCCAAATTGACAAATCTAGCATAGTGGTTTTGGTTATGGGTCTAGTAGTGGGTTGGGCTGGCAGCACTACATATATCCTAATTGTTGTAAACTAAGTTGTAAGCCAACTAGAACTTAAGTTGGACTTGCTTGAAACTTAAGTATAGAAGACATAAACTAAGAACTATTACAACAAGTAGAGAAGATGAGACAAGAGAGAAGAGAGCTAGAGATGAGAATATAGAGATTTCATTCATACATTGGTGTGTTCTTTACAAGTGAAGGAACCTCCTTATATAGGCCCTTAATCATAATGAGAATAAGTACTTGCACAAAGTGTGCAAGTTACACCAAAGTCTCATGTCATACAACATTACAAGTTACATGACAATACATAGACAAGTGATTATATATTGGAGTTGAATACAAGTTATATAGAGTGTACAAGTTACATTCAATGTAGAAGTCATACTTGATGTTACAATTCAATGTGAGAGCCATGTTTGACAATGTGATCATTCATAAGCTTGGTTAAAGGGTCATCCAATTTACAACACTAATTATATATGTTTAAGGTAAAATTTGAAAAAGCTGATATATAAGAGGAAAAATATAAGAAATTAAAACAACAAAACCTCAATTCCAAAGTAGGCAATGCTAGTTATAAGAAAGCAAATGAAATAAAACCTCATTTCCAAATTAGTTTAGGACGTATTGTTATTTAAATTGCTAGAAACTCGACGAATAAGGATACTTATTAGTCATTCCGTTTGGGTTGTAATTTTTTTTTTTTCAAAATGATCTCCAATGGTAATATAGATTTGGTTTATGGATTGTGACTTTTTTGACTTTCTATAACAAACAATGATGATGTGGCAATGGATTACAATGTCTAAAAGTAGATATTGTGGTAGACATCCTCCAAAATCCTCAAAATAAGCCAATATACAAGTCATGGGTAGCTCATAATGTATCTCGTATCCCAAAAGTCAATATAAATATATACAAACGTACGAGAGATGATGTAGTCTGTCACAGGTAGTCCTCAAGCTTTCCTTTGCCTCATCTCGTATCGGGGTCTGCACTCAAGCCATCACAACAAAATAGATGGTGAGTCCATAGTGAGTAATCTCAAGGAAATTTAATAATCATTTATAGAAATAAAATACATGAATTTGAATAAAGCTATTAAACAAACATGCGGAAAATTAAAACAGACAACTGTGCTCATCGCATGAATACATAATAGACGAGCTCAAAATGTGTATCTACAACCTAAGTCAGACTAGCACCATACTCCCGACTCTCCAGCGAGCACTGCCAGCGAGTCACACTCCAGCATGGCCAACCTCCAGGTCCTCTCGATGGCCGGCGTGGTCCCACGGTGCACCGACTCGTGCACCGAAAAGATCATCAGGTCGAACTATTCACCGAGACCCCGGGGTGACACGTGCAAACGCCGCGCAGTAGGCTAGTACACACGGGAACTTAGGTATAGATGTTTATGGTGTGTTGGTTGCTTATTTGCGGTGAAATTTATTGAAATACATCGCATGTGTGTATGTTGCAAAATAATACGTGTGAGGTGTGTGAACAAAAGTATTCGCCTCGATATGCATGTCGACACGGGTATCGGATAGTCGACGGGACCGAACATTAGGTGGGAAACAAAAAGACACAAATTGAAAAAAAAAAATTTGTCAAGTAAATAATATGAAATTTATATATTGAGTGACTAGTGACGCGGCGGTACGCAGATATCACGGTTCGGACGCGAAACCCGGGCGTCGAAACGCCCGAAAACACGGTGAGTGTCGTAGTTGTGTCACGATTAGGTGTCACAAACCTTGTCACACTTGTCCCAACCTATGTGACACTTGTCCTCACCCAAGACACATTTGGTCATTCCTTCACCATGTGTCTTGTCCACCATTGTGAAATCCGCCACCCACCACATCACCCACAAAAACACACATACAGAGCAAAAACGGGGAGAATCGGAGGATCGATCGAGAGAAGAAGGAAGGAGAGAGAGGAGAAGAAGAGCAAAGCAAGGACGCACGGTTGAGGTGAGTTTGGGGTGGTGGTTGTGTTGTTTCGGGTGGTTGACGGTGGGGTGGAGAGTGGGTTCGGCCATGGAGGCCGAACCCCACGGCCACGGTGGTGATGGCAGGGGTGCCTCCCTCGCCATCGGCCATCGGGTTGGGGTGGAGAGCCACCCCAACCCATCACCGGAGAAGAAGAGAAGGAAAAAAAAAAAAAAAAATGAATTAAGCGATCGAACCGGTGAAACTGGTTCGATCACCGAAGAAGATGCACACGCGCGCGCGCGTGCGTGTGCATCCCCTCATGGGTCGGCCAGACGGGCCCGAGCTCGGCCGATGGGCCGAGCCTGGACTGTTCTGGGTCCAGGCCGGAGTGGGTCCGACCCATTTGGGTCGACCCGACCAAAAGCAAATTTAAAAAAAAATAAATAAATAAATAAATAAATAAATAAATAAAGAAGAGAAAAAGAGAAGAAAAATGAAAGAAGATTTGGAAAAATTCGAGAAAAATTGGGAAAAAGTGGGGAAAATTATATTTCCATAAAATAAATAGAAATTTATGAATTTATATGAAAAATAAAATATTTGGATATTTTAGACGCGACTTTTTGCGGGGTTTTGCCTCGAAAAGCGAAATAGGCAATTTGGCCTAAAAGGTTTAGAAATTGTTGTAAATTGTAATGCTAAATTAAATTATTGATAAATTGACATAGGTTGACACGGGTGATCAATTGGCGACCAAGGACTCAGTGGACTTGGACCCTGGGGATTGATTACGGGGTAGTGGAGCGCGTTGTGAGGTTTGTAAAACCCAAAGGAAAACTCTCGAGTATTTATTTTGTTTCGTATTTCCATTCATTTCCAAGTATTCCTTGTGCTTTTAATTACATTCATATCTTGTCATCTTTTGCACGGTTGGTTGAGTTACTCCCACCGGATGTTCCGTTGTGTCTATGCATTCTAGACCATAGCATATGTATCTGGAGTGCTCGGTGGATAACGACCCGAGGGAACGCTACATGTGTCTGGTGCGTCGTAGGTCTACGCGGCCACCGAGAGGATCGAGTGATAGCTAGTTGGGTGCGCCCACTAGTGGGATCCCTGGAAGGAAATTCGAAGTATGGTTTAGTCGATCGAACAGACACACACACATTTGCGCTTTATTGTTATTTATGCATGCGATGCCCTACTTACAGCTTGTCCGTTTACATTCCGCATGTTTATTTAACAAAGTATTTATTGAATTCCATTTATTTATATGAATGCTCGGAGGAGTTCCTTGGGATTTTACCGATTGGACTCGTCATCCAATTTTTCGTGATGATTGAGTGCAGATCCTAGTACAAGTAAGGGCAAGGGATCTTAGGCGACTATCTCTCGATCGCCTACCTCTGAGGATTACTTGTACGTGTGTTTATTTTGATATTTTGATATTTTGATTCTTTTGGGAACTGGGGAGTGACATGACCTTGTACATGCGTAGTTTTATATAGTACAGTTGTTTACTTTGAAATGTTCAGGGTTTTCTCCACACTAGGTTTTGTTAAATTGTTTCATGAAAATGGTTGCATTTAAAATACGACTTCCGCTGAATATATATATATAAACCTACTCAAGTGGATACGTAATTCGAGACAAGGATAGGACGGGCAGGTGCCGTACACGTGTAGTAGGGCCAGTTGGCGAGGAGTACACGGAGACACGTCACCCCGGCGGCGAGGCCGCACGGTTGGTATCGAGCCCTAAAATAGAAAGTCCTCAAAAATAAAACTTACACAACAAACTTAGATGTGGAAAACCCGAAGTTAGTGCCTTAGAACTTTAGTTGGGAAGTGATGTGAGGCGGGTAGAGTTAGAACTTATATGCATGTTATATTCTCATTTTAATATATGATATACGTATATACCTCGAGATTGATTCGGAACGCCTTCTCGATACGAGATCATGGACGGACGATCGGTACGCACAAATGGAGACTGGACAGACTAGCGATACGGCTAGGGATGTTCGGTAAGCACGATGAGTATGGAGGATAGACTCTCAAGACAGAAAACACAGATGAATGAGGTATTACGGCTTCTACGAGAGCAGCATCGCAAAGATCGCGCACTTACTTAGCTAGAGAGCCGAGGCTGCGACGATGATTCGGCGGAGACGGTGATGTTCAAGGGGTACCACCGACACCAATTCAGGGGGTAGCAGTAGAGGCACCCACCGATATAGTTACCGCAGTGATTCCTTTGGAGACGTCGACTCTTGCGCCTCCCTCCACACACACGACGGATCGGGTTCAAAGTTATCACACCCGCTCGCGCCGACACTCCCTCGCATCGGCATTCGTCCCGGCACCGAGCGAAGTTATTGAGGAGTTTTTGAAGTTCCACCCGATTCTTTTATGGAGGCGGTGACCCTGAGGCTGCAGGGAGATGGATAGTGTCCCATCAACGTTTCCATAAGCTGATGAGGAACGATGAGACAGTACATGCACGACTTTCGGGAGCATGTTTGAGAGGACATGCAGCGGTCTGGTGGACGACATATACGGATACTCATCCGGAACCGACGACATGGGCCGAGTTTAGGGAGCTATTTTATGATCAGTACATACCTATGGAGGTTAGGTTGAGACTGAGGGAGGAGTTCCTATCCTTGAGACAGGGTAGTCGGACTTTGATGCAATATATGGAGAGGTTCCGAATTCTGCTTCAGTTCTCTTTGGATGTTGCCGGGACAGAGCGTCTGCAGATTTATTATTTCACCAGAGGGGTTGATGATAGGATTGCGTCAGCAATTGTCTCGACTGGAGCCACGACATTGCAGGAGATCTTTGACAGGGCATTGGCTCATGAGACATATATACTGCAGAGGGCTGGCAGACGTGTGACTGGCCGAGAGGTGCAATCAGGGCAGAGTTCTGGGTCAACTCAGAGGCAGAAGAGACTGATTGAGCGTCCAGATAGAGGTCGGAGAGATGATAGACGGGAGAGGGGTCGCCGGGATGAGTTTCAGGGCAATCAGTTCCGATATGAGGAGCCACAACAAGTTCATGCTATCACTTCAAAGACCGGATGGACCGAGGCACAGGGGCACAGCCACAGGAGTACCGTCGGGTCGAGATCCGAAGGGATATGACCGGGGTCCGGGTAGACCGGGGTCGGGTTCGAGATCCGGAGACGGACAGACGGGTAGATTGGGAGAGCGTAGATGTCACCGGTGTGGGCCAGAGGGGACATTTGAGGGCTGACTGTCGGACACCACCGTCGCCACGACAGGCGTCAGACCAGGCCAGAGAAAGAGCGCATGCGTTAGCACAGCCAGATAGAGGGGCGACCAGACAGCTTATTGAAGGTACATTACTTATATTCGGTCGCCACATGCATGCTATGTTTGATTCTGGTAGTACTTTATCATTTCTTGCTGGACGTATTGTCGGATTGTTAGGGTTAGTTACACATACACTAGAGCCACATCTTGTCCTCGCATTTACTTTGGGGATAAGATATACCCTAATCGAATATGTCGAGACGTGATGATAGAGGTAGATGGACATCAGCTACCAGCGGATCTTCGAGTATTGGAGTACTTAGAGTTTGACACACTGCTCGGGATGGATTGGTTAGCATCCTATCATGCACGGATAGATTGTTACGGCAAAAGAATAGAGTTTCATATTCCTGGAATACCGGAGTTCGTATTAATTGGATCAGCAACTGACTTACCCATTACGAGAGGTCGACTAGCTACAACGCAGGAGATGGAAGCGTTTGCGGCGATGGTTGAGCCGGAAGTTCGAATGGGGGTACAAATTGAGGACGTTCCGGTGGTTAGGGATTTTGTTGATGTATTTCCAGATGATTTACCCGGATTGCCACCGCCACGAGTCATTGAGTTCATGATCGAGTTTGATACTGGGACGCAACCGATTGCCAGTCGACCTTATCGGATGGCACCAGCAGAGCAAGAGGAGGTGAGACGACAGTTGGATGAGCTGTTGGAGAAAGGTTTCATTCACCCTAGTATGTCACCTTGGGGAGCTCCAGTACTGTTTGTGAAGAAGAAGGATGGTACGATGAGGATGTGCATCGACTATAGGAAGTTGAATCAAGTAATGTGAGGAACCGTTACCCACTTCCTAGGATTGATGATCTGTTTGATCGGTGACGGTGCAGACTCTTCTCGAAGATTGACCTTCGCTCAGATATCACCATTGAGGATTCGAGAAGATGATATTCGAAAACCGCTTTCAACACGAGATACGGATTATTTGAGTTCACCGTCATGCCGTTTGGCTCGACTAACGCTCCAGCGATTTTCATGGACTTGATGCACGTGGTTATGAGACCATATTTAGACAGATTCGTTATCGTATTCATCGACGATATCTTGATTTACAAAGAAGACTCGGGAAGATCACGAGGAACATCTTAAAGGCGTGTTGACGACATCGAGAGAACACCGACTATACGCCAAGTTTAGTAAGTGTGACTTTTGGCTACGTGCGGTGAAATTCCTAGGTCATGTCATCAAATGAGCGGTGGTATCTCGTGGATTCGAAAAGATTAGAGCGATCATTGATTGGAAGACGCTCGAGTCTGGCTGGTCGATATACTGAGTTTCCTTGGGCCGGGGATACTACCGACGATTTGTGCGAGACTTTTCCTCGATCGCGCAGCCGATGACGAGACTAACTAAGAAAGACGTCGATTTAATTGGAGATGAGTGTGAGCAAGCCTTTCGTGAATTGAAACGAAGATTAACATCTCGCACCAAGTATTGACATTGCGGAGCGGGCAAGTCCTCGATAAGATATATACAGATGCGTCGGGCATTGGTCTTGGATGTGTGCTTATGCAGATGGTAGACCAGTTGCCTATCTTTCTCGACGATTGAGACCTCACGAGGGAAATTATCCAAAGGCACGACCTGGAGCTTAATGGTCGTCTTTGCACTAAAGGCTTGGAGGCACTATCTCTATGGAGTGCGATTTATGTTATATACAGATCACCGAGTTTACGTTACATCTTCACTCAAAGGGCGAATATGCGTCCACAGAGATGGTCGGAGTTCTTTGAAGGACTACGACTTCACTATGAGTATCACCCTGGCAAAGCGAACGTCGTAGCGGATGCATTGAGCAGAGTGGACTCGACGATGACGTTCTGCAGCAGATGACACATGAGCATGGCTTATTACAGCAAAGATCGAGTTATGTGTATGGCCGAATTGTCGACTACAACGGAACATCACATTCTTTGTCGATTGAGGATACCGACCGATGATCGATTGAACGGGTTGCGAGTGTCGAGAGGTCGATGGGCTCTATGAGCGGGTCGAGTCATCGTCACGGAATCGGAATGCACCGATTGGGGCGAAACCACAGATCGGTGTTTGAGGTGCGAGGAGATTGTGGATACTGCGGATCGGGAGATACGGAACGGGATACTTGATGAGGCACACCGGTCTCGTTACACAATTCATCCTGGTCGGACCAAGATGTACCATGATTTGAAACGACTATTCGGTGGCGGGGATGAAGGCGACGTAGGTGCGTACGTTAGGAGTTGTCACATTTGCCGCAAGTGAAGGCCGAGCACAAACGACCTGGTGGATTATTACAATCGTTGCCCATTCCACGGTGGAAATGGGAACATATTACTATGGATTTTGTTAGTGGGTTGCGCGGACATCGAAGCGTCACGATGCGGTTTGGGTAGTGATTGATGATCGACGAAGTCGGCTCACTTCATTCCAATCTCGATGAAATACACGTTTCCCAAATTTGAGCATATTGTTTGAGCGGGAGATTATTAGACTTCATGGGGTGCCAATTTCCATTGTGTCAGGACAGAGATCCCAGATTGACCTCGAAACTATGGGAGGCAATGCAAGAACAATTTGGCACCAAGGTTGCGCTTTAGTACATACTTATCATCCTCGGGATCGATGGTCGGTCGGAGCGGTTAATCCAAATTTTGGAGGATATGCTCGGGGCATGCATATTACAGTTTGGGGGTTCGTGGGAGGATTATCGCTCTGTGTGAGTTTGCATACAATAAATGCTATCGGGCAAAGAGCATTGGTATGCCACCATTTGAGGCATTGTATGGGAGACCATTGTAAATCACTCCGCTTGTTGGCGCAGAGCGGAAGATACAGTGACGATAGGGCCCGAGATAGTTGTTGATCACACGAGAAAATTCGACAAATTCGTCGAAACTTCGAGCCGCACACAGATAGACAAAAGAAATACGCGGATAGGTATCGCGATGGTTTGCGCTTATGACGGGCGATATGGTGTATTTGAAGGTTTCTCCTTGGAAAGGTCAACAAAGATTTGGCATTAAAGGGAAACTAGCGCCGAGATACATTGGGCCATACCGGATTGCACAGAGAGTAGGCCCCGTTGCATATCGGTTAGAGTTACCCGCCGAGTTAGCCGGAGTTCATCCGATCTTTCACATTTCCATGTTGAGACTCGCTAGGTCAGGGCCGAGACCGATGATTGAGTTGGGACAGGTGGAGATACAACCTGACGTGACTTACGAGGAGAGACCGATAGAGATCGTTGACCGTCGAGTACAGATTCTCCGAAACAGGGAACTCGCGAAGGTCCTAATTCGTTGGCAAGCATCATAAGACGGAGGACTTACCACTGGGAGCTCGAGTCGACAATGAGGACACGATACCCTCAACTATTCTCTGGTATGGGACTTTAGTTACAGTTCAATTTCGGGACGAAATTTTGATTAGTTGGGAAGAATTGTAACGGCCCATTGTTTTTATCTACAGACGTGGACGCCAGCTCGGACCTACGTGGACGCCGCGGTAGGCTAGTACACACGGAACTTAGGTATAGATGTTTATGGTGTGTTGGTTGCTTATTTGCGGTGAAATTTATTGAAATACATCGCATGTGTGTATGTTGCAAAATAATACGTGTGAGGGTGTGTGAACAAAGATTCGCTCGATATGCATGTCGACACGGGTATCGGATAGTCGACGGGACCGAACATTAGGTGGGAAACAAAAAGACACAAATTGAAAAAAAAATTTGTCAAGTAAATAATATGAAATTTATATATTGAGTGACTAGTGACGCGGCGATGCAGACGCAGATATCACTGTTCGGACGCGAAACCCAGGGCGTCGAAACGCCCGAAAACACGGGTGAGTGTCGTAGTTGTGTCACGCGATTAGGTGTCACAAACCTTGTCACACTTGTCCCAACCTATGTGACACTTGTCCTCACCCAAGACACATTTGGTCATTCCTTCACCATGTGTACTCTTGTCCACCATTGTGAAATCCGCCACCCACCACATCACCCACAAAAACACACATACGAGCAAAAACAGGGAGAATCGGAGGATCGATCGAGAGAAGAAGGAAGGAGAGGAGGAGAGGAAGAGAGAGCAAGGACGCACGGTTGAGGTGAGTTTGGGGTGGTGGTTGTGTTGTTTCGGGTGGTTGACGGTGGGGTGGAGAAGTGGGTTCGGCCATGGAGGCGAACCCCATGGCCACTGGTGGTGATGGCGGGGGTGCCTCCCCGCCATCGGCCCACGGGGTTGGGGTGGAGAGCCACCCCAACCCATCACCGGAGAAGAAGAGAAGGAAAAAAAAAAAAAAAAAATGAATTAATCGGTTCGATCACCAAGAAGATGCACGCGCGCGCGCGCTGTGTGCATCCCCCTCAATGGGCCGGCCCAGAACGGGCCAGGCTCGCCGATGGGCGAGCCTGGACTGTTGCAGTCCAGGTCGGTCGGGTCCGACCCATTTGGGTCGACCCGACCAAAAGCAAATTTAAAAAAAAAATAAATAAATAAATAAATAAATAAATAAATAAAGAAGAGAAAAAGAGAAGAAAAATGAAAGAAGATTTGGAAAAATTCCAGAAAAATTGGGAAAAAGTGGGGAAAATTATATTTCCATAAAATAAATAGAAATTTATGAATTTATATGAAAAATAAAATATTTGGATATTTTAGACGCGACTTTTTGCGGGGTTTTGCCTCGAAAAGCGCGAAATAGGCAATTTGGCCTAAAAGGTTTAGAAATTGTTGTAAATTGTAATGCTAAATTAAATTATTGATAAATTGACATAGGTTGACACGGGTGATCAATTGGCGACCAAGGACTCAGTGGACTTGGACCCGGGATTGATTACGGGGTAGTGGAGTGCGTTGTGAGGTTTGTAAAACCCAAAGGAAAACTCTCGAGTATTTATTTTGTTTCGTATTTCCATTCATTTCCAAGTATTCCTTGTGCTTTTAATTACATTCATATCTTGTCATCTTTTGCACGGTTGGTTGAGTTACTCCCACCGGATGTTCCGTTGTGTGTCTATGCATTCTAGACCATAGCATATGTATCCTGGAGTGCTCGGTGGATAACGACCCGAGGAACCGCTACATGTGTCTGGTGCGTCGTAGGTCTACGCCGCCACCGAGAGGATCAGGTGATAGCTAGTTGGGTGCGCCCACTAGTGGGATCCCTGGAAGGAAATTCGAAGTATGGTTTAGTCGACCGGGAACAGAACACACACACATTTGCGCTTTATTGTTATTTATGCATGCGATGCCCTACTTTAGTTTGTCCGTTTACATTCCGCATGTTTATTTAACAAGTATTTATTGAATTCCATTTATTTATATGAATGCTCGGAGGAGTTCCTTGGGATTTTACCGACCGGACTCGTCATCCAATTTCTTCGTGATGATTGAGTGCAGATCCTAGTACAAGTAAGGGCAAGGGGATCTTAGGCGACTATCTCTCGATCGCCTACCTCCGAGGATTACTTGTACGTGTGTTTATTTTGATATTTTGATATTTTGATTCTTTTGGGAACCGGGGAGTGACATGACCTTGTACATGCGTAGTTTTATATAGTACGAGTTGTTTACTTTAATGGTCCAAGTGATCACACACATAATGGCGTACACGTGTAGTAGATGAGCGCGAGACTCTACCAAACTATCCATATAAACCATATCTACCAAACTATCCATATAAACCATATAAGAAAGGAATAATGAAATAACTGAATAGAAGACAAACAAGGAAATAAATAAATAAATAAACACTCGAGAGAATTTCAATTGGGTTACTACACACCTCAAACCGCGTTCCACTAATACAAAAGCGATCTCCACGCCTCCAAATGCGTGCCCCAACACCCGTCGATCAAATTCAAGTACCTAATAGTCGTTAATTTATTAATTTCCCAAAATTCACATTAAAGTATCAAATCCATCATATTAATTCATATTATACTCGGTATCGATCCCCGAAATAGGTCCCCAATTGGCCGAATCGAAACGCAAATTTGAAAAAGTTTTTTTTTATTCCATGCGAAACTGCGTTGCGGGTGCGCCGCTTGCAGCGCCCTTCCAGCAGGTGCTCCCCAAGGTTTTTTCGGAACCCTGGCTCCAACTTTGCGACCTGAACTCGATCCAATCCCTTATGATTCACAAAAACTACCATAGGTTACGTTTAAACCACGTTAAAACTCGTCCAAAACTCAAACCAAAACCCGGACAAAATTCGACGAAACCCCGATAAAACTCGATGAAACCCCGAAAAAACTCCACAACTTCAACACCACCACCCACAACATCTAATACCATGATAATTGCTCCATCCAACTCAAAATTCATAACAAAACCCCCAAACCAGCGAGCTAACTCGCATATCCAAAATCCATGTCAAAACCCAAAAATTGATACTCGAAACGTAAAGAACGACGAGGAGAACATGAATCTCATTTTGGATTGTCAATTGCTCGTCATATGAACCTCCAAATCTTCACTTGAAATTCACCAAAATCCCCCAAATTTTCGTCCAAAATGGGAGAGGAGAGAGAAAAGGTGGTGAAATGAGATTTTTTTTTTTAGTTTTATAGTCTTTTTGTCATCTAATGTGTGTGTAGATCACAAAGACCACTTGGATGGTTGAAATAAGGTCAAAAAGTCCATCTAAGTGACTTAGATTGGTAACTTTATCACTTGATCTTATCCTCCTTCAATCCCACACACTAAACCCTGGGCGTTCGGTACTCGGCTCCGTGCTGCGACGAGTATCGTTCGCGTACACTCACGCCATTAAAGGTCTAAACGACGTTTTATATTAATTATTTAATACATTTTATTCATTTATCATGTGTGCATTATTTTCCAACCTAGTGTATTGTCATTCACCTACTCGGTACCTACGTCTACACGCTAACGAGGCGAATACCCGTCACAGTATCTCACACGAAAAATAAAAATATAAATACACACATTGCGATGCAGTTCAACATAATTAAGCATAAACATTACAAATTAGGCAAACAACACACAAAACTAACTATTTACATATTTCAGGCGTGCCCAATTCTAGCGGTGGGGTCCACGAGATGCTGAGTTGGCGTCCACATTTGAAAATACGTCATATTAACGGTGTAATTAAAACTGGGCCGTTACATCAATGATTTGTTGGCAGGATTTCCATTTAAGTCACCGATGGTCTAGTCTAAAAATATTAGAATAAGATGGTTGGGGGGATTCACAGTTGAGCAGGAGTGCTAGTGTGATGGCCCCAACTTCTAAACAGGGCACCACCTGGCCTAATCGCGTAATCAAACTTTAATCCTGACCACCTAAGACTTAATTACGTATTAGTTAGCCTTTCGTCCCTATATTCCTCTAAATTCATGTATTGATATATTATTCAATTGAAAGTTACTTCAAATTCCATTAGCATGTTAAGCGGAAGCATTCATTCTTCAAAATTCCTAAGTGTGGACAACCAGGAAAAATACAGCATCACATGCATATATATATATATATATATATATATATATATATATATATATATATATATATATATATATATATATATATATATATATATATATATATGAAACTATTCACTCAACCAAATGTACAACCCAAAATGACATAAACAATAATAATATAACAAAAGTCGAGACATACAAAATGAGTGAGGAGAGTCGCCGAACTGCTCAGAGGAAGTCGCTGATCTTCTCCTTCCCTGGTCTGCTGCTCCTCGACGGACCTACACCCACCGTCACAAACTAGACGGTGAGTATAGTGATATTTACGTAATAACTGGAGAATTTTATGCCACATTTCCAAAATAACGAATGGTATTTAAAAGCATAAAGTAGCGAAATACATTGCTGAAACAAGTAATGCAAGTAAATACCACAGTTAAAGATGTAGACACAGACAAAGGCTAAGTCGAGATGATCTATGTCCGGTCGGCGGTGAGACCTATCACCTAACATTTCCCACTACTATATGGAGCTGCGCTCAACATATCTCACACAACTTTGAGCTGCGCTCTACGCTTACACAACATCAATCTCAAGCTTGCCGACCACCCCGAGTCCCATAAATCGTGTGTCGCGCAAGTGTAGTGGTGAGTGCCGGAACCCCGGTAGACCCATGTCCCTGTGAACCACACATCTCTCGTGCAATGGACACTAGATAATCCCTACTTTAATTTCAAAGACAAATAATGCCAATGTTCTAGGAATCCAAAACAAGTTAAGCTACAAAGCCCAAAGGAAATCAAATACAAGTCCAAGTAAATCCAAATTATTCCATTAGCATGCTTTTCATCCATTCTTTTCAAAAATGACATCAAGTGTAGAAATCAGAGTCAAGAAACAATTCACAAGGCATCATGTCACAATATTCCCTCATGAATATATACAAGAACAACATGATGTGAGATTTCAAGTAGCAATGAAGCTCACGTGAGGGGGGACGTGGATGGTGGGAGGCCTTAGAAAGCTCTCGCTTCTTGGGGGTGCTAGGGGGCTCTCCATGTGTGGGAGTGCCCCAGGCCTTCACAAAAAGGCGCCTTTTTTTGTGAAGGCCAGGGCACTCCCACACATGGAGAGCCCCTAGCACCCCCGAAGGTAGATGTATATGTGCTCCGGACACATATACATCTTCGTGTCCTCCCCCATATATGCTTTCTAAGGCCATATATGGGCACAGATCTTTCGCCCCCACGGCCTCGAACCAAGCCCTGGAGGCTTAAGGCATTGATTCGCGAACCGTGTATAACCAATCGGGCTCGGTTCGCAGAATCAAGTACTTAAGCCTCCAGGGCTTGGTTCGAACCGTGGGGCGAAACATCGCGCCCATATATGGCCTTAGAAAGCATATATGGGGAGGATGAAGATGTATATGTGTCGGGAGCACATATACATCTACCTGGGGGGTGCTAGGGGCTCTCCAATGTCTTCCAATAGACCAATAAATCAATAAAGGTGAATGAAATGAAATATAAAATTCTCACAGTTGTACTTACAATTCACACGTTTGTCCTAGTCTAGTCGATCCCTCGACAATTCGAAATGCGTGTCTAAACGCCCGAGTTCTCCCCTTAGTTCCCTAACATTCAATAATGTGTTAATTTAGGCCAAATCGAGTTCGATACCAATTGCTAAATTTTTAGGATAATCCGTCCATTTTGCGCTTTTCAAGGTAAAACCCCCGTAAAAGGCACGTCCGAAATCCCAAATATTTTATTTTTCATAGAAATTCATTACTTTCTATTTATTTAGTCAAAATATAATTTTTTCGAAAATTTTCCCAAATTCTTTGAAACTTTTTCCCATTTTTTCTCCCTTTTTCTTCTTTTTATCTCTTCCTTTTTTTTTTTTTTTTGGGTCGACCCGACCCTGGCCAGGGTGCTGGGCCTGGCTCGCCCCATGGGCCGAGCCTGGCCCAAGAGAGGGAGGAGCGCACACGCACGACACGTGTGTGTGCCCCCTTCTTCCCCAACGAACCAGGGGCTCCCTGGTTCGTTGGTGGAGCAAATTTTTTTTTTTTTTTTGTTTTTGTTTTCTTTCACAAGCTGGGGTTGGCGATCCAACCCCAGCTCGTTTAGGGAAGGGAGACGACTCGAAAAGAGTCGTCTCCTTCCTCGGAAGCACATGAGCTCCCGAGCTCACTCGCCAAACCAACCCACAATGCAACATCCACACCAAAATCACCTTGATTCTTCTCTGGGTTCTCTCATTCTCCTCCTCTTCTCCACCAGCGATTCTCCTCTCTTCTCCACCGATTTGAGTTTGGTGAGGATAAGAATCCCATTTGGTGACGCAAATTTGGTTTAAATGCTAGCCTTTGATCATGGTGTGCACACGTGTTTCGAGGCTCATCACATGGAACACATTGTCCCGCTTGTCCCCCAAGTCACTTGTGAGTGACTCGACAAAGTGACACTTTGCCTCATGATGAGTTAACACGTGTCTCGATGCACATCTAATGCACCTTGTTTTATTTCACTAACCATAGGCAATCTAATACTTTAGCTACATGTAGCCACATTAAAGCCACTTATTAACCCAGCATAAATTCACATTTAATTCAACTAAATTAAACTTACCCCAATATGCCGCTACCTCGGTCCCACGTCGACACGCGACTCGATGTACGTCCCCGCTCGTCTCGATAACTACACACCCGTAGAAAATTAACTTAATAGTCTAGACATATACAATACACTAGGCATACATCACAACAAATATAAAATGTACCTCGACCCTTGCCTCGGCAAACGGACATATTACGGTGTGCCTGTGTAAGGACATAAACAAGGTTAGAAGTTTCGGGTCGTTACATCTAGGTGGTCAGAGCTCAGTATGAAAAGATGTTGAAGGATGGCTTGAGGAAACAGCTGGTTCCAATCATTCGTGCAGAGGGCTCTATCAAGGCAGGGAAGCCTTAATCAATTGATCTCCCTGCCTTTTGTTTGGCCAAGTAAATAGTCATGACCAACAAAACCAATATCATGCAAGAGTGATGCATTAAGGGTGTGGGCTGAGCTTTTTTGCGAAGACGTTGGAGGGGAGATGAGAATTGCTAGGTACGGATGACAACATCAATACTGGCATAAATACCAAAAAAACGCCAAGACTCTTTTTTTATATTATCAATAACTCCTACTTCGATACAAAAGGACCCAAGCTTTACAATACTACATACAAGGGATCATTCCAAAAGACAACGAGACCAGCTGATAAACCGATCGGGGGGATTGTGAGCATAAAAGAGAATTTAAGCTTTCTTCTGACTGCTTCCAAAACATGATCCCTATTCTTCGTTTCAAACCGAAACACTATATCAGGGGAGTGGGTCTTGATAGACTCCATGAGACTGAAAACGGTCTAGGGGCTTCCCACACTCCGACAATTCCACGCTAAGACTTTCATTGGTGGATAATTAGAGTATTGACCATGTAGGTTTTCATGTTGTAAAATGCTACAAAACAACGACTTAAATTGAATCAAGCCTTAGTCAACTCATGAAATTCTCGTTTTGGAGGCAAAACTATTCGACCATTCAAACTTATATTAGGATTTATTACCCTTTCCGAATATGACATGGATATAAGCCCAAGAAATGCACACCAGTTAAGAAAACTCACGCAGTGCAGATGATATTAATTATAGATTTTATTTGTTTCCATTCAATAGAATGAAGACACGTGTAAGGATGGATGATGGAGCTGCCAGACTGGACCATACGTTTTATCCACAGAAAATATACGCATCATTCTAAGTTCCCATACAGAGATGACTTTCCTTTCTTTCATCTTCTACTTTTCAACTCCCCATACTACCCTCACTCTTGTTAGATATTTACATCCCAACCTTCGAGAGGTTCGAAAATTTGGAACTTTACAGCAGAGATAAGTCCAAAAAACGCTGTCTCCACTCGACACCAAACTATCATTCCAAAAGCAGCTCCGACAAAACAAAGAATAATAATAATAATAATAATAGAATCGGAATCAATGATCCTATGCTCCACGGAGCAAACACACTACAGTGGTCACTCTTCTGATCAAATCAGGACCGTCGATCATGCGGACGGTATTACCGTTGAAACTGAAAGATCGAAGGATGAGACATGCCGAGCGGCGCGCCTACCAATGCGGGTGTCGATCACGAAAAAAGAAGCACGAGAGGTGATAAGGATGTAAAATGTGGAAGATGCGAGGGTAGTTTCGTCAAATGGTGAAAGAAGCGGGAAACGGAAAGTGCCCCGTCAGTTTCGTGGGGAAATCCGTTTCGACAAAAACAAGTTAATTTGTTTATTGGGATTTGGTTTTTGAGTGGGACGAGAATTCAAAATGTAATGAGCCGGAGGACATGTGGTCCAACCTGGCCCGCGCACGGAGACTCGAATTCGTCTTTCAACCCAAACCAAAACAGTAAACACTAATAAAAACTAAATAATCTCAATTGGTTTAAATCAATTAATCAAGCTGTCCAAATTAGTTCAAAACGGATAGTTCTCTCCAGTTTTTTTTTTTTTTTTCTAAAACCAGAATTTTATTTGACTTTTCTCCAAAATCTATACATATTATTTAAAAGGTTAAAGCAAAAAAATAATTACTCAAAAATATTAAAAATAAACTATATACAATGGATTTATTTTTTTTGAATTCAATATTTAAAGTGAAGGGAGGAAACAGCAAGCAAGAAAAAAGTGAAATTAATGTGAGTGGTCATAAGAAGAGCGTGCATGACGTTATCCTAGTGAAATAAATAATTGGTTGAAAAAGTAAACAAAAGGTTAAAAAATAAAATAAAAAATAAATAAAAATAAATATAAGGATATGTATTATAAGTATCACGAGAAGCATCGCACGCGCATCAAAATACAATGCGGGTTTTGATGCAGGCGAAGAATTTTCCTACCTACAATTATAATAAGTACAAGTTGGGAAAGTTAAAAATAAAAAGAAAAAGAAAAGGAAAGATAAAGCAGAAAGAGAGGCACTAGTTTCGCCCTCGGACGCTGCTTTCAACCCACATTCAATGCCCAACCAAACCCATCCCTCCTCCTTCTTATTATTTCTTCCATTTCAACTAAGCCCTCATCCTTCATCTCTCACTTCCTCCATTTCTCTCTTCGTCTCTCTCTCTCTCTGTCTCTCTCTATGGACTTCGCAGGCGTTAAGGCCTTGAAAACCAGTCTCTGGTCCGAGGTGGCCCTCAAATCCGCAAACCCACAAGTCACTTGCGACGATTTCTGGCTGGCTAACGGACCCAACCCCATCTCCGGCGACGACTTGTTCGTGGAGGGCCTTCTCGACTTCTCCAACGAACACACGAACAAGAAGAAGAAGAAGAGGAGGAGGAGGAGGAAGAGGAGGAGGAAGAGGAGGAAGAAGACA
Source organism: Stephania cephalantha (assembly GCA_039657325.1). Taxonomy (NCBI): domain Eukaryota; kingdom Viridiplantae; phylum Streptophyta; class Magnoliopsida; order Ranunculales; family Menispermaceae; genus Stephania; species Stephania cephalantha. The sequence goes on along the minus strand of CM077567.1, from coordinate 4,740,073 downwards.
AGGAGGAGGAGTCTCTCTCCGGTTCCTCTTCTCTAGATGACCAAAAGAGTGGAATTTCCCTTAAAGACGAGCCCTTTTCGGTCCAGGAAAGCGTTCTCGCTGTCCCTGTAAGCGATTTCTGCCTCATAAATTTCAAATCTTGGGTCTGTTTGGGGATTTGTAACTGAGTTTTCGAAAACCCCTTTTGTTTCAGGCGGACGACTTGGAAGACCTTGAGTGGCTGTCTCATTTCTGCGAGGATTCCTTCTCGGAATTCTCTCTACAACACGTCACTGATGACAAAAAGCCCCAAATTTCTCACCACCCAAACAGGGCCGAACCGCCGGTTTCCTTCAACAGGCCTTTGACCAAGTCCAAGCGAAGCAAACGCTCTAGAGCGACAATAAGCCGCGTTTGGTCAGTTGGGTCTCTCCCCACAACAGCGACCACGACGACGACGCCGCCCACAGAGCTCTCTTCGTTATCGTCGTGTTCGTCCTCTTCGCCCACCTCCTCGTCTTCGAATTCGTGCGTGACGGGAAGTCAAGCGGTGGTTGACTTGGTCAGGGCGGCGGGGAAGGGGAAGGCGGCGGGGCCGGGGAGGAGGCAGAAGAGGAAGCTAGGAGGGGTGGAGGCGCCGCAGCGGCGGTGCAGCCATTGTGGGGTTGTGAAGACGCCGCAGTGGCGAACCGGGCCGAATGGTGCCAAGACGCTTTGCAACGCTTGCGGGGTCCGGTTCAAGTCCGGTCGGCTTTTGCCGGAGTACAGGCCGGCTTGCAGCCCCACGTTTTCCAGCGCGGTTCACTCCAACAACCACCGGAAAGTCCTCGAGATGCGGCGGAAGAAGGAGATGGTCCTGCTCGGACCCGGTCCGGGCCCGGTCCAGAGCTTTTGACACATGTTACAGAGAGTAGTGGTTTAGAGAACCGGCAGCGGACCGGGGTAGGCCGGTCCGAGTGTAAATTTTAATGATACGTGATGTTGGGTCTCATTTGTAACGGAAATTAAATTTAGGGAGGTCAAAGGTAGGTGGGCGGTTTAGGATTAGGAGTTAGTAATTAAGAAGATTAGTGTTGATTAGGGTTTTTAATTGGTTCATTTGTGTTAGTCTGTCTTGACTGTTTGGTTTCAGGAAAGAATTAGAGAACAGCTTTTGCTGCTTTGTTTTCTCCGTTTTTTCAATGACTTTTTTTTTTATTGGGTCAGGCTTTACATTGAGTGCTCTTTGAAAACCACAACACACATACACACAATGCGACACAAATAAACTGTAGAGTTTATTATCATTTCTGTTTATGTGATTTTTATTATATAGTTTGGAGACTTAAATTATGAGGAGAAAAAGTAGAGTAACGCGAAGTTATGAGTGATGGTTGTGGTGGTGGGGAATGGCATGCAACGAATCACGGGACGCCCACGTGTGTGTTTGGCCAACAAAATCTAACCGAACTCTAACCTAATACAAATATGGATTAATTAATATTTATTTTTGTAACTACATTGTTCTTCAATTGTTATATTGATATAATTTTGAAGCATTTGGAATTTAATTTGACAAGTTTGGACGATTTTAAATGGTTGGGAAAATTAAATCACACCACAACTCGAATTGCAACTTTCGTCATTCATCGATCGGAGTTATGGTGCTCATCTCGTTGCAATTACAAGGCTACAACTACATCCATTTGAAGGCTAATTTAAAAAGTAGGTTTAATAAGCAAATATATCTTATCGTTTCAACGTTTTTGCAAAAATATTTTAACGTTTGAATTTTGACAAAAATATCTTAACTTTTTTATTTCTTTTAAATTGTATCTTCACTTTTTATTTTTTAGAAATTAAACTTAAAAAAATAATAAATTATACATACAATCGAGAATATTATTTTATATAAATGCAATCGTTATCTAATCTAGTAACTATTCATTACTTTGATTGTGGTTTGATACATAATAATTGCAAACAAGGATACAATTTGCATGAAACTAAAAAGGTTAAGATATGTTTTTGCAAATTTTTTGAAACATAGGATACATCTGCCTATTAAGCCTAAAAAGTATTCGAACTAGCCACAAAATCAGTCTGATCGAGTTGTTTGATGGGGTTTGAACTTTCAAATTTAAAGTCAAATACCAAAGGAGCAACACTAAATTTGAAATTAATAGATGATTAGAAAGAGTACTGTACATTCTTATCTCTCTTGCATTATTATTGATAGCACCCTGAGCCGTATTATTGCAATGTTGACGTAGCAGACCCTGTTGGTTCGATTGGCTTGAACAGTGGTTAATTATAGTGTGATGTGGGTCGCATTTGGAGAGGTGGTTGGCCTAAATGAGGCAGGTTTGAGTCACTAATTTGATCACCACACAAGTAGATGGAGCACTTTTAAATAGTGAGAGGTGGGCCTTCTGAAGCGCACTGGATACCGAATTACATGGTTTGCTTCTTGGTCCACTTCTCAAATGTGTTCAATGCCCCACTAACTGTACATGTATCTGTTCAAATATGTTAAAGTCGTAAAAAGAAAATGAAAGCATTATTTGATGTACCACATACTTTTTTGAGTACAGTACTAAGAAAGATCGGTGTTTTTTTTTTTTTTTTTTTTTTTTTTTTTTTTTTTTTTACATAGGAGTTGCTGAGTTTGGTTGTATTTTTACCTTCTTTTTTTTTCCTCCTAGCTAGTGGGTGTATGTATGCTTAATTTTCCTTTCTATGTTTTCAAAACACTTGGAACTCAAATTCATGAATCAATATTCGAGTTTGGTGACGGCCAACACACTAAGCATATATATGCGCCCTATTATTTTTTTTATAAGAAAGAACCAACTTTTCTCGCTCTCTATAGGCTCGAACCCCTGCCATCTCACAACAATACCACATGTTAAACTATTGAGTCACCCACTTAATTGCTATATGCGCCCTCTTGTTTTTTATAAGGTTTGAACTGACGTTACCCATTGGGCTTAGAACTTGTTGGTTTATAAGGGTTTGTTAGTTAACTTGGAATGCAAATAGTTTCTACTTCATAAGTCAACATTTTATTTTTTTTTTTTTTTTTTTTTTTGCCAATATTTCACAAGTCAACATTTAGTAGCCCAAAAAGTCTTGATTGATCCAAACCCACTACTAGTTCAAAATCAAGATTTTAGGTTCTAAAGAGCCAACCAACTTGACCCAACAAAAATATAGAAGTGGTATCAAACGTGGCTAACAGTTCGAAATGTAAATGTATTGGTGGGCATTTCATAGTTGCTTTACTTATTTTTCTTAATTTGTTGTTAAAACTATGTCTTAGTTTCATATGGGTTCCTCTTGTATCCGCACCAAATTAATTAAACTTCTTTTACCTTTGTCGGGCACATCCAACGGGGAAAATAATCAATAATCACAAAGGCGACTATATATATATACATTTATTTATCGAAAACTTTAAACAATAAAGAAGACCAGACCATGGCACTCCTATTATGATCTCATTTCCATTGTCTCTGACTCTGCCTATGCTTTTGTTCTCTTTTTTTCTTCTCCCACTCGAACAAAAGGAAAAGAAAAGTAGCTAAAAAACTGTAAAAAAATAAGACAGGTTCTCATCTCAGCTGTATCAGGTAGCTATAGCTTTTCCTATATGATTTTGTCTTGATTTAACAGTCCCCAGTAGCCAGTAGTAGTACCCAACCTTTTTGACCTTCTCATTGGGCTTTACTCTCACTTTAATCTCTACCCACTCTAAAAATCCTACCGGTTCAAACATTGATGGTCTTTATTTTTGGGACTCCTTATTAAAGAGTCACAAGCACTAATGTTTATCAATAGGAACACGTCATGTGTACTATGTATTTACTCTTTTATCGACGTGTTACTATTAAGAGACATTACTAACATCACCCTTTCAACATTAGCGGCAAATGCATTCCTGCGCTTAATTACCACGTGTAATTAATTTGTGATTTAATGAGTGCTTTAATTACTCATCCAATATTATATTGTAAGTAGCTAGCAGTGTGACTTTGTTGTTATAGGAACAAACGAGGAAAAAGTGGTTCCACAGAAGCTAGAATCACGGGGAAAAGAGATGGGCCAAAACTGGTGAGTGGCCCTACTTGTAACGTTGCTCAAGAAGCTAGACAAATAAAGAAAAAGATAAGAGAGGGGAAGTGCACAGACGGTGCATTGGATTTTATTTGGGGTTTTGTTTGGACCTACTCATCATGCCTCTCTTTGGAATCATAAAAAGAGGTAATAATAAGATGAGATAGATGCTTATATATATATTCTGACACAAGTCAAGAGAGGGCCGGGCACACTCTCATGTTCTCTAATAATGTCCCCCTTCATTACGTTGTTTATTTATGTGTATAACCTGTTAAAGTGATAGGCGGAGCTGCTTATGATTCAGTCACAAGACTCACGATTAACTTCAGTATTGGTTCTCTAGCTAGACTAAGCATGCACAAAGCGTAAATGAATAGGCAACAATAAAGGATAAAAACCACAACAAACAATTTTATTGTACTAATTAAGGGTACCAAGTCTTAAAACACGCGACGCCAAAGATCTCACACACAAGCACACAAATTGAAATACTACTACAAACTTAGGTATTTATTCTCATTCACGCTTAGTGGCAACACCGCAACATTGGACGACTCAAAGAGCGCATAAATTACTTATATTGTTTTAAGAAATTACTAAATGAAAACAACAATGTAGCATCACAAGACATAACGACCCACGTATTATAAATGTGTCTTGTAGTATGACATGATGTTGTCTTTTTTAGCACTTATTATTTTAAGGACGTTTGCAATGAGGGCCCTTACAAGGTGCACCCTAACTTCCTCCCCCCACCCCCATCCACCACCACCACCACCTCCTCCTCCTCCCCATCCGCCGCCTCCGCCGCCTCCTCCCCCACCACCACCACCACCACCTCCGCCTCCTCCACCCCCTCCACCCCGAACACCTCCTTTTCCTCCACCACCGCCACCTCCCTTGCAACTGCCACCGCCGCCACCGCCCCCACTGCTTCCTCCACCTCCTCCCCCACCACCTCCCTTGCCACTGCCACTACCGCCACCGCCGCCGCCAGGGGAGTTCCGCCCTTTATGGTGGTGGTGGTGGTGGTGGTGGTGTATGGGATGCTCGCTGACATTGTAATTTGAGTTACGGTTCTCTCCTTCCACAATGCCGCTGTTGTTCTTCTTCTTGCCCACTTCTTGCAATTGCTGCAGTGCCGCTTGTTTTTTATCAGCAGCATTGGCATTGTCATTGTCATTGAGTCTGTCATCTTCTGCCACTGCTGCTACTGTTTCATTCCGGAGCTTCACTCCCCGTGTTATTGATGAACCCAGAACTATCGCAACGACCACAATGACAAACCTCTCTTTCATCTCCATCGTCAATGTTGTTGCTTCTCAATGCCTGACTCTGACTGGCACCACCACGTACAGAGTCCCCTGCCTCTTATATATTCAATTTCAGGGCACCATTCAAAGTGATGGAGATGCTGATGATGATGATGAATGGATGGTGTGATTATTAGGAGAGACATTGATGAAGATGTCTTGGATTTCACTCCATCCCCCACTTTCATCGACTCCCCTCTTTTTCATTAGACAAGATAAAACAGTAGTCACCAAGAACCCCCGTCAGGTTGCCGGGTTGTTTGAGCTAAACGCACGACCTCGATTTCGATTCCTCGGTGTGACAAAATCGCTCGGGCCACTGCAGTACGCTTACACCGATTGCACCTACCTGGACACCCATGGATATCAAAATAAAATATAATAGTGACTTCCCAAATCATTAAAAAAAAAGCCCATCTCTTGATGATGAAATGCAATCCAAATGCGCCAACAATTTAGGCCTCCCTTGCAAGCGGGCGGTGGGTAAGGTTGCAAGTGGGGCAAAGCAGGGCCTCGGTGACTCATCAATTTTGTGAGAAATATTTATTTTAATTTTCATTCTTCGGTCATTTTGACACTTAAGTATTACTTTCTCAATTTTTTTAAAAAATTATTTTATCAAATTGAAGGATTAATGTAGATTTATTTTATTGATTAAGTTACAAGTTATCATACTTAATTAAAATATATAAGATTTCTAAAACTAGTATGACAAATATATTTCAATGATGTTTTAAATATAATTTTATATATCTTTATGATATAACATATATATAATTAATTTAATAGTAAAAATAAATTTTATTGTTGGAAATCTTAAATTTCATTCCGTATATTACATATGTTTTAAATAAAAAAGTGATATAATTTTTTTGTAATAATATAAAAAATGAAAAATTTAATGCAAAGGGATGCGGGGCGAGAACAGTTCTTATCCTCGCATTGCAAGATTTTGTCTCGTGAAGCAAAAAGCGAGGAATCTTTATCCCACCAATGCGGGGCACCGCGGGAAATGAAGATTATCCGGCCCATTTATAACCCTAGTGGTGCACTTGTGAATTAAGGGTGCCGTATAGATAGGGGCACCTTCACTTCACATGCTAAGATCATGGCCGTCAATGATAATGCCATTTTAAGTGTCTTTTGCTTTACCAATGAAAGGAGTGGTGGTAGTGGGCCTAGTGAGGTATTGGGCGGTGCTTTCATTGAATGATGGGCCGATGGCCTAGCATTGTGGAATACTTAGGTTTCACGACATTGGTCAGTGTCATCAATTAGCTTGAATACTTTTGAGGGGACATTGACACTCATATATATATATTGTAAAGTTTTATTTAACCGATATATGATTATTACTTCCTCCGTTTCTTTTTAAGCGATATTTTAAGGTTATTCACAGTTTTTAAGAAAGTTATTTACTCCACTACTTTATCTCTCCTAACTCAATTATTTTATCTTGATGGAGGAGAAAGTGACTATTAAATGACTAAATTACTCTTTATCTCTTCTAACTCCACTAGTGCTACATACACTAGTTATTAATGTGTAATTATTAAATTTTCTTTTTCTATGAAGGGTATAAAAGTCAATTAAGTAATTAATATGTATTGAAACTATCAAATGACAAATATTATGAAATATTTCAAAATGACTAAAAAGACACTTATTGTGAATCGGACAGGGGGCGTACGCAGGTGGGCCTTGCCCTAGGCTAAGGCCCAAAAAAAGCCCAAAAAAAAAAAAAATAGTATTTAAGGTCCAGGCGAAAGCCCAAAAAAAAATTATAGCCCAGGGCTATCAAAAATCCTGGATTCGCCCCTGGAATCGGAGGGAGTATTTTAGTCCACGCAGTTCTTACCCGTTAGTATTTGCTAGTCTTATTGTGTCTAGAGAAGCATGTTTGAATTTCTTTGTCTGAGTTGAATTGAAACATGCAATAATGCGTGTATCATAACATGCTTTCAAATAAGGAAAATGATAAAAACAGCATCTAAGACACTCCAAAGTCACATTAGGAGCCATATATGCTGTCCACTCAGCTTCAACTTGTGTGTTATACATTAAAATTTGTATGTGTCAATATCTTAAGGGGCGCATGAACTGCTGATGGGGCTGATGTGCTTTGAACGTGGTCATTCTAGAATTTCCAGTCAAACAAATTCCAAGTCAGCTTCACTTGGAGAAGTCCTAAACCACCAACGTGTAACAAAGCCCATTACTTACAATGAACTAAATAATGGCCATATATCAAGTGAGCCCAAGCCCAGATTTAGTGCCCACAGTCCTTAACAATTTCTTTTCAAATAGAACAGAAGAAATGTTTTACCATCGGTTGGTTGGTTGGCACAACTGAAAGCAGGTTGTTTTCTGTTAATTAGTAACTTGATTTTGAATCCGGAGAATATCAAAACCAATAACATTGGAAGTTCCTTCCAGTTATATGGTGCGCAACTCGATTCGAATTCGGAGTAATTGGATAGTGCAGATATCGGGTGATTTACACCAAAAAAAAAAAAAAAGAAGAAATGTGTTTTTTTTTTAACAAAAAAATATATCCCATTCATATGCAGAAATTACTCACTAGCAATTACATTTGATTTAACAATGAAATTGCATTCCTAGTAGTCTTCTCTCCCTCCTTGGGATCAAAGCGGCATTGCGAAAATTTGAAAACTTATGTGCAACTTATACCGCTTGTCGTCAAAATTTTGCTTCTCATCATTATATGAAAGAATTTCTTAAGTTCTAAAATTATTAACAAAGATATGCAACATGTTCACCCTCTATAATTAAAATCTTAGGATAAGCTTTGATTTTGTGAAAGTAGATTTTTACAAGTATATATATTGGATGCTCTTGTGTAGCAGTTGGGCAGAACAAATAGAAATTGCGTCTTTAAGTGGAGGTGCCACTGCAGTCCATATATGAAACACGAGAGACTTGTCCAGGCTGCTTTTGTGCATTGGGCCCGTAAAATTAAAGGAGGTTAGAATAATTATTGTACAGTTTGTGGTTGGGAATTGACTACTTAACTTATCAAACTTTATACTTAATGCATTATGATTAGCTTATTAGAAAGCATTATCTAAAAAACTATTCTTTTCGCACTTGGAGCTTTTTTTTTTTTTTTTTTTTTTTTTTTTTTTTTGTCGAGTTTGTTGCATAGAAGTTTCTAACACCCAAGAATAGGTACAACACGCTATTACAACATCGAGGGTAGTAGACAATACAATTCGTTGAAGCTCGAAACAGCATCCCCACGAAGGGGGCAACAACTTCCCGAAGAAAGGCAATAACACCCATATAGGGGACCGAGACAAAAAAGCCGCTCATTAGCCGCGGAGACTAAACCCTAACAAACTACATGACTGAATACATAACAATATCAACAAAACTAAATGCAAGATATATCTACTTGCGGACAACGACATCACATTGTCGAGAAAGGAGAAACACCTCTACCATTCGGAGTCATCATATTCGTCGCGGCAAGCTAGATCCAACTAGAAACACCGATGCGAAAGCACAAGATCCACTCGACCATGCCTGCGGTCGTTGATCAGAGGTGCTCACACCTGACATATCTCATTGAAAAGACTATTAATGTGCCGAGGAATCAAGAACATTGACGACATTTTCAAAAACCTCATCTCAATCCTTTACAGATTAGGCACGCTAAACTCTGATATCCCCTTCATCTTCCCACAATCAAAGGCGGAAAGAGAAGAAGGAGGAGCAAAAAAAGAAAAGAGAAGAGGAGTGATTTATGGGGACCACATAGGAGAGGACGATGGGGAGCGGGAGGAGGAGGAGTTAATTCAACATGGAGACGAGGGGGTGAGAAGATGATTTTGAACTGTATGGGGGGAAAGAGGTGGGGGGCCCGCGACGAAGCATGCAGCTGCAACACCGGCCCGAAAGGCAGATTTGATTTTTAGGACTTGGGCGGCTAAGGTTTTCAAACGAAGCTCAAACTCTAAAGCATAAAGTTGATTGTGCACTTTTGGTTCATGGTGCCTTTGGAGCATGAATTGGGCCAATATCTAGATAAATATTAGAAGTTGTGTATAGTTGATGGTAAAAAGAGGCAAGATATGTCTCAAGTCAATATCATCTACCCACTATAAATGAAAAACACATTGTATATATAACTTTTTTCACAAATATAATCTCTTTAATTGTTAATGATGTGTGTACCAAAAGTTAGTCTGAATTTCAATCCAACCACAATTAATTAGTATCAAAGCCTTTTGATCATTTTGGAATAAAACTCCGTTAAAGGTGGCTAAATTGATGACATTATTAATACTAACACAAATCCACAAACTCGAGTAGAATTGCGCCGGTGGGACCAACAATTTTTTTTTAAAAAAAATGTTAATGAGATTGACCAAGCAATTTGAATTAAAATATAACCGACAATGCATAAGCGAGAATGCGCAATCCACGTATGGTACTGATTAAGAATGAATGGTTTCTTATTTACAAATAGAATTTCTTTAACGAGATTGACCATTGTTTATTAATAAGATGGGGGAGATATTCTTTTTTTAATTTCTTGATCAAGGGTAGGTATATGTTGTGTTCATTAATTAGGAAGTTTAGGGTTTAGGACAAACACGACAATTTGTAAATTTTTTTTTTGAAAAAACACTCTAAGGTCCAGACTCGTGAGTTCACATAGATTTATCGTTTAATTAATTAATCAAACAATAGATTGTAATAAACTACTATTAATTACTTCGTTTGTCCATTGGCACTACTAGGTGAATTTTTAATTTTTTATAAACATCATTAGATTTCTTGTTCATCACGGCCCTTAAGGGCAACTACATCATTAGATTTAGATTACAAATATATATATATATATATATATATATATATATATATATATATATATATATATATATATAAGGTTTTTAGTCATATAGAAATTGTTATTAAAAGGTATTCTGAAGTCATTCTATGCAAGTGGTTATATATATATATATCATATGCATGCATGTCTACTCAAGTTAAGCAAACCCTTATATAATTTTTAGCTAATCATATACTCCTTTCGATTACAAATATAAGTCGTTTAAGGTAAGGGCAAAAAAATTAAGACAACCTTAATTACAAGTGTAATTTACATATACGTCATTTGACATTAAATGAATTGAAGAATTGAAGAATCATAAATATTTGAATTGTATAAGAGTATAATTGGTGAAAAAAATAATAAATATACTATCGAATTTTAAAAACGAATTATAATTTTGACCGAAAAATTTTTGCTAAAAAAACTTATACTTTTGACTAGAGGGAATAGTATATTTGTTGAAAATGTCAACCTAACTTCGATAGAACACTTGGATCCCTTGATTTTTGTCAAGAAGTGTTATTCGTGCGTCTGCGTATCTTAAGGTGAATCGAAGGTTGCGTCAGGTGAATGTCCTATCTTGACATCCTCTAGTAAGTTTTAAGCCATTTAATGCAAGTGCTTTGGAGATACACGCCGGGCATGACTCGATGCAAATCTTGAAGGAGTGTTAAGTGCAGGTGCAAATTAAACTCAAAAGTAAGTTATCCAATCTTCTTATTTTATTTTATTTTAAAAGTTATCCAATTCTTTTCCATCATAGAATCATGAAAAGGAATCAAGTAAAAGTAAATCAACCAAATATATGTATGGCTTACTGATTTGGAGTTGGATCCTCGGTAAGCAATTTTTTTTTTTTTTTTTTTTCAGAACTCTTTGAGCAATATGAGTCCGAATAAGAATATTATTAATTTATTAACGTTATAGTCCATACAAATAAAATAATGATACAGTGTAAAAATGAGGTTGTTGGGTCGTCAGTGTATCACGTTATCCATCATGTCACCTGTGGGTGATCTAAGTACTGGTAGGACTAGAAAGCCTATAATGGGCCGCCACACATTGAAGATTTAAAAAAGAAAATGATCCAGAAGAAGAAACAAATTTAAAAAATAGAGCTAGCAAAAAGACAAGAGATCGAGGTACAGATAGATGTAATGAGGAGAGATGGCTCTATCGCCAATCTAAGTACAAGGACTTGTAGCCTGTACGATGTAATGGTTGAAGTTGTAATATAAATAAAAAAGCACATGCATGTTTTAAGCATATTTGTTTCAAAGTTGCTTTCGAAGTTGATAGTTTAAGTATAACTTAGATTTTTATCTTCATCATTTTCATTTCTTATATGTCGGTAGATACATCTAAGGTGTATTGGTGCTTATAGGTAGAGTTAATCTAGGTTTTAAGTCACCCCTTGTGATCAGCTGATCACTTGATCGAGTAGCTGGAACAGTAACACAGGCCTGGCTAGCTGGATGTTGTCTATTTAAGCACATGGACATGCATGGGCGGCCCCCTTGTCATATGAAAGGTTCCACGGTCAAAAATCGAAGTTGGTGGTTAATTGAATTGTGGACTGACCGGCCCGCCAGTTGTCCACTTTTACTCCCGCGCGTCAGGCCCACATTTCAAAGGCATACTGGGCCTACATTTGTCCCGAATCTACGTACGCTAGACAATAGACACACGCCTCGGAAATTTGGACTCACATACTCACGTGTGACAAAGATTTAGGTCAATTGTTTGTTTTTGTTATTTTTTTGTGATAAATTGTTCAATAAAACAGTAAAGATGTAGTCAATGTTCACTAATTTATGTATGCAAATGTTTATAATGATTTTTTGAGAGCAAAATGTTAATTAGTACTAATTACTTAAGAGATAGTTCCATTAATATGATTTGCTTTACTAAAAAGGAGATCATCAAGAGTTCAAGTCTCTATACATATGTTCAATTAGATGTATCATGTATTTGGGAATAAATGGATGACTAATGGAGTATATATATATATATATGAGGTTTATGCGAAAATTAAAACAAAAAAGTTCGCGCAACAAATAGTATATATTGACATATTTATTAAGAATCTTTAGTATATATTAAGAATAATTAATTATAAGAGTCATGAGTTGTTTATTTTAAAAAATGAAAAAGTTGTATTCATATTTCATTCAATATTAAAATCAAGTACAACCATGACTACCTCATCATCAAGATGTTGATTACATACATTTGGCCATTTTAGCTAGCATATATGTATAGGAAAGTTGCATCATTACATGACCAACCTCATTCGCTTGCCTACAAACACTAAACCCTAAACCCTAAAAAATAAAACTTATAACAAATGAAGAAAATCGAACTTCCAACTAGGGAATAAAAACTTAACCTTCCAACGAGAGAAAGAAACTACTTATTTAATAAAAACACCAATGAAAAGTATCCATCCAGTAGTCGCAAGTGCAAATCCACATATAAGCGTAAATGAAAAATATAGAATTGAAAAATCGACTTGTAACAATATTAAATATGTCAACTACAATACGAAATGAACTATTCATTTAACTCAAATCTAATCATTTTTGTTTTATTTGATGAATAAAAAAGAAAACCATTGGAACCATCGCCGATAAAAAAGAGAAAAATAGTTGTGTTGCAAAAGCTATAATCACAAAAACTTTGCTCAAAACAAAAACTATAATCGCAAAAAAAGTCAAAAATTAGTTGTGGTGCAAAAACTGTTTATTATGTAGGACTCTTCAGTTTTTATATATTGGCATATATTACTATTTATAAAATCATGTATGTATACATATATTGTTTTGATAGTGTTGGGCCCGCCCACACCTTTATCCGCGAGTCTGTAGATATCTCACTAGTATTGATACTGTCATCAACTTAAGTTGCATTCACGGGTGTGGGGTTTTACTCTAAAAGTCCTCAGTACTACTTAAGAAAAGATTTATATATATACTTAAGTATTTCTGTACGAAGTCACACTTAACCGATGCATGAATATATTTTGATCTACACATCCTAAGTTAATTTTGCCATTTATATTCACACGAAACCTTTAATTAACCTTGAGGGCACTTTTTCAATCGGGTATGTATTTAAACGCTATATGTCTCATCCAAGTGTCTTGCAGGTTATTCATGGTTAGCTATCAACAAACAATGTATAAGAAGTAGCCAAAGTAGCTGAAAATTAAGGTCCACAAATCTTGAAATTAAACTCCTAAAAAGGGAAGAAACGGCCAAAGAATTCCAATAAATAATGCGGCGTAGATGTTTCGACCTCAATTCAAGGAATACAAGAAAAGTGCAGTTAATCATCAACCAAGGGTTGCTTACAAATTTGGTATGAAATACAAACTTATAAGAGGTTGGGGTTAGAGTTTGTAGACACAAGTTTTTTCTTCTTATAAAAAAAGTACGATTAATTTTTTTCCAGGACAATTAATTATTAGTATCATACTTATAGGGGATGGTCCAATCAAAATGGGCTCCTTAATTAACTCAAAGTGATTCACAAAGACGGGCATCTCTCGATGACACGTTCCTTTCGCCCTTCACTCTTGAGCCTCTACTTATTAATAAGGGCACGCCAACCTTCGTGGACCCAGACGGTTGTGACATGTACATGCAGTCATGCACTATTTTAACAAGTTGATAATTGATAACTCGGTCCGATTGACACAACAGTAAAAGCGAATGCGGGGTTGCATAAATTAAGCCTCATGACTTTGATTTCAATTTTTTGGTCTGGTGATTTCACTTGAGCCATTGAAATACGTGTAGGCTGATTATGTCAGGGGCCTCGTGAAAATAGTCAAGCTTGCTTGGATAACCACTTATATCAAAAAAAAAAAGTTGACAAATGATCAACAACTGTGTAATATGGTATTACTGTACTAACTTAACTCGGGAACACACGTACTACCTTAACGTCCCATTTGGCGCACAAGCTCCAAAATTGTTTACAACTCCAGCTACTAGCTAGTGCCCTGTTTGCTTCTTTTTTTTTTTTTTTTTTTTTTTTCTTTTTTTTAACCTTCGGTAACACTTATTTGACAAGTCTTATGGACCCTGAGATTGCGAAAAGAGACTATCAATAACCAGATATTTGACTATCGTGAGAGTCAAATTAACTTGAGACAATGCGCCTAATCCACACAGTAGTCTCGCCTTTTCCGTTACCTCTAGACCAACCCGTCTGAATTACTAGTGCATATTGTTTATTTGTATAATATTGTATTAACAGTTTCTTTTTGGAGGGTAAGTCTTTGTTTTAGTGGCTTCGACTCGAAAGCATACAAGATCCAAATAATATGAGTCTGTTGTCAAAGGTTTCGGCCTGACTTTGAAATATCGTTGGAAGCATTGTCTATTGTAACTTTCAAAGACTTTTAACAATATAACTATTATTATTATTTTTTATAGGAAAAAAATAACTTTTGTACCCACCAAAGTTTGAACCATGACCTCTTACTTTCAAATTTCATACAAAATCATTGGGCCACTCAATTGATTATTATTATTATTATTATTATTATTATTATTATTATTATTATTATTATTATTATTATTATTATTATTATTATTGATAGGAACGGGACTTTATTTTACTATAGGCTAGCAAATATATGTAAAAAAGCGAGTAACAATGTGTATTCCTAAAACAAAGTTGAAAAAAGTCTCTACCAGCGAAATAGCGAAAAATACGTCGTCCATACAAATCTAAACCTCCATTCCCCTAAACCTCCATGTTCCCCCTTTATTTGGCCTTTCTTATTATTATCAGGATATTTTATTTTTTAGACGCGTAGGATATCTCCTTATGCCATATTATCTAGGGAGTGTATATATAGATACCCATATATTAAAAGCACGAATAGATAAATTTTCCTTCATAACATGAAATGTTACATTTACCCTTATCACCCAATAACCTTACTTTTCTCTCTCACGATAAAATAGATTTTTTAAAATCGCTCTCTCTCTCTCTCTCTTCTCTCTCTTCTTGGTCTATATGGTTGTGCAGCGGTGAGGGTAGGTCTCTAATTTTTTAAAATCTGAATATGTATTATCAACTGATAATTTCAATTTGTATTGAATGTAAGAAGCTCCCAACATATAAATATACATTGAAGAGTGTCATTGATTTAAATTCAGATTTATAGCATTAAATTGGAAATAAAAAGATAAGCAATAATTCTTCATGAAAAAAAATACTTTGGGTGTGGTTCACTCGTATTTAATGCATCGATCATTGGAGGAATCAATCTCCTTGGATCTAGGTTGCTTGTCAAACATTATATGAAAACGACTTGATTAACTTTATTTATCAATATTGATATAAATTTACTATGAGTTTAATTATCATGTTCAATCAACATTGCTTTTAGTCATTGAATGTCACAATTGTTAATTATTGGTAATTGGTAGGGACTTTGGGATTTTGGGACTTGTCTTATATTGTTTTGATTATTCATATGAAGATTTATGTTTTGAATAATTAATGTATATTTTTTACGGTGAAATTGACGTATATTTTTATGTATATTAAGAAATTGGAATCATACTTCTATGAATAAAAATATATATTTTTGTAATTAAATTCACTCCCGCGAGTGTAGCGAGTGGGCTCATTCGTGCTAAGCATATGACAAAACTAGTATATAAATATATATATATATATATTTGTTCACGCATGTGCATAAAAATGATGTGATTTTGTAAATCAGAAAAAGATCTAATTAATGTTCTTAGGAGAAAAACAAAAGAAAGAAAATGGTTAACGAAGTTTGGAATATATAATCAAGTTAATCTAGATTTTTTTTGGTAAGACATGCATGTTAATTTAGATTTGAGCAATTATTTTACTTTGGGTGGGACCGCTAATATATTACATTTTGAAAAAACTTTTGATAAGACTCCCTTTGATTAACAAAAGGGGCAAAGAGCATCTATGGTGAGATAAATAAAGACATCAATTGCCAAAACGTAAGATTCGAGAATGTCGTGGCTTTGACCATCGTTGAAGAAATAAAAATAAAAATTGATAGAAAGTTTTGAAAATTTTCATTAAGCTAGTAATAAGCTAGACCTTTCATATATATTATCGCGATGGCATGACGAATATACACGCAAAGGAATACGCAAATGATAAGGTTAAACAATTGACGTTAACCCTCCACCTTAATGGGAGCCGGCTTACGTACAGTCCGCTGCTAACAATTTTTAACGTTGTATATGTGTTGTCTTTGTATTGTTCCACGTGTCCTTAATGGAAAAAAGGGAGACGGCTCTACTATTTTTCCCTCACTGGTTTTTGCCATGAAAGGATACTGACAACTATAATAATAGTAACGGTTCTTCAGTACTTAAACGTCAAGGATCATGGAGGGATGGAGGGTGCAGTTTTGCTAGAAGAAATGCGAGTAAGATAGCTCATGGCTTAGCCAAATTAGACAAAATTGTATGTTACTCCCTTTGATTGGTATGAAGTCCCACCTGACATGGGTGCACTCATATCAGCAAATATAACCCATTCAATTGAGTAACGAAATTGAATCTATTAATAATGAAAAATGCTAAGCTGACCCGATGAGAGTCATATCCGGGAAGGACATTTGGTGAAAGTATATATCCATCTATCTATTCACGTATCAAGATATGTGCATACACTCGATATGGTGCTAACTACAATCTGATTGATGGTGTGACATATGGATGCCACGATCTTGGGATGAACGATCACCTTATGTTGAGGGAGTGAAGATTGTGCTAGTCATCATCTTTGGCAAGATTTGAAGATGGTGAGGATCATCATAGATCGTGTCCATCATCATTATAATAGTAGTATTTTCATTAATAATAACAATTACAATAATAAGTCAGAGTGGTTCATATATACGAGGCCCAATAGTGTCCAACATAAATTAGGCCGAGCGGGTGGGAAACCAAAAAGAAAAACCTGGTGTGGTAGGTGGCCGGGCCAATATTCCAGAAATTAGATCGAATAGTCAACGGCCCTGATTTCACTTTAATCAGAAAGAGATTTTAAACCCAATACCCGGCCCAGTTATGGACGGTTGAGATGGATCACCTACCTAACCCTTCATTTTTAACCAAGATCAATGTTCTCAAGTACTGTCACTAATATTTCATCCTCACAAGTCACAAACATTGACGTACATAATCTCTGTGTCTCTATCCCTTCGATCACTTTTTTCTTTCATTAATTAATTAATTTCGAGGTACTTTGAAATTTGAATTGGCTCTAGAGGATTAATGAAAACCACACTAGAATGACAGCACTCCAATTCACAATAGAACTATGGTTATTGACTAACTACCGTATTACGCATTTCAAGATGTGTATGTACACCGCTCGAGACACATCATGACGGCTTGAAACCGACGTTGTGACTTTTGTTGCCACTTAGAGATTCATTGGATTATTCCTGTTAATCAAATTAGCTTGATAATTTGTGATATCACGTCAATTCATAAATTGTCCCGGTCAATCTTTTTTAAAATATAATAAGTTGTCGCGTTAGGTGAGTTGTGAAAAAATCAATAAGAAACAAGGGCCGACCCAGCGCTACTAATATCTCAATCTCTCTCTCTCTCTCGCTATATATATAATGGTTCCACTCGCATATCTCAGTAGGAAGCCAAGCCAGCCCAGCTTCCACACATACAACACAAGTGTCACATTTTATAGCTAGAGTACTTCAAAAAAAAAAACTAAGTACAAAAAAATTAAACACCATATTATATATATATATATATATAGTTTGATCAACCATGGATGAGTACTACTCCTTCCTGCAACAAAATCCCATGTTGTCCCTCCTCCTATTCTCCCTCCCCCTCCTCTTCCTCCTCCGCCTCCTGTCCCGGTCGCGGCGCCACCCGCCCTACCCGCCCGGCCCGCCAGGCCTCCCAATAGTAGGCAACATGTTCATGATGGACCAACTCACACACCGCGGCCTAGCCAAGCTAGCCAAGGAGTACGGCGGCATCTTCCACCTCAAACTCGGCCTCCTCCACCAAGTCACCATCTCCAACCCTGACTACGCCCGCCAAGTCCTCCAAGTTCAGGACAACATCTTCTCCAACCGCCCCGCCTCCATCGCCATCAAGTACCTCACCTACGACCGCGCCGACATGGCCTTCGCCCACTACGGCCCCTTCTGGCGACAGATGCGCAAGCTCTGCGTCATGAAACTCTTCAGTAGAAAACGAGCAGAGTCATGGGACTCCGTTAGAGACGAGGTCATGAACACTGTAAAAACCGTTCAGTGTAAATCCGGAACACCGGTAAATTTCGGGGCACTAGTTTTTAATCTCACTAACAATATTATCTACCGAGCGGCTTTCGGGTCGGATCTTTTGACCCAAGAGGGTCAGATCGAATTCGTGTCCATATTGCAAGAGTTTTCGAAGCTGTTCGGGGCGTTCAATTTGGCGGACTTTTTTCCGGGGCTCACGTGGGTCGACCCGCAAGGGCTTAATAGGAGGCTAGCCAAGGCGAGGAGGTCGCTCGACGGGTTCATTGATAAGATCATTGACGAGCATCTCGAGAAGAGGAGGAGCAGCGGGGGTGTTACTGTGGACCGTGAGGATTCGGACATGGTGGATGATTTGCTAGCGTTTTATGGGGAAGCTGGTGGGAAGAGGAGTGATGGGGATGAGCTTCAAGCCGCCATTAGTCTCACTAGAGATAACATCAAAGCTATCATCATGGTAGGTGTTGGTAATTACGTGTTTGAATATTATAGATGAATGGGTCACTTTTTAATTAGTGGTTTCATATCAAAAAAGATTTACTTCGATTTTAAAAATATTATATATTTTATTTTTGGTTTTTCATATTGGTACTTACACTAACTAATCCGGTTTATATATATACAAGAGTACTCGAACTTGAAACCTCACTTAAGGGGATTGAAATAAACTTTCCTTTTGGGCCAATAACCGATTGTTGGTGATTTCGTTGTTGTTTTTTTTTTTTTTTTCCTAATTATATGAAAAACTATTATAAACAAGTATTGACTTTCAAGTTAAGTTTATGAATTAATTATTTGTCTTGAGAAGAAAAGAAAAAGTTTTAAGAATTTGGAAAATCCAATTTTCTAGCAAGCAATAACTAAAATCTGGTTTTTTTTTTTTAAAAAAAAATAAGCTGTCGAATATTATTTAGTAGTAATTGAATTTGTCATTTTTTCATTACAAGCTAAATAAAAGCTCATAATCTCATTTGAAGAAATACTTTTTTGAATAGATTTGCAATCTTAGTTTTACAAAAATACAAAGAACAATGACATCTTGCTAATCGTAGTAGACTATTAGAGCCTATATACTTTATAGTAAAACCCAAAAAATTTTGCTTCTTTAATTTTTTTTTTTTTTTTTTTTTAACCAGCTCACGAGTACTTCTGTCCCTTATTGACATTTAACATAAGCACATAAAACCATAAACAATACTAAATCAAAATTAGCCTAGTAAACGAACTAACAAATCGGTTTGAATTAATTTTGCAGGACGTAATGTTTGGTGGTACAGAAACAGTGGCCTCAGCCATCGAGTGGGCCATGGCCGAGATGATGAAGAGACCCGAAGAGCTCAAAAAGGTCCAAGACGAACTCGTCCAAGTAGTGGGCCTGGACCGCCGAGTCGAAGAGTCCGATCTCGACAAACTCACCAACCTCAAATGCGCCTTAAAAGAGACTCTCCGACTCCACCCACCGATTCCACTCCTCCTCCACGAGACCTCCGAGTCAACCAATGTGGGCGGGTATTTCGTACCCGCCCGGACCCGGGTCGTCATCAACGCGTGGGCCATCAACCGAGACAAGACCGCTTGGGAGGATGCGGACGTGTTCAACCCATCGAGGTTTTTGAAAACCGGGGCCCCGGACTTCAAGGGGAGTAATTTCGAGTTCATACCGTTCGGGTCGGGTCGAAGGTCCTGCCCCGGTATGCAATTGGGTTTGTATGCGTTGGAGCTTGCTATGGCTCATTTGCTCCACTGCTTCTCGTGGGATTTGCCGGACGGGATGAAGCCGAAGGATCTGGACATGGAGGACGTGTTCGGACTCACCGCGCCGAGGGCGGTGAGACTTGTTGCCGTGCCGACGCCGCGCCTAAGGTGCCCGCTTTTGACTAGTTCTTCCGAGCAGTGAGAGGGATCAAATTGATGAAGCAAAGGTTTATTAATTAACGGTGCCTCTGTGGATATAGTATATACTTGATGAAGTGTGATTAATTATAATTCACGTTTCACTTTTTCTTTATTTCGTGAAGGGACAAAGAATAAATTTCGTGACAAAAAAAAAAAGATTGAAAATTGAATGAATTTTCAGATATCTTCGATTTTGTATGATGTGATCTTGTATGCTAATAATTATTTTTGATAAGAAGTTATGATAATAATTATAATTACCTCAATAAAAAAAATATATGTGAGACATATTCTTAATTGGATGGATCAATTAATGGGAAGACTCTTTATCGAACTATTGAGCTTGGTGAGATGTGTGGACCAAAATATAATCTCATATCGGTTAAGTGTGACTTAATAAAAAATTATTTAAGTGATTATCTCTTTCCAAATAATATCGAGACTTTTTAGAGTAAGATCTCACACTTGTAACCCAAAAGTTATTAAATTGGAGACAATATCGATATTAGTAAAATCACGAACCCGCGGATAAAGGCGCGAGCGGTCACAAGAGAGCTATATACTATATATATTTAACTTTTTTTTTCTTTTGACATGAAAGAATTAATATTGTTCCGCTTCATAGGAACCTTATCTTTTCTGTACCCTTTTAGACAATCAATTAATTCGTTTGTGTACGTACAAATGCAAGTTGCGTCTTATTCAATTGCTAATTAATTAATTTTTTTTTATAAAAAAAAAAAAACAATTCGCTCCCATTTGAAGTTTGAACCCGTCGTGACTTTTTACTTGCAAAGAAGGTACCAAACAATTAAGCCACCAGTTGGTTGGTATTCAGTTATTAATTATTGATTGTTATATATTGCAGATCTAAACATTTAAGTGGGAGTACTAATTGGAGTATATATATGTTTTAAGCTAGGTAGTTTATATGTTTACAGTATATATGTTTATATATAGTAGGCCTTTTTTAAAGGGAATAATATATGTATAAATCAAATAAAACAAAATTGGGTTTGACAAAAAAAAAAAAAAAATCAATTAGGCCTTTATAACGTAATTTTATTTGCTGTTGCGTTGTCAACTTAATATCATTTTGAACCACTTTCGTCATCGGATAAAGATTAACAAATTAGGTGAAAGGAACACCACATTTCATTAATTACCTATTTTGATGATATCATAGTAAATTAAGATGATAATATATGGACAACCATTTGCGAACTATACCTTTGTCCCCGTCCCAACTATATTTAAAAGTTACGCTAGTTGATGAGATTAATGGTGGTTTGGCGTGGGGCCAAACACATTAACAAGTCCAACCCATCAAGGTACGGAAAGAAAAGACCAATGAAATAGGTGTTGAGATTTTATGGATTTTGATTATGTAGGTGACCGAATTGGAATAGGAGAGAGAAATTGGGAAGTTGTGTGTATCGACTTGGAAGGGAGACCGAATAGGGATTTTTCGGCAGAAAAATATAAGCATTGAAAAGTCGACTTGGTGAGTTCGACTTGGTGGCCGATTTGTGTGCACATTCAAGTTGAAGTGTGCAATCTCTATTGTTTTCTTCTCTCTACATTAAAGGCATATCAAGATCTTTGAATCTGAAGACCCGCAGAGAGGCTTTGGTGATTTCTTGGTGTTCAATAAAAGAGGTGCAAGGGTTTGATACAATTGATGTAGTTTTCTTCATATTTAGTGTGATCATCTAAGTTCTTGGAAGAAGTATATTTATATTACTCTATTGTTAGTGAATCTTAAGCAATTGAGATATCTTGTACTATTTATTCACATAGTGGATTGTTCGAAGTTTGGCCCGTAATTTTTTACCTATGATTTGGAGGGTTTTCCAAGTTAAATCTTGCATGTTTTGTGGTGTGTTTATTTTCGTGCGTTAATCGTGGTTTGGTGGGATTTGTTATTCATCAGTTTCATTGATCAAAGGGGTTGAGTAACCCCAATAAGTGGTATCAGAGCGTCGCGGTTAGATCATGACCGGGGATTAATTATGGGAATCAAGATGGGTGAAGAAAAATCATGTATGGTCAAGTTGACTTCTTCGAATCATTCAATTTGGTAATCGATGATGGAAGATCATCTTTACTGCAAAAATTTGTTTGACCCTTAATTGAACTTAGACGAACCAAACCAGAAGGAACATCCGATGCTGATTGGAAGAAAATGCACAAGAAAGCTGCTGGGACTATTAGAAAATGGGTCGACCACAATATCTATTACCACATCAGTAAAGAAGTTGATGCACAAGTATTGTGGAGAAAATTATAAAGTATTTGTGAGAGAAAAGGTGCACATAACAAGGCTTCTCTTATTAGAAGGCTTCTCTTATTAGAAGGCTTGTAAACGTGAAGTATAAAGATGGACAATCAATGATAGAGCACTTGAATGATGTCGAAGACTTGATTAATCAGCTAAGTGCCATGAAGATAGTGTTCGAGGATGAGTTACATGCACTATTAATTTTGAGTTTTTACCAGAAAGCTGGGAAACATTGGTGGTGTCTCTAAGTTCCTTATCCATGGTACGTGATAGTCTCTATGATGAAGAGACAAGAAGAAAAGATAAAGAGATTGATACTTCACATGCTCTTATTACTACAGCGGAACACTGAGGCAGAAGTATATCTAGAGGTCCGAGAGGGCGAAACAAATTTAGAGATGAGTCTCAAGCAAAGGAAAAATTTGTTTGTTAGCATTGTGGCAATGAATGACATATTAAAAGAAATTGTAAAGTGTGGAAAAGGGAACATAATGATGAGAAAAACCAGAACAAGGCGGATGATTGGAACACTACAACTACTGTATCAGATGTAAGTGAAGATCTGGTTGTGCTTTCTTTTATTGTGGATCAAGGTCATGTCACTAATGCAGATAATGAGTGTGTTGTTGATTCATGAGCATCATTCCATGCTACACCGAGGAAGGATGTCTTTTTTATTTATCGAGCAGGGAACTTTGGAAAGGCAAAGATGAGGAATAACAGTTTTACAGATATAGTTGGCATTGAAGATGTCTGTGTGCAGACAAATGTTGGTTGCAGGATGATTCTAAAAGATGTGCGACATGTTCCATATTTACGTCTGAGTTTGATTTCTACTCATGTTTTAAACCTAAATGGTTATGATAACGTCTTTGGAGGCAATGACCGGAAACTCACAAAAGGCTCAATTGTTATTGGTAGAGGAAAACTGAGCTATACACTTTACAAGACTCAATTGAAAATCGTCAAATGTGACCTAAATTCAGTTGAAGATGATTCTTCACCAGATTTGTGGCATATGAGGTTGGGTCACATGAATGAGAAAGGGTTGCAGATGTTGGCAAAGAAGTCTCTCATCCCTTTTGGCAAAGGTAAAATCTTAAACCTTTGTGATGATTGCTTATTTGGTAAGCAACATATAGTTTCTTTTTCTTCACTCTCTGAGAGAAAAATAAATCTACTTGAGTTAGTTTACTCTGATGTTTGTGGTCCCATTGATGTGAAACTATTGGAGGTGACATATATTTTGTTACTTTTATTAATGATGCTTCACGAAAGGTTTGTGTATTTGTTTTGAAAACTAAATGTCAGGTTGTTGAGTACTTCAAGCGGTTCCATACCATAGTGGAAAGAGAAAAATGAGTATCTTTGAAGTGCCTTTGTAGTGATAATGGAGGAAAGTATACTTCAAAGGAGTTTGAAGATTATTGCTCAGAACATAAAATCAAACATGAGAAGACAATTTCGGGTACCCCTCAGCACAATAGTGTTGCTGAGAGAACAAACAGAACCATCATAGATAAAGTCAGATGCATGTTGAAAATGACTCAATTACCTAAGTCATTGTGGGATAATGCTCTTAGTACTGCTTTGCACGATGAATCGCTATCCTTCGACACCGTTAAAGTTTGATACTCCAGAGAGAGTGTGGGGTCTGGGAAAGATGTTACTTACTCTCATTTGGAGGTGTTTGGATGCAAGACATTTATGCATGCGCCTAAGGAGCAGAGACAAAAACTTGATGATAGGACTGTTCCGTGCATCCTGTTGGATTTTAGAGATTAAGAGTTTGGCTATAGGTTATGGGATCTAGAAAAGAAAAAAGGTTGTCAGATCCATAGATGTGGTCTTTCATGAAAATAAGACCATAACAAATTTCAAAATATCATAGAAAATCATAGTTAATGATGATGTTGATTCTCTTCGTAGACTAGTTTCTCCTTCAATTAGTGATGTCACACATGAATGAGATTTAGCTGAAGAACATGGGGTCGATGATGAGCATGCACATGATGATGTTGATGATGTGCAAACGCCTATTTTTGATGATATGCAATGATCATATGATGATTCTGAACGGGGGGCGCAACGTCCACCTGTGGCTATAATAGAACCTCAATTGAGAAGGTCGGAAAAAGGGCACGTTCCTTCTACGAAATATCCCAATTCTATTTATGTCATGGTTAGTGAAGAGGGGGAGCCAGAGAGCTTCTAGGAAGTTCAGATTCTCGCTGACAAGAATCTAACTGATATGTTCACCAAGGTGGTAACTCAAGATAAGCATCAATCTTACACCTACTTGGCGGGACTGAGTTGCAGTTAAGCAACAAAGATGTTTGGATATCTCCCCATAGGTTGGAGGGCGAGATTGTTGATTTGGTGTGGGCCCATACACATTAACAAGTCCAATCCATTAAGGTTTTTTATTCCAATTGGAATTAGAAACGGAAAGAAAAGACCAACGAAATAGGAGTTGGGATTTTATGGATTTCGGCTTTACTAGTGTAACAACCCAAATTAATTAAACTAGGATTAGCATTATTCTCGGAGATTAACGGTCGTAATTCGGGCGTTACGTGGACAACTCGGTTGACTTGAACACGAGAACCAGGGAATATATTATTTGGGGATGGTAGTTGTGTATATGTGGTGTTTAAAATTATTATTATATTGCACCTGTGACGGCCCCAGTTCCACAACCCCAACTAGGTCTCGCCCGGCCCAGACTTACGTGGACCCCGAGTCAATCCTCGCGACGTCAATGCAAACTTAGTCAGCTTTCCTATCTATTTTTCATTACAAAGCAACATAATTTAGCATTTATAATGAGTTATTCAAATTTGTAAGTTATCAAAGTTTTATGCGGAAGCGATTAACAATTCTACACAAATCATTTAGGACAACCTAGAGTGTGGAAACTTCACATATAATCCAAATCCTAAAATATATCACAAAAACCCATATACCCATGAGACAAAAAAATAATATACATAAATAATACAAAACCTACAAAACACATGAGGGAGAAGGTCGCTCCAATGTCCACACAATAAATCTCCTAGCACTAGCCCATTTCCCTTACTCAATTGTCGATCTGCACTCAATTAAACACAAGAATAACGAGCCCAGGTAAGTAACGTCAATAGGATACTAAACAACATTTCAAAATAAATAAATCAGTCTATATTCATGCAGATAGAAATGAGGGTATAAAGACGCGTGAATAAATAAAATACTGTAAAAAAATTAACATCAATCGATACATGAGTGCCCAGGAATGCAAACTTAGAGGCGCAAGTAGTCCCGACCAATAGGTCGTTAAGTCTTGTCAAAACATCAAGACTCGGGTTTTAGGACTTGGTACACTCACAAGCCCTAAACCCACGAGATAGTGAGACTTCCTGGAACAACCACGCTAAGAACTCACACCCCGTCAAAATCAGTATCCAGTGCAGTGCATCCCGAGGTCATGACTCTGGTATGTTACATCAGCCAGCCACTCCTTCCAAGGATCACCGTTGACTCACTTGCCATCGGACAACTCAATCAGAATAGAATTCCAAGGATAGATAACAAAGCAATGAACAACAATATTCAATAACTTAAAATGAAATATTGTGCATTTCCTAGCTGGTTTACTTACCTCGATCCACAAACATGTTCCTAGCCTATCCAACCTCATAACACTCTTAAACGTGTTTTTGAATCCCCGTAACTCTTCCTTAGATTCCTGATATCATATTATAAGTTTTTGAGTGCATTAGAACCTTTACTTGGGGTATTACACCAATTTAGAGTGTTTAAGGAACTTTTGGAAAATTGCAGATTTTTGTACTGTCATGGTTATTAGCGCGCTAATTTTAACATTAGCGTGCTAATTTTCAACTTTAGCGCTGTAATGGCCCACTTGCCAAATGGACCGCCACGGGGGCAGATGCGGGTCCACAACCTAGCCTACCAGCACTAGTTGTGTCCCACATGCCAACTCATCCACCATTTAATCATTATTAACCATTTAAATTGTTACTAAACTCAAGTCATCTGTTATGATCATTTTCAACCCAAATAAATCACAACGGAAGTCATGCAATTAACTCTGATACCTAGTGTGGAAAACTCATATATCATATTGTGAAGGCCCAGGGCCACCCAGGTGCACCCTGAGACCTCCAAGGCAGTGTGGGTGCACCTCACCCACACCATCTGTGTCCCCCCAATACTGCCAGTGCGCACACCCGCAACTCGTAACAATATTGGGCACAATCTTTCGCCTCCTACAACTCGAACCCGCGTCCTGGAGGCTTAAGACCACGGATTTTGCAAGTTGTGTACCACTGAGCTGGACGAGCTCAGTGGTACACATGTCATTTCAGGGTCGTACGTGGGACCCACTTATCGTGATACCTATATCCAAACCTCGGGAGTCGACACCGAGGTATGATATTTTTGTTTGATGCTTGTATTATGTATTATGTATTATACATGATTGAACAATTTAAACTAATCAGTTTCGGAAATGTACGGATAAGGTATACCCGGGCGTATTGGAGTCGAGGCAAGCGGAGACGTACCTCGAGTTGCGTGTCGATGTGGAACCAAGGTAACGACCTTTGGGGTAGGTTTTTATATGAGTTAATTAAGAGTCAACTTGGGCCTAAAGTTTTGGAAATAAATTAAAAAACACATGATGTGCATCGTGATACGTGTCAACCAATCAAGAGATTGGTGAGTCAACTTGTGGTGTCATTTGTGCATGAATTGGGTAAATGATTGAGTGAAGGTGGACCACAAGACATGCCTCGAGATATGTGCGCACACAAGATCAATGGCTAAGGTTTAAACCTATCAAATACATATAAATCAACAATTTGATTCCTATTTCCACACCAAAATCGTTGGCAATGAAGGAGAGAAAGAGAGGAGCTATTAGAGCGAGTTGTGGTGAGGTGGAAGTGAGCAATTATTTGATGGTGTGCTGAAGTAGAAAACCAAAACATCAAGCTAGGTAATTCCATCAACTTAGCTTGGTCAAACTCTTCAATTTGATGTTGTTGTCACTGTTGATACGTTGGGATTGATGTTAGGGACCCCTAGTGGGGTGTATGAGGGGTCCCAAGCCATTAACAAGGCCTATATGTAGAGAAAACCTAGAATTCGAAGTGCAGAATTCTGGGTTCTGATGCACATAGCGCGCTAGGTGGATAATATAGCGCGCTAATATGTATTAACGCGTTAGATATCAGAGGTATCCCGCTAATGTTCAAATTAGCCCGCTAATGTTAAAAACTAGCGCGCTTGTAACGGTCTGAACTTAATTCGCCGTTAATAATGACGTGTTTGCAGACGTGGCTGACAGCTCAGACGCTCGTGGGACCCGTGATTAGGCTTGTGCGCGCCTGGAGCTAGGTTAATAGTACTTTTATGTGTTGAATTGATTAATTTGCGATGTTTATCTTGAAATAGTGTAAATGACATCACAATGTGTGTTATTATAATATATTTGACGTGCGAGACTGTGTGTTAAGTAGTCACCTCGATATGCGTGTCAACGCGGAAACCAGGTAGTTTAACCGAGCTAGACCAGCTCAGTGGTACACGGTTCGCTAAAATCGAGTACTTAAGCCTCCAGTCTCGGTTTCGAATCGTGGGAGGCGAAAGACTGTGCCCGATATTGTTAGGAGTTGCGATTGTTGCGCACTGGCAATATTGGAGGGGACACAGATGGTGTGGGTGAGGTGCACCCACACTGCCTTGGAGGTCTCAGGGTGCACCCGGGTGCACCTGGGCCTTCACAGAAAACATCGAATCCAAGGTGAGAACCACAAACATCATACATTTCTCTATCTTTTGATTTTAATTTGAGAGATGTTGGTGATGTTTTGGTGGATGTTGCGTTGTTGTTTAGATGAGTTTAAAGTGCTTTGAAGTTGTGTTGTTGGTGTTGTGGTTGTGGTTGGTTTGGTGGGTTGTTAGAAAACCCAGAAACTTGCAGGTGGTTGTTGTCCAGAGTGCGATTAGCGCGCTAGGCCAGAAAATTAGCGCGTTAATGTTCTTCCTGATGAAGAACGTATAACTGTCTGGGCATCTAGCGCGCTAATGCCCAGACCTAGCGCGTTAATGTACTACTGTTTTGACATAATTTGTGTGAAATGACTTAACACGCATACAAATGACTCCATATCACTTATACATGGAAATAGGTAAGTACGAGCTGTAATTTGGGATATTCGGGACTAGGCGAAGTCGGACCGGGGGTTAGTGACGGGACATGGAGTGCGGTGTGAGGTGTGTAGTATCCCAACTGGAATTTCTTGAGCAATATTTACTTTTGCTTTTGAATTCATTTTCTGTTTTTCATTACTCTATTCCTGGTGTGTTGTAATGGACGGACGTTGAGGCTCTCCCTCCGTGCCATTTTTGTGTGTACTTCCACTAAGTCATAGCACGTGTGCCATCTCGGTGAATACGGCTACCCGAGAATTGTGACGGGCACGTATGGGTACGTCGTAGGTTCCACGCCGACCACCTAGCGGATCCAAATACCGGCCTTGCTTGAGTGCTACTCGCCGGCAATAGTCTATTGGGAGTCCGAAGTATGACGCTAGTCTGACCCTAGGGGCTAGGAACACACACTTTAAGGTTTCACTATTACATATGCATGCGATGAGCATAGTTGCCTATTTTTATTTCCGCATGTCTATTTAATAGTTTTGTTTCAATTCTAGTATTTACTTTCCTTATTGCTCACTTAATTTCCTTGTGAATACTCACTCTGGACTCGTCATCTGTCTTTTTGTGATGGTTTGAGTGCGGATCCTAGTACAAGCCGGGGCAAGGGCAAGTTACAAGAATACAAAGACGTTTAGCCAGACTTGTACGTTTTTATTATATATATATATTGTTTTATTTTGTGATTTGGGATTGCGAGTGATACACTAGGACTTTATACTGTTGATATTGTGTTACATTGAGGTATATTTTTTATCTATGATTATATATGGGTTTTCCACACTAGGTATCAGAGTTGATCGCATGACTTAATTGTTTTGTATTTTAATGGTCATGATAAAAGACTTCCACTGTGATTTATTTGGGATTAACTTGATCTTATAGGCAGATGATTTGAGTTCAGTAACAATTGTTGTAATATGAGGTTAATCATGAGTAAATGGTGGATGAGTTAGCATGTGGGACACAACTAGCGCTGATTGATCAGGTTGTGGGCCCGCATTGCCCCCGTGGCGATCCATTTAAAAAGAGGGCCGCTAAGGGCACCCCACCATTTAATGAAGGCACCCAGTTAATGTGGGCACAAACCGATTTACCTAGGGCACCAAAAATTAGACCCGAAATACCTAAACTACCCTCGTGGAAATCCATCGCACCCCACCACCCCCAGAACCATCTTCACCGCTGGACTCCAAGAACCCGTTTTGTGTGAACCGACCTAGGTGAGAGGAATCTCGAAATCGTGTCTCCGTGTCTCGCCTTGTGTTTCTCCTTCGGTTTACGGATTTTTGCGTTCGTAGGGTCGTGGTGTGAGCCGATTTCGTCTCCAAGTTAGGGTTCGGTTGAACATCGTCGAACACACATATTTTGCGCGAAATCGATCGTTTGAAGTTACGTTTATAGTATAATTAAGTTACATTTGGTAGAGTAGTTGTAATGTGTGTGTGGCGGTTTGTAGAATGGTAAAAAAATTGGGAAATCGCGGTTCTCGGCCACACGGAGCCGAGAGCGTGTTAGCTGTCTCGGCCAAGCATGGCGAGACGAAGCTAAATTTTTGGGAACTCGAGTCTCGCCACGAAGGCGGAAGAGTTCACAGTGTCTCGGTTACGCATGGCCGAGAATACTTTAGTTATCTCGGCCGAGACATGACGAGAGCTACAATTAGTGATAGGTAATGTGGCGTCGGTGGTGTACAACCGAGAATTTTCTCATACTCTCGGTTGTACACTGTCGAGAGGGTTAGAGTAGGCTCGGTCCTCTATGACCGAGACATTTCAATATATCTCGGTCCTGCGAGGTCGAAACAATCGCGCACATCGACAGAAACTTCGAATAACCTCATAAAAAACACAATAAATTCGCAAAATTACCTCAAGTTCAACCTCCTCTTGCACCGTAGCAGTACAATCCTCCATTATATAGTGGAAACAAGTTCGGATTTGAGGAAATTACCAAACCCTACGTTGACAAACAAATCATCATTTTCACAGTTTTACCCAACTAAACAGTTCTAAGAAACCATCATATGGTTGTCAAACATTGTTACATCGCTGTCGGATGATGTCAATCCGCAAGAATCGATAAACGCTCGCCAAACGCAATGTGGCTTTGTGGTTCAAGCTTAGTGGTGGGGTGCCCTTTTTCTTTGTCAAAATGATTTGTGGGGTTTGAATCAATATATATATACAATGGCAAAATGGTCTTTTTCCACTTTTGCTGAAATTTTTACAAAAACTTTGGGTGCCTTCATTAAATGGTGGGGTGCCCTTAGCGGCCCTCTTTAAAAAATGGGTTGTTACAGGGACCGCCCCCTGCCCCCCTTCTCTGAATCCGCCACTGCCCGAATGTGATATAAGAAACGCACGGAACTAATTGGGCACAAAAATGTAAGCAAATGTCATATGATACCATCTCTGGCCTTATCAACTTAATCAAGGATTTGACTTCTCGCCTCATTATGTTCAACCATGCATTTCAATTAACTCCACTTGTCACCGCTTATTTTCTGTATGTTGATTATTTAATCTTCAATTTCTGATTTCAATTGCTTCACCGTGTAAACCATTTGACATTTATAGAGATGGTTGGCACATGCACTACGGTGTTTTATTGGCAATTTGGCATCATGAGCATATATATATATATATATATATATATTGGGGTTGAAATTCTTGTCTCAATAATTTGAAATGTCAAAGTTCTAGAAATATGATCGATCGATGATTAGGATTCAATAGCCAATCTTGGTATCATCATTTGCCAAAATATTGGTGTAGGTTTCTTTTTTTGGATGCTCCCTATTAGTTTTGGGGATGAACGTGGATATATGGCAAAGTCGTTGTCTCTTTTATCCTTTTTTTTTTTTCTCTTCAAATTTCAACGATGTTTAAAAACATGTACAGTTTCTAGTGCTTGCTAATTTGACTTTTCTCCTGTTTGTTTCTCCATATTAGTATAATATAATATAACTTGATAGTTGACTCAACGATAAGGGTGAGTTTGAGATTGTATACGTAGATTAGATGCAAGGCGGATATACAAACAAATTGCCCCGGGCCTTTAACCAAAAAAAAAAAAAAAAAAATAAAAAAAAACTTTGATATGTAGACCCTTAATAGGCTGGTCAATTTAATTAAAAAAAAAAAAAAGTAAAATATAAAGGCTAGTCCACCCCGTTTATCTTTCTATATCAGCTAGCCCACCCCAAGAAAATGATATTTTGACACACTAAACCTACACTAAGTCACACACCTTTTTAAAAGTCATGTGATACATTTTTAGATGCATGTACACATATTTTAAAATGGAAAAAGTTACTTTTCTAGATGAAATCAAATCATCTGTGCTCATTTCTGATCCTACGTAATGATAGCATGATTATCGAAATACATTTCATCTTAGACAAATACTCTCTCATTTTCATAGCACCCTTACGAGTTGTATGAAGTGCTTTCTTGAAGTGAACATGAACTCTATTGTTAGAGCCATAATATGTTTCTATTTCTTTCCACAACTCATTTTTAGTTTGTTTGGTGTATTTCCAATAATACGCATTGCGATATCGAGGCATCATTGCATTTATCAACCATCCTAACAAAAATCGATCTCTACTGAACCATATCTTGTACTCTGGATTTGGTAATCCATCAGTCAAGACTTTATCTGGAATTTCCAGTGTTCAGAAAAGATGACCATCAAGATCAAATCCTTGAATAGCCGGAACAACAATAGACTTCCACAAAAGAAAATTTGTGCCATCAAGTTTAGTAGTAACAAATTGACTAAGAGAACTACCAAATGGAGCACCAGAACTCAAACCTGAGGAACCTCCACGATACAAACCCCTGAAGATGGGGCCTCACAAATGGGACGCACAACCTACGCGGCGCACATGCGGTGCCTCTTTGAAGTACTTTCTAGAGGGCCTCACAACTGAAAAAAGGACGTCACATGTGCGCCGCTAGGCCGTACGCCTCATTTGTGTCAACCAATCATCTTCCTTTCAAAATATAATGCTTGTTACCAAATAGATGAGCGACTTAGTGTGTGACTTTAAGTGTGCCAATGTAGCATATATTGTCCTATAAATAATGTATCCCTAAAAGGATAAGGTGACTCACTACAAACACTCCACTATGAGCACGCACATTGACTTTTTATCTTTTTTTACAACTTTTTACTCACCTCCCACACACCACACCTCCTTCTTGTCTACACGCGCCATCACCCTCCTCAATCACAAAATTGTAAAAAATAAAAAATAAAAAGATCATGACACGTGTTTGTAGTAAGTGTCCGTAGTGGGTCACCTTAACATTATCCCTCTTAAAATTATTATTCTACTTCTCAGAAACATTTTACATTTTTCACTCTTTCTTAGCTACAAGTACAATAATGCTAAGTTGACATACTTTTGGTATGTGGATTTGTTAGTTGTTACTTAGTGTCATTTAGACAATTTTAAAATAGATATCCACGCTTTCAAAGGGTGTAGTGGTCAATGAATGAGCATCATACCTCTGATTGAATTGTAAGAGCATCTTCAATGGTAAATGTGGATTGTAGATGTGGATTCATGACACGTCAGCAGCGTGGAGATGATGTCTATCTTAGAGCATCTACAATGGTAACATGAATTTAGACCATAGATTGGTGCCACATCATGGATGTAGAGAGGATGTCTATAATATGTGACACTAGATAGACATTCACCTCTTAAAATGATCTCCAATGGTAATGTGGATTTAGACCATGAATTGATAAGTTGACGCTTTTATTTTCAGTTTTCATAATATTAATAAAGGCTTGAAAAAAATAAAAAATTTTAAAAATTAATAATGCTGATGTGACAGTTTACCTTCTAGACATTGTAGTAAACACCCACCACTTTGATTCCATGTCACATAAGATGGACATTATAACTTTATGGTCTCATTGAAGAACATTTTTTGGGTTGGATGTAGATTGTATCCTAAGTGGATCCATTTCCACCCCAATTCATGGTCCCATTGGAGAAGCTCTTACGTGGCATAAATAGACATTGAAGTTAAAAAAAATACTCTCCAATGCACGATGTGGATTACCTCCTTCAATTGATGAGGTGACAATTTTTTTTAAAATATTATAAATAATCTATATATAGGTATTTGTCACATAATATAATTCAAAAAATGTTATCTTATATTAATAAATTGAAAACCGTATAGTGTTAATATATCAAATAGATAACTAAAGCTTTTAACTTTTGTATTTATTTTTTAAATTTATTATAATTATCTTATATATATATGAAAAAAGAAACGAAAAAAAAAATTGAAGAAAAGGAACCGAACTTATTTTGTAATGTCGTAGTATTTTCAGTTTTCTTTTTCCGTTATTTATTTTAATGAGTTGGCAATCTAAAAATTGTATATTGCACCTTCTAAAAATAGAAGGTGTGATAAACAATGTCTACATTTTTTATGCCACGTAATCTACACATTCTCAATCCACATCCCTATTAGAGAATATTTTTTCACACCAACGTGCATTTTATCCTAAGTGGCACACATTCTCTTTCAATCCACAACCCCATTGGAGATGCTCTAAGGTTTAATTCTTTGCGGCCACATTACATTTTTTTTATTTCTCTTGGGTTATGGGGTTCGTTAAGCGTCCTACTATAATTCTTATGAGATCAATTGAACTTAAGTAAAGAGAGGTCAAAAAAGGTTCGAACACTAGTTGTAACCAAAAAAAAATGAATAAGCATGCGCGGATGCATGATTCAATGAATACCAATAACCATATATTTCAATTGCTTCTAATAATATATGTTTTCTTTTCTTTTTGAAAAAGTGAAATTAAATTTGTAAAAAAAGAAGAAAATCCAAAATGTTAGTTTAAGGATTCTATTTAGTATTGGTCGATATCTATCTTTTTGATTGGGCCTTTATCTTAAGCAGATCATGATCCAATATCTTAGCTACGATCTAGCTCGGAGCAACATAATTTTTTTGGATTTGCCCTTGATTAGATGCATTGTTTCAAGTTTGATTTTTCGTTACGTCAAAATTATTAAGGCCACCACTGAAGTATGCTCAAGCTGATTGTATTAGGGCCACCACTGAGATATGCCCAAGCTGATTGTATTAAGGCGTCATGAAAATAGTATGCTCGCCCGGATACCCAACCACATATATCGAAAAAGAGTATATATTAGTAATAATATTTCAACTCTCAAGTACTGCAAGTTACGTTGGAGGGAGTAAAAATTGAGATCTTATCCAAAAAAAAAAAAAGAAACGAAAAATTTATTGTTTTTTTTAGTGTTGTAGCCACTATTGCTAGAAACTTGATTGGTGGTCAAATCAAATACATTGATTGGACCACCCAAAGTGCGAGCATAACTGCGAATATTGGGCATGAATGTGATGCACGAGCACCACCGCATTCGACTCTCAGTCTCGGCTAGGGTTTCGGTTACAATATTTTCAAGAATGAAAGGAATCCACATCGATCGTCATTCTTGTGTAATTCTGATTGAAACAAATAAAACTGAAACAACCCTCACTAGTCGCACCCCACACAAAATATTTGATGATTAATTTAATTTTGTTATTTTTATAAAAGTTATTGGTTTGGACAAACACATGCATTACAAATTCATTTGTTTGCTGTCCCTGCACCAGATATATGTCACTCGATCAATATATGGTGCGCCCAACACGTTATTTTGATTCTCAATGTACAAAAAGTTTGATTCTTTTTTCTGTTAACAATTCAAAAAGTGTTGAGAAGTGTGGATGAAAATAATAACCCCACATCGATCGGTTACGTAAGTAAGACTTCATAATGAATGAAGTATATATAAGTGTGGATCTTCACTCGATTACTATCGAGACATTTTTGAGTTAAAACTCTATACTTATGAATGAAAATGGCTAAGTTCGGGATAATATCAACATCGGGGGAGATCCCCGGGCTCGCGCCGGCATGCGGGCGAGCACAACATGATCAAAATTAACAAAGTATAAGATAGCATGATATCAGAGTCCCAAAAGACAAAGACTATATTAATATATACTCCCTCCAATAAAAAATATAAGGCCTTTTGCTTAAAGCACATATACTAAGAAAGAAATAATTATGAGTTTAAATTATATTCTTGCCTACATTTAATTTTTTGTATTATATCCAATAAAAAAAGAATAATTAAGTGTTTAATTATAATTAAATGTTTTTTTTTTTAAATTAAATGTTTGAGTTAAAAGAGGGATAAAAAGAGTATAAAAGGTAAATAAATTTATCTTGATATTAAACATCTTTATATTTTTTGAAGGAGAGATTTTGAAAAAAAGTCTTATATTTTTTACCAAAGGGAGTATGTAGCTCACATTATATACATGTATATATAGTAATTCCATACCCTAATGATATCTAGGATGAAAGTTAATTTAGAGAGTGGCATTCTTCATGCAACCTACATATTCTTCAAACATCTAAGCTATAATTCTTCGTCACCCTCCCAAACTGTAGAAATCAACTAGCTATATATAGAGGTCAAACATTATTTAAAAAGATAGAGCAAGTAACGTCTAAATCTAACATATGATCATCCTTGGCCAGACAATGCTGATTATTAATTGGTACATTATGTTATGTCTCCAGTTTTTATTTGTCAAGTTCATGACATTGGAGGCTTGGACCACTTAAGCAAAGTAATATTCTACGCACCAACAATTTGTCAAGTTCATGACCTTGGAGGCTTGGACCACTTAAGCAAAGTAATATTCTACGCACCAACAATGAGACACTGCCAATGACGAGGATTCAACGTGATGAACAAGCGTTTCATATTTTTTTGGATGAACGGAGGGGATGCTCTTTTATTATTATTATTATTATTATTATTATTATTATTATTATTATTATTATTATTATTATTATATTATATATATATATATATATTATTATTATTATTATTATTATTATTATTATTATTATTATTATTATTATTGCGGGATTATTTTAATTCCAAGAATTTATTATTTTTATCCGAAAAAAGGCATATATGATTCATATAATAGTCTCTATATATAGTGATTTGATTTTGAGATATTTATCGAATTTACTATTCTAAGTATATATTATTTAAAAGTAAAAAAAATAAAACAAATACCCAACTCTAATAGATACAACAAAAATTATTTGTTGTTGTAAGAACATTCATCTCCGAACTTAACAAATTCATACTCATGAGAATTTAATGGTCTTATATATTATTTAAAAGTAAAAAAAATAAAACAACAACCAATAGCAACCCTAAACATCATCTCTCGAACTTAATAAATGATCTAATACCTTATCAACAACAAAATTTCTATAGCTACATGTAGTATGCAACATCAGACGACATCTAATCTTAAAAAAGATTGTATAGTTTAGGCATCAACATTCTTTCCCCAAATCCAAAGAAACCCTGCAAAAATCCTTTAGCATAGCGGTGTGACTTACAAACTCAATAAAATTTCATAATTTCTTGATTGGCCAATCGTCTTGTTGCCAATAACATTTGATGAGAGAACCTATTGCATACATATGTGTACATTTGCTTACGTCGATTTGTCATACATACCAAAGATTTGCATGAGCGGAGGATATTAAATAATGAAGGCAAAATAGTAAATTCGCTTACGTCGATTTGTCAAATTCACGACATAAATGCAAATTAGTCTATTATGATTTTTTAGAATAAAAATTATGCCGGGGATTAAGTTGCTCGATTTAACATTATAACAATTTAACATATATATCATTATAAATAAATGCAAACTTAATATATATCATTATAAATATTTCAAGTAGGTTATGAAAGTATCAAATAATGGTGGGAATAAAAATTTTGTACATTCTTAATGTTGAAAAAATAATCTATACTAATTAAAATTGAAAAATAACTAAATCTACGCCAATGTAGATTCTTCTTCTTCATTGTCATTGCTGCAAAGGAAGATGAAGGAAAAAATAGTTAATTAGTATAACTTATAATAACATTTGATAAAAAAAAATATTTAAGATAAACCAATTCTTATTTAATCAAGTCTATATAACTTAGTTTTTTTTTTTTTTTTTTTTTTTTTGTATCATTGGCTTGCCCAAAAAAGTTTCATCATTTTCTCCTACTTGTTACACTGCTCATTCTAAAACTGAAGTTCTAATAGAGGCAAAAAAATAAATAAAAAACTGAGAGCACTTACAAGTCGTCGTGACATGTCAAGCAAAAAAGTTAAGCTTCTTCATCACTATAGCATAAGTTATTGGATGAACAACATCTGGTTTCTGAAGCCTCCACTTGGCTTTTTGTGACTGCATTATCAGCCAAAAATTCAATAAGTAAAGCACAAAGAAAATTACAAACTTTCGGGGGGTTAATTTAAAAATGTTTAAAAGAAAGACATAATAATGTGCATAGAATGTGCTGTAAAATTAGCAAATGAAAAAACGATTATCAGTTTCATACCTTAATGCGCATTACAAAAGAAAAAAAAAAGTTGAAGGTGCACTGAAAATTACTAAAGAGACAAAGGTCGCTCTATTGAAGCTTCTAACATAATGTCACTGTCACGGCCCAAATCTCTAAACCCCGTTTTAATTCCTTAATCAGGATCACCGACCCTTGACGTGGGACCTCCACTGTGATACGTGCATCGACCGAGGCACGTGGCCAAGGTATATCGTATTTTTGTATTGATGTGTGCCTAGTGTTATGTATTGTGTAGACTTACTAAGTCGGTTTGTACAGTTGTAGGTGTCGAGACGAGAGCGCGAACACGCCTCGAGTAGCGTGCGAGCCGGGGGAACCGGGTAGTTAGCATTTTGGTAAGTCTTATTTAATACTAATATGAAATAAGGAATTACTTATAAGCCTATATAGTCAAGTAAATAATATGGAATATATATCGAGTGACTAGCGACGCGGCGGTACGCGGATATCACGATTCGGACGCAAAACCGGGAGTCGAAACACCCGGAAACACGGGCGAGTGTCTTAGCTGTGTCACAATTAGGTGTCAACACACCTAACACCAGCACAAGTGGCAAAATCAAACACACACCTGTCTCAATTTCCCACCAGGTGTCACCACCCCACTTACCCACTTATATCACACACACACTCACGCACACACTGTTCACACACACACAGAGAACCGGGAGGTCGAGAGCGAGGAAGAAGAAGAGGAGAGGAGGAGGAGAAGAAGTGATGCGCCGGGAAGGAGAGTGAAGAGATCACAATTGAGGTGAGTCGTTACTGTTGTTGTTTGAGTAGCCGAGAGTGGGGGTTCGGCCTCCATGGCCGAACCCCATGGTGGTGATGGCGGGGTGCCTCCCCGCCATCGGCTCCACCGGGGTGGGGTGGTTCTACCCATCACCGGAGAGAGAAGAACGAAAAAAAAAAAAAAAAAAAAAAAAAAAAAAAAAAAAAAAAACCTCCCCAAACCAAACCAGTAGGGGGCGGCCGACTCTGACGGGACCGACCGGCGAGATCGGGTCATACCGACCCGGATCCGGTTGGATCGGGTCGGGTTGACCCGGACCCACTAAAATAATATATATATATATATATTTAATTAATTAAATTAATTAAACTGATTAAACTTATTTTTAATAAATAAATCCCAGAAAATAGATAAAAATATGGAAAAAATATATTTGTGACCCAAATCAATAGAAATTCGAGATTTTCATAAAAAGTGAAGAATTCGAAAGTCGGTCGAGACGTTATATGGGGGTTTTACCTCGAAAAACGCGAAATGGGCCGAATGGCCGAAAATAAATAAGAAAAGTGTTTCGAAATATGTCTCGACTTCGATTTGGTCTAAGTGAGACATTATTAAATGTTAGGGAATTACGGGGGAACTCAAGCGTTTGGGTACGCACTTCGATTCGTCGAGGAATCGGCTAAACTAGGACAAGCGTGTGAGTGGTAAGTACAACTGTGAGAATTTTATATTTCATTTCATTCTCTTATTGCTTTATTGGTCTATTGGTAGACATTACTATTTGTCATCTCACATCATGTTGTTCTTGTATCTATTCATGGATGAATATTGTGACATGATGCCTTGTGAATTATTTCATTGCCTCTAATTCCTACACTTGATGTCGTTCTTGAATACAATTGATGAAAAGCATGCTAATGGACTACTTTGGATTTAAATAGCTTTGTATTCGATTTCCTTTGGGCTTTGCAGCCTAACTTGTCTTGGAATTCTAGAATTTTGGAATTATCGTCCAAATCCGGTTTCACAAAAGTCTCTCACTAGCCCGGTCCCTTACCCTACCGCTCTCCGTTTTTTTTTGAAACGAAAGTAGGGATTATCTAGTGTCCATTGCACGAGAGATGCGCGGTTCACGGGGTGTTATTAGGTCGAGTCATTCACTAACACTTAGGTTTAAACTTATCATTATTTCCAATGTTTTGAATGGCTCGGACGATTAAGTACATTTTAATAAATAAAAAGAAGACACTTACCTCTCGGGTTTGAAGACAAACTACGTATTCGCTTCATCGCGAGTCATAGGCTCGGCTCGGTCGTATGCGGGTCACGTCATGGTCTCATATGGGAGACAGGCAACATGATCGAACGACGTCATAGCCATTCATCGCCGCGCGACGTTTGAATAGCAACTATACATTTTTCGACTCGACGATGGCATCACACGAACTAATTCCAAAAGCCTTACGTACGTTTGTTTCGGACTTAGCAGGATTGCTAGAGACGTCAACTAATATTAAGTGAGACCTCGACAACCTTTAATGATCGTGGTTCGAACCGGTAGGATCCGCCGGCGATGGTGGTTTCCGTGAGCCTCCAACGTACACATCACATGAAATATCGATTCCTTTGCACCTATAAAAGCTTTTCATGGGCGGCTGGCTGCTTGAATTGAACAATATAGCGGGTATGGTCCTGTGTGCCTTGCCCACCCACAAGTCCCAACCTTAACCCCCTCGGGCCCTGACCACCTCATCTCACTGTCCGTATTTCTCTTTTCCTCCTCCGTTACGTGCACACGACGTATTTCCTCCCCGCCATCAGCAGAACTCACGCATAAACAAAAAGGAAATCGCTCGAGCTGGCTCGTGACACGTATTTAATCCATAATGCTATTACACATATCAAAAATCGTGGAAATGGCAGACTTGTCGACCTGGGCGTCTCAAGACGGTCCAAAGACGGCGGTCGGCCACGATCCTGACACGTGTCACAGGTCGTGTTAGAAATCGAGAGAGATGTTACAAGCCTCCCCCACTTATTAGAATTTCACCTTTGTAAATTCTACTAATAAGTAAATCCAAACTTTACCTCACCTAATCAAATAAAGATAGGAAGTTGCTCTCGCACGTATGACTCTAGCTCCCAAGTTAACTCTCATCTCGCGGGAACTGGTTATTTAATGAGGGTTCAGTGATTTCCTTGTTCCTCAATATCTTGACTTTACTTGCCGACAATTTGAATTTGGTTGTTCCTCCTACGTGGCATCGTCTTGCAATTCGATCCGACTCAGTCCACTCGCAGTCGCCGCCCTCCGCCCGACTTATCTACCAAGCATTGAAATGCGAATATTTAGTAGCACCGACGAGCGCCTGCGGTAGCTCTAACCTAAGAAGCAACCTTACCGAATCTCTTCACAACTTCTCAAGTGACCGGATAACCAGTACAAGCTTCCTTGATTCCGAATCGTCATGACTCTTCGTGAGTGGCACTTTCAGTATATATAACTTCGACGTCAGACAGTTTCGTATCGTGATACCGATCATAAGATTTCTTCGCCGCTTCGAGTACTAAGCCTCTGATTGACTGCATCTTTCAGCATCAATAATGGGCCTCAGACTAACGGGCCACAATATCCTCTCGCTCGCCCAAAGAAGAGGCGATCTACAAGTGCCCGCGACAGAACGCCTCAAACGGCCATATACCGATATACTTCGTCTCGATAACCGTTGTTGTAAGCAAACCGCACAAATGAAGATACTCTTCCCACGACCCGCCGTATTCCAAAACACACATCCTCAGCATGTCTTCCAACACCAGACAACCTCCTGGACCGTCCGTCTCGTCTGCGGGGATGGAACGCCGTACTCAACTCTACAGCCTCAAAGCCGAATCGAGCCCGCAGATGCTCGTCACAATAACGAGTGACCATACTGATCCGACACGATCGACAACGAACTCCGTGTGTCCGACACCTACGTCAGAAGAATGCTCATCATTAACTCTGCGCAGAAGGGATACGGTATTTAAATGAGCAGATTGAATCAATCAGAATTATCTGATTATCACGGCCACGAGGAGACGGCAAGCCACTCACAAAACGATGCAGCAATGTGCTCCCACCTCCATCGAGGAACAGGTGGCCTGAAGAATCCTCCAGTCACATGCTCAAACTTTCTCACATCG
This sequence comes from Stephania cephalantha, assembly GCA_039657325.1. Classification (NCBI taxonomy): domain Eukaryota; kingdom Viridiplantae; phylum Streptophyta; class Magnoliopsida; order Ranunculales; family Menispermaceae; genus Stephania; species Stephania cephalantha. The sequence continues at coordinate 4,697,673 of CM077567.1, read as the reverse complement.
CCGGGATCTCGCACGCTCTAATGAATTCGACACATCGTATTTCATCCGTCACTCAAAAGAGACGTCGCATGTCAAGATACATCTGTTCGACCGGGATACGTAAAATCTAGAACTAAGTGAGCCTCCCGAGTATCTCTATATGTGTCACACCAATGGGAAATACGACCGACTCCAATCCGGGATGTTCGAATCGCCGCCCATCCACACCGTTGGTACGATCATCGCTCTTTGCCGTCCCTCTAGAACAACAGAAGGAAACCTGGCTCGCAACCTCATCCGACCACAAATCCGTATCCCGGCACCGTACGTCCGCCGAACTCCTCAACTCGCCGCCCAGTTACACCATACTCGCGAGTCATCCGACATACGACCACTACAAAGATTGCATCCCCGCGTTCAGCACAACTCACGTAAGCTTCTCCCCATGATACTCAACGAGGAAATCATAGTCCTCTCAAAACTCTAGCCAACGTCGTCTCAGGTTCATGAGCAGAATACATTTGCCTCTATGTCTCGTTAATAACTAAACGTACGTCATACAAGCGGTGCCTCCATATTTTTAATGCGAACACTATCGTTGATCGTGTGTCGGTAGTTCCTTCCGTGACCGTCGAGATGCATAGCGAGAATCTTGCCCTCTTTGCTCGGCACAGCGCCACAAAGCATTTCGATTAAACCGGGCTCCGAAGTCGATCCAAGCCGAACACCCTCGGTAGTAATGATCGCTGTCCACCAATCATTTGCCTCTCCATGTAACATCGACGAAGCAGATAGCCTGCGCCGCATGCGTCCTCCGTGGCGATGGTCGAGCCGAATCTTCTCATGATTCTTCGGGAACAACTCGCTATTCTGTCGCGCGCCATAAAACTTCATGGATCTATGTCTCAGCTCCCCCACTCAGCTGCACATGGTTCCTAATTTCTTCATGGAGCTCGGGAATCGGAGTGATTTCGATACACTCAAAGGCAATGGCAGCCTCTCGGTCGTTTGAGCTATCACCGTCGCGAAAGGATGTGCCTCGCCTCGGGTTTCCCGCGTGTTTGGCGTAACAGCCTCCTCAGTACCTCTAACGGAGTCTGGGAGTCGCGGATGCCGTTGCCAACGGGGGTCTCTCGCCCCTCGAGCAGTAAAGATGTGGCAAATTGCAATGTGAGTCGAGCAGGTAGTTTTTGCAGCCGGTACGAGTTGTCTCACGTAACATTTCGTAGCTCGCGAATCCCCGTCGCAATCCTCTCGAGTCAAGGCATGCACATCGTCCGCACCGGCATTGTGCCGCATGTGGCTTTATTTACCTGGGTTGTCTCAATGGGACCCACATCATAATATGTATTAAAATAATTTCACTGAGCCCAATTTTGGTACGGGGGTCCACACTAATGGCTTCGTGTTTTATGAATTTACAATTACAGTCAAATCTATATAACCAAACTCCGGTTCGATACCAACTCACGACGGTCTGGTGGTCATCTGCAGCGGTGGCGAGCCTAGTCACCTCAACACTTGATGAGGGCCAAAAATCATTTCTAATCAAATAAGCAAGTGGGAAATTAGGAGGTCATGGAAATCACCTCAAACCACCTGTATGTATATACAAAAACGTAGCAGGCACAGCCTGTTTGTTGTATCCGTCTTATCCACCCATACATCAAAGTAAGCAAGTAACAAGAATTCATGAAACGATGCATAAAGTGGTAATTAAATGCAGGGCAAGAATGCATGATGTGTTGCTGAAAATGGGGTGGTTACGAGTCAAGAGGGCACGTCTTGGACTCACACACCGGCTTAAAACACTGGCTTTATGCCCGCGTCTGCAGCCGCGGAGGTACTTACGCCAAGAACACACATACCATGCCAATGATGTGGGATAATAACGCAAGAAAAGTTGAAAATGGCCTCGTCTAACGGCAACCACATGCACACGTAACGTATCTCAAGTTTCCCCGTTACCCGACAAGGTGTGACAGTCATTCACTAACACTTACAACAACTAATGTTTTAAAATTACTACAAGAGAAATCGGCAAAGAAATGATGATTCGATCGCGAGTCAACGTGATGGTCTCGCGACTCAAGAATGAACCGTGAGGAGACTTTGTTCTAGGAGAGTGGTCTAATATTAAGTGAGAGTGATCTCACCTGGAGAGAGAGAGTGTGAGACCTACGAGTTTTCTTTTGGTGGGCCCCACACGCGAGCCTGGTGGTCCGGCGGTGGCGCTCACACAGGTCCTCAGAGGCTCAATGACTAGCAAAAACTGAGTTTGCTGGGACTTTGCTGGGCCATAAAAAGTGGGGCGTGGTCCCCGTGGACGTCGACAGCTGGGGCCACGCAACCACATGCACACGTCTCGAACAAACACAAAAAGAATGGTGAGCTGAGAGAGGAGACGAGAGACCTTCCCGCCACCACGGGACCTCCGACGATGGCTGGGTCTCGCCAACCGTGAGCGAACCCAGAGAGAGAGCCGCGAGAGAAGTGAAACAGAGAGAGAGAGAGAAAACCGAGGTGAGAGTGTTACCTCCGGTTGGCGGCTTCTCCGGCGTCCACAGTCCGGTCACCGGCGAGAGCGAAGGCGGCGGTGAGTGAGAGAGAGAGGCCGTGAGTGAGAAGTGAAACGCGAGAGAGAGAGGTTTGAAGCCGTGAGTGATGGGAGAGAGCTTAACCCGAGGTGAGTGGGAGAGAAGATAAATCGGGAGGAGAGAGAGAGTGATGGGAGTGTGACGTGAGTGATGGGAGTGTGAGGTGTGAGTGATGGGAGTGGGTGGGGTGGTTGGTTTCTTTTTTGTTTGAAATTTCAAATCAATATGGTGGGGTGTGTCCTAGGTGTGCCTTGCCCACCCACAAGTCCCCAACCTTAACCACTCGGGTTCCTGGACTCACCACCTCATCGACCCGTATTTTTCTCCAATTACGTGCACACTTTCTTTGTATTTCCTCCCAGGCTACCTAGGCGAGAACTCACGCATAAACAAAAACTCTAATTCCTACACTTGATGTCGTTCTTGAATACAATTGATGAAAAGCATGCTAATGGACTACTTTGGATTTAAATAGCTTTGTATTCGATTTCCTTTTGGGCTTTGCGACCTAACTTGTCTTGGAATTCTAGAATTTTGGAATTATCGTTTTTTTTGAAACGAAAGTAGGGATTATCTAGTGTCCATTGCACGAGAGATGCGCGGTTCACGGGGACATAGGTCTACCTGGGGTTAAGCACTCACCACTACACTTGCGCGCGCACACGAGGTATGGGGCTCGGGGTGGTCGGCAAGTATGAGATTGATGTTGTAAAGCGTATAGCGCGCCTCGCTATTTATGTGAGATATGTTGAGCGCACCTCCATATCGTAGTGGAAAAAGGTAGGTGATAGGTCTCACCGCCGACCAGGACGTATATCATCTCGACTTAGTACGTATGTCTGTCTCTACATCTTTAAGCGTGGTATTTACTTGCATTACTTGTTTCAAAGCAATTTATTTCGTTTCTTTATGCTTTTAAATACCATTTGTTTAATTGGAAATGTGACATGAAATGCTCCAGTTAGTACTTAAATATCATTATACTCACCGTCTAGTTTGTGACGGTGGGTGTAGGTCCGTCGAGCGATGATGAGCCAGGGAAGGAGAAGATCGGCGATTATTCTTGAGCCCGCGACGCGTCACTGCATCGATTGTAGGTCTTATTTTGCTATTTTGATTGTATATGTTATATACGTCTTTCATATGCTATTTGGGGTTGTATATTGGGTTGAGCGTTAGTTCCCCGACTTGACTTAGACTATTTTACTGTTGCACTGCATTTCGAAGACTTTATATATGTGATATCATTTCTTGGTTTTCCACACTTAGAATTTTATAAATGGCTTCCGCATAAGTTACTCATTGCTTCCGCATAATCAATAAGATTTCCGCAAATTAATTAATTAATTAACTTTAAATTTTAATTAACTGGTAGGACTAGTGTATTACTTATCATGAACACGAGAAAAAGACGTTTAGGTTGTAAAGGCTGACTAATACGTAGTTAAGTCCTGCGTGGACATGATTAGGGCTTAATTACGGGATTAGGCCGGGTGGTGCCTGTGACGGCCCCTCTCCTAATCTAGGGCACCGCCCGACCTAATCCCGTAATTAAGTCCTAATCATATCAACGCAGGACTTAACTACGTATTAGTCAGCCTTTACAACTGTGAAGGCCTGATGCATATATGGGGGGGGACATAGAAGATGTATATGGCCTTACAAAGTAAGATGGGGGTGCATATACATCTACCTGGAGGTCACAGACCTTACAGAGTAAGATGGGGGGTAAGGCCTTCATAACAACCTAGACGTCTTTTTTCTCGTGTTCAGGATAAGTAATACACTTAATTAATTATCGGAAGTCTTATTGATTATGCGGAAGCAATTAGTAACTTATGCGGAAGCCATTTATAAAATCCTAAGTGTGGAAAACCAGGAAATGACATCACATATATAAAGTCCTCAAAATGCAGTGAAACAAGTAAAATAGTCTAAGTCAAGTCGGGAAACTAACGCTCAACCCAATATACAACCCCAAATAGTATCTGAAAGACGTATATAAAATATACAATCAAAATATCAAAAGAAGACCTACAATCGATGCGATGCGATTGCGCCGCGAGCTCGGGATAATCGCCGATCTTCTCTTTGCCGCTTTGGTAGACGACTCTGCACCCACCGTCATAAAAAGGACGGTGAGTACAAGAATAAAACGTAATCCCAGATGACAAGTTTAATTTGCATTTCCAAATATTCAAATGGTATTTAAAAGCATATAAATGGGAAAGCTGGAAAATAAACCATATGCGAGTAAATACCAGAGTTAAACAAGTGATACTGACACTAGGCTAAGAGGTGGTGATTTAGGTCCGATCGGCAGTGAACCGTGTCACTCCGACTCAATAATCATATAGCACGAGGGACTCTAACCCAAGTGTTACCGGGGACTCTAACCCCGGTGTTACCAGGGACTCTAACCCCGGTGTGTAGACCACCTCAGGGACTCTAAACCCGAGTGTCATACAGTGTCAAGTAACATGTGCCGACATCCCCAGAGACTATAACCCCGTGAGTCGCGCACACCTCGATCGAGTACGGGACCTAAATGCGAAAACTAATTTTTAAATTTCAAGAAATACCAAGTATGGATTGTCAAGGCATAGGCACATCTACATACCTAAACAAATAAAGAATACAAGTCCTCTTAAACATTTTTAAGATATTCACAAGCCTAATAGCATGCTATTTATCATTTAATTCACATTTAAAACAACAAGAATAGACATAGCATGGGATAGAATCAATGAATCAAATCAAATGAATGGATATCATGCAAACTAGACTCATCAAGTGAGCATAGACACAAGGAACACATGATATAAGAATACAAATGCAAAATAATCAAAAGGACTATGCAAGGACAACAATTAATAGAAATAAAATGCCAAGTAAAATTGTCATTGGGTATACTGACACAACAAAGTAAAGTTCTAGCTTTACTGGCCTCCCGTAACTCCAAATCTTGTATTCGCTCTCCCGTACCCTTTTTCCTAGGTTCCTGAGTTTGGTGTCTCATTAGTTCAAATATAGTGGGTTTAAGCTCAATTTAAACATCACCGACATTCCCACATATGTACTTTTCATATAACTTTATCAATTTCTATTTATTTTATCGACATATAATATTTCCCAATTTTTCTGGAATTTTTTCCAAATTTTCTTTCATTTTTCTTCCCTTTTTCTCTTCTTTCTTTTTTTTTGTTTGGGTCGGGTCACCCAAACGGGTCGGACCCGACCCGGCCTGGACTAGAACAGGTCCAGGCTCGGCCCATGGGCCGAGCCTGGCCCGTTCTGGGCCCGGCCCAGTAAGAGTCGATCGCGAGGAAGGAATTTTTTTTTTAATCCGCGTATCATCGTGTCGTTAGTCACCCAATATCTATTCCATATGAGTTACTTGACAAATTTTTATTCAATTTGTGTATTTTCGTTTCCCTGACCTAATATTTGGTCCCGTCAACTACTCGGTACCCGCGTCGACACGCATATCGAGGCGTGTCCCCGCTCTCGTCTCGACGCCTACAACTGTACAAACCGACTTACTAAGTCTACACAATACATAACACTAGGCACACATCAATACAAAAATACGATATACCTCGACCACGTGCCTCGGTCGGTGCACGTATCACAGTGTAGGTCCCACGTCAAGGGTCGGTGATCCTGATTAAAGAATTAAAACGGGTTAGAGATTTGGGCCGTGACAGTGCCCTAGATTAGGAGAGGGGCCGTCACAGTCACACCAATTAAAAAGAACATATTGTTATAAATTGTCACTGACCCAACTATTTCCTTCTTTAGTTCAATGCACATGTTAAGTAACTTGTATGACTTCTCCAGCTTCATCACAACAGTTAGACTGCCCCTCTATTTTGGTTTGGTCCATTGCCATGCAATCCAAGCATATTTGAAGTTCCCACCAGATTTATGGGATACATTTTCAAGCATTGATGCTGCTATCAGATGCTTGTGAGAAAACCCAGACCATTCTAAGGAAATGGAACAAAAGACAACATGCCCCAATTTAAGTTTCTTCAATGATTACATAACTGCAAACAAACAACATTTCAAGGATCCTCCAGCTAAACAAGTTGGAAGAGTCATTAATGTAAAGGAGTTGTTAATGAATTCACCTGTCAGAGCTTTTTCGTAATTGATACAAAAACTTTTGATCTCACTAATCCATCATTGTAACAGTCAGTAATAATTTAGCTTTACATCGAAAAGTAATTAACACAATGAATTCATCACACTTGTTTGAGATCTCAAATATTGCTGAGGTCAAACTTTAGGTTAAAAGAAAAATTGGAAGCCAATTTCAATTCTTCAACCAACCACAACATCAGAAACTCGAAGCATGAAAAACCCCAAAAATGAAAACCCCCTAATAATTGCCCCTGAAGAAAATAAATTGATGGACATATCAATCAAATTGAAGCTAGCACAGACAACACTAATTAAGTCAATGTCAAACGTGAATAATCAAAAACTAATAAATCAAACCATAAATAAAGCAAATCAAGATTGTTGTACCTGTTAAGATCAGCATAGTTGTTTTAATATTGAAGTAAAATAGAGTTGGACCAGGATGCGGAAAGAAATTTATAGGTGCACCAGATTAGCGGGTACCATCGAAGAACTAAGTGAGGGGTTGAGGAAGTGATGATCAATTGAATTGGTCGAGGCAAGCCAAAAATCCTTTAATCAAAGAGGAGTTGAAAGACAAGCTACGAAATCGATTGTGGAAGCCGTAAAGATAGAGAAGATTTGTATATATCAATTTTATATAATATTACAAGACTTTCACCCAAAACATTAGTGATAAACAAACTCTAATATGATTAATAATTTTAACTTGTTTGGTTAATTATATGTTTTGTTTTGAATTGTTTGCATCTATATATATTTTATTTGGTTAAAATTTTCAACAATTGATTTTATATATGTGTACCATACCTTTTATAAATTTAAAAAAAAAAAAATTAAGTGGGAAAAAATATTTCCTCACGGTGATTCTTTGCAAATTCCTTGCAAGAATCCCCACGGGGATCTTCATCGGAAATGAAATGGGAAAAGATTTTTCCCATGAAGATTCTCATCTCCGCGGGGATTAGGCGGAAATGGGATAGAGATGGGGATGAAAGTTCATCATCATAGGGATAAGTATGGGGATGGGAGATGAATTCTTAAGCAGGGATGAAGATGGAGATGGGGTCCCTATCTCCTACCCTCCCCATTTGCACCTTATCTTCGTCCCATGACTCCCTGCCAAGGTTGTTTCAAAATAGGCTAAAATAAGATTTCGATGCTTCCACCTAATGCCAAAAAGAAAATGGAAACTGTTAGAATAACTAATTGAATGTCGTGCAATACACGTTGAGATGTGAGCGTATGCATCTCGAGATGAAATGCGCGATTGTGTCAATGCCTAAAGTCGTGCCAAAATAGGTTAGCCAAGTTTTTTCAAAGAAAATACACGACTTCCCCAACCGATCGGCTGATACATGGGTGACGCGCTGGAGATGCTAAGCACATGACCAGCCAGCTAGCCACATTCATTGGAGCAGGACCACGGAGGAGCCAAGCCAGAAGAAAAAATCCATGGAAGACTCTGAAGTTATGCGCACTGCCTTCACGGAGATCAACCAAGACAATGCCCAATTGGCTCCCAACTAGAGTTGCAAGTGGGGCAAAAAACCCGTCCCCGCTTTGCCCCATCCCTTACATGAAATTTTTCATTTTTTATATTTTTTAAAAAAAATTATATAACTTTTTTATTAAAAACATATGTAATTTATGAAATAAGACTTAAGATCTCCAACAACAAAATCTATTTTACCATTAAATTAATTATAATATATATATGTTATATCATACAGATACATAAAATTATATTTAGAACATCATTGAAATATATTTTCCTACTAGTTTTGAAAATCTTGTATATTTAATTAAGTATGATAACTTTTAACTCAATCAACAAAATAAATCTACATTAATCTTTCGATTTGAGAAAAATAGTTTCTTAAAAAAATTGAGAAAGTAATACTTAAGTGTCAAAATGATCAAGGAATAAATATCAAAATAGATATTTTTTACAAAATTGATGGGCGTCACGGGGATTCTTACAACGAAAACGGTAATTACGATCTCGGCCCCATCTTGCACCACTTGCAACCCTGGCCCAACCTTTCGGAAGAACATACCATAGGTGGCATGTAGGCCAAAAGCATTTCATTTTTTAAGGGCCGATGGCCCGAAGACAAAAGTAATATTACTTTCAGGTACTTTGCTCAAACGTGTACCCAATTGCAATATATTCAACCACTTGTACTCCACACATGACATGCTCTGGCTTTTGGTCACTCATAAATAAAGGAAAATGCTAAAATCACGTATCCCTAAATGCACATCTCCCTCTACCCGTTGTGTTTTGCACTACGTAATATATAAGCCCGCATTTTGAGGTACACACGAACGATAAATGTGAGGCCATTGTGCATTAGTGTATTATTCTAGAAGCGTTTATAAATAAAATCTCAATTTTGAACTGTTCAAAAACACAGTTTTTTATTTTTTATTTTTTTATATCCGTAGATATTCATGCGAGCCTGATTATTCTCACGCGACCTTGGTGCAATCAATTTGAACGTACCTCAATAGCCCGAACAGTATTGACATAGTGAAGAATCAAACCTGAGACTACACACCTAACCCACACAATCTCTAGCTCGCCCTTACCGTTGGGCCAACTCCTCCGGGTTGCAAAAACACAATTTTATCCATGCAAGCATTGTATGTGATATATCTCAGGGAATTCATGCATAAATTTGCTGGCATGTATGGCTCAATTTTTCCAGTTGAATTAATGTTACAGTCAACTAGAGGGAAGCTATAAAAATTAATTGAAAATATGTCGAGATTAAATTAAGATAACATATATAGTATGTATCAAAATAGAAAGGATAATGCATATACCATATCTATGATTCTATATGTATAATATTATTTGACTTCGACATAAATTATTTTACAAAGTCTGTATTGCCAGAGATTTATGGATTTTCGATTAATTACTTGTATTAGTAGAAGGGTCGGATTATATTTGTAGTTGTCCAAATGAAATAGATGTTAGAATTTCCCGGGGAAGTAAGTCAAGTGCAAGCCCAAGCACGAGCCTATGATTATACTGCTTTGTTAATAGACTCCAACATTTTATACCATACGCTTTTGAGGTAAAAGCTGTACTAGTTGCAAATGTTCAAATCTAGTAATGGATTACTGAAGTTTAGTGCTAAAATTAACATTCTCAATCAAGAAAAGTCACAAGTTTAGTTGACAAATGAAGCATTCTGCCAAGTTAACCGAATATAGGATAGCAACAAATGGAATCGAATGAACAAATGCCTATTTTGTATTCTTATTAATATTTACATATTATTCATAGGCAACTGCCATGATCAGCAAATACAGTATATAGGCTTACTTGAATTTATATAAGCAAGCAAGCATGAAGCATCTATACCTATGAAAAGAGAGATGCATTTTTAGAGACTGGCGTTTCTCGATCATGTCACTGATGAAAAGTTCAAAGTTCAAACAACTGAACAAATGGGCACTGCCCAAAACTATAGAAAATCAACTAGTCATGCAAGTTAGAGCCTCAACCTTGATAGGGCAACAACAAATAATATTGGAATATCAAAACAAATCAAACGATTAAAATTGGAATATCTACCTCAATTGAATGAAGCTATTACATCAAAATACGAATCACAGCAAGACCAACAGCAGAAATAGAGACGAGGGTGCCTATGCAATATTTAATCACATCGTATTTTGCTGCTTCGAGTTGCGCTCGCATAGCATGACTTACCTATTAAGTCAAACAAGCAATCGATCAACATTATAGACCAAATTAGCTATGCTTATTGTCTGATTGAAACACAAATGCAAAAAACCCACCTGATCAAGTTTATTGTTGAGATTAGCTGTCTCGGCCCTTTGATTTGCAAGTTCGTCTCGTGTGCGCCTTCAATGATTCACAAAATTTGTAAAAGCAAATGAGCCAATACATTGTCAATACACATACACATAAATACATGTAGGGTAATTCTAAATATCATAAAATTTATATTTACTCACCCTCTTTCGAGGTTTAAATCCAACCTTAGTCCAGATGTCACTTTGTCAATTTCATACCTGATATGAGAAGGCTTGTAAGTCATAACAATGAACTTCTGATATGTTATGATGAAATAACACTGCCAAGCATACATTAAATTAATTTATTGGTTCACACAAACCTTAGTTCAGTTCGAATTTTTTCAGTTTCCCGTTGCGATTCAGTTCGAAGTTTTTCGGTATCTCGTTGCAACAAAGAAAATTGATGCTCCTGTATAGTAAGTTTTGAGTATGCGATTAACAAGATGAAAATCTAAAATTGAAAGATCTTTGCAACTTCAAGATTAAGAACAATACAAACATATTGTACCTACGTACCTATGCATCGAATAATTTTAAATCAAATAAGAAAACAAAATTTAACCATCTAATTGCACAATAAATGCAAATAACAAATATCAGATGGAACCAAGCTTATATCCAAAATACAAATGCTCTGCAACTGCAAGTAGTTTTTCTTTTTTGATTTCCATAAAACTATAAATGGTTAATCTGTATAAAATTAACAAACTCTTCCATTGTGCTCGATTAAGTGCAATTGATGGTGAGTTTTCCAAACCATTCAAATCCCTCCTAATTAATGCGTCACAAGTTAACTTTGGTCTTCAGTTTCTATTGAGTCAAGTTTCCTAGTGGGGGCATTTGTAGGCCGTCTTTGCAGGTGACCAAACCACTGCAACCGCCCATGACATGATTTAGAGGGAACAAAATAAAGTAGCAACATAAGAGCTTATTTTGTATGAGATTGCCTAGCCTTCTATGCCATTTTTGTATTCATTTTGTAACTCGTAACCTTACTATACACTAATAATACAAATGGTATCTTCCTAAAAAAAAATCCAAATCTACAAGTTTTAATGGACTTAATTCCTGTCTAGAGAATGTTTCAGTGCTGTAATCATCCTATTCAGAAAAGCAAAGAAGATAATTTTTATAAGAACTCTAGCCGCGTTTGATACAACAAGTCTAATTGTTTTCACCAGAGCACAAATAAACCCATACTGAGCTCTAATCTTGATCAATTAGCATTGTAAAGCCTAACAAAATAAAACATTAAAATCAATTCTATTAAAACTCATAAAACAATACATAAACATACATCACAAACTCAGAAAACAATATCGAAAGCTGAATGTACCTGTGTACTCTGTATTTCCGATTTGAATCTTGACAAATCGGATTCATGAATCATCTCGTTCTACATAAAACAAGCACCAATCTTTTAAGAAAAAAAAAAAAACGCAAAAAAATTCTTCTGAACAATCAAAGTGATCACCTTCTGCGATTCGCCTTTGGACAGAAATGTCTGAGCTGCATTTTCTAAACTATCATTCAACACTTCTGTTATTACACCCGTAATCGCCTCGGCTTGCTTAGACGGCACGCCTTGTCCTTCTAATCTTCTAACCTAATAAGAAAACCTCAAATCTAATCTCAATAATCTCTTAAGAAAGAGAAGTGAAAAAAAAAAAAAAAACACTAAAAGAATTAACAAAGCAATTACCAATGCCAAAGTATCGACCAGACAAGCTCGGGAGCCATTAGATTTGGCAAGTTGAGATATCTCTCTGAAATTAAATCTGCCATTTCTTGAACAGGAATTAGAGAAGTTAGAAAGTAAGAAATAGTCGATCACGGATCGCTGCACGAGCCGCTTCGAGGCGGCCATTCATGATCATGACCGTAATGTCAAGGTGTTCTGGATCATTTCTGCACCTCCGTTTCCGATGTAATCTAAAATTGGAAAAAAAATTGATGGATGAGAGGCGCGAGCGAGAGAATAGGAGATTCTAATCCGCTAAATTTCTGAGTGATCACGAAGCCGAAAATAGAATTTCAGCAGATCGAATCGGATGAACCAACATCACACTCTCTTCTCAATGTTTCTTTTCTTGCCCTAGACGCCTCGTTTTTTATTTTATTCTATTTTTTTTTTAATTTTTGGTAGACTAGACGCTTCATAGGGTTGCAAGCGGCGGGAATCTCGATAACAATGACGGGTACGGAAAATTTAATAAGAATAGAGGCGCGGAAAAAATCTCATAGATGCTCAAGTACAAGTATAAGGATGGGGATAATAAACAAGAATTATAAGTTTATTTTTATTACTATACTACATTAATTACATTAATTACATGTTTTGTTTTGAATTGTTTATAATTATATTTACATTTTACAAATTTAAAATCAAATGAAAAAATTGCAACACCTCAATTTACAAATTACCAAACTACATTAATTATATACTCATGCTAGCAATAGACATATGTATATTACGTGTATAAATATCATTAAAAAATATCAATACACATATGCATATGTTTGTCTTTGACAACTTACTTTTTATAATTTTTTTAAAAAAAAATTAAGTGGAAGAAATATATCTCCACAGTGATTCCCAGCGAAAATCCTCACCGATATCCTCAATAAAGAAAATTTTCCCTACGGAGGATGAGAAGATGAATTCTTAAGCAGTGATGGAATAAAGATTGCGTCCCCATCCTCTACTCTCCCCATTTGCATACCTAATGCCTCATTTGATTTCTCTAATTTTTTTTATTATCTTTTATCAAAACCACTTTGTACTCATTTGATTCCTATAATTTTATTTTATTATTTTTTATCAAGACCACTCTATACCGAATTAAACGAAGTAACCGGGTCAACTTACAGATGGGTAAAAAAGCTTTCAACAATCCGACCAACCAACCGTTGGTAGTTATCTTGGCCTTTTTTTGGGTTACAAACTTACAATTTTCTTGGCCTTTAGTCTTAAAAAAGAAAACGTTTTTCACTTTTTTATTTTTTTTGGATTGGCTTTCAATTTTTAATATATGTAAAGTATTTTTTTGGAAAGATATTTGTAAAGTATTTTATTATGCAATAACACAATCTCAAAAAAAAAAAAAAAAAAAAAACAAAGAAAAAACAACTTGGAATGAAATCTTCTCCTTACATTTGTAATGGTCAAATTTCAAATATCCTCCTTGCATTTCCTAAATCATGTCAAATCCTAATGATAAATGTTATATATATAGGTGTGCGATAACGTTGAGCATTACTTTATGGCGGCCTTGAAGAATCGACACACCTTTGGGTTTGAGCCGGAGTTTTTTTTTTTTTTGTGATTTGGGAGTTTTCGAATGTTGTGTGGTTGGATCTGGTTTTGAACTTGGCCCAATTAAATTTTTCGTTGGTTTTCGGATCGGGATGTATAAGTTCTCATTTTGGTTGGAAAGTAATGGTTGGGATTTTAATTTAGGGGCTCGAGTGGAGAAGGCGGAGCATAAGCATGAAACAATAGCTTTCAAGCGATTCAAGAGGGGAGCGCCCGAATTTCGACTTCTCCAAGAACAAGTTTGGTCAAGTCCCGTATGCACCCTTCTTTCCTTTCTTTTTGCTAGACTCGTTTTTAATTTCGATGTCTTCTAACAATCGTTTAACAATCTCAAGATTTGTTATTTAATATGGATCGATTGTTTCTATTGTTTATTAATGTTGATCATCCTTGTTTTTCTATTTTTATCCCTTGTAGAACTTTGAAATTGATTAGCAATTTGTAATTCGTGGACTTAAATCAATGTTGATTAAAATTGATCGCATTGAAGGTATGTGTGTTGATTATTATTTTTGTGTTTCATCCGAACTTGGTTTTGTTGTTTGCTTTTTGAACAACGAATTGATTATTTTTCAATAATTTAATTTTGAAAGTTGTCTTTCAAATAAATTGATGGATGTCTTAAAATCTATTGTAGAATCATAGGAGTTTGAAAGCTTAGATGTCATTCCACATTTTAATTTTTATATAGAGTATTAATTATAATAAAATGATTTGTGTTGGTTTCACAATTTTTGAGCTCAAACTGGTAATTGGCAATGGAAGTTTCAAAATAACTCTTAAACATCTGCTACGAGGAACGCAGGGCAGAGACTTTGAGCCCATTGCAGAGTATTTTTATCATACCCACGATATCTGATGTTATCTTGGTTGAGGAATGGAGAACAATTGCTAAAGGTCCAGTGTCAATGTATATTCAATGTTACAATCATTGTTTAACATTTTGCAGCCTATGCCATTATATACAAAACAATGATTCCTTGAAAAAGACGAGATCCTCATTGAGTACATCAAGGAACACAACCATAGTAGGAGATCTCTCGCTTTAAACTTGCAATAATTCATTATTAAGTTGTTTTCATTTGAGGTTTAATTAATACCTTTGTTCAAGTTTCTCGATGATTTTTGCTTTGATTTTACACTTTGTTTATCATTTGTTATTACATCATGCATAAGTGATCAGGTGGTTGAGCAACCAAAAGTCCTTTTCTTTCTCCTAAAGCACCAATATACCACTCGCGCAAGCTTTCCCTTATTCGTTTATATATTTCGACCATCTTCTCTTTTCAAGAATCAAGAATCAAGAATCAAGAACATGATTCATGAATTGGGGCTTCGCAAAAAAAACTCTAAATCTTTTTTTTTTTTTTGGCTCTCGATTATATATTGTTTTTGTTATGAGATTTTTAAGCTGTTAAGTTGGTGATTATAGTATAAGGGATGTTGTTCATATTAAGTGGGTAGGAGTCTCATGTGAATTTCTTGGAAAAAAAAGCGTAGTAGGTGTCTATGAATGGTTAAGAAGTTCATGAGCAACATGTGTTGGGCATAACCAAAGAATTCTTAAAGAATGAGTGAATAGTTTGGAAGTGACTTGGGATCTCATTCACACCCAAGCTTTGCTTTAGATGCCTTGGGGATATGTTGTTGCAAGGGCTTTTAACTTCATATTTGATCATGAATTGGGTTTGTATGCTTTATGTAGTTGATATTCTTACTGTTTTGGTGTTCCTTTCTATTGACAATGTGTTTGTGTTGCTTGCTTTTTGGGCGACCTCAATCTTGTTGCCTATGTTTTTCTTTTTTTGTTTTTCATTTTCCATAGGAAGAAAATAAATCACTCTAGCCGAAAAATATTATAATATCTAGCATCGTGTCTATGCTAAAATTTTCTATGCAAATCTTGATCAACTATTTAATGTCTCTATCGCAATCAAGCGCTTTCATTATTAGTCAAAGGGCGCATGCCTGTTTCATTTTTCCTGAATAAAAATCCATCTTGACATCCTTATCTTGCCATTTTCCTCGATTTGCACCATTTTCATTATATGACATTTCTTTACGTCTCATTGGTACAATCCTTGGTTTTCAACTCTCATGGCATGTGCTGAAACTACCTCAAATACTTAAATACGTTCCTTCTTCAATTGTTATGATGTTGCATAGATATCACTCTTACATAGTCTTACTTTTATGGTCTCAAGAGAAGAAAATCTTATTAGAAAGAAATCAATTTCACTGCGATGCTCTATCATATTGGATCTATGGGAAATGTTAAAGCTACTTTCATAAGTATTTTCATTCAACCAAATTGATGTTTGTTTTTGTAAGAAAAAGGATGGCATTAAATTATAATTACTTAGCCTGGCTGTACTTTAACTGATTAGAAAACTAATAAAGAAGAAACAAATTATCACTTATTTTTTTAATGATATTGTTAAAAGCATGTTTGGACTGTCATAATAACGGTGGATGAAACAAAAAATGAAGTGAATAGGAAATTAAAACTCTGGAGGAATACAATAGAATCTAAAGGCTTTAAGTTGAGTAGGACGAAGACCAAATACATGCACTGTGAGTTTAAAAATACTAGATATCGATAATCAAGAATCAAGAAGGGATGAGATAGACTAGGCAACAATTGCTGGAAGGCAAATTTTATATGTTAAAATTATGTACTAAGCAAAGAGACATTCTCGCCAAAGCATCTTAACGAGATAGACTAGGCAACAATTGCTAGAAGGCAAATTTTAAGGAGCTAATTTGTTCAACTTCCAAGTAAAAAGACATTCTTTTTCTGTTTGAGATTAACACACTTTTTTGTTGTTTCTTTTGACCATGTATGATATGTGTTAAATAATATTATGAATTATAATCTATATGTTCTGGTCCATTGTAATTGTGTTCTCCTACATGATGATCAAGTGTTTTATGAAATTATTTATTAAGCAAGTTTTAAATTTATAGTAAAGCTTCCAATCATAATCAAGTTCGTATGGTAGATGAGATATTATGGACAAACGATAACTAAATCTTCAAAAAATTTAAAATTATACATATTGGATTTAAAACCTTTTCAATTTTAAGGCTAAGTTGGTAGAATATAATTCCCTCTTCAAAGAAATATATGAAAACATGGTACTTGTTTTCTCTCTCTAATTGTTTACTTTAGAATTGTCATTATGCATTTAGAAGCTCATATAAACACTTTGAGTTGCTCTGTTAGAAGCGCGTTTACTATCAAGTTTACATTTTTGCTTGGTGGTTGTAATTGTTTCTTGTGCGAGATTTAATTAAATAGTTTACTTATATTCTCTTTATCTATTAATAGGAAGAAGTGCTTGATAATCAAATTGGAGTGAGGTTATAACATTGGGTAAGTGAGTTGATTTTTTTCTTCTTAGTATTGACCATTGCTCATTGCTTAGTGTAGAGGCCATAAAATTGAAATATATCAGGTAAGATTTGCATGCTTTGTTAGACTTGTATTATTGGGTTGCTAGGTTGGAGTCATTATTTAGTATTTTTGTTTGATTCATTTTCTCCCCTCACTTCATGAAGCTCCAATAATGTTGTTGTTGGTATCCTTTTATGAAGATTATGTATATTTGCAAACAACAATATGTATATTTACCTACTTTTCATCCTTGTGTTTTAGCTCACCATCTGGTGGACTGTGGATATTGAAAAGTAGTGCTGAATTTGAAAACATGAATTGGTAAGATATATGCATCTTCGACATCCTAATCATTCGGCGTGTCTATTTTTTTGAAGTGTTTGTTATTCTTTAATGATTGATTGTTCTATTGTTAATGACAAACCTTGTTTAATTCTATTCAATGTTTTTGTATTATTATTTCAAAAGTTCTGTTTTGCAAGGCTTACACCAATCAAGCATTCCAATCTTTTGTCGATTTTCTTTTTAGTTGCCACCAGAGGCGCACTTCTTTCTATCTTTTCTTTCTTTGTTCACTTTTGCATGCTCCATGTACCGCAATCCATGCTTGAATTTTAAAAAGTTGTCTCATAACCCAGTTATAGTATGAATGTGGTCTTTAAATAGAATATCAACGATGGATTAACTTTGACTGAAACGTCAAGGCAAAAGGTTATTTTGTAAAGCTCTAAAATATAAGTTAGAAATGAGCTTTATAAAAGAAATAGATGAATTGACCCAATATAGGATAAAATTGTGCCAATCAATTAAGACATTGAAACATCACTACATTAACAAATCCTCAGTCCTAATTTTTGTTGATAGAGGCAATTTGGAAAGTCCATGTATTTTTGTTGTCAATGATACACCTTTTGGAAAATATAGTTTGCTTTTATCCGGATGATGAAGATGGTGTCCATCTTGTTCTCTTTTTTTTTTTTTTTTTTTTTTTTTTTTTTTTTTTTTTGCCTTTTTATTTGTTAACAAGGAATCATCCTAGAATAGATTATATATGTCTTAATGCTTTGGAAGTTTGGAATAGCTTATTTTATATTTGTTTCATATTTTAAATTTCTTCATATTTACTTGATCATTAGATCTATGGTTATCTCCTATTTGGTCTATGTATATTATATCTATTTTCATTTATTTTCTATATCTGAAAAATTAAGCCTTTTGGAAAGGATTTGGATACTTCTGAGGAGTTGAGCACCCAGCTTGGAGATTTATTCGATGAAAAACAACTCTACCGCATTGATCATTACCTTGGGAAGGAATTAGTGCAGAACCTGGTACTTGTTTGCTTTCAGAAGCTCATGATTGTCTTTTCAAGTTTCTCTAGCTCTTTTACTGATTTTCCGTTTTATTTCTCTAAAATTTGCAGTTAGTGCTTCGCTTTGCAAATCGCTTCTTTTTGCCTCTGTGGAATCGCGATAACATTGACAACATACTGAGTTAGACCGATGATTTTCTTAGCTTGGTTTCTAAAAAAAAAAAAAAAAAAAAAAAAAAAAAAAAGAAATTCTTAATCGGTTCTTTCCTTTTATTGAATCATGACATATATGATGACCTTTCATTGCTTGGTTACATTGAAGTCGAGACATAAAAGCTAGAACGATTACAAGTTTCGGATGCAAACCTTGACATAAAAAGATTGAAGAACGGATAAATGCGAGAACATGCTAACGTTGAACATTGCAAATGCCAACAAGGACACTTGAATCCAAGAACTCTCTAAAACTAAGCTTTGATACTATATGAGATAACCATTTCATCTAAAAGCTATATAGAGTGCTTATCAAGTGATCAAAGCTAATAAACACACAAGTTCTACAAGCTATATAGATGAATACGCATTGTTCTCAAAAAAGAAGTTGATGTTAAATATCTTTTTACCCATGTTCACCTTTTATGATGGACTCAATGCTTCTAGGCTGTTGAATCCTAATTTTTAATATTAGTGGAAACATGCCACACCAACAAATTATACTTGTTTTGACATACATCCTTCATCTAGATTGTATTGAGAGAGGATTTTGGGACATAATGTCGTGCAGGTATTTCGATGAATATGGGTATGTATTGTAATAGCATTAAGTTGTAGAAATCATTCGTGATTTTTTGCTTGTAATCACTATGAGACAAGAAAGCGGGAAGGAGTGGTAATATTTGTTCCATATGATGATATTGATTTGAACTTAGTGTAGACCTGTAGAGAAATTTGGATGTTATACTTTTTGACATGTTGTAACTTGTATGTAACCTTTGATTCTCACATTCTTGCAGTATGAAGAGGCTGAGAAAAGAAAGAGAGATGGCAAAGAATTCGTTAGAAAGATACACTCCTTATTATGAGAGATGGACGACCAATCGGTATTCGAATGTTGTGTTCAACAAGGCGAAACTACCTTATCTATGCATTGCACTTTTATTAAGTTCTTGGAACCTCTTTTCTCGGCTATGAATATGTTTTTACATGAGTTGCATGATTTATGGAAGTAATGAAGTGCATTTGTATGGGATAATAATTCTCCCCTTTGATGCGGGAAGCCCCCAAAAATGCATAAACATGCTTTTCCAAACGAGCATATTGGCCCCTTTACTTTCGTCCTTGATAGCAAAAACAAGCTAAGGATTGAATTGTATCTATTTTTTGCGTAGAAATTGTATCTATTTATATTTCATACTTTTGACAGGGTATGGCCTTTTTCTTGTGCTTGTGAGCATTTGCTTATACATTTAATCTATGTGCTCATCCTGATTAGATCATCCATATGAATACATACAAAATAACTACGTTTCAATTCCACATCGCAATGCATGAATGACAATGTGAAAAGCATAAAAAATGGAATGCTATGGTACTATCATTAAGCATAAAACATAGTACATCTTAAATAAAAATGATGACATTGTATACCTTAACTTCTTCATAGAGTTTCTTCTTCCAAATGTACAAACTTTTGCAAAGTAAAGCGAGAAGAAAGATTTTTACCTTCTTTGCAGAGGATGATGGATTGCCACCTTTAGACGGTGATGGCAAAGAAGAAACAACTGGCATTGAAGTTGTAATTGAATGCAACACTTTTGACGACACTGCCACAAATAAGTTTCCAAATTGTTCAAATGCTACCTAAAAAATAAAAAAATTATTTGTTGTGCATAATCAACCCGTTCAAATACAAACTGTTAAATGTTACGCACTAATTTTCTGTGCAAAATCAACCTCTCAAATGATACCTAAACAATAAGTTCATTTCTCAAATCTCTCTATTGCTTTGACATCATTGAGCAACATAGACAGATAGACCTCGCTTATTACAGTTAGTAACTTATGATCATCAATCAAAGTATGGAGTGCTGAAAGATCAACATTAATATATGTCTTTCATTTGGGATGACACGAAAGAACAATAAGCGAATATGACTTAATTTGTTCCACATTTGAGGATCATTCATTGTTGCACATTATTGCAATGAGTCAAATATATAGATATACATATTTGAACTTCTCAAATTTTGTTGACATATTATTGAAATTGAACTCCGCATGAGCAAGCAATGCGGGTTCCCACGTGCGTAGCACGTCAAAAAACTATATATATAAAAGAAAGAAAACAACTTGCTAAAGGCAAAGTTGGAAGTTGTTGAATTTCAACTCGTGTTGAAGTAGGTCTGTTGACATGCATGGCTAAGTATATTTTTATTTTGTGTGCGTGTATCGCATTGGAGGAATTACAAACGTCTCTCGTGAGAAGCAAAACTGATTTAAGCTTGTTTTGCAAGTTGCATGACCATTACTATTATGTTACATAAATACAGGGTAATAGCAATCTAGTTCAAGCTTTTTTATGATTTGGTGAGTAGTCCATAGATAAGAAGAATGACCATCAACAAGTGTTGTAACATCAACCTGAAACACAAAACACGGACAGTTAACATAAGGAAGTTGTGAGTATGAATTTAAGGTAAGAAACTACAACATAGAGTAGGACGAGGGAATTATGGAGCACTTGCATTCTCAATTCCAGGAGTATCAATAGGTTGAATTCCAGCCAGCCCTTTGGTAAGTAAACTGCGCAAAAAAAAAAAAAAAAAAAAAAAAAAAAAAGGGCAAAACCTTAAGTCTCAAAAGCTATTCAAGTCAAGCAAAACATGTCCAAGAAAAATGGCAATCACATTTCTATATAATACAAACTTTCACTTATTATGAGACATTTAAATGTTCCACATGAAAATTGCAGCAGCGCTCATGTAAGAATCGAAACTTGATAGTAGCTCAAGTAAGAAACAATTACTAGGACCCTCTCGATAAGAAATGGCAGACAGTTCCACATCAATCTATTATAACATGCATGACCAGACAGTGGAAGCAAAAGGTGTATACATGATAAAAAAGAATTATGAGATAATATGCATACTCATTGAAAATTTTAAGAACTTAGAACTGCAGTTTTTATGAACTCTTTCATACCTGGCACGGAAAGCAACCCCAAGTGTCCAGTCACTTGTAGAATAAGCATTTACAAATCTTCCAGCCACAATCTAGCATCACATATGGTTTAAAAGGAAATATCAAACAAAAAATAGAGAATATACAATCAACGTTGCTTCATAAATCTCATCCAAGAAGACATAGAAACATTCATTACTACCTTTCTAGCTTTCCCCCAACTTTCATCTTTTATTGAAATAGGTGCCCCAAGAAGAACAACCCTTTCAACAAGTCCAGCTGCAAAATTCCAAGAATACATTATGATACTTGAGTCAACTAATCCCAACTGAATTCAAATATCACATAGAATGGCTTGTGCCAACTACCATTTTCCTCTCTTTCAGCCAAATGCTGTAAGCATTTATATATTACACGTGCCCCCAATGAGAAACCTACTAGTGTCACTGGCCTGAAAAATTCATATGGAGTCACAACGGATTAAATGGCGTAAACAAAATTAACAAATGTAAATGAATTCAATGACAAAACAAGCCCAAAAAATTAAAGGACATAAGTATGAGCTAATTTCCAAGTCACAGAGACCTGTTCCCTTGCAAGCCCTTTGCTAATACTTCCGCAAGAAGCTTTCCAGCTTTATCTGATCTGCCAAAACAAGAAATGCATCATGATAAAGTTGACAAAGTAGCTAAAACTACTTCAATCACGATGGTCATCATACAAAAAATTTGCATGGTTATCTGTGTTTGAATCTGGTAACCTAAGCAAGAGGTCACTGAAGTCAAGATGAAGGATAAGGAGGCCTGCATGACTCTTGGGTCATAGTTCGGAATAGACTATGGACGGACTGACCCTCATTCTACAAACAATGACAATAAGGAGAAAAAGGAAACCTGTCAACTGCAATTGTCCATTTGCTGTCTATAAAATCAGTAGCAGCAAGCAAAGTAGCTGGCCAAGCCAATGCCAACAAAAGGGTGCTTAACACAGTCATCATGGCACCTTGCCTCATCAACTCCATGGCAACCCCTGTAGAAAGGTTATTAGTGTCAAAATCAGATGCCACTTGTAGTAGCTATTAACCATTAATAGTTCACAGATCGAGAAATTACTTGAGGTTAGCCAATCCTGAATTGCAGTGCTCACAGCAATCAAATGTTTGGACTCCCACTGCAATGCATACCTGTATGCTAGTCAAATGTCAGCATAACATGTGAGCAAATACATACATTGAAAGCTCCAGCAAATAGTCAAAAAGTTTTTGTACTTAGAATATATTAGCTTAACGCATTTATTCGACTCTATCCTGCAGGGAAAGTTGAAACTAACGAGGCAAGAAAGCTGAAGAGATAAGAACACAGATTATCATAAAAAATTACAACAGGCTGAAGAAATAACATTTAACCATCAGACTTTTCCTCCCTCTATCAAATGATTAAGTTTTTCGAGAGTTCTAAATAAAATAGACCAAAAAAGAGTGAAAAAGGAAGTCAATGATACCCTCTTGGTAGGGGATGGCTACATGGATCTAATGCTTCCATTCAACTCGATTAAATGCAGCTGATGATGTGATTTGGGAACTTATGATATTGTACAATTAACGCATCATATATTCATAAGCTATCTTCGTTCTCCCTCTATACCTTCTAATCCTTCAATTTCTATCAGATCAAGTTTTTTAATTGAGGCATTTGCGGGTCTATAGGCCAACTCGATGCATATGCTGCCAAAAAGAACCTTCCCACAATGCACATACACACACGAATACTCATATAGAGATCTACCACACAAGTGCGTTGAAGTGGTATATTTTTTTCATAAGAAAGAAACAATTGCCCCCACCAAGGTTTGAACCCATGACCTCTTACTTCCAAACACCATACCAAACCATTAAGCCAACCAATTGGTTGGTGAGTTGAAGTGGTATATTGCTCTAATAAAACTAGCTACCCTCCAAATTCAGAGTGATTCATTAGTTATGAGCTGTAATTAAAGGTCAAGAAGCCATAACAACACTTCTATAATAAAATGGTATAAAGAAAAATCCTAAGAAATGATGATTGTATGTACCATACCTCTCTAAATTATCTTCTTGACCTTCCCAAGGCCTCATGAAATCTTCCACCTCAAAAACAACTCCAGATACCAATATACCAACGGCCAACCTCTGAAAAGAAGCTTTATTGGCAAGACACGTCAGCTTTGATAAATTAACTAAAGAGACATTCCTAACCAGAAAGACCTCAGAGGAAAGGAATCTTTCAGCTAGTGTCGCCACTTTGACCTCACATAAAGAGAATACATAATAAAATAATAACTTACTCCTTTGTTGTGGTTTTCACCAAGATCTTTGAACTCAAACTCATCAACACTACCAATTCTCCGAGCCATTTTACTCCCTGTAAGTCCAGCTCCAGCAGCTGCCTTTGACAAAAATAAGATCAGTCCCAGCAGCTGGCTTTCACATTTTTTTTAAACATCAAGCATCAAGATTGTCACAATCATAGAAAAAAATATATATATATAAATTGACCAGGTACATTTCTAAATCAAAACCACTAATGTAATCATCAGTATGGCTGGCGCCACTTGAAATCAGTGTAAGTAACATCGACAAGAATAAATGCAGTAAAGTCCAAACAGGTAAGGCATCTAAGAAAGCACTGACTTTCCCTAGCATCGATTGGCTTGTTATTACATGTTCATGCTATAAGCAATAAAAAAATGAGGCACAACAGTTGTACAAAACACTTTTTTCTGACATATACAAAAGACTTCCATGATTAAATATATATCAAGTATATTCATCTCACGAATTTCTTCACACACAAAAAAGAATCTTAACTCAATACAAGGAATTCACAGAAAAGAGAATGGATTATACTCCAGTTTAAGGTAACGTATTGTACTCCAGAAGATAATGGATTATCGCCATTGAGCTAATTTTACTGAATAGATGAGGAAACATAGCATTGAATACAATAGAGCCAACTAACCTCCAAATGATGCAGCAACAGCAACAGACCCTGCGACGGAACCTGCAGCACTAGCGACAGCAGCAAACCCGCCAGCTCCAATCACAGGGACAAGGGTACCCAACGTAGGAGCTAAAGCACCAAATCCAGCAGCAATTGCCGGAGCAGCAAGGCCTGACACAGTTTGCACAAAAAAAAAAGGTATCCAAAATGTTTTTGATTTCATGAACATGTAAATGACTTTTACGCTATGACAGGAAAATGTGAATGTCATACCACCAGTGATGGCCAGCAAAGCTCCTCCCGTCAATGCAGCAGCACCAATTATACCCCCCCTTTTCCATCTCGACCATTTGCTGTCAGTTGATTTGGTTCCATCTTCTTTGGACTCTTCTTCTTTCATCAAAGCCATAGCTGAGTAAGCAACCATTACCTCCATGGCTTCCTTGAAAAATAGAAAAGAAAAGAAAAGAAAAGAAAAAATCTCACATCTCCTCTAATTTAAAGGAAGTACAACCGCATCCAATTCTCATTTGATGAAACAAGAGACTTGTGAAAGAGGAAGCAAAGTATAAAAGAAGTAATTAAGATGACCAAACAAAATCACAAGCAAACCAAGACAATGGAAAAGAAAGAAAGATCCTTCTTTTACCGGTAAGAAAATTTCATGTTCTACTCTCTAATTTCTTTCTTACTCTCCTATCTCCTATTATAAGAATACAGAAATATAAAATGGCAAGAACAATTTGTTCTCTTCATGAAAGACTTGTAAGAAGATATAGATGCTCCTGTCTACATGAGAAAATGATGATTCATGCTGAAAGAAGTGGTCAGATACAAGAATAGTAGGGTTTATAATCATCACCGTATTCACCAGAGTAAAAAAACTAGTTAAAAGTTAAACTTTGAATCATGATTTCACTAAAATCTTTTGCAGAAATGTGTAAAGTACACACTATAAAAGAGATTATTAATGCACAGGAGTACAGAAATTGATTGTGACCACAGAAAATCCCTCATTAATGGAATAACATATTATTATTATGGAGTTCACGAGTTGGTACGAAGAGGCCAACAAGATGCAAACAAAGGGTAATAGCATTAAGAACAGCACATTCGTTTTAACTTGCATTCACAAGTTATTACCAAGAACCAGATTATATTCAATCTAAAGTCGACTGGCCCGGTTCTAATGCACCCTTATAGTGAGCCAGTCTTGTCACCTCCTGTCCTAGTGTTCCATAATTTGCACAAAATTGATAACTGATAAGGATGTCTCAGTTTCTTGACATAAACTACTTTTTCGATTTCCCTTTATGTTATGTCTCCCTTTTCATTTATTTATTTTCCTTATGATCTGTTCTACATGTTGCATGGTAGAGGCCTAATCATAGATATTTAGTACAAGTAAAAATGCATCAGAAGCTATTCACTCCATTAAATTAAAGTTAGAATGGTGATTGAAATTAGCTACACAAAGTTACAATCAGCAAGTATGGTAGTGATGCAATAATTTGCATAATTCAACGAGTCTCAGAAGAAATAAACTTGTTTAAGCATACGAACCACTTGTCTCCATTTGACATCAAGCCATGCAGATAGTAGACGAAGAGCCACACGATGTCGAGCATCATAGCCCTTTCTAACTCGAGAATGCTTCTTGTTACCTTCATGCTTATTTGCCAAACAAGCAGAAAGAAGCCCATAGAGAACTGCTACTTTTCTTTGATGGTTAACCAATGTAATCCCTTCCACAGGCCCATGATGAACTTTGTTGTCAGAGTCATCACATACATCCTCTTTAATAGGAAATGTCTCGACACTTGGAAGTGAAATAGATGTAGATGACATCTCTGCTGTTTCAGTCATTGACTGTCTTGTACGAGAGGAAAATCTTTCACGGTACTCATCCTCATAATCATAGAACCTTTCTCTTGCAGCCTTCGAAGAAACAGAAGTATCCATGCTCATTGACATAGCATCAACTGTTTTAGACAAAGCTAATTGTTGTTCCATCTTTTCTAAAGGAGACTCCCCATTTTCTTCAGAAAGCAACCTTAAGAACTGGCAAAAAAAATAATTTAAACCAAAAAAAGATCGTGTTAATTTTTGTTAAATAATGATCAATTCACCTGGAAGAAAGGAAACTAATTAGAAATATACTAAAACAAAGCGGAAAAGTATTTTCACTTTACATCATAATTAAGTCTGGACGTATTTTGCATCATAATTTATTACAAATCATTTTCGTGTTGCCATATGCAATTGAGCATTAAACCACCACAGTTACTATAACAATCATTTCAACGCTCTCATGAGAAAATATATGAAGATTTTTCTCTAAGTTCGATACTCTAACAATGAGCATGAGTGTCCCAAAAAACAGTTATTTCTTTACCACGATTGCAACCCAATAAAACTTAAAACACTGAGCGACGGCTTAATCTATTCCTAGTACACTTTAGGTCTCTATGACCAATTGCCATGAACTTGTGTTACCTGACAAGGTCAAGTTAAATCTACAACAACATATGGTCTCACAATTGCGCATAATCAGTGTTTGTGCTGAAAACTCAAACCAGTTCAAAATCAGAACAAACACACAATAATAACACATTTTCGCCAATTCGATAACTCAAACTACAATAAAGATGGTGAATTGAAAACAACGTACAGCTCCAAGATGTTGCTTAGCCTGCGGCGACCCCGCAGTTTCCTCGAGTCCAAGCCACGCAATGGAATCTATCTCTAGAAATCTGAAATCATTCCAGAACTCCATCCATTACTCCAACAAACAAATCAAATTCAATTCGTCAATTCTCTCTAAACATACCAAAGTTGTCACTTTTCAGCAACTGAGCATCAAATTAGGGCTAAAGCAATCACAAAAGCAGAGAGTTCATGATTATTAACAAGTAGAGCATCAAATTAGGGTTAACAACAAAAAGAAGACCTGAAGATAGGGCGGAGCAGACCGGATTTCTGGTGCACCCATAAATTAGGGTTTTCAGAGACTGAATCACCGCTAGCGCTTGCACCACTGCTCAATACGTGTTCGTCGTCCACAGAAGAGGACGTGAGAGGGCGAGTCTGGTGAGCGTGAGCTTGGTGAAGAGCGATCGCGAACAGACCTCCTGCGGCGTATCTCTGTGTAGGCGTCAGGATCGACATGTCCATCGTCGATCATCGAACGATCGCAGTCGCAGATTAACTGTGAATGACGATCGTGGTTTTGGAGATTGTTTGACGATCCGTTACTAACTTACTATGCTTTGATTATTCGAGTGAATTCCAAGTCAAGTCAAGCCTTTCGAGAAGTTGTTGACCGCCTCAGAATTTAATCGTTCCGGTCGTTAGTGTCCAAATTTTACAAAACAAGATATTTTTAGACGAGATTTAGTTTATCACAGTTTTTTAACCCTGAGTTGTTTATTATTTTTTTTTGTTTTGTTCGGTAATACTAGCTAATAATCTAACCGGGAGACACTAAAAAAAGTATAGACAAGATTTACATTTGTCACGATTTTTTAACCGTCGAGTTGTTTAATTTTTTTTGTTTTATTAAGTAATATTAGCTCATAATCTCACTTAAGAAATAAGGTCAACAAACAAAACACAAACACACTCAAAACTACCTAACTAATCTAGCATTAAAGAAGAACAAGGGAAAGTCAACCACCAACGTAAGGAAAATGTTTTTGTAACTCTGGAAAATCACATTGATGGGTCTTATTAAACAAATAATTATTTTTTATTAATATTTGATTTTTATTAAAAAAAAAAACACACAAACAAAAACGTACAAATTCAACAAAATTCCTTATTTTGTAACATTAAACAAATCATTACTTTTGATTTTTATAATTTATGACTACTTTTAATATATTTTACAAGTTAATTAACCTTTTACAATGTAGCTTTCAATAGCAACTCAACAATTAATATATTATTTACTTTTAATAGCTTTTAATAACAACAACATTAAGTAGCACTAATATTCTAAATTCCGAAAGTATTAATATGTTGCTTGCAACACAAAAAAAATAAAATGGATATGTTGAATTTAGGCTACTATTTAATAACGCAACGAAAATGTATTTACTGAACAACAACTAATTAAACCATTTGAACTACAAATAGTTAAAACGTAACTTAGAACTATATATATAATTTGTTCTAAATCGTAAATTAACTAAATAAAGAAATTCATTTGAAAAGTTTACCATATCCGCAACCGCAACGCCTCACTTTTAAAAACCTACCTCGTCTTTTTAGTAATAGCTCAGGAAGCTAACCAAACTATTATAATTGCTAGACTTTTTTTTTTTCTGATTTTCTATGCACCTGGTGTGATAAAACCAAAATTTCAGTTTTATGGAAAACCAAATTTTTGATCATTTTGTGAAAGAAATTCTTATAATTCAGATCCATTATTATTATCTTCTCATCCGTAATGAGCTTCTTCAATGGTGACCAATATAGAATCCTAGGGTGTACCATCTTCGACTGACTTGTACATGAGACGATCGGACTACTAGGTTGTGCGATCAGCTAAACAGGGGCTTCCGAGAAAAAGAAAGTAAAAGTGAAAAAAATCACATGTGTTGGCCTCATAATCTAAACTACACAATCTCTTAACTTTGGCTAACAGAGCTGATATGGTGCATAACATTGTAGGCTGCACATGTTCACACACAACTTACCAACCAACCACTAGTATCAACCATCCAAACCAAAATCCAAAATCGAGATAGCTGTAGCTCTGTACAAGCGAAGGAACAATCTTGGCAGCTGCCCCCATCAATTTTAGCTTCAAACTCCACCTCTACCACCTCCACTGCCAAATGACGATTGCCTATTCCACCGATGCCTGCCGCCTTCCCGATGCGGCTGTTGCGAATCCCACACACCTGCATTGGCAGCTGCGTTGGGATCCACCTGAGTCGTTCCCTCACCAGTCTTTTTGTTTGTTTGCACTGCCGCTGCAGCTGCCGCTTCCGCTTCCCAGCATGAGTCCACGTTTCCTTGAGCAGGAACTCTCCAGCCTGAATTTGTGTTACCCTGAGGAAGCAATACACTTGGATTTTCAGGTGTAACTATTAAACGGCTGTTTGGATTTCCATTAACACCAATACCCCATGCAGGATTAACTGTGTTTGTACCTGATTCCCATGGTTTGCTAAGCCTCTGTGAATCGAAGGGGCCACCTACTGAATTGTTCTGATTGTTGTTCATGGCTGTAGCAGGACTGGCATCCCACCGCGAAGGCCTGGCTGATGAAGGCATTGGCCGACTAGAACTATTAAATTGATCAAGTGATTGACCAACGGCACCAGAAGGAGTATGATGCACCAGATTGCTACCTGCGCTCGGATTAGCTTCTGGGACGAAAGTTGCAGGCTGTCCAGAAACCTGGGCATTCCAACCTGCAGCACTTGGTATAGGCGTAGGAGAAGGGAGGTTCGTCAAGTTGCTCTCATAACCCTTTACAGGAGCCCACCCACCTGAAGAAAACTTAGGAGTCTCAACCGATAATGCAGTACCATAATTGGACTGAGGAATAGTGCCGCTGCTTGAATCCCTGGATCCAGAATTTTGACTCGAGTTCCACCTCCGTGCATCTTCTCCTTGGTTGAAAGGTGCGAGATGAGATGGTGCCAAAACATTTGGTGAAAGACCTGGACTCTGCATGGACACATTCGACCAAGCATTGTTATTACCATGCGACGACTCCCAGGCACGTGAGGGATATGCAGACTGTTCCACCTTCAAATTGGTTGCTGAGAAAGACCGACTAGATGAACCTGATTCCCTGCCATCACTCCTCATCGATACGTTACTACCATTAATGGGAATACTTCCATCTTTCCCAATTGAACTCCAACTCCTGTCAATGCCATTTCTATCTGTCCAAGTTGAGTTAGTTCTCTCTGGCAATCCACCACTCCAGTCATTTTCTCTTCTATTCCACCGCGGCACTTCTTTATGGAACTTCCCGGCCAACGCATCAGTCAACAATATGGAATCCTCTTGCCTTTCTGTTGTTCTCCATATTCTCAAATCAACTGGAAAGTACCCAGTTGTATTCCATTTACGAAGCTGAACCATAGAAAAGGGCCCTTGCATTTTCCCAGATGGATCCTTGTAGTGCCAAATTTTGTCATTCTCGCTGAAAGCAGCGGACTGTTCTGACCCTGAAGGTTGTGGTGAAACGGCAGTTCCTGCCACAATCCCAGAAGATGATCCAGACCTTAAAACATTTTGACCACTCCAAGAACCAGAGTCTGTACCAGTTGAATGTGATTGGTTCTTATGCTTCCCCCAACTGTCAGACTGGTGTGGATCAGTTCCTTCACTCCTCAGGGAATCAACAGTTCTATCGCCACTACCGCCTTTCTCCCAGGCACCTTTTGCAGGGACATTTCTGCTCGATTCCCAGGTGGAGGATGGACTTTTCCGTGCTCCGCTCCATGTTACTGCTACAGGGCTTCCTTTTCCTGGAGAGATTGGCTCCCTAGCCTTTCTACTAAGCCCAGCTTCCCTTTGCCTGTTAAAGTAATCTGCAAGAAGCAGAAGCAATGTAAATGTTCATTGACCGACTGAAGAAAGAAAGAAAAATTAAAAATAAAATAAAATAAAAACAAAAGGTTAAGTTGATATGAAGCATATGATGCTAAAGCATTTAAGCAAAAGTTATACGAAAGAAAAGCAATCACCTTGTTTCTTATCATCTTGTTCTCCTTCATCTTCTTCAGACTCGTGATTGGGGTCCATATTTGGGTCATCATGTACTTCAGGAATTTCCTGTAGTCTACGTTGGCGCTCCTCAGTTTTATTCAAAAGCTCCAACTTTTCCACACACTCTCTAAGCGTGAACAGAAGTTAAGGATTGCAGGTGAAAATCTAAAATTAGAGCACACTTCTGTGACATTTATGGCAAAAAAGAAATATACCCAAGGAAGAAGAAAAAACAACTCTAAGACAATCATAAAGTTCAATAAACCAATTTTACTTCTCGCTTTCCAGGTCCCACTTGCATTTTTTTTTATAAGAAACATAATTTTATAAATGCAAAGAGAGTTTACGGATTCAAAAGTTATAGATGATGAGAAAAATACACGAAGAGAAGAAACTCCTACAAACAACTAAGAAACAAATCTAAACCCAAAATACAAGACGGTTAACCATCTTCCATTCTAAGAAGCTTGCTACTGCCTATACATTTTATATATTTTACCTCAAACCTAGTCAATCTGATACCGGTACTTCCTAGAGATTTTCTTGAACTTATATTGTTGTTTTATTTGTCAGTTATAAAATATTATTATGTAATAACATTATAATCTATAGATGACATAATATTAGCTAACTTTTATCACCTAGATCTTGTTTTGGTGATACCAAGGCACCATTTCATCTAAGTTTTTTTTCAGAACCACTTCATCTAAGTAGAAGAACAATAAGTAAAATCTACAAGCTTTCGCAACATTGCACACTGAGTACACTTCATGCATTCACCCGTGCATGAAATTTTTAGAATTTTCAAAACAACAACTCCTCAGCATAAGAAGAAGACTGATATGATCCCTAACACACAGACAGGCAATGAGACTGAGGAAGCCTGATCTGACGTAAATCATAGCAAAGGAAACGGACCAAAAGAGTAAAAAAAACAAAATCAAGAGACCTCGGATAAAAGGTTCAAAGGTACAATTCTCACATTTCAGGAAGACTGCTTCCAGATATATGCCCATGAAGGTCCAAAAGAGTAACATTTGAAGTTCTGACAAGGTGTAAAGGAGAAAGACTAATTCAGCTTCACCAAAGAAATCCAATAAAGGAGGCCAATGTGGACGAAGGAACAAAGCCCGACCAGAAAAATCCGAGCTGATCTAAGAGATTGCTTATTTGAAATGATTGACAACTTAATGCCTTACCAAGCCTCAGTTCCGAAATTATTTGGAATCAGGGGAGTTGCAAGTCATAAATAAGAAATAATTAGTTGCAGGAAAATAAACTTGACAATTGTAAGGCACCCGAGAAAATAACACATCGATAACCATTAATGGGAAAAAACATAAAAAGCAGCAAAGCATCTTGTGCCATCATAAAAACAAATAAAAATATACCAAATAATAAAGGATATTCTTTTCTACGACCCGTTTCACTTGCTCGATCACGAAGATGACTAAGCCTGGCTTTCTCTGTTTCCAACCACTGCACCACCAAGTGAATCAATATTGTAAGAACCAAGTTGATTTCAGAATCATATATTTGGGACGCCAAAAAATAACAAAGTCAAATTAGAAAGGACCACAAGTTAAAAAATTAAAATAAGGCGTTAAATCAGCCAGCCAATAGTCTTCCACAAAAAATAGTATGATATATATCAAGAAATATGTTGGGTCACATTGCATCAATTTCGTCAGTAATAACTCACATCTTTAACTCTCACTTCTTGAAGGACCAAGGCTTTATCCTGCACCTCACCCTGTAAGTTAACAACCAAATATTTTTAAGTTAACACTATCAAACAGGATCTTAAGATTTAGTATGAATTACCAAAAAAATCAGCGCACTGCGAATAATAAAAACATTACCACAGTCATTCTTCCAATCAATCCACATTTTATACTCTGACGCAAACGCTTGCATTCATCCTGTATAATTTACCAAAAAAAAAAAAATCAATAAAGCAAAAGGTCATCAAATGAGCACAAAATATGAAAGAGTGATAGTATAAGTTTTTAAAATGGCAAAGTCAAATTCATTGCAGAGATGGGTAACCTTGAACAATAGAGCTACTAATAAAAATCTGAGCATGCTTTACAAATCAAACTTTCTCATCTAAAACCATAACTAATAGCAAATGCCATAATCCTTGTAATCGTAGAAAAGCCTAATGAACAGCATAGCCTTGGTTATGAAAGAAACACATGAAGTTGTAAAGCAACCTCTTGGTTGACAGACGGGTTCAAGATTACATTCACAACAAAATGAGCGTTTATGCTAAGAAACTCAATTCAATAAGCCCTTTCCAAACGCATAGTTCCAGACTAGTTCAAACAATTTAATTCATCCACACTGAATTAAATAGAATCAACCATCATCCAATATGAATGTGCTTAATCTCCACCACATTTTGCTATGCTACTTCACCTAATTGGCATATTTAAAAATTTAAGTTGCTTGCATCTCAACTAATTATATCACATTATATTGACAATTAGTTTGGTTCTTTCCAACTCCCCAATTTATTACTTTTATATATTGTACTTTTACTTCATAGGCAATACTAAACCCTTAGTTCCAAACTTGGTTTTTCATTGAGGTTTACACTCTGTCAGCTCTGCTCGATCAATATGATTCTTTTTTGTTTGAGGTCTGCTAAGGTTCCTATTATGCATGTGTAAGCAACTAAGCATATAGATGGGAGTCCTAAACAAATTATTAATGTTTTCAAGGCAGCGAGGCAGTGATAGGCTGTTTAACCCCTAGGCGGTGTCTAGGCAGACAAAAAATATTTACTAAGACCTCCCTAAGAAATAATTTAATATATTTAGAGACCCCTCAACAGTAAGGGGCATATTTTTCACCTACACATTCTCATCGACATATTTTCACCTACACACATTTTGAATAAAAAAAAATAATTTTAAACAAATAAAATAATATTGTTAGGCCCACTGCCTGACTAATTAACGACTAGGCGGTGGGCACCCCTAAACGCCTAAAGCAGCGTCGCCACCTTGAAAACATGGCAAATTATTTTAAAATCCAACCTCGATGGGATATCTTATAATACGCTCAAGCCACCCATACTAAAATCTTGATTTATCATTAAATCTTGAATCATTCATTGTATTCCCTATTAAATTTTCTACGAGCACAAAATTAACATTGCTTATTTATGATAAAGCCGCGAAAAATATATATAGGCTAGCCAAATTAAGAGATAAAAAGAAACAAGACCTAAGTCATGTAAGATGTATTAAAGACGAAAATCAAAATGTTTTAACGCGCGAGAATGATATTAATGAGAGATGAAGAAGTTACTTCGATAGTTTAGTTAATGATGGCCAAGTTGATACTATAATAGATGAAAACCCACGCCAAGAAAGAAATGTAAACTATATACGCAATATTAAAATTGTAGAAGTTAAAGAGGCATTGAAAAGAATGAAAATAGGAAAAGCATGTGGCTCATATGAAATACCCATAGAGGTTTGGAAATGCTTAGGAGAAATTGGATTGACTTGGTTAACAAAACTTTTCAATAAAATTTTAAAATCAAAACAGATGTCAATGGATTGGAGAAGAAGCACGCTTGTGTCAATCATCAAAAACAAATGAGACATTCAAAATTGCTCAAACTATCGGGGAATTAAACTTATGAGTCACACTATGAAACTTTGGGAGAGGATAATTGACAATAGGCTAAGGAGAGAAACAACAATATCAGAGAACCAATTTGGTTTCATGCCTGAGAGGTCAACTATGGAAGCGATTTTCCTTGTAAGACGATTGTTAGAAAAATATAAAAAAAAAGAAAAAAGATATTCATATGGTGTTCGTAGATTTAGAAAAAACATATGATAGAGTCCCTAGAGATGTTCTTTGGTGGGTTCTAGAAAGAAAAAGAGTGCATGCTAGATACATAAACACTATTAAGGATATGTATGATGGAGTAGTAACGAGTATAAAGACATTTGGAGGAGCTACAAAAGAATTTTTCATTACGATAGGACTACATCAAGGATCGACTTTAAGCGCATATCTATTTACTTTAGTTATGGATGAACTAACTAGACATATTCAAGATGATATATCATGGTGTATGTTATTTGCAGATGATATTGTCTTAGTAGATGAAACAAAAGATGGAGTGAATAGGAAATTAGAACTCTGGATGAATACATTAGAATCTAAAGGCTTTAAGTTGAGTAGGACGAAAACCGAATACATACACTGTGAGTTTAGAAACACTAGACATCGAGATGACGGAGTGGTAAAATTAGGGGAAGTAGAAGTTCCTAAGGTAAACCACTTTAGATACCTAGGATCAATCATACAAAATGATGGTAACATTGAGAATGATGTCACACATAAATTCAATTTGGATGGAAGAAATGGCGGAGTGCAACAGGGGTGATTTGTGATCGAAATGTTCCTACTAAGTTAAAAGGAAAATTTTATAGGACCGCAATTAGGTCAGCTATGCTCCATGGAAATGAATGTTGGGCGGTAAAACAACAACAATTACATAAAATAAACGTAGCAGAAATGAGGATTTTAGGTGAATGTGTGGTAAAACTCGTAAAGACAGAATAAGAAATATAAAAATTCAAAGACAAATAAGAGTAGCACCAATTGATATAAAGATTAGAGAAGGGCGGTTGCGGTGGTTTGGTCACTTGCAAAGACGGCCTACAAATGCCCCAACTAGAAAACTTGACTCAATAGAAACTGTATAAATTCGACGAGGTAGGGGCATACCAAAGTTAACATGGGATGCATTAATTATGAGGAATTTGAATGGTTTGAAAAGCTCACTATCAATTGCACTTAATCGAGCACAATGAAAAAGTTTGATCCATGTAGCCGACCCCAATTAATTTGGGACTGAGGCTATGTTGTTGTTGTATTTATGATAAAGTCATCACCATCAATTGCACTTAATCGAGCACGATGAAAAAGTTTGATCCACGTGGCCGACCCCTATTAATTTGGGACTGAAGCTATGTTGTTGTTGTATTTATGATAAAGCCATATGTAGGGTGTTTATTTATGATAAATCCCAATTGTGAAACCTTATGATGAGAAAAGAAAGGTTGTTCCATAATGGAGCGCAAACAAATATAAGTAAAACTTAAGCATCATGCGCCAAATGAGCAAGTCCACGTCCAATCTTTTTTTTCATAATTAGTTGTGCATTTTTTTTTTATTATTTTTTAGAAGAGTTGTACACTTAAATTAATCCAAGGCAATTTCACAAATAACTAAAGAATCACTTATATTTTCAAGTTTTTTTTTTCTTTTGAAAAAAAGGAGAGTTCGGATGTAGTGTAGTATTAACACTCGTGAAGAAAATTAGCCTAAAAAATTTGGAAGTGGAAAAGGCGGGGAGCTGTGCATTTAAATTGTAGCTGCTAATCACCTCAGTGAAAGCCTGATTGGAGATAATATCAATTGTTATAGCCTCCGTCTTGTTCAAATTTAGTATCTCCAGCAAGACATCTGTTGATCTTTTACCAGTTTTATACGATTCTTGTGCTTTCCGTGTACCTGTGCCCCAGAGCATTTTAATCAATTTAAATTTTAAATGATGTTGAATGCATACCTACAGGGTCAAGTAGAAACAGAGAAAACTATAAGTTTTACCTACAACTTGTACGAGCCTATACATATCTTGTTTTTGAGCTGCGCCAGAAATCCTTATTCTGACAAATGAACCAACAACCTTGTCATGGAATTTTTCACCATCTTCGAGCAAATCTTCCATCAAGTTCCGTCGCAAATAAAGTAAATTAATGTTATGAACATCTACTGCAGCATAATCATCAAGATTAGTTTGGAATGCCCTCTCGCCCCTTTTCTTTGTTTTGCGTCTCTTATCTGTTCCAACCTTAGGAAGGGCATCATTATTAGCATCAGCATCCAACTGATTACTTTCTTTAGAAACGTCTTCTTGAATGTCATCTGCTGGAGTTTCCTCTTTTACTAGGAAGTGTAATTCAATGAGTTTTAACATTTCAAAATGCCCTACACGCGGTTTCCCAAATAGCTTTTCAAGCCTCGTATCACAAACTATTTGACTTTTGCGCCTAGGATCGCGAAGGCTGTTCTGTTTTATATATTCCAGCAACAAAGCCTGCACATCAAACTGAGATAACATAGATGTATCACCATTTTTCATGTGAGCAACTAAATCTAGGAGCTCTTTTGAAGCCCACTCATTCTCATTTGAAGTAGCTTTCCCCTTGGTACCAACTTTTCTCAAGTCATTGCTCACAGAATCGCCCTTCATTGCCTTTGAACGTTTCTTGAGCTTCCGCTTTTTAGGATTTATAACCTCAGTATGTCCAGCAGAGCTATCTGAATGAGAATCTTGATCACCATTGCCATCATAGAGTTCATCAGAAGATTCCTCTTTCTGAACTGGCATACCAGATCCCTTCAACGGATTCTTAGCTTGTGCAATCTCATCTGAAGTCAACAACAGCTTTCCTTTCAGGTCCATCCAATATTCTTTAAAGAGATATTCCCAGCTATTTTTGTCGTTGAAATCAATTTGAGCCTATGCACAGAGCACACCAAAACAAAAAGTAGGCATCAGAGAGAGGCTATAGAATCAACCATCAATATAAAAATAGTACATATACACATCTTGAAAAGAATGCTAGATATATTGATACGCAAAGAAAAATTCCGACTGCAAACATTAAGTATGCATGATATGCAACGCCACTCTCTCATCAAACCAAAAACACAATGATGATTTCCACAATACAAATAAGCATGTAATGACAGAGGATAAAACATATATACTCATATTGGGGGAAAACACATACACTTGAAGTTTAGACACAAATAGACAAGCATGGGAATCACAATTATACGAGATTCATGCACCACAAAATTTGTGGAGTACATTGCATTTCACGAATGACGAATATTAAACTCAAAGGAACATATTACTGCTAGTTGTCAAGGAGATGAGAAGGTCAAGTAGTCCACCATGCCAGGCTAAGCAAGGCCAAGAAGGATCACAAAAATATATATCCAGAGGCTCCTAAACATGAAGGTAATTTAGTCAAAATCCTAAAATAGGAAAATGTATATTTTAGAGTTTATAAATATAGAGTTTTTATTTCAGTAGAGTAGATATACATATACAATTTTTCATGAATAAAAATTTGCACACACATTTCCCTACATAGAAATTACATAGAACACAAATTAAGTAGGATAAATATGAATCGCATTATCAAACTATTTTCAAACCAGGCAAAAACCCTAATACAATGGGTTACTAGTATTTTCATTCTGCAAGGAATAATAGGATATGATCGATATAAAATCAAACCATATGCAACTTTTTTAAGCCAAACCATATGAAACTTTAATGTCATATAACTAGAAACATCTTTGACCAATTAACCCTTACTTGTATGTTGCATAAAGAAAGTCGATACCACGTCGACTATATTAAATGATGGTTTAAGATGAACGAATGCCTGCTTTTTTACTGAGTGATGGAAAAATATTCAATGTGCATCAACCACTTGACAAATGTTAAATTACAGTCTTGCCTCATGCATGCCATAACACCTAACCTATTCATCTATAACAAGGTGACCAATTCGCATTAAATCATGTAGACACTCAGCTGCCAAGCCAAGCCACCTTCAAACTTAAATCCTATATATTCACAAATAAGCATTAGCAGCAAGTCGATCTATATACCAATCCAAGCAGCTGCGACATAATGACAAGCATTAGGAGCATGTCAACTTGCTTCATTCTTGCAAGGGCATCAAGTGATGAAGCATAAAATATGAGCCAACGCCAAGTGAGTTGTTAATCATGCTCAAGAATCCAAAGCTGATAATTATACCACTAATTGACAGGCCGTAATTAAATTCAAGAGAGCATCATCAAGCCACAATGCTCCCCTGTGGTGCAGTTTAAGATCATAAAAATACTCATGCTTCTCCTCTTAAGTCCAAATTATGTTACTCCAATTCAAACGGTGTCATTTACAGCTATGTGCCAAGTTGCAAGGCTTATCCATCTTCCCATTTTTGGGATACATGGATTCAAATAATGGGGATGGTATTCATCTACTCTTCGAAACAAATAATTTAACATCGAATCAAATAATGGCCGTACAACTAACAAACTGTTTTGTTGTTATACATTTCATTAATAGATCTTACATAAATCTTAATGTAATTTCAGGATAAACAAAGAATCTGAAAATTAGATCCATCACCAGGTATTACAACAAATACTCAGAGCACTACATTAATGAAAACACTAAAAACAGATCTTGCAGCAGCAAGAATAATGAAAGGAAATGACTACAAAACATATTGTCAGACAAAACAATAGGGGAACGTGCATACCATTTCCTTGTTTTCATGCTCACTCTTTTCTATCAGCGTCACTGTTCTCATGCATGTTTCACAGAGGCCTCTATTTCCTCTAATGCAGAAGAATTCAGATTCTTTCATACAGCCCTTGCACAGGGAATAGGTACATGTATAGCACATAAACTGAGCCCCCTTTTCGCAGTTGCTACAAATATGCCAACCTGAAAAGCATTGGGGCCATGATAAACATAATGACAAAACAAAAGTGAAGGAGCTAGAAACTGAATTGCTTGCTTAAGGCACTAAAAATTCTTGAACCAACGCCTAATTTAAATAATGCAAGGTGCAAAAGAAAGAAGATATTACATAAAACAACAAAACCTCAACCCCAAATTAGATGGGATCAGTTAACATACACACATTTGACATTATATTAACTACCACGTGACTTAAACATTAATGTAACAGCATACACAGCCATTAGTTGTCCTCAAGTAATATAGTTATAAAGAAATGTTATAGACATTATTTTCATATCCTTGGGGTATAAAATAATGGATCAAATTATTCTAAAAAAAATAGACGATAACAGAAAGTTGATAAATTAAGTGTATGAGAACAACTCGCAAAAATTTCTGAAGCAAACAATTTTCCTATCCAAGAATTGATTTGTAAATGAAATATGAAGTTTTCTATTTGCCCCTTCAAAATTCTATAAGGCCTTGTTTTTTGAAATATGTCTATGTTCACATCTAAAAGTTGCCTGCCTACATTTCACGTATATAATGACTATAAAACATCTAGTAATATATATGTATTATGTTATTAATGTACACGGAAAAATTATAAATTGAAATGCCACTCAAGAATGCCCAAGCATGCTAGCACAATCAGTTGAACCGTAGATTGAAGTGAAATGCACGCCCCTTGCATAAGATGCACTCCTCGGACACTTTAGTCTACAAATTGGAGAACTTGTGCCACTGGGCAAAATGCAGAAAGCCTGGAGAAAAAAAAAAAAAAAAAAAAAAAAAAAAAAAAAAAAACAGACACACATACAAAAGGCAAGAGAGGTTTGATCTTAGTGTCTTCCTCTTTTTTCTTTTGCAATTATTAAGATACGAACAGACAGTCATTTCATCGAATAAAGCTTTTAGGAAACATGTGAATAAAATGGGAAGGGATACACTTGAAATTAATCAATATAATCTGCTCCCCTACAATATTTATCCTTCCAATAATGTAAGTCTTTTATGTCACTAAGAATCACCCAAAAGATGAAGTATTTCACAAGTTTTATGCAAAACCACCAGTAACAATTTTTCGTTGACTATTTGCCATTTTTATTATTTATTGCTTATACATTTAGTCAGTCGCTCGCTTATTCTTTCATTGAGTTTGACAATTTCAGTGGTATTTCTTTTCCTTCTTGAAACAAAGAATGCAAAAGAACTTTGTCAATACAAATTTTGGAGCAGCGTTGCACATCCTGAGCTGTGACTTTGAATTGAAGGTTATGCATTTAAAACTCAATATAGTCTTTCTCTGTCAATAGGATGTTATACTATTGCCAAACTTCGAAACCAATTCTTCGAGATATTTCAATGTTCGTATAAAAGCATTTTTCTTTATTGTTCTTACTAGGGTCTCAAATTCGACGAGGTAGGGGCAGACCAAAGTTAACATGGGATGCATTAATTATGAGAGATTTGAATGGTTTGAAAAGCTCACCATCAATTGCACTTAATCGAGCACAATGGAAAAGTTTGATCCATGTAGCCGACCCCAGTTAATTTGGGACTGAGGCTATGTTGTTGTTGTTGTTGTTGTTGTTGTTCTTACTAGGGTCTCAACAGCCACCAGTCTACACACTCTTTTTCAGTTCTAGCTCTCTTGGAAGTGTCCCTGTTTCAGCACGATAGTTTATTATTAAGTTTCCATTCATTAGTAATTTCTAATTTATTGGAGTAATTTACGAAAATTTCCTTATTTCACTTATAGTAGGTTTTCTATTTCTAGTTGCTACCTTAATAGCAGTTAATAACCTTGATCATTCTATTTTCAGTCGTAAGGAAGTGTATAAAGGCCTTGTTTGGTTGGGGGTGTGAGATAACTTGGAAGGGAGTTAAAACTAATCTTGTTTGGTTGGTTTTATAAACCCAACTCCCATCTAAGTTATCTCCCAACTCACACTTGAGAGTGTGCGATATCTCCTCCACCCTCCCCCCCTCTCTTTTTTTAGAGGAGTTATCTCTTAGAGACTAGTAGACACAATTACCCTTCATTAATTACCTCTTTATTACCCACATTCCTCTCTTTTGTTTAAAGGGCATTTATGTCAATTCATATGTTTTATTGTTTAAAAATTTGCAACTTCCCTGTAAGTTCAAAGTAGAACCAAACATGAAAATATGATCTTCATTGTGAGTTAACTCCGCTCGTAAGAAAACTCGCATGTAAGTTGGCAAAAACGAACCAAACGAGGCCAAAGTATAAAGGCAAGTATTATGAAATCAATCAACAAGTTATTACTAGCGAAGAAATCGGTTTGAGGAGAAACACTCACAGGTTGTCTTTTATACAAGACTAAGACTCTGGTCTTATTTTAAAAACCTTTCTAAGGTTCATAACAACTTTGGTATGAGAGTTACCTAAAAAAAGGGTATCAGAGCCAATGATCAAATAGGCAAGACTTTGACAAAGAAGCTTGATAATTTCATGGAGCATATGACCAATCGACATAAGGCTTTGGAGGAGCGAATGACATACCTCTCTATGGCAATGCAAGGAGTGTCAAAGAAAACAGTAAGTCGAGGCGCAAAGGACTATACAGTAGCTATGTTGTACGGGCAATGACGAAGAAACTTAAGGCTTTCATGGAGCGAGACGCTAAACAAAAGACTTTGAAAGAGCAAATGGATATCTCTCAATAGAAATGAAAGGGGCGACAAGGCAATCAGCCAAGAAAAAGTCAAGGGCCAAAGGAACATATGTGGAGGACACCACAATAGGACAGAGGAGAAACAACCAAGTGGGTAGCTGGTTTGATGGGGTCTCTTGTGTAAGAAGTTGGGGGTTCAAGTCTCAATGGAGACAAGTTAGTTTTTTTTCTTAACAAAAAAAGAGACAAAGGCGAGATTCGACTAACAATTCAAAGGCCAAATAATACCCCAATACATCAAGATGGAGTTCCTCACCAGTGACGGAATCGAAGACCCATTCAGCACGTGCTTAATTGAGGACTTGAATATCGACATCAAGATGCAAAAGCTATGAAACCTCATAATTGCCATGAACCCTAGCTTAAGCCTTGAAGCACAAACAAAATTTCTTGACGAACCACCTTACATCGCGTTGGGTGCTAACTTGGACCACCTCCAATCTAGTGGCTATACTGCTCGCACCACTCCCACAAAAATGCAAAACCCACACCTAGAAGACAACCGTTCAAGGCCCCAAACAACACCAACACAAACAAGAGATGCAACTCATTGCTCCCTTTAGTCAAACAACTATTTCGAATAAAAGTACATAAAGAAAAAAATTGTGGTGACAACGATAACATTCCCAATGACCCTTGATCATTTTTCTTGTTTATTCAAAATTTGAGATAACGTTCCCAATGACCCTTGATCATTTTTCTTGTTTATTCAAAATTTGAGCTTGCTTTTTGTATTGTGTTTGGGCTAAAAGATATAGCACCTCATTTTTTGTATATATACACACATCACACATGTATTGGGTAGTGGGACGTCAAGATCCCCTCCCTATCATTTTTGCATTTTTGATTAATAAAGCAACTTCCTTTATCCAAAATAAATAAATAAGCTTGAGAACAAGCTCAAGGCCCCGAAGGGAAGAAATGGTACGATCTCTCTTGGAATTTACCTTATTGACAAAATAGTTTATTACAAGGTTTCTATCTATAAGTAATTTCTAATCTCTAACTGTTATTCTCAAAAACAATAGTGCATGTTTTACACGCTACTGTATGCTCTATTACTTCAAAAACATAAACGCAAAAGCTTTGTACAGTACTATCAAGTATCAATGGTATTACTTAAAAATTGTGAACTTCTAAAATCATGGTTTTATAGTTGTAAATTCTACGTACTGTTTACCCTAGCTAAAACAATTATGCATCAAAAAACCTGCAGCTTAGATGATCCTTAGTAGTATATCAAATCTCAATTTACAATTTTTAGACCAACGGTGAATCTCAATCCAGCGCTCACAGTCACATTATCCTTTTCTCAATCATCACAAAGGAGCCTTTTTTTCTCAAGAGCAAAATCTTATGGAATCCTGTTAAACAGAAAAAAATGCCAGTCACATACCACAATTCCATCGGCCCTTTGATCGGAAGAATGCTTCGTCACGGTTAACACAGGAAGGATGGTACGCTTTAGGGCAGCCTCTGAGAATACCAAAAATTAACACTTTTAGACAATTACCGAACCACATAAGAAAATCAAGCGACAACGCAACCCTACATATTCACACAAGCATAAAACACCTCACCTGCGATCGCAAAGCACGAGATTCCCACCATCAAAGCAAATAAAACACACATCCTCCTCTCCCTTCTCCTTCTTCTTCGCCGACGACGGAGATTTCGCCCGACCCTTCGCCGGCCGGCCTCGCTTCCGCTTCCCGCCGCTTCCGTTCGAATCCGCAGCTTCCGTCTCCGTTTCCACGGCTTCCGCCTCCGTTTCCATGGCTTCCGCCTCCGTTTCCACGGCCTCCGCCTCCGTTTCCATGGCTTCCGCCTCCGTTTCCACGGCCTCCGCCTCCGCTTCCACGGCTTCCACCTCCGTTTCCACGGCTTCCACCTCTGTCTCCACCTCCTCCGCAGAAACCACTTCTTCCGCAGCAGCGACGGTCGGAGCTCCCTCCTCAGAAGCCAAAGCGACCTCCTCCTCCACCGCATCGATGGGGAAACCATTGACGAGCTCCGAATCGTCCATTTCGGGAAGAACAACGACACCAACATCTTCAGAGACCTGAGAATCGAGAGGCTCCGCGAGAGATTGGTCCAACTTATCCTCGTTTGAGTGGTCGTCCTCGCGAGGAGCTACGACGCCCGAGCGTTCTTCGTCTTCTTCCATGGGAATCAAAACCCTA
Organism: Stephania cephalantha; assembly: GCA_039657325.1. Classification (NCBI taxonomy): domain Eukaryota; kingdom Viridiplantae; phylum Streptophyta; class Magnoliopsida; order Ranunculales; family Menispermaceae; genus Stephania; species Stephania cephalantha. Next base: position 4,652,712 of record CM077567.1, on the reverse strand, counting down.
GAAAACTGAAAACCCTAGACTTGCAGGTCGAGCGAATTGAAGAAGAGACGATGAGGCTGTGTTTGTGTGTATTGTGTTGTGTTTAGGTTTCGTGTTTGGGTTTCGCTCCAAATACGGGACGGCCGAGTCGCACGAGGAGAGCTGAAAAATTACGAAAGGACCGCCCCCTGTGGTTGAGACTTGAGAGTGAGACGAGCCAAAGCTCACACGCACAGCACGGCACGGCACGGCACGTCCCCAAAAATGTATTAGCCTTTTATCTCAACTACACTGCCGAACGTGCCCCCGATTTTCGACTCACGTGCTACGGATGACGAAATCACGATCACAACCAACTAAACGACACCCACTTTTTGATATCCCTTAGGTATATATCGAGCTACGTGCGTACACACATTTATAAAAAAATCATGCACATTTATAAATAAAATAAAAAATTAAGAGACACCAACAAGTGTGAGTCTTTAGTTATTATTTTTTAAAATAAAAATAAAGCGTGAGTCTTTAGTTAATTACGTTAGTGTTTCAAATATCTTAAATTATTATATTATGCACTAAACAATCCAAACTTTATACAATTTCTCGAAAGCCTTTTTTAAGAGTTTCTCATAAATCATAAACTTCTTACTAGTATAGATTTACATCTAGTTGAAGACTTTAATAACGTCATAAGTATGAGCCTTTTTGTAATTTTGACTAATAAAGTCTTTTATCTACCAACAAAAAAGGACAAAAATTAGTAACAAATGATTGTAGACGAGGGTAATGCGAGTCGATGCTGCCATATAACTTTATGACGTCCAATTCAAGCATTAATAACCTTTTAGATTTGCTACGAGAAAAAATCTAAATAAATATTTCAATTTTGTATAGACTATAGAGGCAAATTTGAAAGGAAAACTTTGTTTACCAACTAATGATGTAACATAATATTTGGGTCCAAAATTATGCCTTGTCTAAAAATGTTAAAGAACAACCACGATTGCAAGTAACAATTAAGTTTTACATTCAACTAGAAGCATAAATTAAACTCTTATACGGACAAAGATCAAACTCTTCTACTTTTGTTTTCGTGAAGGATCAAACTCTTCTACTTTTCTTGATTTAAAAGCAAGGTGATTTGTGTTCTTATGATTTATGTAATAATTCCATGTTTGTTCTTAAAAAAGAAAAAAATGAAAGAAAGAAATAAGAATGAATGAATGAAAGAAAGTAATTGTGTTTACATCAAATCACTAGCGTCAAATGTTGTCAACTTAGATTTTTAATAATATTAGATATAAAAAAAAGAAAGAAAGTAATTGTCTTTACATCAAATCACTAGCGTCAAATGTTGTCAACTTAGTTAATAATATTAGCGAAATGCTAGGGTGCCACGCAGTGCGACACTCAATCATCATTCCACCCTCAATACACGTCAATATATGAGTGCCCCTCAAAAATTAAAGGTGATAGGATGAATGTATAATTATCAAATAAATATATTAGAATGACAACAACAATGTCACACTACATTAGCTCACAAAAGTTTTTATGTGATATCGATCGCGTATTATGCATCGAACTTTATAAATACCTGTCTCTCTGAAGAACGCATGGATGTCTATTGCGAGCGAACGTGTCATTATGGTGTCCCATGGTTTCTTCATTCCAGTACTTGTCATGCACTAATCACATGGGCCCCACTCGTCAACACCTGGCGAGACCGCTCCACTCCACTCCCCATCAAACAAAACACACCAACTTCACAGGCAGCTGCAATAGCAGCTGTGCGAGCAATTCGACTGAACATGTGAACTGTGAATTATTGTCAAATGTTGTGATCACTGATCATCAAGTATGAGGCCACCTCGCGCGCAGACCAAGCCAGGCCCGGCCACGCCGGAGGAAGACTCGACCGCCGAGATGGCACGAGCCGCTGCCGCAGCCAGCGCCGCGAGTGGGCTCAGGAAGAAGGGGGTCTGGGTCCGGACATGGCTCCTCCTGGACTCCACTGGGCAGGCCCAGTTAATCGAAGCGGGGAAGCACAGCATCATGCGCAGGACAGGCCTTCCGGCGCGGGACCTCCGAATCCTCGACCCTCTACTGTCCTACCCATCAACGGTTCTGGGCAGAGAGAAGGCCATCGTCATCAATCTCGAGCACATCAAGTCCATCATCACCGCCCAAGAGGTCTTCCTCCTCAATTCCAGAGACCCCTCTGTTTCGCCCTTCGTGGAGGAGCTCCAGCGCCGTATATCGCACCTTCACCACGCCAGGAGAACATCCCAGGTTTGATTCGAGTCATGTTTTGGGAATTGATGAGTTTTTGTGTTTTTGACGTTGTTTGTGGTGATGGGTAGTTGGCAAGTTGTGATTTTGTAAAGAAATTTGATGGGTTTCAGTGGATTGATGTGTTGTTTGTGGTGATGGGTAGCTGACAAGTTGTGATTTTGTGAAGGAATTTGATAGGGGCCAGTGGCTTGATGCGTTGTTTGTGATTTTGAGGTTGTTTGCGATGATGGGTAGTTGACAAGTTGTGATTTTGTGAAGGAATTTGACGGGGATCATCAATTGATGAATCCTGGTGGAGGTGAGGATTGCGGCGGCGAGGGGCCGAGGGTTCTACCGTTTGAGTTTGTGGCATTGGAGGCTTGTCTTGAGGCGGCTTGCAGTTCTTTGGATACTGAAGTAAGGGAGATTGTTGGATTGGTGTTGATTTTTTGATGTGTTGTTTTGCTGCTGGTGACTGATGCATTATGGGATTTGGGGAATTTTAGGCGAGGACACTGGAGCAAGAGGCGCATCCAGCTCTTGATAAGCTGACTTCGAAGATTAGCACGCTTAATCTTGAGCGGGTTCGGCAGATTAAGAGCCGATTAGTTGCGATTACTGGTCGAGTTCAGAAGGTTTGCTGATGTTAATTTATCTTTCTTCTATACTTGTGACTTGTGAGGTATTTGTGCTGGAGTTCCAGGCCTTTAACCATTTATAGTAATCTGGCATTCTGAATTGGAGCATCTTCACCACTCATCAACGCTCTTTATTGTTAATTTAGTGGTATATAAGCAGTCACACAAGATATTTTTATCGAATTGAGTTGAATTCATGTTATGTTAGTGGAGATGAATGCATTAGTATAGGGACTGCCAATTATTTGCTATTTCAACTTCTCACAAGGTTTGAATAAGAAACTTGGTGTCTGTTTGAATATATGAATGTGTATGTATGAATTCATGGAAATTCAAAGACTATACCACAACAACATAGCCTCTGTCCCCAAATTAATTGGGGATTCGAAGACTATGTTCTTGAGTATTTAAGGCTTTTGCAATGTGATGCGTGTGATTCATGACCATCCTCAATCCACAATCCACTTATATCTAGAATCAAATATCTACTTTTATGTGTCTTAAAGGCATCGAAGTGTCAATAGAATGTATTGGTGGTACGCTGAAGTATTGGCTTTGCGAATTTCAATCCTTGGAGACCAACTTGGTCTTGTGGTCCAATTTCTATAAAGTAGCATTTGTAACTAAGTAGTGAAGGAAACAAGCTAAATATGGATCGTTGACAAAATTACACATTCTAACCACCCCAGCTCTGGGACATCTTTTTACGTGCTCACTGTTTCCATCCCTTAAACGTTGATGATCTGTCTACAAATTTGTGCACCAGGTTAGAGACGAACTTGAACACCTTCTGGATGATGACGAGGATATGGCTGAGATGTACCTAACAGAGAAGATGCAGCAACATCTTGATCAGTCTTCATCTATTTCTTCTTTTAATGGCAGAGAGGACATGGATGACGGTATGCTTCAAGCAGAGGTGGATGATAGGTACTGGTATTCTTCATCCAGCACTTCATTCTTAAGACTCATTTTTTGTAAATGGCTCAATTCCCGATGAAGCGATAGTGAAACATTCGACATTTTATCTTATGATTATGCGTTATATTTTTTAGGTTGCCCACTGAAACTTCCTCGGAGATGAATGACTTTTCCAACACTTACGAAGGTGATCCTGAGAATTCTGTTATTCAGGAGCATTTGTTGGGCATGCATAATGTAGTTGGTAGAGACAGCCATGGGACTCGTACTAGTACTACTCATAGTGCCATCAGCAAGCACCTGGATGTAGAGGAGCTGGAAATGCTCTTGGAGGCATACTTTGTGCAGATAGATGGCACATTGAACAAGCTATCTACAGTATGTGAAAAACCTTACAATTTAAATTTTATGAAGCATTCCTTAAACTTTTTGCATGGTTATGGGGTTTTCTTAAATATAGAAATTCAAAGACAAGTAGGAGTAGCACCAATTGATACAAAGATTAGGGAAGGGCGGTTGCGGTGGTTTGGTCACCTGCAAAGACGGCCTACAAATGCCCCAACTAGAAAACTTGACTCAATAGAAACTGTAGAAATTCGACGAGGTAGGGGCAGACCAAAGTTAACATGGGATGCATTAATTAGGAGGGATTTGAATGGTTTGAAAAGCTCACCATCAATTGCACTTAATCGAGCACAATGGAAAAGTTTGATCCATGTAGCCGACCCCAATTAATTTGGGACTGAGGCTATGTTGTTGTTGTATGGGGTTTGTTTATATCTTTTAGCTATCGACAGTATGTGAATATTTTGGGTTGCTTCCTTGGTAAAATGTTTTTCTCCTGAAACTAAATCAGATAGTTTTGAGTTTATTAAGTATTGGTTGTGTATGCAAGTATATGTGTGTGTTTGATAAAACTCAATGTTTCTTGTGCTATGGTGAAGCTGAGGGAGTACGTCGATGACACAGAGGACTACATCAATATCATGTTGGACGACAAGCAGAATCATCTCCTGCAAATGGGAGTCATGTTGACGACAGCGACACTGGTGATGAGTGCATATGTCGTTGTTTGCGGTATATTTGGGATGAATGTCACAATAGAGTTATTTGATAAACATAAATCTGGAATGCGGGAGTTCTTGTGGACTGTGGGAGGCAGTGCCACAGGTACTGTATTTCTTTATGTAATTGCTATTGCTTGGTGTAAGCATAAGCGTCTGCTGGAGTAAGTAGATATGCACAGTCCTGGTTGTTCAAGTTCATTGTCTTCGATATGCGTCCGAACAATTGTATTATTTTGGTAGTTTGATTCATAATGTTTAGCCAACGTGCGTGACGGTTGCCAATTATCTTGTATGGCTGAATTCTGTCACATTACTTTTGAAATTTGAACCTGGACCAACATATCAAATCAAAATTGCTTATTGTGTTTCATTTTGCACTAAATTATTCTGCCATTTTGCTAGGAAATTTTGTTTCACTGGTAGAAGCAACTTAAGTTTCTCTTTTGGTAAATGAATACCATAGTTTTACTACAGTAATTTATTGGATCGTGTTAAAAAATTACTACAGTAATTATCTGTGCTATCTGATTTTTGTATATGTTGGGCATTTTATTTTAGGACAGTTGATACATTTTTCCGTATCTGAATAATGATATTATTTACTGTACTTAAGTTTGTATTATAATTGCATCTGCTGTAATTGCAAAGATCTATAGGTAATGGTCAATTTATCTATGCAAACAATAAGACGCATTGTAATTTGAAATGCTTTATATGTGTAGTTCTGGAATAGAGAAAAACTTCCAAGCCATTCCTGTATATAAAAAGAAAATATAGGTGGTCCTGATGAAGAGAAAGGGAAAGCAAAATAGAGGGAGATATGTGAGTACAACAACTGAAGAGTACTGAAGAAACAATGGCATTCGCGTTGGCAAATGTTGCATTGAATAAGGGGATGGTGGTCTCTGCAGAAAAACAGAAGAGAACAGCCGTGATCAGTTCGGTTCTCGGAAAGGCTCATTTGGGAAGAAGAGGTTTTCTTTTATCAGTTTCACTTGCTTCGTCCGTGTCTTCAACTTCTCAGAATGATTCGAAAACTGCTCTCATGCAAAGTAAGGATTTTTTTTTTTTTTTTTTTTTTTTTTTTTTCATGAGCTCATTCCTAGCTTCATTTGCATTATTTTTTGCATTACTGAATTGCCTTTGTGGCTAACTCACTTCGTATGAAATTACTTGATCGACGTTGTCAGAGTACTTGAAGAAATCGGAGGAGAACAAGGCCAAGAATGACAAAGAAGTAAGTTCGGGTAGTTTGGTCTGCAGTAGGTGAGATTGCATTGAGTTTCTTAAGTCTAAATCTTTTTCCTTCTCTTTTGCAGAGACTGCAAGATTATTACAAGCGCAACTACAAGGATTACTTCGAATTCATCGAGGGATCAATCAAGGCAAAGAAAGAACTATCTGAATCTGAGAAGGGTATTCTCGATTGGCTTCAGTCGAACAAATAACTCATCATTCAATTCATATTTAACATTTTTATTGAATGTCAGATTGTATGATTTTTTGCTCAAGCACCCACCACAAGTGGCAGGACTATTGCCCACCCCTCGTTCCTTATCTGTATTTAACTTGGAACTTTTTGTCAATAGTTTTCTGATCTGAAATGCAAGATGGCAGTTACTTGGTCGCTTTGTAACCAAATTGCCTACAAAAGTAATTCAATTATTTACTTTTCCTTGTTTTACCATGTATGAGTACTACAATTCTAGATTTTGAAAGTTATTTTTCTTTTTCAGAAATTGAAAGTTATTGTACTTCTATTCACTGTGGAGTGGAGTGGAGTGGATCAATGGAATTGCCAATATACACTGATGCAGCATGATTGATCTCTTATTTATTTATTTATTTAAAACACACATAGGCCGGATTCATTCCTTGGATATATTATTGTCCTTTAGAAAAAAGAAAAAAAATATTTTCCTCTCAGGAATTACTAATCCAACTTTAGAAAAAAGACTGATTCACTAGAAATGATACAGGAACGTTCAATCAAAAAAAAAAAAAAAAAAAAAAAAAAAAAGATACAGAAACAGAAGTTCGAATACTATGTGCTGAAAACACGCGACATATCAACAAAAAAGGATATATTATTGACCAAAAGTATAGAGAACTTAAACTAGGGAAGATAACGAAAAACAAACTTGTTTACCATAACAAATGTATAAAAATATTAAGAATTGGGGTTTCAATTTCTCATTAAATACAATTTGAGAAGAAACCACCACAGGCCATGATATTAGATCTTGTTTACCAAAACTTCCAATAAGAATTGGAGATCCATGCTCACATTATCGGGTCTCATATTGGGCATTAGCAGGTGTCATACCAAACTCAATTTTATCTATCACAAAACTCAAACTCCAGACCTTACTTCAGGAAAAATCGATCACTTTTCACTGGAAGAAACTAATTGTCAGTGAACTGGTCAATTCTCCTTTACAATTGAATAGTATTTGGCTGTGTATTTGATATTTTTTAAGGTGAGCCCTTTGTAATCCAAATTAAAGTGACCGAGTACACATGCATACTTTTGATACAAATATTTGCTACGCAAATCAAGGTTAATTGGGTCAAGTCCTGCAATACATGTCTCGGAAGGTCATATCTATATATAAAAGACAAGCAAATAAATTTGCTCATGAAATGACAAAGCTTTCGTGATGTCATGATGTATGAGACACTGTGGAATTTAGCTCTTATGAATATAATTTCCTTGATAGAACAAGATGTAGCTAGCTAGGGATCTTTTGAACATATATGCTTTCATGTCTCGATTGTTAAATTTAAGATATTGATAACTATATATAGCAAATGTATGTAACAAAAATATTCCACTCAAATATCCTTTTCCTTTCTAATCTAATAAAGAAAAGTAGATGGCCCATGTGAAATTATGCATTCTTATATTTATTGAATGAATGGAACATCTTACATCACAAAAACGGAGTGCTTGTGCGTGTTTGGTTCTTGGAATTATATATATATATATATATGACTAATTAAAAATTAGACATTTAGCATCGTTTAATGAAAAATGTTCTTAATATATTTGAACATCGAGCAAATAATTATGATTAAGCAATTATATATGTTGCCATTAAGTAATATTCCCACCAAAATTCTTCAACTATCAATACTTATTTTTTGATAGGAACTATCAATACTTATTTGAACATTAAGAAACAAGAAATGAGAATGAGAACATGCATCGAAATAGTATCAAACACAGCCTAAGTTATTAGAGGGTCTTAGCAATGTTCTTCATCATGTTCCTGTTGGCATCGTAGAACGCAACAAATTCGTCGAAAGAAATGTACCCATCTCCATCTTTGTCGATCTCAGCCATCATACGCTGGATTTCATCGAGAGAGGATGAGCCGACGCTGCGTAAGGCCTCCCCGAGCTCCGCAGAGGATATCTTGCCATCGCCATTACCATCAAAGCGCTTGAAGACCCTATCCATCTCGGACATTTCTTGGTTCGCCATTTTTTGCTTTGCAAATTTTGAGTTTTTTTTTTATTATGTGGTGTTTTGGGGTAGTAGTTTTTGAGGGGAGTGATTGGCACAATTAGTAGGTTTTCAAAGTAAATGAAAGAAATTGTTGATGTGATTGTTTTTGCCACTAAAATCGGATCTAATAACAAATAATATGAAAAACATCGATTTAGTATTCATTGACTATGTCTCTCTACTCTAAAATAATTGCGGGTTTACTGCTATAAGTTGTTATGGAAAAACAATTGACACAATATATGGGGATCTTTAAATTTTAATATATATTACTCGTGTGTACGCATTTCAACTAATCTATACATGTCTATGTCAATTCTATGTGATTTCTAAAAATTAAAGCAAATTTAAGCATATAAAGAAATGTTGGTGGTTGCATTATTTAGTTCATATTATTTAATAAACCATTCTATGTGATTTCTAAAAATTAAGAATATATTATGACATGTCAATTATATATTTTTTAAATTTTGCCAATGTAAATTTCAACAATACTTATTTATCTTAAATGTATTTTGTGTATATGTTTTTGGAAAAAAAAAAAAGGTTCAAAAAATGAGACTCAAAAATGGATAGTGTATGTAATTGAAGGATTTGAATGGAATAGTTATCTGGATGGATTTTTTTCGTTTCTTTATCCCATTGTGTTTAGTCTGGTTAAATTCTTAAAAAAAAAAAAAAAAACCTTATTCTCTCTTTTTTTTTTTTTTTTCAACCTGCACGCCTTTTTCATGTTTTGCTAGCTATAGTGTGAAAAACCTTACAATTAAAATTTTATGAAGCACTCATTGTATGTTTTGCATGGTTATGGGGTTTTCTTTATATCTTTTAGCTATCTTATCAAATTTTTTTTATATAGTTATTGCTTATGTATGATAGTTGATATTCTTTGCTTTTCATATGATGGCACCCTATCTAGATATGTTTTCACCCTCATTAACTCAATGTACATACCATGACCATAAAATCCATAGATGTTTTGTTTTTTTTCCCATGAACTGTTGCCCTAAATGTTGAGGGTGTTATTGAGGGTTGAGTTTGTATGTAAATACTTAGAAATTAGGTTACAATTGCCAGCGACAACCAATTCTAATTTAGTCTTGAATTAGTTGAAGTCTAAGTGCATGGATTGAACAATGATAATGTAAATTGAAAGTAAATCTGCAATAAATAAAAAAATGTGATGATTTGAAATAAGTTTTGGCGTGACTTTTAGGTATTAAGGATAATTTTAGTTGGAATGCTAGGAATTGCGCAATACGACATGTATACAAGTTACATTTTTGTTTGTGGCATGTTAGTGGTATTGATTGATATGGTATGGTTATGTATCTTCACTTATTCTCTTTCCTCATTTCTATGACCTTTCGATCTATTTCCATTAAATTTGTTTATGCACCTTCTTGTCATAATAGCCTATATATTAGCGTATATTGAGGATGGATCCTTCTTTAACTTTACTCGTTAGTGTTTTTAGTATGAACCACTACACTTTTAAAAATGTTGATATTGTTGCATTCACTTCAATTGATCATGCTTTGTATTCTACATATATAGATTCAATAATGGCTGATCGAAGAGTCGGCTTTGTTTGTGCTATATGAATGGGGACATGGTCGATGGACCATCGTGAATTTCATACACTAAACCGCCTTTGTTCGACATCTTAGAGCGAACATGGGTTTAGTGGTACGAGGAATTTATGAGTTTTGTCTATAATTCTTTGGAGATAGACAATGAAAATATGATATTGACCATCACATATCGATATCCAGCGTACATTGGTAGTGGTACGCAACTACGTCCCTGTGCGAATAGATGATGAGGCGAGTCTCAAAGATGTTTGGGAGATTGTGGCGAATTACCACCACCAAAATGCATGGAGATTTATATCGATTTGAGAACGAGAGATTCGTATAATAGTACAACCGTAATATGGCGTTACATTCGTGGTGGACTAGCACTCAACCAAATATGGAGCGAGTCATTGTGCATCGCCTCTTGATGAGTGCAAATCCGAGATGGACGAGGATCCTTAAAGGCGCGCGATTCTATCCCATCACCGCGTTAGTGCAAGTGACATTCTATCGTGTTTTGGAGTTCTTCAACAAAAGGCGAGACGAAATAGGTGCAGCCTTAGGAAGGGGCGAAGTCTACACAGGTTATGCGTTGAAGAAGTTAGCAAATTGGGCAAAGTCTTCTGGCGGGCACAATGTGACATTAGTGAATCGCGATAATGGTACATTTGAAGTCGTCACTGCGCCACGTGGCCATCATTTGCGAAAAGGGTCTAACAAGCAAATAGTTAAATTGCAGGCTCGAAAATGCACTTGTATGAAATGGCAGTGTTATGGCATTCCATGTTCTCATGTTCAAGCAGTCTGCGCCAGTGTTGCCATGGATGCTCATCAATACATTGAGGAATACTACAGATTGGTTGTGTACAGTCAATGTTATGCTGCGAATTTCCATCCCATTCCCCACGAAGATTATTGGCCATGCGCCAGACTTCCATACTCGTTACTGGCTGATCCATCTCGAAAGCGAGTAAAAAAGGTCGCCTCAACAACGACGTCTGCGCGAGAGATGGATTGGAGAAGCAACCGAAACGACCACGTCATATGCGGCGTGAGAATGAATGGAGAGAGACCCCAACCACGCTGCGTTGTAGTTTGTGTAAGCAGGATGGACACAATAGACGCACTTGCTCTCGTCGTCAGCAACAACAACCACCGAGTGCTTCATAGTGACAGTATCATTCGAGCATACTGACATTTAGTTAAGCTAGCTAGGCATCCCTGTCTGTTGAGGGTCATGATTAATCGAAATTTGATATATTTTCATGAGTAGCGTTATTTTACTTGATGAATTATCTCCATAATTTTTGTTAAACCTTTCCTACTTATTCATGTTGACTTTTTCTTGGTAGTTTGCTACTTCTCATGTTCCTTCATTGATAATGATTTGGGTTTGAAGCGCGATATGGAGCCTGGGCCTATAGATGATTCGGTTTTGACTTCGCAAGCTCTCCATAGATCTACCCGAGTATGGGAGGGACCTAGGTAGGACTTCTTGCCGATTTGCACTACACCGTTATATCAGCGTGTACATATTTTAAATAATGCCTTATGCTTCGTAGTTTCATAGGAGCCTGGTATATTGACTATCGAGACGAATTGGCCGCACTACATCGGTTGGTCCAACTGGATGAACGAATCGTCGAGCATCTCCACGCACTGGCTTTTTTACGGACGGCGAGTAGGGACCGGTCATTTTATTGCAATTGTGGGCATGGGAGAGGTTGCCTTTTCTCTCACCAATAATGGGAAACCACATTAGAGATGACATGATAGACAATGAAGAATTATTTCCACCTCCTCCATTTGGTCATAGGTAATTATTTTTTTTAACATTACAATTTCAATTTGAGTATATGTACAACCCATTTTTCATGCATGCTCTGTTTTGTTTGGTTCATTTGGAAAGGTGGAGGCATGCGTTGGAGACCACAGAACATCGATGCACGTCTTGACGAAATACTGAGAGAAATGATTGACATGCAAGGACCAGGATGAAGTAATAAATATACTTAACCATTCTCTCCAACAAGTGCATATGTCGACATCTTGTTGATGACACCGTTTATTCAATTAATGTTATTTTTCATGCTACAGTTGTTTGGGAACCGTATCCAGGAACCATTGATAAGTGACCTGCCTGCATATTGTAGCAGTGGTCGAGCAATTTGGCGAACGAGGGCACCTTTGCTTTTCTTCTGCGTTGTCGAACCATGTACAATCCGGATAGAGTAATGCGACAATTCGGTATGAAACAAAGGATACCTAATTTACATAGCACAAGTATGGAACTACATAAGATTGACTTGAGAGGAAAACGGATAAGGATTGGAGTGCGAGAACATAGTGCTTATGTTTGCTTGTGGAACGAACGTGCTTCCAACATAGCAAGCGATGAAATATTAGACGAGCCTTTGGACTTTTACGACCCGTATATGCAATGGTATCGTCGCATTACACGTCGATTCATGTCTCGTCGTGGAGCTATTCTTTGAGGCATTGGTAAGTGCAATTTCATTTTTTCCATTCATGAAGTTTCATATAGTTGTTTTCATTTTACTTTCACATACAAGTTCTTACATAGTTTATATGTAGGCACATGGAATGACATCGATCCATCGTTGACATTGGGTGATGACGTGCCGATTGCACGCATTAGAGATGTAATGCATCGACTTTTTGATCGATAGCATTTGAGCGATTATCGCATGCATAATGTGCCCACTTCATTTGAAGCCTCTCATCATACTTCTCACGATGATACGCGTTCGAGGCATGGCACTCCAAAGTGTATACGTCATCAAGTACCTCTCAATGGCGTGACACTCCACATACTCCATCCGTTCCTCCCTACATGGCATTCGAGCCTACTAAGTCGTTCCATCTTCACGCCATTTCAATACCACTCCAATAATGATGAATTTCTCTCGAGAGTACAAGTACGCATGAAGGTGGAATGCGTGATACCGATGATATTGAGAGAGAAGATGCTCAAAATCCTAGTGATATGGGCCGGTCGAGTGTCCCATTAGCGTTAAATCGTAATGTTCGAGTTGTAAAGAGAACACGTTGTGGGACCTGGAAGTCATTATTTGGGGTCGGAGTAGGACTTGTGTGTAACAATAACAAGACTTCTTTTATTATTGCTTTGTACTCAATCACTTTGCAATTTTATGTATGGATGTTATGTTTGGATGTATGTATGTATGTACTCATGCTTACAAACGTCATTTACAATTAGCAATCAAACATGGCACTTGAACAATCTCCAGTATGTGAATATTTTGGGTTGCTTCCTTGGTAGAATGTTTTTCTCTTGAAACTAAACCAGATAGTTTAATTAGAGTTTATTAAGTATTGGTTGTGTATGCAAGTGTATATTTGCGTGTTTGATAAAACTCAATGCTTCTTGTGCTATGGTGAAGCTGAGGAAGTATGTCGATGACACGGAGGACTACATCAATATCATGTTGGACGACAAGTAGATTCACCATATATACGAGCCAGGAGTATTGCCGACCCCTCCATCCTTATCTTCATCTAACTTATAACTTTTTTCAAGAGTACCATTCTGGTCTGAAATGCAAAATGGTAGTAATTTGGTCGCTTTGCATCCATATTGCCCTCAAACTAACTGAACCACGATTTTTTGTACTTTTCCTTGTTTTACCATTTATCAGCACTGCTATTCTAAATTTGAAAGTTATTGTATTTCTATTCGCTGTGGAATTGCTCGAGAATGAAATGAAGCAGGTTTTTTTTTTTGGGTCTGAATGACATGTTGAAAATGCATTGCAAATACAATATACTGATACAAGATGATTGATTACATAATACCATTTTTTTTTTCTTTTTTTGGTACAACCATTTTTTTTTTCTATAGTGACAATGGAACGAACACGCTATGTTGGCCAAAAAACTGATCTGTATGGAAACAACTCTAATGTACACTCATACATGTGCCAGGACCAATGCAGGTTTCAAAAATAGTCATATTTTCTTGTATGTGTTAAGGTGAAGAGGAAACGTGGAAGTGAAAAAGCCTGTTGATTTTAGCTATCACAAGAGTTTTTCTTACTCTGCCCAAGAATTCACTAAATTTGCTCCCCGTGATATATGTCCTGTAACATCCTCAAAGTGACCCTAAAAGATTGTTGTTAAGAGAATGTCCAATGCTTGGTGGTGATAAGGTGAAGAGGAAACGTCGAAGTGAAATCTTAATTAAGTCATGATACACCAATCAGACTCAACTAGAGTATTTGTATAGCCGTCCTTCAAGTCTAATAATCACAATACAATATATCATGTATCGAATAAATAATTTAAAATACAGCAGAATTAAAACTTTTTTTAATACAAACAATATATTAAACTTTACTAATCAAAGTCTAAAATCGTTATCAACCTCGGTTTACAAAACAACCCCAAACCCTATGTTAATACAAATGTATTTCAATTTAAATATATAAGATAATAGAGAAATCAATTAACCATATAGAAGATTATAGACTCATAATCTTCTATGTTCCTGAGTCAAAGCGCACGTCGGTATTTCTGAAATGTTAATTAGGATGAGTGCTCCAACTTGCTCAGTAAGTGACTCACAATTACAATATCAAGAGTATATCTAATAATCAAGGAATATGAAACAATATGAATCCAACAATATCTATTGCAACATGATAAACAATATAAATAATAGATAAACAGATGCAAAGCCATAGTTCCATAGCCCCCTGCACAAGTCACTTTAATTACATTTCAATAGATAAGAGTCTTCTCTTAGTTGTCCAAGAATACCACTACCGAAATACACACACAGGCCGAAAACTGTGATTTCGTCAGTGTATTCAAGAATAATTGAGTCTCCGCTTTCTTAGGACAATGAGTATATATAAAAGGTGAATTGAAATTTGATTTATATTAGACTTAGAATATACGGTTGTCAATGAGGTGGATTTTTTTATTTATATTAGTATCCTTTGTGTTTTGATTTTTAAAACTTTTTGTAAATTTGATTACAAGTTAGAAACGTGTTTTTTCGATTCGCATATTCGCGAAATTCAACAAATTGGTAGAAAATTTATCTTTTATTTTTTATTTATATATTTTTTTATCTCGCTTAGGCCTTGTTTGGTTAGGAGTGGAGTTATCTCCCGGGAGATAACTTACAGAAAGTTGGAAACTAATATTGTTTGGTTGCCCAACTTGACTGCAAGTTATCTTCCAACTTACACCATAGGATATGAGATATCTCCCCACCACACGTCATAGGGAGTTATCTTTCAGGAGTTGTGGACACAATTACCCCTCATTAATGACTCATTTATTACTCATCTATCTCTTGTTTAAAAGCTATTTATGTAAATTCATATTTTTATTATTTAAAAATTTAAAATATTCATACAAATTTAAAGTTCAATAAAACATAAAAAAATTAACTTAAAAGAGTTAACTTAAAGGAGACAACTTTCAACTAACACTGTAAGTTAACAAAAAAGAACCGAATAAGGCCTTAATCCACAAAACTAAAACGTTTAGTCAATTTAATGCGGGTTTTCACTTGAGGAAAAAATGGATGCACACTGAAGACGCAACGCATGTCGCATGGTGAGTACTATTAAGATTATGAAACGGAGTTGTAGGGCAAAAGTAGGGTAAGGTATCAGTGTCTCAGCAGCAAAACCTAAAAACTTGTATAAACCTCACCCCCACCCCAAACCTTGAGCCTCCAACTTGCTATGACGCCACAGCTTCACAGGGTCAACGCGGTTGATTGGAAACCTTCAGGCGTTGTTGCCCTGGCCACCAGCATCGACGGCTCTCAGGTGGCCGCCGCTCGCGAGGACGGCTCTCTAGAGATTTGGCTCGTCTCCCCGGGCTCCGTTGGATGGCACTGTCAACTGGTAGGGTTTCCAGATTCCATTCGCTTGCTTGATCTGTTGTTGTTGTTGTTGTTGTTCGGATTGTTTGATTTGATCAAACTGTTATTGTTTGTTCGTGTAGACAATCCATGGAGATCCTAATTCCAGAGTTTCTTCGTTGGTGTATTGTCGCTCGAGTTCCAAGGAGGTATCGCCTGGTCGCTTGTTCTCGTCCAGCATTGATGGCTCCATATCGGAATGGGATCTTTTCGACTTGAAGCACAAGGTATAATCTTAATATGAAAGACATAGCCCTTGCTAATATACATCTCTTTAGTGCCGCGGTAAAACCTCGATTCATCATCTGCATTACTGATTACAATGTAAAAATGTTTGTAAGTTATTTTGATGATCGAACCTTGATTTAAGAAAAAAAAAAAAGGATTTTGATACTGTCTCTGCATCACTGTAATGAGGTTGCCGCCGGGATTGAATTAGTCGAATTAGTCTAGTGATCTCCAACTCGAATTGTCGCTCGAGTTGGACAACTTTTCTTAGTTGTGCTTTCAGGAGGTTGTCGGAATACTTCAAATATTGTATCTCTTGTCATTGCAGATTGTACTAGATTCAATAGGGGTATCAATCTGGCAGATGGCTGCTGAACCTCTTCAGGAATCTGTTCACCCTGCACAAAATAATCCACGTAATTATTGCAATGGATTTGCAAATGACGAAAACAGTGTTTCTGATGATGAAACAAGTGAAAGCGATGACGACGATGAATCTACTGAATTACATGCTCAACCAATTCATGGAAATCAACGTGTAGCCATTGGCTGTGATGATGGATGTGTAAGATTATATGATGTATCCGATTCAGATAGATTAACCTACAACAGATCACTTCCTAGGGTCAGTGGTGAGATATCTATCCTACCACTTCCAGAACATTACTTCACTTTCCCTTTTAAGTTTGTAATACTTCTCAGGTTTTTTTGGTAATGTTCTCAGAATGCAATCTTTTGTTTGTAAGCAGGTCGGATTTTAAGTGTTACATGGAGTGTTGATGCGAGCTTACTATTTGCTGGGAGTAGTGATGGGTACGTTTATTTTAAAAGAATGTCGTTGTGCTTGGAGCTCTTACCATTTTGTTGGATTTGTAGTGCTTAGGTTTGGTAATATTAATGTTTCCTTCTTTATTATTATTATAATTATTATTTTTAACTTTTTTCGCATTTTCCTATCCTCACAAGGTGTTGCATGACATTTGTTTGTCTCACACAAAACCACTGGGATTTTTCAGGTTGATTAGATGCTGGAATGTTAACCTGGCACAAGAGAAGTACAGAATAACAGTTGGGCATGGAAGCCTAAATGTTGGCGTTGAAATTTGTGTATGGTCACTGCTATTCCTGAGGTAAATTGATTTCTGTAGGCATGATCATGACTTCATTTTTATCTATATTTTACATTGAGTCCTTTCTGTATGCTTCTGATCTGTAAATTCAAATTCTTTCAGGTCTGGGACTCTTGTTAGTGCAGATAGCAGCGGTACTGTTCAGTTTTGGGACAGTCTACATGGCACTCTTCTCCAATCTCATTCTTGCCACAAGGGAGATGTTAATGCTTTAGCGGCAGCTCCAAGTCATAGCAGGGTGTTTTCTGCTGGTTCTGATGGCCAGGTACAGTAAGATGTAAGAACAATTTGATTGGTGCACCATTTTATCTGTGTAGCTTGCATTTACTCAATCAATTTCAAGCTCATGCTTTTTCTGTATTTTATGCATTTGGTTTCTGGAAAGTAATGATTTTGTTACTTTGTATAGTAAAATATTTTGAGCATTCATCATTTTGACATAGGAAAATTGAGGTCTAGAGTGTGAGTATAGAATGTCACTGCCTGCAAGTTCCAATGACAGATTGTGAGAGTTCTTGGTTCAGCTATTTTAAGCTTGGTTGTGATGTATGCTTTGCACACACATACGTTACATGCATCTAAGTGCATATATTCATGCATTTTTAAGCTGCTTCATGCTGATTGTTTGTAGCTGAAATGGAAATGTTGTTAAAAGTTCAAAATAGTGTTACATTTTTTGCTGATTTTATGGATCTATAGGTAATTTTAATAGGTAATTTTTTTAGGTTATTCTCTACAAGCTAAGCGAAACGGTTGGGAGCAGTGATGGAAAGTCGTCAATGGAAGTATTGAGGCAGTGGGTCTATGTTGGGTATCACAGAGCTCACACCCATGATATAAGGGCATTGACGATGGGAGTGCCTATTAGCAAAGAAGGTTTGCCTAGAAACTAATACTTGATTGTTGCATGTTTAATCATTATGTTTCTCTCATTATCAATTACATCATCACTATGACCTTGACTATTTATGTTTACCATCTCATTCGATAGGTCCAATGCTCGGTGATAAGGTGAAGAGAAAGCGTGGAAGTGAAAAACCTATTAATTTTAGCTACAACAAGTGGGCTCATTTGGCAGTTCCCATGCTTATTTCAGCTGGTGATGACACGAAACTTTTTGCTTACTCAGCCCAAGAGTTTACTAAATTTGCTCCCCATGATATATGCCCTGCTCCACAAAGGCTTCCTATTCAACTGGCATTCGGTACATTGGCATGTGGCTCTTCTTTGGTGTTTGTACAGGGTTCCAGCTTTCTGGATATTTTGAGTGTTCATGTGAAGGGTGCTTATGCTCCTGAAAAACGTCACGGGAAGGGTACGAGCTCTCAATTGCTTGCACGTGTTAAAAGCAAGGCATCCAGAAAGATCATCTGCAGTGCTATCTCTCATGCAGGGACACTGTTTGCATACTCTGACAGTGTGAAGCCCAGTCTTTTTGAGATGAGGAGATCCAAGGCTGGGAAAGACGTCAAAAAGAAGAAGTTACCTCGCCAATTACCATTTGCCCATTCAATGGTTTTTGGTATTGATTCATCTCATTTGATAATGGCAGGCTACGATAGAAGGATATATGTGAGTTTTCTTTGGTCCATTCCATCGTTTTTTTATTATTATCTTTGCAATGAATCTTCTCTTCTCTAGGGAACTCATATGATGCCAAGTCTTTCGTACTTCACTATTTTCTAAACTTTTTAACTCACGCAATTAGGTTGCAATTTTTGTTGAGAAGGAAAGTTAGCAATCCATTTTTGTATTTAGATCACATCATCAAATTGCTTTGTCCCTAGGGGTTAAGAGAGTTTAGAAAGACATTCCTATTGGTGTAATTAGAACCACGTGGTTAATGTACATCTTCCTAAAGCTAGAAATAATATAATTAATATTTAGAGTTATTAGTTCAAATTTATTGAACCTAGGAAATTAGTTCGAGTGATCAGGTGAATTTTTTTTTAAGCCAGTCCATATGCATTTTATTTTCTTGGTCTCTCGATGTCTTCCCAAAGGAGGTTGATAGTCATAAGAGAGGTTTTTGTTTAACATATATGAAGATTTTGAAAGCATTCATCTATTTCTATGAAGATTTTGAAAGCATTCATCTATTTCTTGTAGTAATTTCTTAGGTGTCGGTTTTTCTGTTTTATAGGTTGTGGATGTGGACCGTGTAGAACTGGCATGCACTTTCACACCTCGCAGGAAGGAGGGGGAAGATAGTTTGCCACCTGATGAGCCTCCCATCACTAAGTTGTTTACCAGTTCAGATGGACAATGGCTAGCTGCTGTCAATTGCTTTGGTGATATTTATATTTTCAATCTTGAGGTTCGAAGGTATGGATTTTCTCCCAGACAGATTAATAACTGATGCAAGTAAATTCTGAATGTCAAATTTTCATGTATGAACGTTAAATCAATTGGAACTCTAAAAATCAAGATTGACCATTGCGCTATGGATTTGATTCTTATCATTCCTTTAAGTTGCTTGTGTTGAAGGGTCTTTGTCTCCATCATTTAAGTTATCATGCATTCTTTTCCTTGTTGTGGCTTGAGTAATTCATTGATGAGCCATAGGGAACTTTCTTCATTTTACAGTTTGAATCTATTATATGGAAAATCACTTGAGCTTAAGATTGTTAGGCAGTTTTCCTTGTCATTCACTAGTCCTACACTCCCATTGCACATTTGTCAACTCTTTTTGGTTTTAGGTGTAAGGATCAAATGGTTAAAGCACAGAAACTTGTGTAAATATATTGATCATTGAAAATTCATTATTTGAAATTCATTAGTTTGTTATTTTAAGATACATGTGTGTAAATGTTTGATTTTGTTGGCTGCGCCACTCATGATGACTGTGATAGACAATAACCTAATTAATCAACAACTTTGTTGTGACATTTAACAAAAGCAGTTTTTTTTTTTTTTTTTTTTTTTTGAGATAACAAAAGTAGTTGTGATTGTTAGCAATTTGGATGCCAAATTTACTGTCAGGCATACGATGTTAATTGAAAGACTTTTATCTTTTTTGAACTTAATTGTATGCAAGTAATTTGGCTCAAGTCCATTGGTGCCGGCAGCATGTTTAGTGATTTATTTATGGACTTGTCATGCTTTCCTTTGTGAACAACAACAACATAGCCTCAATCCCAAATTAGTTGGGGTCGGCTACATGGATCAAACTCTTCCATTGCGCTCGATTACATCGCATCGCTAGGTGGGAAGGCCCCTACATTTATAAGTGTTTGACCCATTTCATAAAGAGTGACAAAGTGTTACGCTGGCTGCTACCGCAATAGCTCAAATGGTTAAAAAAATGAAAAACTCAGTCTTGGGGACTGATCCAATAGATACAGTCTCATTTGCATAAATATCTCTCTTAAACACCAGCCAAGAATTATAATTAGTAGAAATTAAATTGGAAATTATGTGGTTGGATTATATGTAAAGTCCCTTGGTGTATACTTATGCACTACCCCATTGTTGATGAGTTAGTCGATGATTGTCGTGATTTTTCACGTAGTATTTGTTAGGTGTTAGGATAACGTTGATCCCTTCTTAAACAGACTATCTGGTGTGAAGTGGCTTTATGCATACCATTCATTGAGGAGGACTAGTTGTGTTATTAGTCAACGCATTTAGGCCAGAGAAAGTAGGTCCAACTTACAAGGACCTGCTCGATCAGACAAGATTGACTAAGGAAAGAACATGGGTTTTTTCGGGGGCATGTTGTTAGGCTTCTAAAGATGGAGACTTGGACGCCAAACATCTAAACTTGATTAATGGAGCCCCTGAAAGTTCTGGTCACTTGGTTTAGGTACTCACTGAGCATAGATATTAGATGTGTGAAGTTCTTGCTAGAAGGATCTACGCATTAACTTTTTCCTTGGCAAGAAAAAGAAAAAGAAGTTTCTTGTTTCAAGTTGCAGTGAGTTCTAAATTTGATGTTTTGTCAATGTGCTGTCTGTTTCTAAATGAAATTGAACAGCCATCCATAGTTTTCGGCTGCTATGAAAAACTGATGCTCGTGCTCAAGTTTTCGGTTATTTTTACATGAATTTAGAATGTAGTTTAAATTTGACGTGGCATACTGGTGTTGCAGTTTGATTCATCAGTTTTCTGAATGCTTAGATGGACTAAAGCAACAAGTCCGTTAATAAGACTGATATACACATCTTGGAACTTGTTACAGTGGTGATGGATGTGATGTAATATCTTATGCATAATATGCTTTAATTTGTTAGTAACCTATTCTGGAAATTGTCTTGTTTTTGCTATTGACATACATGTAAACAGTGCATGATGTCTGACTAGATTAATTTTTTATTTGAAATACAGGCAGCATTGGTTTATATCAAGATTGCATGGTGCTTCCGTCACTGCTGGTGGCTTTCCTCCAAGTAATAGCAATATCTTGATTGTGACAACTTCTTCAAACCAAGTATATGTATTTGATGTGGAAGCCAAGCAACTGGGAGAATGGTCTAGGCGAAACATGCGTCTTCTTCCAAGGAGATTTTTGGAGTTCCCTGGAGAGGTTCTTGGACTTTCCTTTCCGCCTTCAAGTTCAACTTCTGTTATTATTTACAGTGCCAGGTGTGCTCTCCTATCCTTTTTCACTTATAAATACTTCATTGCTAATTTTTTTTAACAAGTTCATTGCTAATATTATAAAGTACTATTTTGAGTCAAGATTGATTTCGAAGGAAATTATTTTCTTGGGAAGTGACATATTTGGAATTGGAAACATGTTGCGAACACAATTTGATTACCGTTTGAATCTTGATTACACTCTTTTCAAATGAAGAACAAGTAGCCCTACAAGGATAAAATATCATTATTTTGGGTTTATCTACTATAATGATTGTATTTTTACAAATCTATTCTATCAACAACAACAACAACAACAACATAGCCTCAGTCCCAAATTAACTGGGGTCGGCTACATGGATCAAACTTTTCCATTGTGCTCGATTAAGTGCAATTGATGGTGAGCTTTTCAAACCATTCAAATCCCTCCTAATTAATGCATCCCATGTTAACTTTGGTCTGCCCCTACCTCGTCGAATTTCTACAGTTTCTATTGAGTCAAGTTTTCTAGTTGGGGCATTTGTAGGCCGTCTTTGCAGGTGACCAAACCACCGCAACCGCCCTTCCCTAATCTTTGTATCAATTGGTGTTACTCTTACTTGTCTTTGAATTTCTATATTTCTTACGAGTTTTACCACACATCCACCTAAGCATCATCATTTCTGCTACGTTCATTTTATGTAATTGTTGTTGCTTTACCGCCCAACATTCACTTCCATAGAGCATAGCTGACCTAATCGCGGTCCTATAAAATTTTCCTTTTAACTTTGTAGGAACATTTCGATCACAAATCACCCCTGTTGCACTCCGCCATTTCTTCCATCCAGCTTGAATTCTATGTGTGACATCATTCTCAATGTTACCATCATTTTGTATGATTGATCCTAGGTATCTAAAGTGGTTTACCTTAGGAACTTCTACAAATCTATTCTATCGATCTTTGTAAATCTCATTTCTCGGAAGTCTTACTATGCTTGTGAATTGATATTCTTTGTAATGCTCACTAGCTTTTTTTTTTTTTTTTTGGTAGAATGCTCACTAGCTTTTTAGATACAAATTTGCATGACTATTTGTGTTTCTGCATACGCAATGATTCTAAGTGGAGATGTATTTACACAATGCATGTCTTATAAGAGCAGAAGGGGGAAAATCCTTTCACATGTACTATTTGTGTTAAGTTTTCCCTAAACCGTAGAATTCTGAATGTATCTTTCGTTTAGAAGTTAATATCAACAACTGAAAGACAATGTTGGAGAACTAAACTTTTTTTGGTACTTAGACTCTGGTTATTTATTTTTTATTTTAATTCACCCAACTCTGGTTATTATTTCATTATTACTATCATAATTACTTTTGTCATTTTGATGAGCAACAATACTTATGTTAACCTCCTTTATTGTTGCATTAATTGGCAATTCATTTACTTCACAATTGATTGTTTTGTTGAATGTTTTTTTTTTTTGGGTGTATTGTTGAATGGTTTTCCAAGCATATATATTGTCCTTATTTAGTTAACTGGCTTTCCAACTATTTTGTTGTCTTCAACGTCAATGTTCTCCAATCTTGTGGGCATGGTGAACTTTTTCTACATTCCCCACAAATTATAAATTGCTTTTTTTTTTGAAAATCAATAATAATAAATTGTTATTCGTGACAAGATACACATTCAAATAATTTGTTGAAATGCACCAACAATGCTTAATAGATTATTTTATTTTATCCTTCACTTGGATGTTGCAATGTTGAAGCACACCTGCATTGGAACGACCCCTTGTTTCTCATTTGTTTATCGGTTTCTTTTGCTTGAATTTGTGGATTTGTGTAGTTCTAATGTTTCAGTTCTCGTGGATGATATTCTTTTTGTCTTATCTGTTGTATCTTGATATTCAGGGCAATGTGTCTTATCGATTTTACAAAGCCATTGGATCAAGAGGATGATTGTAATTTGCCAAATGGTCTCGATATCTCACTAAAAAAATTGGAAAATTCAGCAAACAATGCAGGAATGAAGCGCAAATTGAGGGATACTGGTCTCCATTACCGTAGCAAACAGAAAAGAAATTTTGATTTCGTTGCATTTAGAGATCCAGTTCTATTTGTTGGACTCTTATCTGATGACTCTGCATTAGTGGTGGAGAAGCCATGGCGAGATATAGTTGGAAGATTTGATGCTCCAGTTCACAGACATATTTTTGGAACTTAGTTTGCCATTAGTCCAACTATACGTGTTGCATCAATTAAGGGTGGTCTTGAGACCCTTCACCTGGTTGGTAAATTGTAGCCAAAGAGAGTGTTGTGTAACATATTCGTTTATTAACTAGTTCCAAGAGCTTTTTAGCATTTCTTTGGTCGGCTAGTTCAAAATCCAAGTTTCTGCCAACTTATTTGGGAGAAGCTCTCATTTTTGTAAGTTCAGGCACTTTCATATTTCATGTTATTCAGTGCAAGTTACAGTTGATTATGTATTACAGAATTCATTGTTTTGGATTTTGATGTTTCTTTACTCTTGTTCCTTAATTGGCAGAGTTATCAGATATATACCACGTAAGTAGGAGCATGTCTCACATCCAAACCAATCTTTCGACTTTCAGAATCTTTTTTTTTTTTTTTTTATTGGCCCAGGGCAGAAATCCTTTTCTTATAACTTTAATAATCTCCCAATTGACCAAAAAATGAATGCGTTGAACAAGATAATTGACAAAAAAAAAATTCTAGAAGTTCCCTGAAATGTCATTTTTGAAGATGAAAAATTGATTATCTTTTTTTTTTTTTTTTTTTGAAGTAAAATAGAATTTCGTTACATTCAATAGAACATGGTTAGAAATAAAACCAATCATCTATTAAATAAGATATTCGACATGTCAATTCGACATGGAACTTTATTGTGACTTTATTTTTATTTTTTTTCGCTTTGATGTTATTATGCATTAAAATTTATGTATACTTTTTTTTTTTTTTTTTGATATTCTTGGATATGAGAAGCTTCACTTCTCCCCATGGAGTCGAGAAAAATTTACAGATGTATAGCAAAAATTAGTTTAAATGAGTAAAATAAGTGAGTATTTTTTTTATTCCATAACTAAGGTAAAACGCGTTTTGAAAACGCGCCATTACTGTGCAATGTTAAAAATACACGAATGACGCATTTTGAGAATGCGTCATTCATGTATTAACATCTCACGTGACGTCCACGTGGTTTGTTCCATAACATGAATGGACGCCACGTTGAGTGTTCCATAACACGAATGGCGCATTCGGAGAATGCGCCATTCGTGTTATGTGCACTGGTCCGTGACATTTGCACGATTTGCATTGATTGGATGAGGTTGTATGAGTTGTCCACCTCGAGATACGTGCACGACGTTTTGCATCGATTGCACGAGGTTGCATGAGTTGCACATCTTGAGATACGTGCATGACGTTTGCATGAATTGTACGAGGTTGCATGAGTTGGCCACCTCGACATACGAGCGTAGCGTTTGCTTGACTTCTCGACCTCGAGATACATGCGTGACGTTTGCATGAATTGTCCACGTCGAGATACGTGCATGTCCTTTACATGAGTTGTTTACCTCGAGACGTGACGCGATTGTCCACCTCGAGATACGTACGTGACTTTTACATGAGTTGTCTACCTCGTGATACGTGCGTGGCGCGGGTTGTCCACATCGAGATACGTACGTGACGCGGCTTCTCCATCTCAATACGCACATGTCGTTTGCATGAGTTCTCCACCTCGAGTTGAACAAATAACTCATTTTGAGAAGGAATGTATTTTGTATAGATGACTCATTTTGAAAATAAGACATTCATTCCACCTCATCAAACACACCACGCATACATCGACATCATCATCAATAGCTCATTTTCAAAAGGAGACATACCTTACCTTCTTTTAAAGTAATTTTAAAAAAGTGAACCCACCCTATTTTTTGAAAAACATCAGGAGTCGAAGGAAGGACAAAGTAGTCAAATATTCGAATACAGGATAGTTTAAGCGAAAAAAAAAAAAAAAAAAAAAAACCTCCTTTTCCGACCTTCCCCATCTGCGTGGTTTTATATATACAAATCCCGGTTCTCTGAAAACCTTTAAACCCTAAACCTCTCTCTCTCTCTCTCCCACTGTAGCAATGGCGGAGCTGAAGCTCTCCGAAAGCCGAGACCTAACGCGAGTGGAGCGCATAGGTGCGCACTCCCACATCCGAGGCCTCGGCCTCGACTCCGCGCTCGAGCCCCGCGCCGTCTCCGAGGGCATGGTCGGCCAGGCCCCCGCTCGCAAGGCCGCTGGCGTAATCCTCCAGATGATCAAGGAAGGCAAGATCGCCGGCCGAGCAGTCCTCCTTGCCGGCCAGCCCGGCACCGGCAAGACCGCCATCGCCATGGGCATGGCCAAGTCCCTCGGCCAAGAAACCCCCTTCGCTATGATGGCCGGGAGCGAGCTCTTCTCGCTCGAGATGTCCAAGACCGAAGCCCTAATGCAGGCCTTTCGGAAGGCGATTGGGGTCCGGATCAAGGAGGAGACGGAGGTGATCGAGGGGGAGGTTGTGGAGGTTCAGATCGACCGCCCTGCTGTCTCGGGCGCCGCGGCGAAGACGGGGAAGCTGACGATGAAGACGACGGAGATGGAGACGGTGTATGATCTCGGGGCGAAGATGATTGAGGCGCTGGGAAAGGAGAAGGTGCAGAGTGGGGATGTGATTGCCATTGATAAGGTGTCTGGGAAGATTACCAAATTGGGGAGGTCTTTTGCTAGGTCTAGGGATTACGACGCGGTCGGGCCGCAGACCAAGTTCGTGCAGTGTCCTGATGGGGAGTTGCAGAAGAGGAAGGAGGTTGTGCATTGCGTTACCCTTCATGAGATTGATGTCATCAATAGCAGGTATTGATGTTGCTTCTTAAAGTTCATATTTTTTTTTTTCGAGGAATTTCGATTTTGTCGCTTCTAACATTAGTTTTAAATGCTCATATCATGACTGTGCTTGCATGCTGTATCTGATGTTAAAGATCCGTGCTTGGTAGTTGGTTCATTTTGTGCAATTTGCAACAAGTTACATAGACTTGAGCTTGTATGGTCTTTAGGAATGTGGTGGTGCAAGTGTTTGCTTGGTTTTCCTTGCCTGATACATTGTTATTTGTGTGTGTGCACTATGTAGCTAATGTTGTTGCAAAAGCATGTCCCTCGAACATTGTTCGTCGGTTACATAAACACCTATCATTGATTCTATGTCATTTAAAATACACACAAGTATGTTCTAAGATATAGTTAGGGAAATGACGGTGTAAGTCTGTGTAGGAGCATGATTTTAGTTTAATGGACGAGAACAAGTCTAATGGTGCTTCGAGTTTGGATGCATATAATTGTTTTATTGGTTGGAAGAATTATAGTTGTGCGAATTTTGATTTCTTAATTATTTTCAAGTTTTTCAATTACTTGGTTGGAAGATCTGTGTTATCGTGATGTGATTGAGTTTTTTTTTTTAGTAGACTCAGCAATGATGAGTGTGAATGTTCAATTGCCTCCTTCAGATTATATTTTTTTGTATTCGGATGTTATGACCAAGTCATAAGTTATCTTTCTAGCAACTGAAATAACTCTCCCGGACCCCTTATCATTTCATAAACTGCTTTTTTCCGTCCTTCTCAATATGATGATATTGTATCATTTAATTGCTGTGTAGCTCGTTTCAGTTATTAATTCCAAGTCTTATATGTTTTTGGATTTATTTTCTAAATTTTGTAACTTTTTTTTTTCTTCCAAGTTTGAGTTGATAATTTGTTATTAACGTCCAGGTTGTATATCTAAGCTACATTTGCGTTCGTTTTGGTTTGGTCTGCTTATTGCCCGTGTATATGATATAACCATAGAAATCTTTGTGTGTGTGACTTTCAAGCAAGATTTCAAGCGTTCCATTCCCAGAAACTTTAGAGGTGTTGTGGGTTTTTAATACGAACATTGGATTCTCCTCAAGCTGGTGAAAGTCCTAATTTACTGTTATGAGTTCGTTTCTATTCTTGTGAATGAACATATTGAGAAATAGGACCAACCAAGTGGTAGTTTGGTACGTGGTAGGTTTTGGGAAAAAGATTGAGATAGTTTATTATGGACCAATAGGTCAATACATATAGTTACACATAAACAGACGGGCCAAGTGGGCCAAACCCTAAATACCCACATATACTTTAACACCCTCCCTCAAACTCAAGGTGGATCAACATCTTGAGTTTGCACACCAATACACTTAAATAAATAGACGAAATAATAATAACTGACTAGAACGAAAATAATAATAATAATAATAATGACTCTGGTTGGCACCAAGACACGATGATGAGCGGAAGACGAAGCAATGGGCACTAACGAACAATGTTGATGAATAGCCGATGAGAATCACACACAGAAAGCTGTTGCGAAAACGTCGTCCGACAAGACAAAAGATTGACGAGAAGCACGCACACAGAACGATGCTGCGAAAATGTCGTCCGACAAGAAGAAGAGCCGACGAGAAGCACGCACATAGGAACACAAGAACTGCTGCGAAAGGTCCCGTCCAAACAATGTCAGAAGCCACGACTACCAACACACTGAGAGGGAGTGCTTACATGGGCAGAACACACGATAGGCCACGCACAAATAGAGGTGGGCTCCAGTTGAACAAATGCACAATGATATGAACGTAGGGCTGTTGCGAAAAGGTTCGTCTGTCAAGGCGACGACGACTCGGCAAAGACAAGCCAGCAAACCTGCGTCGATGGGCCGACAAGAATGAATTAATCACAAAGACTACCTTCCTCCAAAAAATAAAATAAAACTTTGCACCATATTGTCGTCCATCAAAGGACAGATCTCCACAAAGATGTTGCAATGACAATACATCAGATTAGAATTTCTTCAAAATCTCTTCAACCTATCTGTGGGCCCATCATATTAAAGAAGGCAAGTGTATGTAACAAAAAAAATGGCATGTGACTTTGAAGTTCACAAACGAAGCAACAGAGGCATGGAGGCACGACCTATGTCAAACAGAGGTGCGCACGGGTTGAGCAACAAACATCAATGCAAGGGGCAAAATGGATCACAACCACCGATGTGTCAAGTTGATGCGGGAGGCACACAAATCTCATGATCACGAGATGAATTGCACGGGTCGTGTGCAAGCAGAGATGAGGATGAAGTGACAAACAGAGGAATGCCCAAAACAAAGAGGAAGATCGACAGAGAAGCAACAAAAAGTACCAAACAAATACGATCAACAGAAGCAAAAACCACGAATCGTCGACCAACTAGAATTAGGGTAACACCACGAATCGGTGGTCGACTCAAAAGTCGACCAACCTAAAATTAGGGTTCTAGCTTTGATACCATGTTAGGTTTTGGGAAAAAGACTGAGATAGTTTATTATGGAAGGTCAATATATATAGTTACATAAACAGACGGGCCAAGTGGGCTAAACCCTAAATACCCACATATACTTTAACAGTCACTACGCAAGAGGTTGAGGGTTTTAGGCTCCCATTGTGCAAATTTAAGAGGTAATTAGTTGGTTTCTTATCAAAAAAAAAAAAAAAAAAAAAAAAAACTCGAGTAAAGGGGATTAAAAATTGATTGAGAGTTACTATGGTGGCAAACAATGATTTCATTTAGATTTATGTTACGAAGATCAACAATGAAAGCTGCATATTCAGTGAGAATATAAATCTACACGTGACCTTTATATGTTTTGATCTAGAAATAGCTAGATAAAGCACCTCAACTTGTATAATTTTGTGGACCCCATGTTCGACATGGTTTCGAAAAAGATACACTGATCTTATGAAAAAAATGATCGATGTAGTGCTATTGTGAAATCAATGGCCAGGAAACTTGCGAATTCCTAGTTATATTAGGCCTACGCAAAATCCTAAAAAAAAAAAATCCTACACAAAGGACTGTCTTGAAGCCTGCTTGACTTTGTGCTATCTATGGATGAATTGCTGATGATGTTCAAGATATGTTTTGTTATTTAAGTAGAGCATGAGTTAAAATGCTGAGTTTGAGGTTTGGAATCTTGATATTTTTGAATTAATGGGACAAAAGTGGACTTCATTAAATTTAATTTTAGTGGAAGTCGAATAGAGGTAAAAACCATAATGATTAAGAATAAAAAAGTTCAAGTGTGAACTTTAGGATTTTAGTCTACTTTTAAAGGGCCAATGCTCCTCTAGTTTTTCTTTACTTTCACGTGAGTGTGTGAAGGATTTTCCTACAGCTACTAACCACCATTGTTAGTTTGTTACACTCTATTTGCTCGTTTCCTAAATTTCCATGGCTGTCATTCTCTTGACTTCAAGATTCTTTGATTTCTCTACTTTTAGATGTGCTATAGAGTTGTGAAGTTTTGCTGCATTCCATGCAATGGAAGAAATAGTGAAACAATTTCTTAACCCCTTCTTTATGAAAAAGCTCCTTCGAACTCCTATCTAAGTATATAACAACAACAAAGCACAACAACAAAGCATCAATCCCAAATTAGTTGGGGTTGGCTACATGGATCAAACTCCTATCTAAGTATCCAAAATCTTGCAGGATCTCCTTCCTCACCTTGCTTGCTGTGTTGCAATGGATGAAAATCAAGATGACAATTAGGCTAGATACGCATTATGATGTAAACAAGCATACTAATAAGTGAAGTGTCTCATAAATGCGAACATGCATGGTTAAAACAAATAAATGTATAGGCTAGTAGGCTTTGTATCAACTGGTGGCCGAATAAGAAAAATCATTAAGATAGTATGGACATTACATTGAGACTTATAATAGTGTACCGATTAGGAAAAGTGATATATTAACAATAAATGACAATGCTAGGATGGTGGGATGCCTAATATAAAATCGATGGGAGTGTGTAGACAATTTTTTTTTTTTGCCGCTAATGTCGCTATATATGTTATGGACCTTGGATGGAAATAGAATTCAAAAAGTGTATTCATGTGGTTGATCCATGGAAATGAATTGTGCTTGCTGGGTATAAATATAATTGCATGAGAGAATTCTGACAATTGATATGGTTGTTTGCTTGTTTCTTATGTTTCTACTTTCCTTTGAAAGTTAAATTCTTCCATTTTAGGCTAATCATTACTGTCTCGGGTTATCCCCCTCGGTGAGCTAACTTGTCTGAGGCTAATCATTTGTTATTTTGTGTTTCAATATTTCATTATAAATCGAGCGCAATGGAAGAGTGCGATATGTGTAACGAACCCCAACTAACTTGGGATTGAGGCTTTATTATTTCTATATTTCATTAGTGTTGATTCTAGTTCCTGTCATACTAAGAATGAGAGCAATGGTAGGGTTCATACATCTGCCACTTCTAACCTGATCTTTATTAGGGAATTGTGCAAATTCTGAATAATCTTAAACCATTCAGGACACAGGGATTTTTAGCTCTGTTCACTGGTGACACTGGTGAAATTCGTGCAGAAGTGAGGGAGCAAATTGATACAAAGGTGGCAGAGTGGAGAGAGGAAGGGAAAGCAGAGATCGTACCAGGTGTTCTTTTCATTGATGAGGTGCACATGCTAGACATTGAGTGCTTCTCTTTCCTGAACCGTGCTTTAGAAAATGAGATGGCACCCATCTTAGTTGTTGCGACAAATAGAGGGATTACAACTATTCGTGGAACAAACTACAAATCTCCTCATGGGATCCCAATCGATCTCCTCGATCGCTTGCTTATCATCACCACACAGCCTTACACTGAGGAGGAGATTCGAAAGATTCTTGACATCAGAAGCCAAGAGGAAGATGTTGAGATGTCTGAGGATGCAAAGGTTTTATTGACAAAAATTGGTGTTGAAACATCTCTTAGATATGCAATCCACCTCATAACTTCTGCTGCATTGTCCTGCCAGAAAAGGAAGGGTAAGATAGTGGAGATGGAAGACATAAGTCGTGTTTATCAACTCTTCCTGGACATCAAGAGATCCACTCAATACTTGATGGAATATCAGAGCCAATATATGTTCAATGAAATGCCCCGGGAGAAGGGCGAAGATGAAGAAACTACTCCCATGAACTTTTGATCTACTTTGTTCTGAAAACTGAAGGTAGAGATTGGAATCTGTTATACACAACTTGAGACACCTACTGCTGGGGATAGATTCCACTTGCAGACTTATGAGTGACAATCCCATTTACGAGGATGGAGAATTTGTGAGGAGATGTCTTTTTGGAGTGCTACCTTTATCAAATGAAGATGACGGTTTTTTGTGACCTTGCCTGCGCATCCAGAAGCTTTTTTTTTTTATCAGTCGCTGCTGTATCTACAAGTTAGAAGCTGCTTATTTTTGTAAGTTTACTTAACTATGTACGCACAAAATTCTCGTAGTTTTGGTTGTTTATTTGAACGGTTGAACCTTTCCATTTCCTGAGATGTGAAGAATACTCAGGAAATATGACCATTTCATCTTACTGTAATTGGTAACTTAATTTACTTGAAATGGTTCTTGCTTAATGAATCTTGCTCTTCAACTACTTAATGCTGTCTTTCATAACTTCTCTAGGAATGTGCTCGGCTTGCTTGCTCCTCCCAAGATGTCCTCGTGCCTCAGATTATATTTATATGTGTGTCCTATGCTCATTCTATCAAGGCACGAGGACTTGAATTGATTATGCATAAATCAACTTACCTCCTTGTGTTTATTTGATTATTATGAGTTGTGTGAATCTCAGTGGATTTCAGCAGTGGGTGTACACGCTTGTGCATGTGCACTCGTACTATTTCTGGGCACATGATCCTTGCAGCTCATTTACATTTTCTTATTGTATCTGGTCAAAAGTGCAGGGTTAACTGCGACCAAGATACTATTTTATAAATCACTGAGGAGATATGATGTCACCAAAACCAAGTGGTAGAACAAGTCAAAAGTATATACATAAAGATAGTGATTATACTAATGAAAGATTGATTTGTAACTTAACCTTTTTGCAGTGGACTGAAGCATTGTTTTTGTAGGACTGCAAGTACAAAGATGTTGATTCCAGTACTTTCTACATGCTTATCCAACATGGAGCATGGTATGGATAATTCCCATTATTTCTTTTAGTATGTTATTATTTGTGTGGTTGATTTCTTTATGAATTTCTCCATTTTGCTTGTTTGAAAATGCCAAGCTAACTGTGTGAACATTCTGAATTTCTTTCTTTATTTATTCTTTTCTCTTTCTCCTCCTCAGAGACCAATGTTTTTTAGGAGACAAGAATTGACTGTAAATAATTATTCTAAACAAATGAAGAAGGTAGGAAAGAAAAGCCCAAAACCCATTGTCCATGACACCAACCTAGTGACATATTCAAAGCAGAAAGTCTAGGAGGGGACAGCACAGAATATAAAATAAGAGTGTATTATAAAGTATTGTTTAAATAAATGGGATCCTTCCAAATAATGCTTTATAATAAATCGTGCATGTTATATTGGGTCAGGAAGATCTCAGGCAGGATCTCCAAGGCTTTAAGGGTACTGCAGATGAGTATAAGATATTCCAACACTAATTTTGGCATCATCTCCTCATCTCTGCAATGTGATCTGATCTGCCCATGACTTCCCACTCTTTCTTCTCATTCTCTATAATTCAATGTTAGTCACACTAAGCTCCTCTGTGCTTTTCTTTATGACAAAAATTAAGTTAGGAGTGTTCACTAGGAAGGACAAAAGAGTGTATTTCACTGGAGTTTTCAGTACTTCCAGGTAGTGACTAGTGAATGATATTTTATTTTTCTTTTGGAGTGACTAGAAATATTATCTTGTCAACACTTGGATGGTGACGAGGATTGTCATATTTATTATCCAAACTTTTAATTTTCTGTACTAGTTAGTACTACTACCTTCCCTTAAAAATATTGGCCTCTTCATTCTAGTGAATCTAGTATATCCTACCTTCATTTGACCATTCAATATCTACATTTGTCTTGTTTTGTTGGGGGATTCTGTTGTTAATTCCTACTAGTTCATTAGGGGAGAGCTTCCCATTAACGAACATTTCAGCCTTGATGGATGAATGAACCTATTCATGGAAGGGCAATTTTCACTCGTATTCCTGCAAAGATGAAGAGAATGAATCCTTGCCTTGTTTCTTACTAATTACTTTTTGGTTTAAGATCTCTAAACTTGTAGTTCAGTAGATGGCAGAGAGATGGGGCATGGGCACATTCTGAAAAATGTCAGAAGGATGGTCGAAGTATTTGTACAAGAGACCCACTGGACTTTTGGTCACCACCATTCATGACAGGAAAATTGAAGTTGAAAACCACAAAAGATTTTTATTTTCTTCTCTCTTTCAGGTTGTTTCCCACAGCAATGACAAGCTCGAAAAGAAAAATAAAACAAAGGGAACAAGATCACTTTGAGATCCAATCCTCCTTTTCTATTACACAACCATCCCACCAGCTAGTCCTGACCAGGTCTGCAGGTCTGAATTTAAGAGAGCTCATCACCATCTCCTGCCATCACTTTCTTTCCTGCAAACCATCTGTTTGGGAAAGACAAATAGTTAAGAAAAAAGGGGAAAAAAAAAAAGAAAAGAAAGTGGGCTTATGACTTATGAGCAGTTTTGCTCTGATTGAGGACTGAGTACTTGCATAGATTGATTACATTTACAAAGTAAATAAGAATCTGAATTACTTACTGGTTTTACTGAAGTGGGGTGCCCAGGCATTGTAGTCTGCAAGTAACCAAAATGATTCTGAAATGCAGATCTTCCCTGTAAGTTGAAACATTAGGGGATGAATCAGTTCTCTAGAATGATAAAAATAAGTGATTAGAAAAAAGTTTGGGAAATAAATCAATCAAGTTTAGTTTACCTTGTAATGAGTTGCAGAGAAGCCTTGTGAGATATCTAATGTGTGCTCCCTTGAAGCTTGTTGGTTGCTGAGAGGAAAATTACTCTGTCACAAATAAAAGCATCAAATCCCTCATTAGTAGGAGAGAAATATGGTCCTAAAAAAATCACTACTGGCCGATATTCAATCAAACATTTGATTCTGATTCCTTAAAAACAAGTGCTTTCTTGCCTTGGAGAAGTTGAAAGTAGAGCTAGCAGTATCGTCAAGAAGGGACTGGTGGCGCTGTGCTGGTGTGGATATTTTCATTTTTTGTCTTTTGTCACTCTTTCTTGCCAATGCAGTTGCTGCAGAAGGAGTGGAGAAATACCCATACTCATCACAATAGTCTTGATCATATTCATTCAAATGGGGAGGCCCGGAAGATGCATCAGATACCATAGACAAGTCCTCTTCAACCTCCTCCTCCTCCTCCTCCTCCTCCTCCTCCACATGTTTTCCCTTGTATCCTTGGCATCGGAACCCTCCCGAACCGATGAATCCGTCGCCCTCTCTCTCAAAGTGATTAGGAGAGCTAGAGTGGTCCAAGTACATAGTCCAACCAGATTCACACCCACTACTGCATTCTGAACTAAACCCGTCCATTTCTAGACCAAAAAAACCAATATGGAGAACAAAACAAAACAAAAAAGAATGAATGAATTTGGGATGAAAGTGAACAAAGTCTATGTATGTATGTATCTATGTATGTTTGTCACTGGAATCAGAGCCAATAAGCAGAGAAGTAGTTGTTCTAGGGTGGTGGTGGTGGTGGTGGTGGTGGTGGTGGCTCTCTAAGTAGGAGTAGGGGAGTCTAGGATGGGAGAAGAAAAAGATATTGGTGAGGGAAAAAACCAATAGAATCACACCCAAATCTTAGACTAATTTTGTCCTGACTTGTTTGCCACCTTAAATTTTTATCTACACAAGGCTTATGAATGAATGAAAAGGTGCCAGTTGGGTTGGTTTTGTAGGTGAGTGAAGGGGGGCTGTCAAGGGGGAGAGAGAGATGGAGCCACAACGCCATCACATGCAATACAGCGAGGCACTGTGTACGCTCTAAACAAAACCGGGCACACGTCCATTATTTCAAATCCCGTGAACAGGAAAGTTATTGGGGACTACCATCTGATCTACTACTCCTACTCCTACTCCTACTACTAAATGGATTGAATTGAATTGAGTTGGGCTTCACTGTTTGACCCTCTTGTCTCCAACTAACTACACAAACTCACAAACAAAATAGAGAAAGATTTCCCAAGTTAAAAAAATAAATAAAAAGGAGGATAATCTTGCAAAGGTGGTTTGTTTGGATTTGTTTATTTTTGCTATGTTGAGGGAGTGGGGTTGGGTTATAGGTTGGAAAGCCATAAAAGTGGGTTGAAAAGGTGGAAGTTGTTGACGTCTTTGGTTATGTTGATTCGGGGCTTATTTATTTTCATTTCACCTCTTTTTTTTTTTTTTTTTTTTCTTTTTTGCCTTGATTTCAAAAGGAAGGGTGGGGCTCTGGGTCTCTCTCATTAATGTGATTTCTCTTGGGCCCTCCCTCTCATTTGGAGGTTTGTGTAGAAATTAGGGCCAATGTGATATAATTGGTGGGAGAGAAGCTCCTCTCTTTGCTTTGCTTGACTAGGATTTAATGTTTCCACATGCCTCCACGTTTACCAACTCTCACGCTCCTTTTCAAACCTCCACAGATTCTCTCATCCCTCTCTTTTCTCTCTCTCTCTTCACTGTTTAACAGTCCTGTAGAACTACCACTATTCAGTGTAAAACACACCAAGTCACCAACACAGTCACACAATCACACGCACACACAATGTGGGCACGCGTGCATATGCCCACTTGCACACATGCACACATACACACACTTGAAGTCATGTGCCTTACAAAGTACTTTAATCCAATCTCTACATGTAAGACAGCAACTTCATTCACTGCGTACAAACATAAACAACCTAAATGTAATTAATGTTTTAGTTTTCATAGCTTACCAGCACTAGCTAGTGTTTGCTTCTCCCAATGGATAGTGCTATTCCATGTGGGCATGATTTTGTGTTTTTAGTGTATTAATGGTCCCTAAGACTCACATGGTGTGGATGGCTTTGGAGATTTGCAGTGCTGATACTGAAAGTTGTGTTAACAGTGTGGATGTTGGTGGGCATTGTTAAAGGGCATGAACCCTGTATTAGAGGAGCCAAATTGGGCACTTTATGGATAGTATTAGGCCACATGGTGCACATGGAAGATGTTCAAACCCACCATCCGATGCACTGTCCATGGGACCTTTATTAGCTTTATGAATAAATCTCACACCTTATGTATGCATATATATGGAAAACAATTACGGGTGCAACTGTAATAGTTGTTACATGTGTGATATTGTGACAATTTAGAGAAAACCAGTGCTGTGTGTGAAGCTTAGGCATATTGGGGCTATTTTCCTAAAAATGCTTGTAACTTGTTATTAAGCTAGCTGGCTAGTAACTAACTATTTATGATGATTAGGCTTCAATAGTAAAATAAACTATAGGAAAAAAAATCAATCGACAGTTGGATTGAGTGGTTGTGACGCAACGTTAATTCTTTATCCAAAGGTTAATCTCGAGTTTGAACTAAACATATGTAGAGAGAGAAAATCAGGCCTCAATCTTTTACCAGCTGTAATTAAACTTTAAACCGTAAACCTTAAACATTAAACGGAGAGTATCTAAAAAGGTACAAACGAACCAAATAAAACTAGGATAGCTTACATGATTTGAAAAGAAATGTTGGAACTGAACATATATAGAGCCAGCCATGGTTCTGTTAAATGATGAATGAAGTGGGGTCTGATGAAACAGCTCAAATGATGCACTTACTAAGGAATGCAATAAGACGTGGATGTTGGTGACGATGACGTCGTTAGTGATTGAAAACAACAGCTACAGTTTCATGAGACCTTATTCAGCTTATTATTATTATTATTATTATTATTATTATTATTATTATTCACCTAGCTTGGTTTTCTTAACAGCGCATGCAGAAGCGACCATGCACGCAAGCTCACACATACTTATACTATATGAAATATGATGGCCGTGAATCCTCCAACCAATGCTTGAAAACGATGCTCCCTCGTGTGGGTCGATCGTACATGTGCATGACCGATTGTGACCTCCCTCCTCTTAACACGTGTCCATTTCTACACATCCCTCCTTCAATTAATAATTTAATATACCATCCGAATAAATTTTAAAACTTTGCCAGCTATGCAGCTATGATCAAGAGGGCGGTGAAATTCAAATTAATTGGAATCGGATTATAAATTAAGTTCTTCCATTTCGTTGGATTTAATGTAGTTTAGTTATAATTATTTATATAAACTTTTTAACATTAAACACTACAAAAAAAACACTTCTAGTTTTTATATATGTTTGTTACATTTCATAAAAAAAAAAAAAACAAATGCTTTACATTGATTGTCAATAGATTGAAATTACAGTTGCACTATGTTATTCTTAACAACATTTGGTTCGTTTTTGCTAACTTACAGTGTTAGTTTGGAGTTATCTTTGGAGTTAATAGTTTCATATATGTTTGGTTCAACTTTAAACTTTCAGGAAAGTTTTAAATTTTTTAATAATAAAAACTATGAATTGACATAAATAGCCTTCAAACAAGAAAGAGATGAGTAATAAAAATGGTCATTAATGAAGGGTAATTGTGTTCACAACTCAAGGGAGATGGCTCATTGGGGTGGTGGGGAGATATCTTTCATATTTGGGTGGAAGTTGAGAGATAACTTGCAAGCAAGTTAGGCAATCAAACAAGATTAGTTCTCACCTACCTATGAGTTATCTCCTTAGAAATATCTTCACTTCATACCAAACAAGTGTAAATAATGCATCAAATATGTAAGGGAAAGAAACGTGGGAGTGGTACTTTGAAATGTGGGATTTGTCATGAATGGCTGTCACAAATAACTGGATTGTGCTTAGAATTATTGGGGGCGTAACGGACAAACGGAGTAAATCACGAGCCTGAACACTTTATAAATGGTCAGGTGAAGCACTGAACTTGGCCCATCCTCGACCCCTTTCAGGCCTACACCTAATTCAATTGAAGGCTTTCTGAACACACTCTTAATGTGTTGGTCCCAATTATCTGACTCCAGCCCCTCTATGCCAGGCACCGTTACATAAATTGGTGAAATTTCCTAACATTATTATCACACAATTTTATAATTATACATACATTATTGTAGCTAAATTGCTTTATTTCTGTTTCTGCTATATAACCGTAGTAGTACAATCTTCAACTAGCTTAAGAAGAGTGATAAATTGGATCGGATAGAATAAAAAAGAAAGGATTCCTTAAAGTATTTGACCGGCAGTTTACCAGGGAAAAACAATTTGATCGATGATTGAATGAAGTGGTTGGAGTTTAATGCCCTCTAACGAGCAATATGTATATATAAACCAAACACGTTTCAGACTAATAAAAATAAGTACTAACCATTTAATTTGTAGAGATTGATGCCTCTTTAGTTTTTTCTATAGATCTTTATGGTTGAAAGTCGATTGCATCAAAGCTTCGTGAGAATAGTCAGACTCGTATAGATACACTGTAAATATAAAAAGAAAAAGTACTAATCAATTGGGTGACCCAATTGTTTGGTACGAGATTTGAAAGTAAGAAGTCATAAGTTCAAATTTAGTAGAGTGCAAAGTTGTTTCGTTCTCATCAAAAAAAACATAAAATCAAATATGTTACTTTTTCTTAGGTCGTGGAGATATGGCACCCGAGCTCCAATGGGAGTACTCGTGACTAAAAAAAAAAAAAAAAAAAAGTACATCGATGTAAAATATCAAAAAGAGGCAAAACAATAGAGATGATACAATTACACGTGCAGTGTGGGGCCAAATCAGTGTTTGAGGGATAAGAGTAATGCACGGAAGTGCAGAAGACATTGAAGCCTTTATTACTGCTTGGCTCATTGTAACTTGTAAGAGCAGAGGCAGAGCAACGAAGCAAGAACATCAGAGAGAAGTGAAGCACTGTAATTAACTTCTGTTACATGTAACCATCGTACGTACCCACAACTGAACAGATCATACCTACATAATGTAAGGCGCCAGGTTGTATCATGTATGGTAGTATCTTTGATGATTTTCATTCACTCACTCGCTCAGTGAAAGAGTACCCATCAGAATATATATCAACTGCATGTCCCAACTCCACTTCCCCCAATAAATCAATCAATCTCTGATCATCTCTATTCACCTACAACAGAGCATCCGATGTGAATGCTGTTCAATTTATATAATATGGTCCTAATCCAAGGTTTGAAGAGCATGATGACTAATTTTATATATGGGCTTAAGTGTGAAAGAAAGGTTCACTTAAAAATGCCGAGACAAGATGGAGTGTCCACTTTACACTTGTAAACCTTATTTTTCTTTTGAAGTAATCGACGTGGGACTATCTCAACATCTCCAACAAATGCCCATTTTATTCTCATCATCTCTAACAGAACTTCTCATAGAGATGATCAACATTGAACAAAAAAAAAGCCTCAATTTATGGAGCACCCATGTGTGTGACTACTAATTCCTCTACTCGCATACTCATGAACTGTTTTATTTTGTTGTTATGCATGAGTTTCAACAAAGAAGCTCAAGAGGGCCACAACAAAATGTCTCTCTCTCTATATGTGGTCACACAGATTTGTTTTTATAGAAAATAAAACTGGGCTTTGATTATACTCCATTGTTTGTGATCAGGAAGAGCTGAAGTATATAGCTAGCTAATACTATTATTACTCTCCACAGTTGGTCTTGACAGCAATGAAAAATTTGGGTTGGGAGTTTGAAAAGAAGAAAAAAACAGGGGAGTGGAGGGCCAATGCAATTGACATAATCAACAGAAACAACAAAGTGGGGTGTGAGAAGAGCACAAATGCACAAGTCAAAAAGGGTACTTTTAGAATCCAAAGACAGATCATCACAACACGACAAAACACAACAGTTTTGAGAGAAAGAGAAGAGAAGCTTTTATAGTGTAGAAAAAAGAGAGAACAATTACATTACACCCTTTTAAAGGATCATGTGAACATGTGTTATGGGTGGGGGATGCATATATTTATGGGCCTTGACTAATTTTTCTCATGAGTATTAATGTAGTCCCGAGTGGTCTTTGATGGTGGTTTAAGATGAGCTTTTATTTGCATCTGTTGTTCTCGAGGAGACTGATCGACTTTTTTTTTGTCAAATGGTTGCGTTGTATTGATGTTTCTAACCCAAAAGGACAACAATCTATTAAATCAAGAATAATAGATATTTTGTTACAATGAAGCTTGGAATTAATATCCGACATCATACACTCTCGGTGGTGCGGCACTAACCATTAACAAGGACAACCACCCCACAAGTGGGGACAACTACTCCTCATACGGGGACTACATTCCTACTAATATAAACAAAAGCCCTAGATCTGACCAAGAAAGAAGCAACTAGAAAGATATGCTGAAACTTAAACCGCCAACAATGTTCGTCATTCAAGTCGCTGCTCGCCACCTCCTTAGGTTCGGTCGTCGACGATCACCACCTTTAACTTGAAGATCGACATTATATCTTATTGTCTCTCTTCCATCCGGTCAAGACACTAGGTGACAAAATAGGGTCATCAACGCCGCAACATCGGAAACCCAGTAGACCGAAGGTCGAAACTACCAACAAAAAAATAAGGGGAATGAAGAAGAGGAAGAGGAAGGGGATGGCGGGTGAAAGGACAGAATAGGGGAAAAATGTGAGAAAAGGCTATTGGGATGGAGTCGTACGTTGAGAGAACCAGAGAAAGGGGGAGACGGGAAGAAGGAGAGGGGGGAGTAGTAAAGGTGCTTGAAGAAGCATTGAAGATGGACAAAAGAAGGAAATGAGAGAAGGGAGAATGGGATCTTGGATTTTTGGGAGAGGGGAGGGGGGCTGACAGCGAAGGCGAGCCGCCGACTCCAAAGCCATATCTTATTTTTTGTGTTTTAGGGTTTTTTGGAGGCGGATCGATCGACATTGTTGTATTGAAGTTGTAAATTTGCAATGGTTCTTACAAATTAATGAATCTCATTGTGCCTTGACAAAAAAAAAAAAAAAAAAGAAAAATCAATGTTAGTGTAGTAGTAATTTGTTCTCTTCAATCATTTAATTAATGACTTTTATGTCTTCTTAGTTCATTTATAATTACTTATTATACCAATTTATGACATTCTTTCTTCCAGAAAAAAAAAAGAAAGAAACACCATTATTATGCAGTCTTATATTTTCTTTTTGGGGCATGTGGTCTTATATTTTAAGAATTAACATTGGACGAAGTTTTTTTTTTTTTCTTTGAAGAAAAAAAAAAAAAAAAAACATTGGATGAAGTTTTTCTCTTAATCTAGGCAAGCCTTAGAAATAAAAGATCGTGGGCCTAAACTACAATCGAACCTGATTCGT
The DNA here is from genome assembly GCA_039657325.1 of Stephania cephalantha. Classification (NCBI taxonomy): domain Eukaryota; kingdom Viridiplantae; phylum Streptophyta; class Magnoliopsida; order Ranunculales; family Menispermaceae; genus Stephania; species Stephania cephalantha. The sequence continues at coordinate 4,610,561 of CM077567.1, read as the reverse complement.
GAGAATAAATACACATGGCCATACATAATAACACAAATTTAATTATGTACAACAAAAAAACACGTTATTTGATACAACTTCCTTTATTCCCAAAAAAAAAAAAAAAAAAAAATTGTTATTTGAAGTCAAACAGCTAGGTTTGAATCTTTTAATTTTTCAAGAGATACATTTTGTAGAGCTAGGGTATGTCTGTCAAGACTGTCATTAATATTGTCTTTCATTTTATTTGACTTCACTGGGAGTTGAACCTACAATCTCCCTAAACCTAACCTTTTGACAGGTGATCGATATCTCATCCATCTCACTAAAAATATACTTTGACATTAATTAATATCGTTTTTTATATAATAGTCAAGACTTCAGGCACAACATATAATTTACTCGAGGGAGAATAATTGATTAATTAATTAATCATTTTACTCTTAAGTAGGCTTCATAATGTTTTGATTGCCATCTCATTATTAACCTAACTCCCAATCAATACATATCTTTGTCACCTAGAAACTATATAAGTTAAAAGAGAGATATTTTATATATAAATACGTTGCTTTTGTTCAAGAAGTAAAAGGTATCAATGAATTAAGTGTATGGTCCCGGTATATTTATAAACGAAACCTAGATATTAAATGGTGTAATATATTGCTGCTCCCTTTATTTCCACCAAACCAAAAATGGGCCAAGCTTTGCCTCCATAATATCTCCAGTTTTTTTGGTAAATCACACCTTTCTTTGTCGTGCATGAATGGGATTCAACACGTATCTAGATATGTATATATAGACGTGAATTAATTAGCTATAGTAATATACCTTATCATCTTCAACCTCTCATCTCAACTAACACCTGGCCAAAAATGTTCCTGTTTACTTTGTGCCTAAATGTGTTTATTGACATGTTTTTGGTGAACACGTATCCTATTACATCAAGTTGGGCCATGTACGTACTACCGGTTTAGAAAACCAGTAAGAATATTGGGCTTACTTTATATATTTGTGCATAGGCAACAACCTAACTTTGTATGGATCTCTTGAAATGTGAATCGAGATTTGTTCTCCCACATTTGAATATGCGCCTCTATGTTAGGGACTCACAACAATCGCGTAACAAAAGAATGTACCTAAAGAATGTCTCCCTAGCATTCTACTTGAATATATAGAGATATATATATAACTTGGTGACCTTGCATTCACATCAGTGAGTTTGGAACTTGGAAGGTATACATTGTCCAAAGCATGCTATATAATTGATATTGACACATTGTTATGTACGTTTTTTTTTTTTTTTTAAAAAAAGTTTGACATAAATATGGACTTTAATTAATTAACTTCTTATTTTTTTATTTTTTCTTGTATTATAATAATGTACTTAATCGAGCATAATATAAAAGTTTGATCCATACATACGTAGCCGACCCCTATTAATTTGAAACTTAATTTTCTTGTTGTATATGTTGGTTTGTCTTGTATTATAATAATTCTTTAGGCTATATGTACATGCTGATTTAAATATTGTATAAATCGTAAACAGCTTAAACCTTATAATGTATATTGTAATGGACCGCCATAATTTGGCGACCGACCTTCCATTAATTAGATATTTTGAAGTCTATATGTGTTTCTATGTACAAAATATATATCTATCTTACACTTTCATATAATGGTCACAATAAATCAATTGGATGGCTTAATGGTTTGGTATGAAATATGAAAGTGAAAGGTCATGGGTTCAAACATTGATAGGTGTTGGTAGATGCAAAAGAGCGTACGTAGTGGCTCCATTTATCAAAAAAAATAAAAATGCATTGCTCACAATATACTATATAACCCATTAATTTCCTTTTTTATTTTTTTAGTTGTATTGGGCGTCATGCATGCCCACCATTAATTACTCTCACCATCTGCTACACCTTATCCTTTTCAAAGCAATAACATTGACAACCAAGTCCACTCCTCCGGCACTTTCGGCAACAAAGACAACACATGCTCCCTTTTCTTCGCTTTTGGAGAAAATGAAAGATAAGTGTGTTGTTTAGAGAAGAGACCAAGAGGAGAAGGAGATGATGATGAGAAAAATGACACAATAGTGCATGTAATGAATTAATGTGAAAGAGTGATATATTTCTCAATGAGTTTGTTTCTTTCTCTGTTCCTTTCTCAAAGACAAAATGTCCTTTAATTTTGACAAGTTTTTGGTTCTTGTGTTGGATTTTTCCTCACCAATCAAAGTCAGTATAAATTCATCTTCGTAACAATAATGAAGTTAATTAACCATCGGAACGAAGGTCTAGCATTTCTACTTGAATTGCTAAATAAATTTTGAGATCGAAGTGCTAGAATGCAATAGCAGGTTACACCACAAGACAAATTGGCTCACAAGAGACATCCATGTGCGCCTCAAGATGCGGGTATACAGAAATCCCGATATTTAACACACAGATCGAGGTCGCATGAAAGGCTTTTGTGAGCCAATGTGTTTTATGGTGTGACATTAATTATTATTGTCATTTTAGTATTTTTTCATAAATTTTAGGCCTTATGAAACATATAAACCATAGTATAATACCAGGATAACTCAAAATGGGACACTCGGTGATGGTCCATTCATCGTGCATCGATATGTGTCATTCTAGTATTTTCATTTAATCGAATTTTAAGCCAGTCGACAGTGGAATGTCAAGCTGACTGAAGCCTTACTGCAACAAAGTTATAAACAAGCACTATCTGATTCGTCTTTGTTTATTCACGATGTTGATGGCAAATTCACTGTGTTACTAGTATATGTTGATGATGTCATTCTTGTTGGAAATAATGTGGTTGAGATACAACGCATCGAGGTGTTTCTCTATGGTGCTTTCCGCATCAAAGATCTTGGACCTCTCAAATATTTTCTCGATCTTGAGATCAATCGAACCATCTACTAGTATCAATCTTAGCCAGCAAAAATATGCTCTTGATATTTTGCAAGATATTGGATTCACGGACTGTAAACCAGCTACATCGCCAATAATAGTTGGACTACTTGAGAGAAAAAACCATCTGAATCGTGTGACTTTCGATCCATGGGGGAGTGTTGAGGATGTGTGGACCAAAAGTTAGTCTCACATCGATAAAATGAAACTTTGAAATGAAGTATATAAGTGATGAACTCTTCTCAACTAGTACCGAGGCCTTTTGAGATAAAATCTCACACCTATAAGAGTTGAAGGTGGTTAAGTTGGGGACAATATCGGTGCTAGCGGAGGAGATCCATGGGCTCGTGCTGATGGTGCACGATGTGTGTGTGTGGATGGGGACTGGTGGGATAATTTTGACATAAAAGGCTTTTGTGAGCCAACGTGTCTTATAGTGTGACATTATTGTTGTCATTCTAGTATTTTCCATAAATTTTAGACCTTATAAAACATATAAACTATAGTATAATACTAGGATAACCCGGAATGGGACACCTGGTGATGGTTCATTCATCGTGCATCGATATGTGTGTACACATATCTCGATGCGTGAAGGGATGGACACCTTCACCGGTTGTCCATCCTTGGTGTCCCTTTCCGGGTCACCCTAGTATTTCTCTAAACTATAATAGTAGCAGGACAAAACATAAGAAACTGTTCAACCAAGTGGGACCCCTATGAAAGATCTGTTTACTTGTTTAGATTGGATAGTGGGCTTTGATGAAATATTAGTCCATGGGCCTATCTGGTTGGGCTGAGGTGCAATACTGATTCTTTTCCCTCTCACGTGAATTAGTAATTTGTTTTTTTGAAACCTCAATGAGTAATGTTTTATGTACAAGAAGAATAACAAATAAAAGTTTTGTTTCCTTTTTCTTTACCAACAACTGGTTAGTTAAGCAATAAAGGACTTGGACCTCCTAAGTAAGGTCTCGAGTTCGAGTCTCGTGAATGAAAAAAAATTGAATTGGGAGGGTCGCCCCATATGAAGCCCGACAGTGCCCGAACGTGGTACAGTTGGCACCGGACACCATATGAAAAACCACAAAAAAACAAATAAAAATATATTAATGCACATCCATCATTGATCATAGCATTTTTTTTTGGTCGAATTAATGTACTGTTTATCTGCATAGTCAGTTCTCATCGATACAACAAGAAGTTGCTAGAAGAGAAACGATGGTTTATGGTTTATTTGTACAGTTAGTGTGGTCGCTGTCCACGCATTCTGGCTCTCAACTGTCAAACGTTGACCCAAATGCAAGCGTACACGATACATGCGTGTATTATGCAGTGAAGTAATTAATTCCATAGATTATATAGTTCAAACGTACAAACCTATTAATGTCGTGCCATAAAAACTTTTCAGGAAGCCTAGCTAGTAGCTACCACTTTGGATTCTCACCATAGATTATATAGTTCTAAGTTCAAACGTACAAACCTATTAATGTTCGTGCCATAAAAAACTTTTCAGGAAGCCTAGCTAGTAGCGTCCACTTTGGATTCTCACCAAGACACCAACATGTATAACCATGCATGTCGTAGTCATTCTAGTGTCAAACATGTTGCTGGATAGTACTACTCTAGTCTCACTGGTTAATAATATGCACATTGGGATATGCATTGGGGTGCGAGATTGCAAAGTGTGGCACGTCTCCCGGCCTTAACAAATTGTGCATGTAAAAGTTTTGAATTGATATTGAAATCTCTTTATAAAGCAACGTAAGTTGCAACACCATTTTAATTGGCCAACATAAAACTACAAGTACGTTATATATTGTTCTGGTACAAAAACATTTTGAAGATAGATTTTGGAACACTTGCACAAACAAATTCAGCTCATTTTAAAATACACTTTTCTCAAATAAGTTTTTTTTTTTTTTTAAGAGATTTTTCTACTTTAGTTTGAACCATTTTTTTGGGCATCATAATTAAAAAGCATACGCATATTTATCATATAGGCTTTACGAATATGGGCCAAGTAAAATCCATGTTGACAAGCCATGGACTACGTGCGGATCCGGGCGGACTGATTCATTATCACGGGCTCTATCGGCTTTTATCCAACAGTACAGATAGCTCTTAATAAAATACGGAAAATGCAAAAGTACTGACCATGCTATTATTATTTGACACACTTTATTTCTCTAATAAACTCGTTAATTACAATGAGATATGCACGCATAACATACTCCTAATTCTTATAGACTCATACTTTATCGAAAGATCTCGACCTCCATCGACGACATCCTTTATCGTTCACCCGCCATCTATCTCTCACAGCTTCCTCAATGTTGAACAGTGCACAATGCATTCGATTGCCTTTGTCATCAACGACATTATCATGGGTGATCTTACAATCCTGAAGTCGAGCTGGTTGTCCCACACTTCGTTGTGGTCTGCAACTGGTACGCTGGGGTCTAGCGCTAATACCAACTGAAGCGGAAGCTTAATCCTCGCATCTAATCGTAGATAGTTGAGCAATACTCTTTCCTTTTATGTCCCAAATCCACGCACTCTTCTCATCAAGCTTGACATCTCTGCTAACAATGACTGCATTGGTAACCGGATTGTACAATTTGTACGTTCCAATCCTTCCTAAAACATAGCCAATAAATATGACCTTCACGCCTTTGTCATCTAACTTCTTCCTGTTAGCATCAAGAACATGTACATATGTAGTGGATCCAAACACCTTCAAGTGTTTGACACTTGGCTTGTAACCACTCCAAGCCTCTTCTGGGGTTATATGGGACATACCTTTTGTGGGAGACTTATTCAGTAAATAAACTGAACATGCAACTGCTTCAGCCCAAAAAGAATCAGGTAGACATTTGGCTTTCAACATACTATGAGCCATGTCTATAATCGTCTTATTATTTCTCTTTGCAACACCATTTTGCTGCGGTGTCTGTGGTGGCATGATCTCATGTTTAATCCTATGACGATCACAAAACTTTGAAAATGTCGAGGACGTGTACTCACCACCACCATCTGTCCTCAAAGTCTTGATGTAGCGTCCACTGTTTCTCCACAGTTGCCTTGAACTTCGAAAGCAACTAACGGCATCGAGACTTATTCTTTAAAGTATACACCCAAATCATCCCTTTGTAATCATCAATAAAAGTCATAAAATATTTGCTTCCTCCTAATGGAGCGATCACAGAGGACCATAAACATCCGAGTGAACCAACCTGTAGTAGAGATTTGGCACGCCTTGGATTGTTGGAAGCAAACGTTCGACTATGTTGCTCCCCCAAAATACACCCTCACAAAATTGCTCGGATGTTGAATCACAAGCAATCCTTTCACTAAATTCTTACGAGTCAACAACTTCAAACTCTCGAAGTTCGATGACCATATCTTAGATGCCATAACCATGACTCATCGAAACAATGGATTTAAAACACGGATAAGATCCAGTTTTAATCTCAATCTGAAACAACCTATTTTTCAAAGGAGACTTAAGAATGGTCATACCTTTAGAGTCAAACACAGTGAGATGACTATCTTTGAAATCCATTGTGTACCCTTTCTCGAGCAACTGCCCCAAACTTAGCAAATTGCATGTCAATGTCGGTACATATAACACATCTGAAATATACTGATGATCACCATTCTCCAACTGGATCAGAATTTTTCCTTTTCCCTTCACTGGAAGTTTCCTATCATCAGCAAACTTGACCTCTGTCAACATTGACTCATCCAACTCATCAAAAAATTCTTTATTGTCACACATGTGATTAGAGCATGCACTGTCGAGATACCACATGTTACTCTGAGCATTCTCCTGGGCTGATGTAACCATCATTAGTGTCTGATGACACTCCTCATCTTGCTCTGTCTGCTCCTCAGACTCCGACTCGACTTTGATGATTGCTTTATCCCGCATTGTCTAGCTATATGCCCAAATTTGCGACAGGTTGTAACACGAATCCGATTTCTCTTGTTGATTGCGACCTTCGTCTCGTCCACAACTTTTATTTTTATTCCACCATTCTTGATTATTATTTCGATCTCTCGTCATCGTTGTTGACTTTATCACGGCCTTTAAACCCATAATTCTTCTTTAGCTTTGGGACAACTGTAGTCTTCAATGCCTGCTCAGTAGGCTTGACTTTTTCACTTTTTTCATTGATTCGTTGCTCATGTGCTCGTAATGAACCAATGATTTCTTCAATTGACTTGGTCTCATAATCGTCCCGGACTCCATAATGGCAGGCTACTACGTGGTCGAACTTCGTGGTCAAGGTGCGCAAAATCTTCTCGTTCACATCGAGATCGGCGACATCTTCGCCATTCATCTTTAACGATTGACGATTGTCGAACACGATTGGTGTACTTCTCTATATCTTGAGTCATCCATCTCGATCAACTCGAATTGTCGCCTCAAAGTTTGCAATCGAACTTTCTTGGCTTTCGTACACCCTCTGTAGGACGTCTCTAAAGTGTCTCACGCTTCCTTTGATGTCTTCGCCGTTCTGCACTTTCTCAAACGCCACATCATCAAGCGTTTGCAAAATAAAATAAAGTGCCTTCTGATATTTCTTGCGAAGTTCCTTTTGTGTCGAGGTAGCGGTGGCCCCTGCGTCGTCGAATCCATCTTCAACTACTGTGAGCAAGTCTTGAAAACTGAACAAGACTCTCATCCGAGTGCTCCATCTATCAAACTTTTTCCCATCGAATATTGGAAGAGTAGGTTGAACTTGCAGTTCCCCGATATCCAACTAGGAGACCCTAAATAGACTCATACTTTAAGTTCGAATTCCTAATCAAACTCAAACACAAATCTAAGTTCCATAAAATACAGTACTACAATTTCTTTTGCTTTGACAATCATAAGCAGCATATCATCAATATGGTTAATCAATTACTACTAATTGTTAATTTAATTATAAGTAACTTCTGAAAGTGCAGCAAAAAATATTATTTGACTTTTGAGGTCAAAACACGGGTGCATAAGTAGCGCAACCTATGCTTCATTAATCATTACTAATTCATTATATACACATCACAGCAGCATAAATGATTGATACCCTTTTACTCAAATAAACAATCCAAAGTGATCGAGAGACGCACTTTACTTAGCCACCCATCCGTTGAAGTCGTTCAAACACATTGAGATTCGCTCGCTCGCCTATCGACGCAATCATGACACGGATCTACTTCGCACGTCTCAAAAGCGCGTCGCTCAATCTTTTTCCTTAAAACTATTTCAGGCTGGGTAATCGAACGGCAACGGAGCAACAGAAGACGAATCACGAAGATCACTCCTCCCAAACCCAAAACTCCTCAACACCTGATCATCAGCAAAGTTGAGCACACTCTGCATCCCCTCCAAACAACTCTCTCCCGAGTAAATCTCATTGTGGTGTCCACTGCACGGCTCGCACCCCGTGAAATGCGTGACAAAGGGCCTCCTCAACCCCCCCACCCCAAACTCCTTCTCCCTCACACCCCCGTAGTACTCGCTCACCTTCTCCGCCCTCCGCCGCCTCAGCCCCGACCCCCCCGAACTACTCCTCCTCTCCATCTCCAAATACTTGTCACTCACATTCCTAAGACTCCCAACGATTTCCTTCCAATACCCTTCGAAGTAGAACTCATGCTCTAAGTAAATCTTGTCCGCCCACTTTTGGTTTTCCTCCAAAAGGAGATAAATTAGTCCGGACTGGTCGTCCGCTTCGGGGTATAGCTTGTCCGGGAGGGTTGCTTTCTGGGTTTTGCTCCAGTGGGAGTAGTTTGGGGTTTGTGGGCCCATTCCGGCCCACGCGTGGATGAATTCCATGGCCCACTGAGAGTTTCGGATCAAGAAGACCCCCGCGTTGAGGCTCACCCAGCTGCGCTCCTCGTACACCAAATTGGGCCAACCGTGGACGATTAAGTTGTGGTTTGCGTACCGGCTCAAGGGGATCTTGAAGTCCATGTCGGTGAAGGCGGCGTCCGAGTCGACCCACCAGATCCACTCGGCCTCGGGATGCGCGACCATCGCGGATCTGACGGCGGGGAGCTTCGCCCAGAACGTGGTCATTTTCGGGTGGAGGAGCGCGTTGTTGTAGAAGATGTCGTGGCCGTGGATTCGGCAGTAGTCGACCTTGTTCTTGAAGAATCTTAGCAAGAGATGGTCCCCGACTGGGCTCTTGCACGGGCCGGGCTGCGACCCGGTGATTAATAAAATTCGATCTGGTTGAGCCAAAGAGGGGTGGTGGGCGAGCCAGTGTTGCCGCTTTTGGTCCCAATTTTTAATGGGTTTTTGGTCGATTGTGTAGGTGAGTGTTGGGTCGTCGTAGAAGGTGTGGTCTGGGGGGTCGTGGGCGGGCTCGTTTTGGGCGCAATTCATTGGAGGGGTAGTTTCGGAATTTGTTGGTTCGACTGATTTTGTGGGTTTGGGCCTCGTTTGGCTGGAGATGTTGAAGGTCATGGTGTTGGGGCTGACGAAGGAGCAGAACGACCAGAGGAGTAAGAGTGCCAGTATAGCACCTCCGACGAATACGAAGATGTCGTTTAGAGACGAAACGAGTTTGTTGCGAAATTGGGGTTTCGATGGAAATGTCGTCGTCGTCGACGACATTGTTGTGTATATTGCTCTCGTGAACTCTGAAATCTGTGGAGAGCCATTTAAAAAGCTCTTCTTGTTCTACGTTTTTTGGGCGTCTATGATACCGACAGAGTTCGGTAAAAATCGATCCGCCGTTCGATGGTACTCGAGTGAAGTGTAGGATTGAAATTGAATTGCCAATGGTACTGTAAACTGCAGTTGGACACGAGAGTTGTCTCTTCAATCGGGAATAGTTACTGTCATCGGTTTGGGGCCTGTGAAGGGATGACACGTGGCCCTCATTAAAGAGGGTCTGAGCCTTTCACGTTGGATTGTTTGTGTAGTAAAGCTACGTAGTAGAGTGCATGATAGATGGGTGGAGGGGTCATGTCTGAATAACTGACATGGTAATAGAAAGAACATGGAGCGATGATCGGTAGGATTGGTTTGGTAGTTGGGACTTTTGTGAACATTTGAATCAATGAATGAATGAGATGGGCAGTTGTACGTCGACCGACACGCCACGCACTCTACTATTTCTAGATTTCTTTTGAAGTTTTGGTTTGCACGTAAATGGAAACACAAGAATGGGGTTTATCTCTCCGTGGTTTCTAAATGAAAAAATATATTTGGAATCGTAGTCTAGACTCAAAGAGATTTTAAATTTTTTTATAAATTTTTTACGAGGTATTAAGAATTTTTATAAGTGATTGTATTTATTTCATTAATAATTGCTTAAGGATGATTTTGAAATAAAAAAAAACTTTTGAATCCGTTCAAATAGCATTGCTCGTTTCTAAATTGTTGTGAATCATATTTAGTATACGACAACCATTGCCTTGGTGTTATGTGGCAATTAATCTCCTCATAAGAATGGAGCATTTTCGATTATGGAATATGCTACAATAACTCACTTAATTTGTGCACCGACCTAATCGATTGCCACGAGATGTATTGCGCGGCATCCAACTGAATCGGTGCCCAAAGCCGGTTACCCGAGCATTAATTAATCATTGGCAAAAAAAGATGTCAAAACTTTCCTATTGCTAATTGGGGGTCACCAAATATACAGTAGGGGGATTCATTATTTTGATGTTATTTTGACTTCAATTTCGCAAGCATTCGTCAAAGTCATTTAGATGCACATCGAGTTTAAAAGAAGTACATTGGAGTCAAAATAGCATTTACTTGTTTTGAAACTAAGTACAATTTATGTTGGAGTCATTTATATGCAAATCGAGTTTAAATAAGTGCATTGAAATCAAAATAGCATTTACTTGTTTTGAAACTGAATACAATTTATCACTCTACTTTTTTTTTTTTTTTGTCTAAACCATCCATTATTGGGGGTATAGGTTGGGGGGGAAGCTCCTAATTAGGGCTGGCAAAAATACGGGAACGGACATAAACGGGACCGGACACCCATTTCTATAATGATTAAATTTGGTGTCCGGACCCGGTCCCGTTTTTAAAACGGGCACTATTTTTTTGTCCAGTCCCGCGACTCCCGTTTTGTCCGAGTTTTTTTTAAATATGATTAAATATTTTATTTATCAATTATTTTAAAAAAAAAAACCATCAACCGACCAGGTGTCTTCGTCTTGTTTCCACCGGTACCAGAGAGGAGAGACCGTGAGAGTCAGGACTCGGGAGTGAGAGAGAGCGAGAGAGTAAGACTGAGAGCGAGAGAGAGTGAGAGGTGGACGGAGGCAGAGAGAGTGAGAGGTGGACGGAGGCGGACTGAGGTGCGTCGTGCGTGGCCGTGAAACGCGAGGCGATGAGAGACGACCGTGAGGCGGAGTGAGGCGGTGAGAGGCGGAGTGAGGCGTTAGGGTTTGTTGAGTGAGGCAGTCAGCAGAGATCGGGGAGGGACAGGGACTCGAGGTCGAGGGAGATGATCAGATGAGATAAAACTCATAAAAGTTAAAAACTTTAAATACATTGTGAAATTACCTATATGCCCTTCAAATTAATCACAAACGGGTACCCGTTTTTTTGAAATTTTTGCCCGGACCCGGTCCCGTATTTTCAAACGGACACAAAAAATTGTCCAGTCCCGTATGTTTTTTACAAAAATATTGCTTGAACCCGTTTAAAATGAGTCCGGACAAAATCGGACAAACGGGACCGAGCAACTTTTGCCAGCCCTACTCCTAATAATAACGTATACGGTCTGAATGTCCAATATAAAGTGGGCTTTATTTTGTGGGCTTTCAACTGAGCCTTCTAATTTGCTGGGCTTCTAAGTTAAAATACACGTCACCCCGTACAGAAATAGTCATTCAAGACCTTAATTTTCCCAAGGCATATTTAGGAAGAAAGCCCTTGACAAAAACAAAAGAAATAGTCATTCAAATGAGGGTTCGTTTCAATATATGCATCTCACTGAAATGTCCAACTTTTCACTTAAAAAAGAAACAAAAAAGGGCCCAACTTTGAGGCTGTGAATATAATCATATATGCATCTCACGGCCCAAAACAAAAATGCATTCTCATGTTTTCCATATTATTATAATGTCGTACATTTGATTACTCTTCAATAGTTAGTTTAGTTTGTTAAGTTAGTTTATGTTATATGTTTAATTTAACTTAAGTGGTTAGCTTAGTTAGTTAAGTGTCTATGGTTATGTTATATTAGTTTAGTTTGGTTAGTTTGGTTAGTTAAGTTAGTTAAGTTAGTTTAGTTTAGGTGTTGAGGTTATGTTTGTTTAGTGTAGTTGAGTTAGGGTATGTTCCTTAGTGTAGTTGAGTTAGGTTATGTTTGCAATTAAGCTAGTTAAGTTAGTTATTTTAGTTTACTTAGTTTGTATTGTTAGGTGGTTTGGTTAGTTAATGTTAGTTAGTTTAGTTTGTTAGTTACTTTAGTTTGGTTATGTTAGTTAGTTAGTTAGTTAGTTAGTTTAGTTGAAGTTAGTTAGTTACTTAGTTTAGTTTGGTTTGGTTAGGTTAGGTTAGTTTAGGTAGTTAGTTTAGTTTGGTTAAGGTTAGTTACTTAGTTTAGTTTGGTTTGGTTAGGTTAGTTTAGGTTAGTTAGTTTTGTTTAGTTTAGTTAGTTAGTTAGTTAGCTAAGGTTAGTTAGTTTAGTTTGTTAGTTAGTTTAGTTTGGTTATGTTAGTTAAGGTTAGTTATTTTAGTTTGGTTAAGGTTAGTTAGTTAGTTAGTTACTTAGTTAGTTAGTTAGTTTATTTAGTTTAGTTGGTTATGTTAGTTAATGTTAGTTAGTTTAGAAAAGAGAGTTGAAGGTTGAAAACAATGTACATATATATATATATATTCAAAATTGGTTTTTTTAATACAAATATAAACTCCTCATATGCATATTCAAATGTGGTTGTAATTGTCGAGATCGACGACGATTTACGACGACGCCAACGTAGGGTCTGAGTCGCTCGAGAACGACGCAGCGATTGGTGACCCTAGTTGATGACGTGTTTGATGTGCAGACAGATCGGCGAGTTGCGTTTGTGAAGTTCGCGGTGACGTGGCGTCCGCATTTTCAAAAGGCGCTATCGATACATGTGGCCTCCATGTCGGCGCCATGTCGCGCCCACATCACAAAGACCATTTTCGCTCAATAACGCCTTTTGAGAAGGCGTTATTGAACGAGGTGATGTGGCGCCGACGTGGTAAGGCGTTATTGGATGATGTGATGTGGCGGCGACGTGTCGGTGACGTGTCGTCACATGTACGAGATAGCGCCTTTTCAAAAGGCGCTATCTCGTACAAACCCATGCCACGTGGACGCCACGTCACCGCGAACCAAAAATACATCCCACTCAATAACGCCTTTTGAGAAGGCGTTATTGCCTACTTCCGTGACCAATTCTGAAAAAAATAAAATCACTTTTAAATGTTTATACATCTGACATGGAAAAACATATAGCAGAATATATTAATAAATTAGTAAAAATGATAATTAAGTTAATATTTGATAATATATGTTAAAATATTATACTCCTATTATTTACGTATCCTTTTTTGTCATTTTGTATTTTTAAGCTACTTTATCAACTATTTTTTTCAAACAATTTTAAATAAACAACTAGATTATCAGCTTTCAATTATCAATTACTAGATTAACAATTTTCAGCTAGATTATGAGCTAGTGTTACCAAATAGAACCTAACTCAAAGTCTCAATCACAAAACTAATTTACATGGGCGTATTTAATTAAGATTTTAATAGACTTTTAGTGACTTTTATAAGTGGATGACTTTTTTGAAGTTTATCGATTTTCGTAGACTTTTAAAGACTTTGATGAACTTTTACGTGAACTTCAATTTGATGACTTTTATCAACATTTAAGAATTTTAGTGACTTTTGTGAACTTCTTAAACATGATTTCGATGATCCAATGCATAATTATATTGCTTTTTCTTAATAACTATTACTAGTTTTTTTGAAAGTATTTTTATATTTTAATACAAAAATCATATACACATATTAATGAGTTACTATCAAAATAGTAACATAACAAATAAGTAAATAAATATCAACAAAACAAATAGGTAAATAAATCATCTTTTAGGGGCAAAAAAGAATAAGTAAGATCATTGTGTAAAAATTTTGCACTTTTTTGACTTAAGTAAAAAAATTAATATTTTTTCCTTAAGAATGATTGTTTAAATTTCTAAAAATGCACTTCTTGCATTTGAAAAAAAAAATGATTATTTTCTTCAAAAATAATAATATTACACTTTTTGAGATTATAATTATGCACTTGATAAACGAAACTTCTTTGTAAAAAAATCGTATAAAAATGTACAATGATGCAACAATGACATCTTATAAATTAATAACAACATCATTTTCATAAACATAGACATTAGAATATAATGAGTGAGCGATGAAATCCATGAGTTGTGGAGTGGTTGGAGAAGTTGATAAAAACAATTGATAAGAAAATACCTTATGAACAATGAAGTCTTAATTGAATAAGGGAACCAACAAAAATTAGAAGTTTCTAAAAGTTTCTGGGTTGAGGTGAAGAGAAGATGAAGATTTCTTTATGTGTATTTTTATACAAAAAGTCTATAAAAGTATATATTTGTAACCAAACCACAAAAGTCACCAAAAAATTAAATACACCTTACTTTTATAAACTCTCTAAAAGTTTAAATTGAATACTCCAAAACTTTTATAGACTTTTAAAAAGTTTATAAAAGTTCACATTGAATACACCTTACTTTTATAAATTCTCTAAAAGTTTTAATTGAATACACCTAAACTTTTTTAGTAATTAAAAGTAACCAAAAGTCCATTAAAATCTCAATTGAATACACCCCTGTTAGAATGGGGAGGGAGCATTGTGGTTCGTGTGTAGGCATCTCAATATGTATCACACGGACACCGACAAACGCATTTTGGGGCACCATATTTAGCAAGACCCAAAAAAATACCCGGTTGTTTAAAATAATAGATCGAGTAGTTTTTTTTTTTGGCAAGATTAAATTACTGATTGAGATTTGGTATTGAATTGCGCGGGACCCAAATTATAAAACCATGGCTTTGATGAGGGGAATGAATGCGTTGAGTGCTAGAGAAGGCAAAGCCTACGATGTTGTTGAGTTTATGTTGCAACTTTGGAGTTTGGAGTAGTCTCTCCAATTGCCATATCAAGTAGTAGTATTATTTTCCGTTGAATTAAGGTGAGACGACCACTGCATTGAATTTGTTTCCGTGATCTGATCCAATGAAACTACGTACCGGGATCGTCATTATATTGGTGCATGCAAAACTAGAAGCAACCACAATAATTAAACGTGCTTTGGTTGGAATGTTTGGCGCACCAAATTCAGTGTTTGGTCATTCAGCACCCTTAGCAGCTCCCCACCATATATGGCCCCGTCACCATAATGTTTCCATGCCTAATGGCTAATGCCCCTCTTTAATTATCTGCTTCTTCTCCAGATGTGTGGTCATCATCTTTGCTTTTCTTTCACTTTTTCTTTTTTCTTTCATAATTTCTACAGTGATACCAAAGTACATAGTTAAATGCACAATGGGCACACAGAAATGGTTGGGATTTATGTTGGGTGCAACCTCATCACTTAAGGACAAAAGAAGGAAAACAGCAGAGAAGCAGAGACATGAGCACAATCCAAATTAGCACACATTTTATCTTGACAAAAAATAGAGCATACATTTGAGCTGCATTAGTGGTGTCCCGTGTCACGATATGATAGCATTTACTTAAGAGGTGGGAACTTAAAGGAAGGCCCGCAATTGGATTTGTAGCCCAGCGTTCCTATGCAGTAATTATACTGTGCGCCATCAAGAGTGCAACCACTTATCAAGTTGAGAAGGCTATTCCCAGATTTGTCTTTAATACAAAATAATCTTGGCTCGTACCCAATTGCCTTTCGAATGGCCTCAGATGCATCGTTTAGTTTATAAAATTGCCCATCCGGTTTAATCCCTGCAGCATCAATCAATAATATATAAACAACAACCAATAAATAATAATAATAATAATAATAATTACTTAAAAAGACGGACGTGCACCACTGATGTAGAGAAGATCAAAGGAGGATCGTGACTGAACAAACCAACAAATTAAGATGGCCAAAGTAAAGTGGCAACTTCTAAGAAGCGCGCTTTCCCTTTCAAATTCCCAACCAAATTGAAAAATGTACGTACACATAGATCGATCGTACCTGCTTTAATGAGGACGTCAAGGAAATTCACTTTCTTTTTGAGGTTGAGAGCGGCTTTGAAGTACTGGGTTTGGTTGAGCATACTTTTCCCACAAGTTCCATAAGTCCTCCACTCGCTCTTCCAAAGGCTCATGCTGCTTCTGCTTGGGCAATCCAAGTAAGGCCAATGCTCTTGTAACTCACTCGCCATGCCAGAGATCTACGTACGTATTTTACACACATAACAATATGTTCATTTACGTATACACGTAAATTAGTATGATGAAAAGAGAAACTAGCTAATAAATTTGCTACCGAAGAGGGATTAAGTTGGTCTTTGGAGTCACAGTTCTTCAAAAATTGATTCATGTAGATCTCTGGCCTCATGCTATGGATTACGAAACCTGAAGCTGGTTTTCCCGTCTTAGGGTAGCAACAACCTCGCTCGCCACCACATTTACTTCCCGGCCACTTGAAACCAAATTAATTGAAACGTCGCATTAGTTCTATACAAATTAAACATTATCAAGGGAAGGGACCAAAAAAAAGCTCGAACAACCTGAGAAAAAAAAATTGTATCAAACATCTAATCTCTTGCCAAAAAAATTTGGTACGAGATGTGAAAGTAAATGGTTATAGATTCAAACCTCGGTGAGTGCAAAAAGAATATTGTCTCCAATTTATAAAAAAAAGTGTGAAATTCTTTTAGGGAAATCGTGAAAACAAAAAAAAATAAAATGTAAAAACCCAACTAGATCTAATGGATGGATGTCAACTAAATAAGTACCTGTTGAGACAAGTGGAAGAAGATTATATATCCTCAGGCTCAAGGCTTATGACCCCAAAAATGAGTAGCGAGGCAAAGAGCACAGCCGTGGCTGCAGATATATTAGGCTTAATATTCATGGCTTTCTATATATATACCTACTCTTTAGGTTACAGTACTGATCGACTTAGGAAGTAGGGATTGCAAGCTATTTATACACAAAAATGTAAGCGCGTCTCCTAATATAATATATGTCACTATTCCTTTAATTATAAGGGCACCCCACCATTTAATGAGGGCACCCACTTATTTGTAAAAATTCCAAAGAAAATGGAAAAGACCATTTTGCCCCCGTATATATATAATGGTTCAAACCCCACAAACCATTTCGACAAGGAGTTAGGGCACCCCACCAAAGAAGCGTCAACCACAAAGCCACAAAGCCCACATTGCGTTTGGGCGAAGAGCCGATCGATTCTTGCTCGTCCGACAACGAGGTAACAATGTTTGACAACCATTTTCGGGTTTTTTTGAACTCGTTTAGTTGCGTATATAACAGTTGAAAATGATGATTTGTTTGTCAACGTAGGTTTGGTAATTTCTTCAAATCCAAGTTGTTTCAACCGTATAATGGAGGATCGTAATGCTTCTAAGTGCTGAGAGGTCGTCCCGAGGTAATGTTGCAAATGTTTTTGTGTTTTTTTTGCGTTATCCGAAGTATCCGTCTGGGTGCGCGATTGTTTCGCCTCGCAGACCGAGATGTATGGTAATGTCTCTGGCCGCAGAGGACCGAGAGGTTTCACGTAGTCACGCCTGGAACGACCGAGGTAATGGTAACTCTCTGGCCTCACGTAAACGAGACTATGAAGAAAGTTTCGTAATCGTACAACCGAGAACCTATTTTTTTCGGGGTTTTTTTGTGATCAGTGTGTACATTTTGGTTGATTATAATGTTACACTCGTTTGTATTGCAGTAATGCCGTTATCTTGTAATTTTCCGTACTACAAGGACACTTTTACACCTTCTAAGCCATTCCCCTCTCGAGAAGCGACAATTTCATGGCTTCAACCGATGGTGGCGAGAACAAGTTTGTGTTAGTAACGAAGTCGCTGGATGTCGGGGCATTAAGCGAAGGGAAGGGTGAAAATTGCCTCGTGATGTGTCCTGGGACATATGTGGGACCGGCTCGCAGAGTGGGAAGAAGGGAAAGCGGCAAAAATTTTAAAGAAATCAAGGAATGATGAAAAGGCGAGGACTCACACTAAGTACGAAGAATGTGGATGCCCTTTCCAAATTAACGTCAAGGAGAATGTCGACTCCTTATGGTATGTCACCGTGATTCATGGAGGCACAATCACGACACCGCAGAAGATTGGATAAGTGGGGAGGAGGAAGTTGAGGATGCGGGGGGAGGATCGAAAGTGAGCAAACTCAGTGGAGATTAGTCCACCTTCGTCTTTTGTGGAGAGCGCGAGCAGCAGAAGTTGAGGACGCGGGTGCGAGGACACCGGGGTCTCCAACCGAGGCACCCCAAGTTGTCTGGAGGCACCCCAATCTCCAATCGGATTTGAGTCCTCCCACTCCACAAAAGCTTCTAGGCGTAAGAAATGCAAGGTTCCACAAATGCGTCGTGCCGCCGACGCACGCAAAGTGGATCTAACATGGCTTATAGTCATTGCTTAGAACCGGATTGGTTGCCACATGTCGATGCCATTATCGATGTGGTTTCCGACGGGAATTGTGGATATAGGTGTATAGCCTCCGGGCTTGGACTTGCCGACGTAGACGGGTGGAGGATCGTGCGTAGACGGATGTACGATGAGATTATCGGTATGAATACCTATGGCGGGAAGTGCTTGGCTCGAGTTTCGAGCTCGTCAAGAATGCGGTGCATCGCCTGCAGAAGCAAAGCAGGGGCATCTTTCAAAGAATGGTTGACACTTCCGACATGGGATTGTTAGTATCCACCGCGTTCAATGTCATTCTCGTCAACCTCTCGCATGGGAGTGCCTCCACATTCCTACCTCTACGTAGCACTCCAACGTCGTCATCGCACAACAGACTTATCATTGCAATGGCGAATGAAAGGAATATCCATGGGTTAGTGGTAAGTTCTATGATTTTTTTGTGAATTGGTTTGTTTCCCCTTAATCGGGTTTGTGACAATATCTTCTATGTTCTAATCGTTCACTTTGACAGTGCAGCATGTGAATGCACCGCCGCCATCCTTATATCCATCGTGGGATCAGACGCTGAGGATCGCGCCAAAGGTGGCGAGATGGATTCGTTTTTCGAGACATCGCGCCCATTGCAATCGCTGATCATGAAGCCACCATACCGTTGTAGATTTAGATACACCGTAGTTAAAGTCTTGTACCTAGATGCACGCTAAACATTTAGAAATTTTGCCAATTCGTCCGAATGTTCTATGTATATGCAAATGTTGTGTTGTGTTTTAATTGTTGTTTACTTATGGATGGACTCTTTTTAGAGTCGGCTTGAATGTTACTGAGATTTATAATTAATTAAGGTTCTATGGCAAATTGTCGTGTCTGGATTTTCAATCTTGCATTGTTAGTTTGACGACTACTTTGAGATTTTTTTGAAACCGTAATGTTCAAATTCATCCATTCCCGATATCTGGCCAAGTTGTGTTCGTGAAACAACCCATATTTTTGGCCACCAATGACCGACAAGTATCCAATATATCGTTTCTTGTATAACCGAGTCCTATTTCAATTTCTCATTGTACACCACCGAGATGGATCGACCATTTCACAATTCGCTCGACTCTCGTCCCATGACGACCGAGCCTCATCGAGACCCTATCTAAGTGGACAACCGATACGCAGCTAACTCTTCCTGGCCTTCGTGGCCGAGATCGCGACTTCCCAAAAATATTAGCTTATGTCTCTCGCCAAGTGCCGAGACGGCTGAGACAAGCTTCTCGGCCTCGCGTGGCCGAGAACCACGATTTCCCAATTTTTTTACATTTTAAAAACCGCCACACACACATTACATCTACTCTACCAAATGTAACTTAATTCGTCGATCTTCAACCGAGCCCTAATTTGGAGACGAAATCGGCCACACACCGACCCTACAAAATGCGTAAACCTAGAACAACGAAGGAGAAACACACGGCGAGGGACGAGAACACGATTTCGGGGATTCCTCTCACCGGTCTGCTCAAAACAATGAATTCTTCCACCAGGAATTCTAGTGAACGAGGGTGGTGGTGGTGGTGGTGGGGGTGGGGTGCCCAGTGGGTTTCGCACGAGGGGGGTGAGAGGGTTTTTTGCACGAGGGGCATTTTCGGTATTTTGGGTTTAATTTTTGGGTGCCCTGTAAATCGATTTGTGCCCACATTAACCGGGTGCCCTCATTAAATGGTGGGGCAAGTGAAACCTAAAGCTACAATTGTGTTTTTGCCGAGCGTGTATCGATTCTTCGCGTCTCGACATCATCCGACAAACGAGGTAACAATGTTTGACAACCATATGAAACTTTGAAGGAACTGTTTTTTGGATCAAAAATCGTGAAATTGATGATTTGGTTTATCAACATATGGTTTCTCAAATTTTTAGACGTTTTTTCACGGCGCGAGGCCTCGCAGACCGAGAGTTATGCAAACGTCTCTGGCCGACATCCACCGAGAAATGAATAAAAGTCTCGGTAATGGACAACCGAGAGAAATGTTACGTTCTCGGTTGTACATCACCGACATGACATAAACTATACACTTCGACTTACAACCGTGATGTGGTGACCGAGACGACAATAAAAGTCTCGATCATGGACAACCGAGATCTATCTTACACTCTCGGTTGTTGTACATCACCGACATAACATAAACTATACACTAATGGTTGCTCTCGTGAAGTGGTGACCGAGATAACAATATAACTCTCGCCATTCGTGCCGAGATCGTGTAAACTATACCGGTTTGTATGGCCGAGAACCACGAGTTCCCAAAATTTTTTCCCTCGTCTCGCCATGCTTCGTCGAGATCGTAAACAAAATCTCGGCCTATGTGGCCGAGAACCACGACTTTCCAATAAATGCACCATTGAATGCACCGCCACACAAACATAACAACTACTCTACCAAATGCAACTTAATTAGACTATCAACGTACCTTCAAACGATCGATTTCACGACTTGAGTGTGTGAACGAAAAACTTGAACCGAGCCCTAATGTGGAGACGAAATCGACCAAAACTCGAAGCCTTCAAACTCGAAAAATGTCCTACAACAATGAGAGAGACGGAGAGGAACGAAGACAACTGAGATTCGGGATTGCTAGCTGGTTCGTTGACGAGAAGTAGGGCAAGTCAAGCAAGAGGACGATGGTGGGGTGGTGGGGTGCCTCTGTTTTGCACGAGGGGTATTTTCGGGATTTCGGGCCTAATTTTTGGGTGCCCTTGGTAATTTGATTTGTGCCTCAATAAGAGGGTGCCTTCATGAATTGGCCCTCAATATTATAAAACTTCCTCCAACTTTATATGGTATTTCTTTGACGCAACAACCTTGTCAGACACCATGATTTTGTAAATCTTAAAGGCCTTAATATATATACATACACAGACTCAGAGGGACCTTAAAATTTATTGTTTAGTGATAACACTGATGATCTAAAATTTTGATTTGTGATATACGGCACGCATTAGTTTATTTTATAATTAATTAACATATATATAGTACATTATTAGGCCTTTAATGTTATTTATTTTTATTTCATATTGCATCCAACGCATCCCAATCGGGAAATTAATTAATTAATGTATACTTTAAAAATAATCGAAATTGAAGCACATGCACATGTTTGTGTTAATTGATTTTTTTAAAAATCTAGATGTATTTACGATCGACACACATCGGTTTGATTTTATTTATTTATTCTATTATTACAAATTTATGTGATAAAAAGTGCAATGGCTTAATTACACAAAAAATCTTGATGTATGGTTATAGTAGCCACACTCAGTCTTGATCATTAATTAATTAAGGGAGAGGCATATATGATTCAAAACCATTTGCCCAATTGTATTCAGACAAATATAAGTTTTCTCAAAATGAAACTTGATTATAATTTTTAATCATATTATATGAGTAGCTTAATGATTTGGTATGTGATTCATGTGCGAAGTTGATGGTTTGAATATCAACGGAGGTAAGTCAAATGTTGATAAATAAGTTTCGTTTCTTTCTTTGAATTCTTTCCAAAAAGAAATGTTTGTGATAAATAAGTTTTGTTTCGTTCTTTCCAAAAACAAATGATTATGATTTTCAAACAACATTAATTGCCACTAATAATATTACTTCTTCTCAGTTTGTTGTTACAACCAAATTTATTAGGTAAATCAACCATACATTAATTAAACTATAATCCATCAAATATCGATCATTTTAGGGGTGGGAACTTAAAGGAAGGCCCGCAATCGGAGCCCAGCATTCCTGGACAGTCGTTATAACTTGTCCCGTCAACTGTGCAACCAATGATCACGTTGAGAAGCGTTTTCCCTGCCTTGTCTTTCACACAAAATATTCCGGGCATGTATCCAACTGCCATTCTAATGGTTTCCGATGCATTATACAAATCATAAGACCCCCCATTCGGTTTAATCCCTGTGACAGTAACGCATGAACCAATTAATACTACAACCAATCAATTTAATGTTTCAAGCTAGATCTAGCTATAAAGGAAATTAATATAAGGTGCAGACTCTGCGGAGTCTTCAGAGTCACATTTTTTTTTTTTTTTATATTACCTCCTTTGATGAGGACGTCGAGGAGATTGACTTCCTTTTTTAGGTTGAGAGCGGCTTTGAAGTACTGGGTTTGGTTGAGCACATAGTTTCCACATGTCCCATAAGTACTCCACTCGTTCTTCCAGTGTCTCATGTTGCTTCTGCTTGGGCAAGCCAAGGAAGGCCAATACCTTTGCAACTCACTTGTCAAATCCGAGATCTGTATATATATATATTTGTACGCACACATAACAACATCATCCACATTTATAGCACCCCTATATATATATATATATATATATATTATACAATTAATTATTGGTCCAAAACTCACAAAATAAATATGAAAGAATTACGTACCTTAGATGGATTAAGTTGGTCTTTGGGGTCACAGTTCTTCAAATCTTCATTCATTAAGTTCTGAGGTCTAAGGCCTTCGATTACAAAACCTGGAGCTGGTTTTCCCGTCTTGGGATAGCAACAACTTCGCTCTCCACCACATCTACTGCCCGTCCACTTAAATTAAACCAACATGTATTTAATTTTAAGAACGCCAACATAATATTTTTTATTTTTTTATTTTTTTGATGAAGTGGAGGCGATACTCCTTTGTATGAATATGAACACCAACATAATATCAAAGACATCTCTATATAACAATGCGTTATATATTAGCACTAATTACTAATGATTTGCTTATATGATCAACTAATTAATTGATTAATACCTGTTGAGAAAAGTAGTAGAAGATGATCTCCCCTGGCACCCGGCCTTCAACGCATAAAACCCCTACAAGCACAACTACTAAGGCAAAGAGCACAGCCATGGCTGCAGATATCTTCATGGCTTCACCTGTAATATTGTATGCTCAAATTGATCACAACTCTTAATTTAGGTTACTCTTCCAAGCTATTTATATTACTAAAAGGTAAGCGCGTACTCCCCTGTATGAACCTTTATATTCCTTAGTTGTGTGACTTGTGTCCCCATTGGAAGGCACTGAATTGGCTTTGTAAATTTTTTATTCAGATATTATAACCGGCATGATGGATTCAGAATTAGTGGATGAATTTTTAATTCCTCGGCGTGTGATAAAGAGATATAAAGCCACGTGAAGCTTTGGGAGAATCTTGACCCCTCGAATTAAAAATAAAAAAATAAAAATGATCTGCAGCATTTCTATGACCCAAGTACCCAACAACTCCATGTCTCCATTAGACATTGATCTTGTAAATCTTTAATGCATTATTACTCAGGGACCTACTAATCTCTTGTTTAAGTGAGGATGACATGGATCTTTGAATACTGTTACTTAGTGTGTGTTATACGTCATTATGTTTATAGGCACCCCACCAATTCATGAAGGCACCCATATTTTTTCTCATTTTCCCATCTAAAATGTAAATGACTATTTTGCCCCTTCATATATACTCACTCAAACCCCACAAACCATTTTCAAAGCAAAACTGGGGCACCCCACCACCTTAGATCACAAGTGAAACCTAAAGCCACAATTGTGTTTGCCGAGCGTGTATCGATTCTTGCGTTTTGACATCATCCGACAGCGAGGTAACAATGTTTGACAATCATATGAAGCTTTGAAAGAACTGTTTTTTGGATTAAAAACTGTGAAATTGATGATTTGGTTTGTCAACGTAGGGTTTGGTAAATTCGACCAATTCGAACTTGTTTGCACTGTAAAATGGAAGATTGTACTGCAATGGTGCAAGAGGAGGTAGAACAAGAGGTAATTGTTGAAATTTAATGTGTTTTATTTGCGGTTTCTCAAATTTTCAGACGATTTTTCACGGGCGCGATTGATTCGGCCTTGCAGGACCGAGACTTAT
Source organism: Stephania cephalantha (assembly GCA_039657325.1). NCBI lineage: Eukaryota > Viridiplantae > Streptophyta > Magnoliopsida > Ranunculales > Menispermaceae > Stephania > Stephania cephalantha. The sequence goes on along the minus strand of CM077567.1, from coordinate 4,586,076 downwards.
AGAAACCTCTTGGTCAACATCCACTGAGACTTACGCGTAAGTCACGGTCATGCTGTGACCGAAACTAATGGTATAGTATCGGTATGGAACGACCGAGACTATTTCGTAGGTCTCGGTTGGACATGAACGAAACTGTATTTATAATCGCGGACCTGTACAACCGAAAACTTGGGTTTTTGGGTTTTTTGGTGAATTTACTGTGCATTTTGGTTGATCATAATGTTACAATGTTTGTATTGCAGGTAATGTCGGTTTCTACTTTATTTCCAGACTACAAGGATGCATTTACACCTTGTAGGCCATTCCCATCTAGAGAATCGGCAATTTCATGGCTTCAAATGATAGGTCGGGAGAACAAGTTTGTGTTAGTAACAAAGCACTCTGATGTCGGAGGGATTAAGCGCAGGGGAATGGTGAAACTTGCGTGTGAGAGGTCTGGTACATATAGGGGAATGTCACAAAGAGTTGGGCCTAAAGCGGCAAAAATTGCATTGAAACCAAGAAATGAAAAAGAAGAGGACCGAGACTATGTACCTTCAAACGATCGATTTCTCGACTTGAGTGTGTGAACGAAAAACTTGAACCGAGCCCTAATGTGGAGACGAAATGGAACAAAACCGAAAGCCTTCAAACTCGATATTCCGCCTACAACAGAGGAGAGAGACAGAGAGGAATGAAGACAAATGAGTTTCGGGATTGCTAGTTGGTTCGTTGACGAGAAGTAGTGCTTGCTCGTTCAAGAGGACGGTGGTGGGGTGCCTCTGTTTTGAACGAGGAGTATTTTGGGATTTCAGACCTAAATTTTGGGTGCCCTTGGTAAATGACTTTGTGCCCTCAACAACAGGGTGCCTTCATGAATTGGTGGGGTGCCCACAGCGACCCTCTTATTTAATTGTTGCCTTGGCAAGCTCCTTTAATTGTTTATTTCAAGTTGGGGTTAATTTCATTGCCTTGGCAAAGTGTTACAATCTATGAACGATCATCAATGAAATTAACCCTTTCAAGTTGCTTAGTGATTGCTTCCTTTTGACAAAAAAAAAGGGTACTTAGTGCATCCCAGACTACCTGTGGGCAAAATGAAGGGTTACTTGGTTGGATGACTCTAATTTGATATGAAGTTACTATTTATTTGGGTAAGAAGTCGGAAGTTCAAGCCTATTATAAAATATATATATTATATTATTGTATATTAATAATATATGATATATATATATTATATATAATATATATGCATATTCAACGAATGCGTCATTCTTGCAATGCCACTTTGGCACCTATTTTACACGAATGCGTCATTCGTGCAAATGATGTAGTCACGTGAATTAAACTTGCCACGTGGATATGAATGTCTTTGAATAACGCTTTTTCAAAAGACGCTTTACCTTAATTAACGAATAAAAAAAATATCAACTTATTTTATTCATTTAAACCAATTTTCACTGTAGATCTGTAATTTTTCCTTGCAAGCTATTTATACACAAAAATGTAAGCGCGTCTCCTAATATAATATATGTCACTCTTCCTTTAATTATAGTCGTGCGCCATTGGGGTGCAATCATTATTCTTTAGTGGTGTCCCCATAGGGGGCACTAGATCGACTTCGAAATTTTTTTATTCAGATATTATAACCAGCATGATGGATTTAGAATTAGTGGATGAATTTTTAATTCCTCGGCGAGTGAGTGATATAGAGATATTAAGCCACGTGAAGCTTTGGGAGAATCTTGACCCTTCAATTTTTTATTTTTTTATTTTTTTTAAAGATCTGCAGCATTTCTATGACCTAAATACCCAACAAATTGGTTGTTTAATGGGAGGAGTCATTTTACCATTCCAACAAATTGGTTGTTGGTCAAATATTATTTTTTAATTAATGTGTTTATACATGTAATATAATATTAAATAATATTAATTGTGTGAGTATACACATTTATTATAAAAATAAATTTATTAACAAATAATATGTCCTTCTATGTCATTTAACAATTATCAGCTACTCGACCAATTACTTTTTCAAATAGTTTAGTTCATCAACTAAATTATTAGCTTTCAACTATCAACTACGAGTTTTTCAACTATCAGCTTTCAACTAGATTATCAACTATCAACTAGATTATCAGCTACCTAAATAAATAAGTTGTGGTGTAGGCTGACTAAGATTTTGCCTCGAGATCCGTGTACGCACATCTCGATTGACTTTTATGATTGATCATGCATAATCCTGCAAGATCCCTAAGATTCTACAAAATCTGTGATAAATTGGGATTGGAGGAAAATCTTAACAAAAAAAAATAAAAATAAAAAAAAATCGAGATTTGTCAAATCTCACTAAAATAGGAAGTTCGAATTCGTCAAGATCTCGATGGGAAACCAATACGCTATAAATACATAGACAGATTAGAGGAATATGTATGCTCTTTTCTCTAACCCTAAGTCCTCCTTTCTCATTAAGATCCATGATCTAACTTAGGCATCGGAGCGTTCTCCCCGGAGGCCCCCACTCCGGGTTTGATTTGCAGCTTGGCGTCTTCGGAGAGTCGTCGACGTTCGCCTCGGGATTCGTGTGGTCCACTGCTCCAGAACGTGTGCGATAGTTGTGTTTGGTAAGTAGCTTATTTTTGAAATAAGCTAAATGAAATTTAAATTTCTGAACGCTATTCTACGTAGCATTTCTACAATAGTCCGACGTTTGTGATTTTCTTCTCTATTTTACCTTTCATTGCCACCAAAATATAACCGATTTTTTACATGTGAATTACTCCCTCCAATCATTTATATAAGTCATTTAAGGTAAGGACACAAGAATTAAAGCAACTTTAATTACAAGTGTAATTTACATATATATCATTTGACATTAAATGAATTGAAGAATTATTAATGTTTGAATTGTATAAGGATAAAATGGGTAAAAATGCAATAAATACACTCTTCAATTCTGAAAATGACTTGTAATTTTAAACAAGAAGTTTTTGCTAGAACGACTTATATAAATAACTGGAGGGAGTAGTATATATGTGACGACCCAAAATCCAATAAACATGCCCTAGCTAGGGGCAATTTAGTAAATTTCCAAACTCTAAACTAATGTAACCCTAATATAAACTAAATTTGAAACCATAGCCTCTTTTTGTTTGAAACTTTAACTATGGGAGGATTTGAACTCGTCCCTAGTTAAGAGACAACAAACCCCCTTCTGAGCAATTTATTTTGTTTCAATTCTTAAGATTTGAACTCGTCTCTAGTTAAGGACAACAAACCCCTTCATGAGCAATTTATTTTGAAAAATGCTAAGATGACCCGGTGCCAAGCACCCGGAATGACATCACGCATTGATGTGTGTGCACACATTTCTCGATGCGTGAATGGATGGACACCATCCCGAGTGTTTGACATCGGGTCATCCTAGCATTTGCCATTTATTTTATCTTATCTAAAACTTTTACAATTAAATTGTCATTTATTTTATCTTATCTAAAACTTTTATAATTAAATTGCGTTTGGGCCTATTCCTGGACAGCCTTTTATGGCCTTCTCGTTACTGGGCCTGTTAAGCCCAAGGACCATAAACGCTCCGCACAATAGAGATGGGTTTCGGGGCTCTAGGCCCACACGCCAAAGCAAACAAAATAGATGACAAATGTAATTCGTCCTGATTCACGGCAACCCAAATCTTCTTCATCTTCTTGTAATTAAGCTCACCTTTTCTTATTATTATTATTAGGCAAAACTCATCATTTGGTCCCTGAACTTTGTGTTTTTTATGCTTTTGGTCCCTAAACTTTTATTACTACACATTTGGTCCTTGAACTTTCACAAAGACCTACATTTAGTCATTCCACCATTTAAATTAAATTAGGTAATTAATAAAATCGACACTAGTCAAAAAAAGTAAATGGTTTATACTACGTTATCACATCAATCAATAAAAGTTCTAAAAAAAATAATTTTCCCCAAAAATGTAAAAAAAAAAGTAAAAGTTCACGACCAAAAGATAAAACACTCAAAAGCAGGACCAAACGCATAAAACGAAATTAGGACCAAATTAACACTAATAAAAGTTTAAGGACTAAAAGCATAAAAGTTTAAGGATCAAAAAATGTATTTTGCTTTATTATTATTATTATTATTATTAAGATATTTGAGGCACTAATCTTGAATTCAAGGAACAAATCGTAAAAAGTTCTTTTGGCCAAGAGTTTTAAAGTTTTTCATCATCTCATGTCTGTTATGACTACGACCCCGTTGGTTAATTAAGCTCAGCTTTGGACTCATATCTTAACAAGAACGAAAATCAGCAATGGCAAGAACAGAGCAAAACGAGATTTTCTTTCACGAAGCAAGCTTCATAGACGAGAATGGCCAACCACAAACCCACAAAATCCCAGTAATCCAAGAACTCGCTCGCCAAGGCATCCAACACTTGCCCCAGTGTTTCGTGAGGCCTCAACACGAACGCCCCTCCCCATCACTACCTTATGAGGGACCTTTTCCAACCATAAACATGGCCAATTTACTGGATTTGGAAGAGCCAGTTCATCGGCCGCGAGAGCTCGCAAAGCTGGCGAGATATGCAGAGGAGTGGGGGTTGTTTATGTTGGAGAACCATGGAATAGATAAGGAGGTTGTGAGGTCTGTGAAGGATGCGGTGGATGGCTTCTTTAGTTTGGGATTTGAAGAGAAGAAATTGAGTGTTGGGACTTATAGAAGCGTGGACAACTTGGGGTACGGTCGGAATTATGTGAAATCTAGGGGGCAGAGTTTGGAGTGGATCGATCGGCTCACGGTCAGGGTTGCGCCTGCTAGAGATTCCGAAGGTCTCGATGTTTGGCCTCGCAAGCCCCTCAATTTCAGGTAATTAACAATTTTTTATTTTTTTATTTTTTACTTTAACAAAAGTCAAATTTCAACTTTACTTTTTAAAATTTAAGACGTCTCTCATCCATCTTTCTTACGAGAGACATTTTTGCCAGGTAATTAACAATTAATTGTTATATGATCGATTAGTATACCTCATCAAAAAGAATTGTTATATTTTATTATTATTATTATTATTATTAGTGGTAACTTTTTCTGTCGTTTTGAATTAAATTGCTACAACAATTTGCTCAACAGCGACAAATTCTTTAGCGATGAATTGTGTTTCGTTGTGCATAATCCCACATCGGAAATATAATAAGAGTTGGTGTAGTATATGAGTGGAGTAGATTGGATCTTAGCACAAGCCAATTGAATTTTGTGCAAAATGAACTCCAACCCCAAGCCAATTGATTTTGTGCAAAATGAACTCCAAGCCTCCCCAAATTTGGCTTATTTTTCTTCACACCCGATGTGCGTGGCCCAACACTCTTCGAGTAAAAAAAAAAAAAACGTTTATATATGTTTGAAAAAAAAAAAATTCGACCCTCTCTGAAATAACACTCTTAAAATACTAATTAGTGCTATATGGCAAGATGTTATTTTGAACATCTATGATAATCGAATCAATGTATTTTTAATGGAGTAATTGATTATCAAATTAAGGAGTTAATATGTAGTAATTGACTCTCTTGAGTATTGTCAATTTGCTAATAGGATCTAATTGCAGGGAAGTAATGGAAAAGTATGTAAATGAGGCAAGAAGAGTCATGGATGACATACTTGAAGCCCTAGCAGAAGTCCTAGGCCTCGAAAGATTGAGTTTTCTCAAATTCTTCGAACCAAACGAAAGTGTAATAAACATGAGAGTGAACTACTACGCACCTTGTCCAAGGCCCGACCTAGTTCTAGGAATAAATCCACACAGCGACGCAAGCGCCCTCACCTTCTCATTGCAATCAGACACAACAACACAAGGGCTTCAAGTGCTTAAGAATAATAAATGGGTCACGGTAACATGGCCTAATGACACATTACTTGTGATGGTAGGGGACTTGTTAGAGATAATGAGCAATGGCAGGGCACAGAGCGCTTGGCATCGAGTCGTGACGCAAAAAGACGTCGAGAGGTTCTCCGTCGCGCTGTTCTATAATCCCCCTCTTCGAGCCCAGATTGGACCTGTTGTAGGAGATGGAGATGAAGAGGTGAGGAATGAATTGAATTACAAAAAGGTTGTCGTTGAAGATTATGTTCAAAATTATTACAAGGTGGCTCCTGCCAAGGAAAAGGAAGATTTCATCGCGTTTGCCAAGACCAATAAATGAAGTCAGTTATGTATGTATCTATGTAATTTATATATATATGTCAATAAGTGTTGATAGGATAATTTGGACGGCTCGACCAAATGGTAAGGGCGAAGGCGGGATTGTGTAGGTTAGATACAAGATCTCGAACTCGAATCCTCACAACAGCCAAACGTCGGGCTACTGAGAATCTCCGGGCCCATGCATGAGATGTCACGCTCATCGTACATGAAACTCGATCAAGAGGAGAATCAGTCGTGGTCCTTGTGGATTTTTGGTCCAATGCTATGAATAAAAAATTTGAAGTTTGAACATCTGGGTTCAGGTTTTTCACAAATAATCTTACAAAACAGGCTAACAGCTTACGGGCACTTGCCTCCTGGGCTCACCTTAAGCTGGGCTTGTCATTCCAGAAAAACTTTGCTCTATTTTTTTAACGATTTATTTTTTTTTGATAAGAAATAAACTTGCTTCATATATATGGGAATTGACTCAAACCTCATTCACCCGTAACCACATATTTAACCATTAGGTCACCTACCCACATGATGTTTTTTTTAACGATTTATAGAGACGTCATTCCTAACTCAAGTATATCTATTATATTGTTCAGAAAAAAAAAGAGTCTATCATGTTGAATACATAATAAATCTCGTTAAAGTACTCGAAATATTTTATTTGACACAAAAAAGTACTCGAAATACAGGTTTCCACATTATTATGGTGAATTGACATCACCTATCTACATATTTGATTGTTCATGTATCCATATCTCTTTAGCACTCCCTTTTAAAATTTTAATGACAATCCTTCTCGAGCCTTAAAGAATATCCGTAAAATTTTCTCTTATTTGTGGGGGGAGAATGATCTACTAACCTCTCAATTGGAAAAGTGTTCTCTCGTACTATTGAATCTTGCAACTCTGAAAACTGTTCTTAAAATTTTTAATATAGAGTAATTTGAAGGTTATACTTGAATGCATTTATCAAACAATATTTAGAGCGTGGATTAAACAATGTGGTTTGTGTCAAGGACATCATGTCAAAAATAAGAACAAGAAAATACATTTAATTACATAGGGCAGTGATTGAACCATTGACTCGTTCCCTTAAAATCAAATCGATATAATTTTTCTTAAACAAAAATCATGTTTTCAATTGACGTAATCTTGGGGGGAGAGTTTTGGTTAATGCATTCTACCAAACCCACTCGGCGTCATTCCGTAAATCAATGGCATGGACCATAGACCATATATATCATATGGTAGCTCAACTTTCACTAATGAATATCTCCATATTTATATTCAACACAAATCCAACCCTGCCCATGTTACGTACATGTTCCAATTAATAATGCCTAATTACTTCACATATATAGTGACCCAGCAACGTTCGAGCCCACGCTGCTTAATTGCCCAGTCAAACCAAAATGTCTGCTCTCACGCTCCATTCACAAAGTAAAACAGTTGACTGCCCCACCATACAGTATTTTAGTTAAAATTATGTTTTGTTTTTGTGACAAGAGAAATATAACATCCTTCTATTTTATCATTACGAGACACTCCCAAAACATGACTAATTGTAGATTGTGGAACTTTTGAAGCTCAATCTCCACAATATTTAAGTAGTAGGTCATCACTAAAGTAGCTCGACAAACACAACGAAAATATTACTAATTTGTTTAAAAAAATACTTTGAACTAACCACACAAAATCTCTTACTTTCACAAAAAAAAAAAAAAAACCACGCAAAATCTCCGGAAGGGAGAGTTTGAACCTATAGTGGGTATAGCCACACTTAAGTCAGGTACAACCGGTGCAAACGCTAAGTTGTGTTTCAAAAAAAAACTTTATGGTGCCTTAGAAAGGACATGCATTGTGGTTCGCATGTAGGCATCTCAATATGTATCACACGGACACCGACAAACGCATGTTGGGGCACCATGTTAGGTTTAGAGACACCGCAATGACACACTTTATTAATCACTCTAATAAACTCGTTAAGTTACAATGCGGGGGCTTAACTCTAATTTATAGACTCACATAAGCATACTCCTAATCCAACTAGGAGACCCTAAATAGACTCATACTCTAACTCGAATTCCTAATCAAACTCAAACACTAATCTAATTTAGATTATAACTCTAACATCCCCCCATAATCTAAATTACTTATCCGAATTAAAAAACAAAACATCATCCCCCCATAATTCAGATTGTCATGATCTTCCACTTGATCTTCTCTTGAAATGCAGATCTCGATCTCCAGCGACGACATCCTTTATCGTTCACCCGCCATCTATCTCGCACAGCCTTCCTCAATGCCTTGAACAAGGCACAATCCACTTGATTGCCTTTGTCATCAACGACATTATCATGGGTGATCTTACAATCCCTGAAGTCGAGTGGTTGTCCCACACTTCTTTGTGGTCTGCAACTGGTACGCTGGGGTCTAGCGCCAATACCAACTGAAGTGAAAGCTTCATCCTCACATCTAATCGTAGATGATGAGCAATACTCTTTCCTTTTATGTCCCGAATCCACGCACTCTTCTCATCAAACTTGACATCTCTCGCTAACAATGATCGCATTGGTAATCTGGATTGTACAATTTGTACGTTCCAATCCTTCCTAAAACATAGCCAATAAATATGACCTTCACGCATTTGTCATCTAACTTCTTCCCGTTAGCATCAAGAACATGTACATATGTAAAGTGGATCCAAACACCTTCAAGTGTTTGACACTTGGCTTGTAACACTCCAAGCCTCTTCTCGGGGTTATATGGGACACACCTTTTCATGGGAGACCTATTCAAGTAAATAAACCGAACTGCAATCGCTTCGCCCAAAAAGAATCGTAGACCTTTGGCCTTCAACATACTATGAGCCATGTCTATAATCGTCTTATTCTTTCTCTCTCGCAACACCATTTTGTGCAAGAGTGTTTGTGGTGGCACGATCTCATGTTTAATCCCATGACGATCACAAAACTTTGAAAATGTCGAGGACGTGTACTCACCACCACCATCTCGTCCTCAAAGTCTTGATGTAGCGTCCACTCTGTTTCTCCACAATTGCCTTGAACTTCGAAAGCAACTAACGACATCGACTTATTCTTTAAAGTATACACCCAAATCATCCCGCTACTGATCATCAATAAAAGTCATAAAATATTTGCTTCCTCCTAGTGAAGCGATAGTCACAGAGGACCATAAACATCGAGTGAACCAACCGTAGTAGAGATTTGGCACGCCTTGGAGTGTTGGAAGCAAACGTTCGTCTATGTTGCTCCCCCGAAATACACCCCTCACAAAATTGCTCGGATGTTGAATCACAGACAATCCTTTCACTAAATTCTTATGAGTCAAGAACTTCGGACTTTTGAATTTCGATGACCATATCTTAGATGCCATAACCATGACTCATCGAAACAATGGATTTAAAACACGGATAAGATCCAATCTTAATCTCAATCGAAACAACCTATTTTTCAAAGGAGACTTAAGAATTTTCATACCTTTAGAGTCAAACACAAGTGAGATGACTATCTTTGAAATCCACTTTGTACCCTTCTTCTCTAGCAATTGCCCCAAACTTAGCAAATTGCATGTCAATGTCTCAGACATATAAGCACATCCGAAATATACTGATGATCACCATTCTCCAACTGGATCAGAATTCTTCCTTTTCCCTTAACTGGAAGTTTCCTATCATCAGCAAACTTGACATCTGTTAACATCGACTCATCCAACTCATCAAAAAACTCTTTATTGCCACACATGTGGTTAGAGCATGCACTGTCGAGATACCACATGTTACTCTGAGCATTCTCCTGGGCTGATGAAACCATCATTAGTGTCTGATGACACTCCTCATCTCGATCTGTCGCTCCTCGACTCGCACTCGACTCGATGATTGCTTTATCCCGCATTGTCTAGCTATATGCCCAAATTTGCGACAGTTGTAACACTGAATCCGATTTCTTTGTTGATCGCGACCGTCTCGTCCACGACCTTTATTTCTATCCCACCACTGCTGATTATTATTCTGACATCTGCCATTGTTGTTGACTTTATCACGGCCTTTGAACCCATGATTCTTGTTTAGTTTCGGAACAACTGTAGTCTTCAATGCCTGCTCAGTAGGCTTGACTTTTTCACTTTTTTCATTGATTCGTTGTTCATGTGCTCGTAATGAACCAATGATTTCTTCAACTGACTTGGTCTCATAATCTGTTCCGACTCCATAATAGCAGCTACTACGTGGTCGAACTTCGTGGTCAATGTGCGCAAAATCTTCTCGTTCACATCGAGATCGGCGACATCTTCGCCATTCATCTTTAACTGATTGACGATTGTCTGAACACGATTGGTGTACTTCTCTATATCTTCGGAGTCATCCATCTCGATCAACTCGAATTGTCGCCTCAAAGTTTTCAACCGGACTTTCTTGGCTTTTTGTACACCCTTGTAGGACGTCTCTAAAGTGTCACACGCTTCCTTTGATGTCTTCGCCAGTTGCACTTTCTCAAACGCCACATCATCAAGCGTTTGCAAAATAAAATAAAGTGCCTTTTGATCTTTCTCGCGAAGCTCCTTTTGTGTCGATGTAGCGGTGGCCCCTGGGTCTTCGAACCCATCTTCAACTATTGTGAGCAAGTCTTGAAAACTAAACAAGACTCTCATCTGAGTGCTCCATCTATCAAACTTCTTCCCATCGAACACTGGAAGAGTAGGTTGAACTTGGCCGTTTCCAATTGTTGTCATATCGTCACTATTGCACGTTACTGTTCAAATTGCACTCGTGCACAATTTTGAACTAAAAAGATGCAATTGCTATGCGGGTCCCACAATCTTTCCAATGAGAACAAAAATTTCTTTAGTGTATGTGGGTGTTGTATAACAAAACAACTTTCAATCTTCTTTTTCAACAAGATCAGCGTGTTCGTTCTTCAACTACACGCCTCTGCAAATCGATTTTCTACACCTCTGCAAATCGATTTTCTTTAGCCCAACGTTTCTACACTGCACGCCTCTGCGTTGTTCTTCTATGTGAACACGCTACTCAAACTCTTTGTTTCCAAAACAAGAAACGCGCACACTTCGATCTCTCGATAGATCGGAAGCCCAAATTCTGTTCTTGAATCTTCAAGAACTCTCACACAACCAAGATAAAAAATCTCGGTCTCTCTCTCACAGATCTCAGGATCTCACTATTGCTCTGATACCATGTTAGGTTTAGAGACACCGCAATGACACACTTTATTAATCACTAATAAACTCGTTAAGTTACAATGCGGGGCTTAACTCTAATTTATAGACTCACATAAGCATACTCCTAATCCAACTAGGAGACCCTAAATAGACTCATACTCTAACTCGAATTCCTAATCAAACTCAAACACTAATCTAATTTAGATTATAACTCTAACACACCATATATAGCAAGACCAAAAAAAATACCCGGTTGTTTAAAATAATAGATCGAGTAGTTTTTTTTTTTGGCAAGATTAAATTACTGATTGAGATTTGGTATTGAATTGCGCGGGACCCAAATTATAAAACCATGGCTTTGATGAGGGGAATGAATGCGTTGAGTGCTAGAGAAGGCAAAGCCTACGATGTTGTTGAGTTTATGTTGCAACTTTGGAGTTTGGAGTAGTCTCTCCAATTGCCCTATCAAGTAGTAGTATTATTTTCCGTTGAATTAAGGTGAGACGACCACTGCATTGAATTTGTGTCCGTGATCTGATCCAATGAAACTACGTACCGGGATCGTCATTATATTGGTGCATGCAAAACTAGAAGCAACCACAATAATTAAACGTGCTTTGGTTGGAATGTTTGGCGCACCAAATTCAGTGTTTGGTCATTCAGCACCCTTAGCAGCTCCCCACCATATATGGCCCCGTCACCATAATGTTTCCATGCCTAATGGCTAATGCCCCTCTTTAATTATCTGCTTCTTCTCCAGATATGTGGTCATCATCTTTGCTTTTCTTTCACGTTTTCTTTTTTCTTTCGGAATTTCTACAGTGATACCAAAGTACATAGTTAAATGCACAATGGACACACAGAAATGGTTGAGATTTATGTTGGGTGCAACCTCATACATGTATAATAAATATTCCACTTTGTTACTGTTTCTACTTTCCAGTATTGTTCCACAATTTCTTTTTGTAGACTTATGATACCGTAACATAATACATTTGACTCAACCAATTGGATGACTAAATGATTTGGTATGAGATTTAAAAGTAAGAGATCGCGGATTTAAACTCTAATGGGGCAAGTTGTTTCTTTCTTGTCAAAATAATAATAATAATAATAATAATAATAATAATAATAATGGGTTTGACTCAATATTAAGTCACTATTAAGATGTGCCTCAAAACACGTTTTTTTTTTGTGGTAAAACATTTTTTTTTTTTTTTACATCTTAAAACATGTGTATTGCATGTACCCATGACCATCGTGATATCCCTCACTCTTAATTAAGGTTTAGGGTTAATTAATAAGTTTAAATTATATTTAATAAATAATAATAATAAGTCTAAATTATAAGCACCAAATAATCTTCGGTGAAATGGACGAGACATTACTTGCTAAAAGATAAGGTTTAAAAATGCGACGAGTTAGACTTCTGTTGAGGCCAAGTTTAAACTATGGGTAACATTACAATTAATTTTGGTCATGTGACCCTAAAAAAAATAGAATTAGCTGAAATTAAAATCTTTTTTTTTTTTTTTTTTTTTTTTTTTTTTGGATAATAGGAGGCGATACTCCTTTGTATTATATATATATATATATATGAAATTTTGGTCTTATGTACAGGTATGGACTGAAATTAAAATCTTAATGATGCTCTAAAAGCTAAGCCTTCCAATCAAAGCATTTGTTATGAAATTGATGCCAAAAAGTAAAATTTAAGAAAATCGCGAGTTCAACTCTCGCAAATGTCAAATAAATAATAAAAAGAAGCTATGCTCTACATTTTCCTTTGAAGCTTGCTATGGTAATTAATCTATTCGCACACATCTCAAGGTACATTTATTGCGTATCGATGCATAACGCGCGAGTCGATGTCGTATTGAAAGTTCTGTTGTGAGCCGATGTATATTGTGGTGTGACAATATATTGTTGTTGTGACAATATAAAACTCCAGGTGGACGTAAATAACAAATCAACGAACATAACACAAGCAAGATGCGGAGTGGCCCCCACATTGGAACGTAGGTGCGACACGTCAGTAGACTAACCGTGGTTAAGAAAGACAATCTGTGTTGGGTTAGTTTTTGGGTATAAAAGGAGGCGAAACGTAAGAAACATGGGAAGATGGATGAATCGCGTAAACATTCAGCACTTGATTCGTTGTTGGTTAGGAGGTTGGGGGATCATTGAATGTGAGATAGAGAAGAGGCCCCACGCCCCCACCTTCTCTTCTCTTCTCTTCTCTTCCCTCGCTTTCTGCTTCTGCTTCGGTCGTGGTTGCCAGATCCAACTTGTCTCTCACGCATTTGTCTAATTCATCGATCCCTATAGTTCTATCATATCAAAATTCGCCGATTCGAAGAGGCGATTGCTCTGGTTGAGCTGTTCGATCGAGTGGTTTCAGGTACTGTTTGTTTGTGCTCAACGATCTCTTAAATTTTGTTTGATTTTATCTTCTTTAGCGGAAATTCTGGTTAGGATCATAGACTTGCATGATAAGTGAAGATTTGGTGTTTCTAATTACGAGTTCACGATGAATGGTTGGTTTTTGGAAGGTTTTGATCCTCTTTAAGGCGGGAAGATGATATATGGTTCGAATCGAGAGATTTTCGGTTTTTTTGGTTGCTTGTTTTAGGAATATCGAAGAAGAACTAGCTATATGTTGACGTGTGTCGGTGAATTGAATATATTGAAGAGATTTTAAGACAAACAGAGAGAGAGAGAGAGAGAGAGAGAGAAAGCTAGAGAGGAATCATTAATGGCATTAATGGCATTAATGGCGTCGATCGAAAGAGGAAACCGAGATTCAGGAATATCTGTGTCTTAGCTTAGCTTATTAGCTACGTAGTTATCTGCGTTACTGTAGATGCAAATCTTCTGAAGAATTCTTGGATTTAAGGCGCTCTTAAATAGAGGACGATCGGTTTCTCGTGAAGCAATTGATAACATAATACTTGACAGATCGAACTCGGAATCGTGTTCGATCAGTAGCTAGAGTTTGATCAGAGCTCTCTAGATGGGGAACTGCCAGGCTGCGGAGGCGGCGACCGTGGTGATCATCCATCCAGGTAGCAAGATCGAGAGGATCTACTGGTCAGTAAGCGCCAACCAGATCATGGCTTCCAACCCTGGAAACTACGTTGCTCTGGTCGTCTCATCTCAGACGCTCAAGGCCGAGGACGGCACGCCATTGAAGCAACTGAAGCTTCTTCGGCCGGATGACACTCTGCATATCGGCCAGGTCTACCGCCTCGTCAGTTTCGAAGGTCAAATTAAAACCTAGTTTCTGCGCATCGTCTCACGTTCTTTGTACAATGTTTTTGTTGGGCGCTTGGTTTCGATCATGAGTTTGTAATTTTGCAGAGGTGTTGAAGGAGTTCGCGGCAAAGAAGAGCGTTAAATTGGGGAGGTTGCTTAAGGAGAAAGGATTGAATAGTGTGGGAGAGAAGTACAAGGAGAGATCACATTTGAAATCGTCATCGTCCTCTGCCCCAAATACTTCCACTTCTGTTGAGGTGAGCATAAGGTCTTTCTCTTTTTTATTTGAATTTTGGGAGCTTAATCTGTTCAACTTTAGTATTTGTCAATTTCTCATCCATGCACGCTATCCTCCCAAACTTAACCACCTTCGACTTAACCTTCTCCACCACACTTAAATTGTTCGATTTTAGTAGTCTCATGGGTGTACCTTTTTGAGGTGGGCCTGTGTTCTTCTTATGCTTTGTCATTTTCTTTGTGCATATCTAAGTCCGTCATAAATGTAGAGAGGTCGACGAGTCAGGTACCACTGTAAGTGTAACTCCTGTGGAAGAGCCTATATACTGATAAAAATTTTTCACAGAAACTGAGTGTTTTGAGTATTAAGTTAGGTTGTAGCTTGCTAGATATCGTGTCACGAGCTCTCCTTATCCAGCTCGTTATATAGCTACTTATGTGGTTCAATTTAACTTGAACTTGGTAATGTCATCCAAATCGAATATTTTCAGACTTTGTGGAAAAGTTGTGATTGTGGGGTCGTCTTTTTAAATGAGAAGTGACATGCCCAATTTTTAACTCTATCCATTCCATAGCCCATCGTTTTAATTTAGGCCGCGTAGCCAAGTATCAGGGAGTCTCTTTTGAGTTCTTCGAAGTCCCGTGCTCATCTTGTGCACGCATTGCTATTTTCCATGTCCATGACTCTTGTCGCGTACTAGTTACATTAGTGCTCTGGACACTATTGTGCCTCTTGCGTGTCTTGTGCATTTTTGAGTACTCACCAGTAACCACACTAGCCTCTAATCACTTTATTGTTTCATCTAAGGAGAAGTGAACTTAAATGGGTCAAAGCCCTTCATAGCAATAAAGTTTCTAGCAGGAATAGGGGGCACTCTTTTCTTTCCTTGAATTTGTATCTCAGTGAATTAAGAGAACAAAAATTAAGTAGTGTCACTCATTTCTTGTGTGACGACGCTTGTGTGTGTGTGTGCGTGTGGGTACAGGTCGGGGTGCAGGTACACCAACAGGGAAGCAGCTGCAGCAGTGTCAGTATGAGCAGCAGTAACATTAACAATGGCAATAGTAGCAGGGTAGTGGTGGGGAGGCAGCAACACTATCAGCCTGGGCAATGGAGGCCAGCCTTACAGAGCATTTCTGAGATTGGGAGTTAAACCAGAACACCACTCTTGTCTCCCTCTTCACTGAATAAAACAAACAAACTCTCAATCTTTCCACTGTACTTTTTCACTTTCACTTTCTCTGTAGTGGTTTTCAGACTTGGGATTTCTACAATTTGTTGAACCCATTATCGATCACAAAAGTCCAAGAAAAAGAGTAGTTTTTTTTTTTTTTTTTTTTTTTTTGACAATCACAATGTTCCATTAGTTTAGGGGTCTCATTTGGTTCGTTTTTATCAACTTACAGATAGCGAGCGATGAAAGATCTTACTTTTATGTTTGGTTCAACTTTAAACTTAAAAAGAAGTTGCAAATTTTTAAACAACAAAAGATATGAATTGACATAAATATCCTTCAAAAAAAAAAAAGATAAATGTGGGTAATAAAAGATAATTAATGATGGGTAATTGTGTCAACAAATTTCTGAGAGATAACTCTCCTAAAGGTTGGGGGAAATATCTTGCATCTTTAGGTGTGAGTTAGGAGATAACTTGTAAAAAAGTTAGGCAACCAAATAAAATTAGTTCCAAACAAGATAGTTAGCTTCCTCATTTTTAATCTAACTAATATCTTTAGCAATTGTGCTGAATGGTTGGACGCCAAATTGCATCTACTTTTCTAACCAATTATCCTTTTAATTCATCAGATTCCCCACCCTTTATGCTCGCACAAGCACTTTGAACTGACATATTCTAAAGGTCCTACAACAAAAATTGCTCGTTGTTTGTTATTTTGCTTTGCTTTCACCAAGCAAGGAACAGGCAAACATAATAAAAGAAAGTGCGTTTGTCCCATTGGTCCTTAAGCACAGTACTCTATTGTCACTGCCGTGCATTATAGCAGAACATGTTTAGTTCTACTTCTGACCCACATTCCAGCAACTGATTCCAGCAACTGAGTAATGTTGCGTGAGAACTGTGAAGGATCACTTGTGTGTTTTCACACACTGAGTGTAAGCCCTCTCTTGGATCCTCCAAAGACATAAAAAAACTTTATCATGTTTTTCATCAAGGGTGTCTAAACAGTTTAATCACATATCACAATGATTTGAATCTAATTGACTTTGGCCGGACACCCTTAACGGTCGAAAATTGAATTTTAGTTGTGGTTAAATATCCACTCAAATCACTTCATATATGAAAGTGTTGATACTTTGGTTAGTATTTTGAGTCAGTAATGTATCTATCACATGGAAGGGACGGAGAAAAAGCTGAATGCCCTTTCTTGAGCTTTATCCAAAAAAGCCAAGTAAATGGTATAAAGAAGCAACAGATGGATGAATGAAATTTTGCAAAAAGCTGAAATGTTCCCTTCAATTGAATAAAAAGTTACAATGAATATGCTTTCAGCGCATTAAAAGATACATACATGCAAACAATCAAGAAATGACAGTCACGGCAATGATAAAGAAAAAAATTAGACCTATTACCAGTAAATTCTGTAGCAAAACGGAGGAAGTTGGTCAAAAGAAAATATTAGCACTTGTTATCTATAGCGAGTAGCGATAAAAGAAATGCATTATTCTAACAACTTTTGAAGAAAAGAGATAATACAATGACATAGTAAAATCAAACAGAGATTTTGAATTAAGTATGCAATGTAACAGTGTCAATCGTAATTTCAATTAAGGAATACTAGCAACATCTACAAAAGTTTATGGGGGACTGAGTGACTCAAATCATAAGGTAGTATTTACAGGGCACTCTAAATATCAAATACTATCAAGCAATCTGAGCAACTAAATCAAACCAGTAGAAACCTGAGTTACCTAATAACCGCAGAACATCAAAAGAGAGAGACTTGAGAGTTGTTTATTCCCTTCACTAACAAAAACATATGAGAGGGGGCAACTGTACTGATCTCGATAAGAGCTCTTCTAAAGGGAAGAAGTACTATATACCAGAATAAAGGATTCACAGAAATTGCATTGCACTCAAAATTGGAAAACCAGGGCTAGATTGAAGGGAAGTACTTGGTAAGGCCCCAAGGGAGTGAGTAGAAGTCTTCACTATTTGTATCTGTCTTGAAATATCTGAACTTTTCCCACCAGTGGTAGCCACTATCTCTTCTTATTGCAGGGTCTCCAAGGTGAAGTGTGCAGTCCAAGAAGACAGCAACAATAGCAGCGACAGTAGCATGAGATGAAAATATCACATTCACCATGTCATTAAACTGCAAGTGATGGTTAATAAGCAAAATAAAATTTTCAAATAGTATCGTAGTGATGCAAGAATTCCCTTGAAAAAAAATCAAAATTTTCATACCCATCTAGAACCAGTGTGAACTGGGCCATGACCAGAAAATATAGTGTGCTCAATGAAGTATTGTGGCACGGAAAATCCCATGAAGATGGAGATGCCTAAAATGAATTTAGTTCTGAAACTATTCAGATTGCAGAACTGAAGTAAACCAAGACCTGCAGAGGCTGCTCAACAAGGCAAAATGTTATCAACTTAAGGAACTTTTGCAAGTAACAGAATATTACAAAAAACAAATGCTAGAAGGCGGTATATGTATCATCAATGAACAAATTAAGATGTTCAGCTGAAAAAACAAGAAGATTTTTTATTTTATTTTTTTTTTTTTTTTTTTTTTTGTTTCACAGATGTGTATTTGCAGATTTGTATGGAAGCTAAGACAAATTGATGTCAAGTGAAATTTCTAAAATATGAATGTTTTTAAACTACATGTTTAACAATCTTTGAATAGTGACCAATTTCTTCTGTCTTGGGATTTAGCTCTTGACCTCAGTACTACATATCAAAGTTGATTATGACCAAATAATCAATAAGATAACCCTGTAGCTAGGTACAGGCACTTGCTGTAGGGAAATCCTACAGTTTGATTGATCGGCATCTAAGCATTTCCAAAGTGGCTTCTCATAGTTAACCGCTTAGAACACAATCTTGTTGGTTTTCTAAAAGTTTATCCAGAAATTTCTAAGGAAATGAATGCTCATACAGAAAAGATATCAATCAAAAAAATACAGAAAAGAAGAAAAGTTTGGAACAAATGCAAAGCAATTTATTCAAGCAAAATGACGAGTTCACAAACTTAATTAACCAAGCGTGATACTCTGTGATTCAATCGTGGATGTCTGATAACGGAGTTACATGGACACTTAGGATGCCGTTATTTATGAAAACATTTACCAAAATAGATAAGCTAGCATACATTAGTCAGTAAATTATTTCAAGTAATTGGTAGGAATATAAGTTCAACGGATCTACATACCCACATAGGCAAATAAGATGCAATATAGAGCTGCAACAATTGGCAAAGGAATGGATGCAAAGAGTGCTCCAAATTTTCCTGTAAAGGGACAAAAACAAGAAGCTCATAAGAACCTAACAAACCACTAATGTAAACAACCAAATTTGTATCTTCCAGCTCAATGCTATTAGGAAATAATATAACTACTTAAAACAAAAAAGAACAAAATTTTTCCATATATCTTTTCCTTGAGTATTATACCATACCTAGAATTGAAAAGAAAAGCATAAATAACGCAGATATGTTAATGACTCTTCGACTTCCAACACGTGTCATTCCCAAAAGCCCTGCATTTTCACTATCACATAAAAAGGTATGGTAAGTCTATATAGGAAAAAGAGGAATGAGAGAATATTACCCCTAATTTTTCAACAAAATAAACGTCACTCAAATCAACCAATTAGAAGAGCTCTTAGCAGTGTATCCCGTTTAGTTAAGCTTGTTGGCATATTCGTCCATTGCAGCACATACAATCAGGCATTTTAGACCATCTGAATTTTCAAGCAAAACTAACCAACGCCGTTTGTGGGATGCACATTCATTCATAATCAGGTACTGAAGAAAGTGTTGATAATTAATATTCTTAAAGAGTTCACGTCATTACACTGAAGGTGCAGCGCCAGTTGTGCCAAACATACCGCCAAGTAAAATCCCAATCCCCTGAAACTCAATAAAGAAATTAAACTAGGTCAATTTGAATGTTTGGAATCAGTCGTCTAGAAGAAGCATGTTATTATTATAGGGAAAAAATGTGGAAATTTGATTACCTGCCAGCCGACACCGCGACTGAGGATGGATGGTGGTATAGGTGTGGCGCTTCCATATCTTGATATGGCAATAAACGTGCCTGTAGACTGCTCATGAAGAAAAAATATACCCAAAAAGATTGATTCAAGATGTTAGAACTCACGATACAGATGTCATGGGAATATTGGCAGCCTTAGAATTCAACCTCCTTTTCCTATTGTTAATTTCAGAAAATGTATCAAGTATTATTCGCTAAATGTAATTTTGATTAGAGTTAATAATCAAAAAGAATTCATGACATTAGTTGATCGTTGCACTAAGCATACCTCAATGAGTGACACTAAAGAAGCAGCCATCACCGCAAAAGCCTCACCAGCTTCAAAAGTAGGACGCCCCCATTGAAATGGAGTTGGAACTTTTATCCTGCAGTAACAATTCATAGTCACATTTCATAATGTATTCAAGCAATGAGTTCCAGAGTCACATTCATAAGTGGATAAAGGACCGTCAACAATGCAAAGCCTCAGTCCCAAAATGGAAATAAATTCCTTGGTTTGAAGGCTATGCTCAACCATTCAACAATAGCATCAAAACCATGATCTTATAGAATAAGTGAAAGGACTCACTACTAGGATACTTACAAACCTCACAAAATATATTCACTCAAACTCAAGACTCACTCACCCTCAAATTAATAACAATTTCAGTGACTGCTCCAGCTAATAAAGAACGAACTACTTTCGTATCCAGTTATCCACGGGAGGAAGGCCTTGCATTTTATATAGACATACACTTTGTGCTCTAAACTGTGCTCTTGTTGAATTTGTTAAAATCTTAATATTCCTTAAGGGTAAGGTAACTGTTTACCTATATAAGAACTGTAATACTCACCATGGGGTTGCACCAAGCAATCCAGAACGATCAGTACGACAACTGAATTGTGTTTTTGGAGGCTTGTTGTCATATACACCAGCTACAGTCAGAATATGTGCGTACGCCCATACTACTGCAACCGAGAACAGTACCGCTGAGCGTTC
The DNA here is from genome assembly GCA_039657325.1 of Stephania cephalantha. Lineage (NCBI taxonomy): Eukaryota > Viridiplantae > Streptophyta > Magnoliopsida > Ranunculales > Menispermaceae > Stephania > Stephania cephalantha. The sequence goes on along the minus strand of CM077567.1, from coordinate 4,564,997 downwards.
AAATATAGATCTCTTTGAACTTAGCATACGAGGCAGATACTGCAAAAGGCATTTTTTCACTAATATCAATATATACTTCGCAGTTTTACAGATTATTTCAAAATGACAGAAATCGAGAAAAAAAAAATCACGTAAAGAAACTCTTAAGTAATTTCAAAAATAGAACTAGTTCGTTTGATACATCATGAGAAGTGCATCAATAATTAATAAAAGCATGTACAATAAGATTTTTTGGAGTCAGAAGCCAGGACGCTACTTACTAGGGAGATGAAGACGACCAAGACCAACTCAGGAAGTCCAATCTCAATACATTTTGACACCTGCAACAATTGAGAAAATCTCATAAAGAAAAAAGAGAAAAGCAACAACTAGATCATGAATAAAGCGGCAATCTTCTGAAAAAAAATCAAAAAACAAAAAAAAAAACCGAGAAGTAAATTTAACAGTACTGCACGAGAGACAACTGAATCAAGAATTATATGTGCAAGTGAAATATCACAGTAGGAAGCTAAATAATGTTTGTTTTAAAATTACGAGCTCCTGAAAATTGCATTTTAACCGTTGGATCAGAACAGGTTTATATATTTTGAATGTCATCAATGATCATTGTAAGTCAATTGCAAGGCATGAAACTTCTTCAGCATTTTGCAAGGTAGAAAATCCAATGGGACTATAAACTAATTGAAGTACATGGCAGACTCTGGTGAGCCTTGTAATAGGATAATGTCTCTATCATCGAAACAATTGAATCATGTTTATCGTAAAGGAAGATGCATCTCATTAGAATTCTAACGTAACAAACTTCTTCTTAGAAGAACTTAAAGAAGCATAGGGACAAAGGACAAATGTGGACATATGTAGTGCCAATGTCAATATAATTACTGCAATGACAATGCAATGAATTTGGTTGTACAGTAGCATCAAAAAAAATATAGAAATTAAGAAGAACTTGACTCAATACAAGCGGGAATAAATAAAATGTTTACATGATGTTTGCTAATAAGTGATCAAAATTTCTTACTTTGGGAAATCCGAGTCGATAAAGCCCTAGGCCGACCATGATCACCAAAGGAGCTGCAGAAAGAGGGCTTAAAAGCCTAAAACAATCATAAAAGAACCATTCAGATTGGTCATGATACTGGATTATTTTATACCACAAAAAAAATTAACTCTAGCAACTCGGCGATAACATCATAACACCACATTCGTCATACGCACCAAACGACATTTCTCCAAAAGCCAAGGAATCCGACAATGATCTGGAAGAGAGAAGCAACAATCACAGCTCCCTGTATTCCTCTCATTGTTCTGAGAAACCTCTGTTTGAAAAAAGCAAAATTAAACAAACACTAAGTAATAACTAGGCGCAATTAACAGCGAAAAAACAGCAAGATCAGGCGGAATTATACCAGATAAGGATCTACAATCACGCTGTATCTCCTTGCGAGGATGATAGAAACGATGGGAAGAATGTAGGTGGAGGAGCCTCCCATGACAACAGGAAGCCTAGTCCCAAAGTGAGTCTGCAGAAGTGTGTTCAATCCAGTGACAAAGAGTAAGGTCTGTATCAATCTGGCCTTCTCTTCCTATAAACATAGAAATTAAGAAACATAAGAGTCTCGAAATCAAAATACACATAGTATGTATCACTCAAGCAGATTAGCCATGAAAGAAAACTAAGATTAAGAGCAAATCAAAAGGATTCCTACATCACCACCCCCCATTAGAGGAACTATGACGCTCGGAATCAGAACAATTGTGCCCAAAGCCACCAGATAGTGCTGAAACCCCAACACAATCGCCTCCGCTGCATCAAACACACAAAAATTCAATCAATCTTCACTATATGCAGAATCAATCGATCATCAAAGCAATGCGAGATGATTAATGAGAACTGAAATCAGATTGAAAAACCTTACAAATTAAACAAACTAGAGAAAATTTAAACACATTCATAACTCAAAACGATTAAACGAACGAAAGGATCAACAATAAACCCCAAGAATTCGAAGAGAATCACGAATCCAAGTCGACGAATCGATCGACAAGAGAAACGCTAAACGCATGACTACTCGAACAAAAACCTCATCAACAACAAATCCAGAAAAACATGCAGAGCATCATCGCAAACACAAACACACACATTATTCGTGTATGCAAGAGTAAATAGCTAGAGGAAGAGAAATTGACGCACGCCACCAAGGAGAGCTCGACACGCAGTATTCAACACCAGGAAGCTGAAGCTTCACTGGATGTGGCTGAAACTCGTCGATTTTGGGATTTCCGCCGCCGCCATCGCCTCCGGCGCCAGCCGCGCCACCACCTTTTCCGCCCATCCTCGGCCGCTCCTCTCCGTGTCACGTTCAGTACGTACGTACACAATGCAATGCGAAATGAGTATTTATAGACAGAGAGAGTGAGTGTGAGTGTGAGTGTGAGTGGGAGTGGGAGAGAGGTCTGACGAGGTGTGTGGAGAAGGTGTGACGTGCTGCGCAAAATATATGAAGAACGCGCGGGGACGACGTTCTTGTGCTGTGCGGACAAAAAAGCCTGACTGACGCTCCGTATTGACGGTTTTCGGTTTCAGGAGGACTGCGTGTGAGATTACGGAAACACCCTTGATGTTTGGATTGAATGAATTTAATTGTAAAAGATTATAATTTTATGGTTGGAAGTTGTGTTCAATTTCAAATTATTACATAAAACTTTTCGTAAAAAAAAAAAAAGTTTTACAAGGTGGGAGGTGAGGATCCCGACAGATATCTCGTGGGGCATGAAAATGGGATAAATTACTGTTCAATTAAGGTGCTCTCGAGGGGCACTGAAACTCCTCACTCCGTTTGCAACCCTATAACTGATTGTTATTTGGAATTCACTTATTTGGCATGAAAAAAAAATAAGCAACCTATAAATTCTATATTGATGGGTATAGAAGAAAATGTTTGGGTGACGTCCATTTGCTATATAGTTACCAAAGTCTTTTTTAACACATTTTAAAATGCACACATTCATTTACAAAAATGTTATCAAGCAATTTATATGTGAATGTTGCAATAAATTTTGTTGGGCCTATTTTTTTTTAATTGATAAATGTTGGGTCAATATTGTCGTGGCTCGTGAAAAAATATAAATAAATAAAAACTGTTATGCCATATCTACCCTTCACATGATTCCAAAAAGAAGTATCATCCTCGATTGTTTAGGGGCTACAGTTGGAAACTAAAGCACAGACTGCACAGCAGCTCTGCACTCCACGATTCTGTGCTCAGGAACGATGAACAAAAAGCGAGCCTGATTTTCCCTCCCTACCCACTTCTTACTCTAAAATCACGAATACGTCCCCAACCCACAAAACTACTCCTGCTTTGATACTTGTGTGTGTGATGATAGCTAAAGACGTTGCACCAATTACCAACCATGATGTTGCATTGTTGCGTGGATGTTAGAAAGTAAAACCATTTGGATAAGTGGTTAAGATTTGCGATGGATAGAAAAAATGAAAAATTGAACCGAATCATCTGTTTTTTTTTTTTAATTTTTAATGAGGATTCATGGAAAGTGCTGTCTACAGACCAGTGTGTATATATATTTTCAAAATTAAGTGCCGTGCGAGTCATTATTTTGCTTAAATAACTTCTTTGATAAATTGATATAATCTATAAGACTATAACTGAGCGAAGATGATGGTAATGCTGTTTATTATCAATAATCTAGAAACTTAGAAATTAGTTGGGGACGAAGCTTTGAATACCTTGACCATAATCTAAAGAAAATGACGTAAAGCGAGCTTAACTATCAAAATGTTACGGTTCCTCAAAAGCAAATTAATTTGGATTGAGCCGTTGAAAGTAATTAATTAACGTCCCCTTAACTAAACGCCTTAAGTTCGAGCATTGATCAGTAGAAACTCACTTTGGAATGCCCAATTCCTTTGAGGATCCCTCTTTATTATATTCCTTTCCTTTTATACCAAACATTGTTGTGGTGAGGTAGTTGGGTTCGTAGTTGGCCTTAGTGCCTCACATGAATTTACTTAACAATGAGTCTATCACATTGATCGTGATTCATGAATCATGTTCCCCATGAATTTGTGATCCACGATTAGACTGGCGTACGTATACTTTGAATGCTTTTGCATCAATGCCTTCGGTCTCCCCATCTTCGGCCTACTAGTGCTTGTTCTGGTTTATTTATTGTGCATTCAATAGCACTTATTTTACACGATTCCATGCATATCTCACACTCACAGTAGTTGTTTATTCAATGTCAGGTCAGAGTAGCATTTTTTTGTGTAACATCTATACCACGTTTTCATTAAAAATGTTTCATGACTTTATGCAATGAATTTAATATTGCTTTGATGCTCTCATAGAAATTACACGGAAAATAACCACAAAAACTGGTTTCCACACAGTGCTACTACAAACAAGTGTAAGTGAAAGATCAAAGAAAAAAGGAGGGAAAAAAATGAAGAATGAGTGCAAGATAATTGATTAAAAAACTCGAACGGGTTAGATTGTGACGGCCCCTCTCCTAATCTAGGGCACCGCCCGGCCTAATCTCGTAATTAAGCCCTAATCATATCCACGCATAACTTAACTACGTATTAGTCAGCCTTTACAACCTAGACGCATCTTTTCTCCTGTTCAGGATAAGTAATACACTAGTCCTACCAGTTTATAAAATTTAGAGTTAATTAAATTTTTTGCAATTAGTAACTCATGCGGAAGCCATTTATAAAATCATAAGTGTGGAAAATCAGAAATGACATCACATATATAAAGTCCTCAAAATGCATTGAAACAGTAAAATAGTCTAAGTCAAGTTGGGGAACTAACGATCAACCCAATATACAACCTCAAATAGTATCTGAAAGACGTATATAACATATACAATCAAAATACCAAAATAAGACCTACAATCGATGCAGTGACGCGCCGCGCGGCTCGTGGATAATAGCCGATCTTCTCTTTGCCCGACCATTGGTAGACGCTCGCACCCACCGTCATAAAAAGGACGGTGAGTACAAGAATAAAACAAGAATCCCCGATGACAAGTTTAATTTGCATTTCCAAATATTCAAATGGTATTTAAAAGCATATAAATGAGAAAACTGGAAAATAAACCATATGCGAGTAAATACCAGAGTTAAACAAGTGATACTGACACTAGGCTAAGTAGTGGTGATTTAGGTCCGGTCGGCGGTGAAACATGTCACTCCGACTCAATAATCATATAGCACAAGGGACTCTAACCCAAGTATTACCAGGGACTCTAACCCCGGTGTGTAGATCACCTCAGGGACTATAACCCCGAGTGTCATATAGTGTCATGTAACATGTGCCGACATCCCCAGGGACTCTAACCCCGTGATTCGGGCACACCTCGATTGAGTACGGGACCTAAATGCAAAAACTACTTTTAAAATTTCAAGAAATATCAAGTATGGATTGTCAAGGCATAGGCATAGGCATAGGTTTCGAAACCATCTTGAAAGTTGGCGAATTTGGATCCGACCTCCAGTTTTGTTGTTTTCAGGGAATGGGAAGCCTAGTTGTGTCAAACATAAGGCATCATAATCTATATTTGTAGAATATAATTGTTAATCAATAGAAGTGATGATAATTAATACACTCATTTAGCACAAATAAACTTAGCAAGCTCCAACTTGTATTCAAACTTTATGTTATTGAAGTTCTTTATTTTATTCAAATAATGAAGCAACTATCAATCAATTTGCAGTAAATAAGAAATTACACAATTGAGGCAAACAATACAACAAGGAGTCATTCAATATTTGTCAATCAAACTACAATGTTTCTCAAAACGAGCCAAATCCATGATAACCATTCAATGCATTTCTTTATAATTTAAAGATTATGGAGCATTGATCATAGTTTATTTTATTTTCTTTTTTTTCTTTTTCTTTTTCTACATCTTCTCACTTTAATTATACAATATACAATTCTTTTTAAGTTGTTTGTTTCAAGTGGTTCAAGGCATTATATAAATATTGCACCAACGAACCCGAGACCGCAAAAGTCTAAATTAATTAATCAAAGCATTATATAAATATTGCACCAACGAACCCGAGACCGCAAAAGTTCCAATTAATTCATCATGCATTGAGAGTAATGTTGACTACGGTGGAGGATATAATGCTCTTATATATTAGTGCATGATTTCAAGTCATTGACGTCTATTATGCATTGCTACATTTTCCAAATTTATACACTTTATTCACTTTGAGACAAAAAAATATAATTAGGGAAATTTAATACTAACACAATATCAATGCATAACCCCAAAGAAAAAACATTGCGGAATGAAATTCATCAATTAACACAATTGGGGAAGATATTTACCAATACAAAAGAGACCGCTGGAAGCGCGAGCAATGACAACAGTAATTGCAACTGTGGGCCGGGACCGACCAATGGGGGAGGCGAGCAAAGAACTGGCATGAGAGGCGAGCAGCGACAACAGAAGTAGTAACAATGTCTTGACCGACCAACGGGAGGTGAGCAGCGATCGGCGGAGTGAAACCATCCACTACCGAGAGGCGTTCCTGCGTCAAAGTGGATGCAGGGACGTGTCGACAGTGGACGACGGAGGCGGACGGCGGAGCCTGGTTGCGACGGACGCGGACAGTGAAGACGTCGCCGGTAAGATTAGGAGAGAGTAACAATGAATCGTGAAGGAGATGGAGTTTAAACTTAGGTAAATATTGAAGTCGTGATCCGTGGTCACGATTTCCATTTTTAAAGTAAAAAAAAAAAAAAATCAAAACGTGACCCGCGGTCACGACTTCTTTGAAATGGAAATCGTGACGGCGGGTCACGATTTCCCTTTTCAAAAAAAAAAAAAAAAAAAAAAAAAAAAAAAAAGCAAAACGTGGTGTGTTAGCTTATAAATATTTTCCCCATATGTATTAATCAAGCAAAAAATCCACCAAATTAATACAATAAAGCACAAAACATAAAACTACAGAGTAAACACAATCATATTCTATAACTGCAAAGCATTGGCTTCAAGAAATGAATTATTGCCATAATTGAATTTCAGGGGTTAATAGCGTCCTAAACATCTTCTATTCCAGAATTATTGCCATATTGATCGCAATGAAACCCTAAATGGATTAAGCTAATTTCTTCATTAACTCATTTTCTTCTTCTTCATCTCTCCTCTTTCTTAACCCAAACCGGATTACCATTCTCTCTTCTGTAACCGAACTTTCTAGAAGTACTCCTATAATCCCAGCGACCACCGTTCATCACAGCTCCTGAATCCGAACGGCCCTGATTCATTCTGATCCTATTCGGATTATCATCAACCGTTCTATCATCAATCCGAGGTTCGATCTCCGCCGTCCGTCTCCACGGTGGCCTCTGTCTCGTTGACTCAGTTCTCGCATTCACGACGACGGCCTTCGTTGTCCTCTCTGCCTTTGCTTCAATCTTGCCGTGCTTTTCACTCCCTTTGCGATCATCATCAACGATCGAAATCATTGCAACTCGTTGAGCGATCTCGGACACCTGATTTGATCCGTTAAAGTTTTCAGATGTCGATGTGATCCTCTGAGTCTTCACATGTCGATCAGTCGTTTCAGTTGACGCGATCATCTGATGAGTCTGAATCTTCGCATGTCGATCATCTTCTCGCGCTGAAAACTTGCTCGGATCACCATTTGCGATCTCCTCCGCCTTCGATTCCTCGAATTCCTTCTTCTTTTTCTTACCATATCTTTTTCTCTTCGGTTTGTTGTTGATGATACTTTCGTGCTTTTCTTTCAGGTCAGGAACGATCTCTTGCTCTGCCACAGCTATGGCGATCTCCGAGCCTTGATTGAATCTCTTCAACTTCGATTCGTCTCGCTCTGCCTCAGCTACAGCTACAGAGATCTTGGATTCTCGATTGTGTCTCTTCGACTTCGAATCTCCTTGTTCGTTCTTCAAATCGCTTCTCTGCCGCTCCAAATTCCAGTAATTCTTCCGATTATAACGCGTAGACGATGATGCTCTCGCTCCGATCTCTGCGCGATTTCTCGGCAGCACTCTCGGCAATCTCTGAATCTCCTTCGCTTCTTCTTCCTTTCTCAGCCTCTGCTTCTCCTCTTCTTCCAACCTTCTCTGTTCTTCTTCTTCTTCTCTCTGCTTCTGCTCTCGCTCTCTCCGTTCTTTGAGCATCTGCAGCGAAACGAAGTTGGGCGGAAGTGACGGAAATTTCCTCCTCGTCTCCTCCTCCATTGGTGCTTCGGAAGCCTTTCCAAAAAAAGTAAAAGCTAGATGTTTCGAAGAGCGATCGTCGTTATAGCTGTGCAGAGAATCAGATATTTGTTTTCTCTGGATAGTACGGACTGCAATTTTTCGGCAGCTTGGCTGCGAAGCAATCCGAGCCCTATTTCGTTCCGCGTGAAAACTCGCATGAACAACTTTTTTATTTTAATTTTGTTTATTTCAAATACTCCCTCAAAAGTCAAAACCAAGACCACGTTGGAAAAATAGTTTTTTTTCGAAGAAAAATAAAATTTTTATTACATAGTAATGATTTAATATAAGACTAAATATAGAATAAAAAAGTACATTAATTTGTAAATTTTATTTGTTTAAAAGAATTGTAATTACTTTGATTGTGAATATGGTTGTGTAATTAAAACAGTTTGACAATTATGACTCCTCTCTGCGGCGTTGAAACACTTAGGGACTCCTTTCTGCAACGTTGAAACACATTGCAATACACAAATACCTGCTAAAACTACATAACAAATAATAAAACTTTCCGATGCATGACTCGGACCAAATCTAGAGTAGTCTTCTAAAATATACGAATGTGCATGTGTTCTTCTAACTTATTAAGGGATTTTAGGGGCATTTTATGCTTGAGATATCTTCCAAACCATTAGAATTTGCATATGTTATTATATGAAGGATGTTGCACTGCAATATGCATATATAGATGTTAAATCTACCACTTTGAGGGGCATTGTTAAAAAAATTAAATCCACCCACTAACTATGTGTTGGAGATAGTGAATAATCCCACAATCACATTTGTATAAGTTCAGAGTGTGAACACGAATTTGTCTTGATTTTTTTTTATAGGAACGATAATTTATTTAAAATAACTATAAATATTTACAAGACGAGAAACAATATGTTTCCTTTAAATAAAGTAGAAAAAAATCCTACAAGAGTACTAGGGGAAACCCGTTGTTCTAAGACTGAAAACTACACCTCCCCATGTTGGGATCAGATGAAACCATCATCGCTGCACCACGTATCCACCGAATTATTGTTCATTGTTGAAAAATAAACAAATATAATTTTTCAAACTATTGTATATTGAATTGCAGTTTCATGTTTTCCAAACGTGGTGTGAAAGAATTTCATGAAAAACGCATGGTTGAGGACGGTAAATAAATATATTTTTTTTTTGTCAAAGGTAAATAAATAGGGTTAAAACTAAAAAACCGCGCCAGCCTTTGCAGTTTCACCTCAAGTAAAATCGAATCTTCAAAAAGCAGAGCGCGAACTTTCCAGATTCGCTCTTTATAAATAATAATAATAATAAAAAAAGATAACCGAAAATACCCCTATTTGTTTACTCTATTTCCACTTTCCGTCGATTCGCAGATGACGAAGAAAGAAACCATGGAAACAGCTTCGTCGCTCAGATTCTTCGTTCGCTGTTCGTCGACCACGCTCTTCTTCTTCTTTGTTTCAATATTCGTCTCTACTGCTGCTGCTGCTGATGATGAACTCTCAATAGGTAATCTGAGATCACTTCACTGTTCTCCTCTCTTGCTCGATTCATTGCGAAATCTAGGGTTTCGAGGGGCTTAGTTTTTGTGCTTTTGTTGCGCCAGTGAATTTTCTCAAGAGCTCTCTCTGTACTGTGGTTGATGTTTTGATTATTGTGCATCACTGATGTTATGGATTCTGTTTTTCTATAATTATAGTCGTTTTGGAGGGATTTAGTGATGCTATACTTTTGTTCTGAGAGTGGCTAAAATCTAGGGTTCGATTGAGTGAATCCTGAAGGTTCGGTTTCTTGTGTAGTCTTGACAATCTGAGGTAGGGTTTTGGACCTTTAGGTGATCCATGTGTATGCTGGTTTGATTATGTGTTACAGCACTGATTCGAGCGCAATGGAAGAGTTTGATCCACGTTGGGAGTTGTTATTTTTATTCTGCGTGTGATCCTTGGTATTAATATGTGAAATAGTTGAGAACTTGATGGATCAATTAATAGACTAATTAGGGCACTTATTGGGTGTACTTGAAATTTTGTTGGAGATTTATAATCAAGGATGGGGATGGATCAGTTTTGAACTGGCTTTAGGTTTGGGGTTTCAATTTATTAAGATCAGGTTCATTGCCTTGGATAGCCGACAATTGAACTAGACTTGTTGAAATCATTTAATTGATGGATCATGGTTCGAGTTGAGTTGGGTTGAGGGATCACATCACTAGGTAGGGTTCTGGTTCGACAGGTGAAAATGTAGAAGGTAATTCATCTCTCGTAAGGGAGAAATCTGCGTGAATGGACGCGAGGGGATTGAGGGAGGAGGTGAGATAGCAGCTCGGGGTTCTAGGAAGGTTGCTGTCACTCAATCAAAGACTTATGATGGTAGCTAACAGTATAAGTTCTTTACTGTGCAACCTACTTTGGATTCCCATGTGTTACTTTTCGTATATCTTTAAGATTATACTGATTTGTCATCCCGGTCGTTTTATTATTCTTTCTCCACTCTCACTCATATTTTTTTTTATTGGTTTTCAATGAACGTTAAATAGAGCTCAATTCGTTTTGCAGATGTTGCTCACCCTACTGCCTTGCGGCTAATTTCTGGCTTGCCTGTTGAAACCTCTCCAGGCTCTAAGCCTGGCATCCAACTACTATGTAAAAGGATTCACATTCGTGGCCTTTCAAGGCTTCATTATTTGAGTAAGTATGCTCATTTGATCAGAGTGAAAGTACAGATTGTAGAGGAAAGTCCGAGAGCCCTTCGAATTCGAAATAGCGTTGATGCCTGTTTCCATGGGTGAGTTCTTTTTCATTGCATAATTCTGCTAGAAAAAGAGTTTACGATTAAACATGAAACACGACAAAAGAGTAGACTGCACAATGTAGATGAGTGCTTTGTTATCTTCTACTGTTGTATAACCTTGATTTCTTGTTTCTGGTATTTGTTGCAGGAATTCATCTCTTGGTTTATGTATGTGTCCCCAGGGTAAGTGGGAGAGACTATCAAAAGGTCCATGGGTTAGAACCATGTCTCCTTATGACGATAGAGTTCTTGATATACGGATGCCCGGCCCCTCTATGGAATTCCTGGAGGTATCCATGGATGAAGGTAAATTTAACAATATCTACTAACTGTTATTTCCTGCAAATTGAACTTCTGACTGATGGGTTGATCTTTTGCAGAGACCTCATCGTATCGTATTATATCTTTGGTGCTGGGGTTCATCTTGTTAACCGCTGCTCCTGTTTTGAGCGAGTCTATTGTTTTCTACTACAGCAGTGCCATGGCAGTAGGCGTTATCCTTGTGATATTAATGGTCCTTTTTCAGGTAGCTATTATCTAACAGATTACCTCCAATTTTCAGTAGTTTGGTTATGTTTCTTGAATTATTCAATTTTTTTTTTCACAAAATCATATGCGTTTCCTTAATTTCTGACAGCATACCTCATTTCTGATTTTTTCACATTATAATTGCAAACTATCTTTTCTAGTTCAACGATATGTTGTCATCTTATAAAAATAACGAGGGATTGCCTGACATAAGTGGTGCTGATTCATGTTTTCTCAATGCCGATTTATATGCTATTCAATAGTACTATAATTTAAATTTTATTTCCTTACATGCGCGGTAGTTCAATTAGTGTATGGTCCCTCTGGTGACAAATGTAGGTCGTTCTAGCTTACTTTCCTTGTTAAAAAATGTAAGTCGCTCTTCAATTCCCAAGCATATTTTACCTATTTTGCCCTCATTAGTGAAGATAAAATAAAAGAAGTTGAAGAGATGTCACTCAAAAAGGCATTAATAAAGATATGGCGAATATAGTAATATTACATTACAATTAAATGACTCCTTAATTCTTGTGCTTTTACCTTAAACGATCTACATTTATGATCGGAGGGAGTAGTTGATTGCGATTTCAAAAAGTCTTGCGTTGATTTCTGTGTGTTCAGTTCAGTTGAAATTTCCTTTGCTGCTTTGTCGTGTGTATAATGTGGATCAACAGGGTATGAAGCTGCTCCCTACTGGTCGAAGGAGTTCTTTAGCAATATTCATGTACTCATCCTTGGTGAGTAAAATTTGTTAGTGTTTTACTTTGATGTCATTGAAAAGAATTTCAGCATTATTGCGTATTGTGCCTGAGATGAATGGATATTGTTGTCATTTGTTTAGATTGGTTTGGGGTCCTTTCTCCTCAGTTACGTGCCTAAACTACTGCAATCAGCACTGAAAGACATTGGAATCGATGAAGATATGTTCAATTCTGTAAGTTCTGCTTTCCTCTGCTATGGTTAATCTCTATTTAACTTAACCCTTCGGTTTAAAAAAAAAAAAAAAAAAAAAACTTGGTTATTCTATATTTAATTTAACCTATACACTTCTTACTCTTACTGTGTACTGGGTTACTGGCTTATAGAATGTAGAGATGTCTCTGATTGTATATCCTTTATTATTCCTACCGCATATTTTTTATTTTATTTTATTTTTTTGCTGTAATCTCTTCACTGGTTCATTTAGAAACCACTGGAGTAACAATGCGAAACATTTCTGCAGTTGTTACTCTCAAGTTGCGCAAACGTTCAATTGCATAATTTATTTAGCATGAATTCACAGATTCTATCTTGGTAGAACTTTGACTTTTATTTGAAATTTCATGATTATGGATTATTTGCTTCTCTTATTATCTTTTGTCTCCAATCACGAGTAGATGGAAGCTTAAGTTGGAGGGTGTTACATGAATGGGAATAGATAAGGATGAAAAGAGAAGGCTAATCTCTTTTTCAAAGAAATACCAATTGCTCGTGCTTTCTCTATAATGAACTTATTTAAAGTTGTACTCGTGAAGCCTTAATTTTTCTCCATATTAAAACACTTTTATCCACTTTTTTTTTTTTTTTTAATGATCTCTAATTTTGTAGTTCGCTTAAAATTTTAAATTGGTAAGAGATCATACCTCTAAAAGCTGCTAGAGTTCTTTGAAGATTTTCTATTCCAACCGTTCTATTAGTTGTAACGTTTTTATCTTCATCTTGTGGTCACTCTTTTTCTAATAGTTAAATTATAAGCAACCATAATCTTCTGTTATATCTATTTTTTGAATCTCTGTCAGTTGTATTTATAACGTTAAATTTGTTAGTCTTGTCATTCATCCGTGTCAATATTCTAAGACACACTATGAATATTGTTCATTTAATTGTTCCAATTATACCTAATCACACCACGTAAGACTTTCTTCTGCCTCATCCCGTCATCCACTCATTAAGTATAAAGATCCTCTAATCATTTTAATATGTACAATTTCATTGACATTGAACCAGGCTGTCAGAAGTGTCTTCATAGTCCTTTTTTTGACAGACCAATCTCCGACTTGATTTGGACAACCTGCATTTTTATAGATATATAAAAAAATAAAGCGTTTGGATAGTTCCCCTTTTTTTTTTTATTACAATTTCCCTTGTAAGTTTTGATTTTTATCATCTATTCTAGCCATATGAGAAAGGTCCTGTCAAATGAGTGATTTTGTTGGGACAAATCATGGAATATTGATGATTTTGGTTTCTTTTTTCTTCTTTTTTTTTCACAGCACTAGATCTAGTATCTATTGCGGATTTTCTTTAATGAAAGTGTTCGAAGGGAGGTTGGTTTAGCTTATGTGATTTTTACTTGATTAATGTTTAATATTTTATACCTCAACTAATTTGGGGTTGAGGCTATGTTGTTGTTGTAATATTTAATCTTTTATGTGGTTACCTACATGCATTATTTTCTTTTAACAGACATTTACTTTAAAATGTGGTTCAGAAGTTCATATGGCTGCTCATAATACTTGCTGAAATAATGCTATGCAATATGCAGTTGATTTTGTTTTTAGTAGTTTGTACCGTCCTGGTTGGAGCTTGGTTGGGTTTTTGGATTGTCCGCAAGCTTGTCCTGGCAGAAGATGGTTCCATTGATTCTGGTAATGCTACTTTTGTATTGTGGTTGATCAGGATTTTTGCAGCCATTTTGATACTTCAGGTAATTATTCTGTTTCATCTTTTTTACTTTCGAGTTTTCTATTAGTGAAAGGCAATACCATCGGAGTGCTGATTTATCTTTTCATAATTCCATTAGCACTTGGTGGACATGCCAGAACCGGTCTTTGAAATTACAGTAATAAGACGTTATTATCATTTTCAGAGTTCACTGGATCCCCTACTTGCAGCCGGGGCATTGATATCTACAATACTGTTCTCAAAAGCTACAGGTTTTTCCAGGTTGAGATGTATCCGCCGTCTGCGTAGGTAAGATGTTGTAAAATTCTTGAGCATGTTTGTGAATTGTAAGGTAGGGTATCTAATTCATTTGCTTAGGTGTTGTAAAATTCTTGAACATTGGCTGTGTACATCAACGATTCACTAGCAACAATAATTGATTTAATGAGCTCTGCTTTATGAAGATAGATCATTTGTTCCAAGTGATTACCTTTTTTGCGTTGCCTCGCTAATTTTTTTTTTTTTTTCTAGAGTTTCTTTACATGAACTTCAAGATGGAGTTGCTTAATTGAATTTGTTCTGTTTGCAGACGTTTATTTAGAAGGGTCAGGGGTAAGCAAAAATTAACACAGGAGCCTCTCCTCAGAGATTCTTATGATGAATACCAATCGCGGTTAAAAACACCGGAAGATCACAAGTCGGTTAAACTGCGACAAGAGTGGTCCTCTCTTGCTGCATGCAATTCTCCTGTTTTAGGTCTCTTATCAGTTTTAGATGACTATTCAGTTTGTTCTCTCCCTCCCTCCATTACTTATTAACAACTCGTCATTTTTCAGGTTTGGCCAAGACACCACCCTCTTCTCAATCAGGTTCAGATGCCTACTATTCAACGTTTCATGATACGCCTGAAAGGAAACGGTTCTCCAAGAAAGAATGGGAGAAGTTCACAAAAGAATCAACCAAGAATGCTCTGGAAGGTTTGGTTTCTTCTCCAGACTTCACCAAATGGGCGGCGCGAAATGCCGAAAGGATCACCCTGACTCCTACAACAAATGATAACGACACCTGTAGGCAACGCCGCAGGTGGTTTTACTGGTTTTGAGAAACTTTTGAAGCATTAACAGGGCTTCCCTTTATTTACTCTTATGGTCAGAAGCTGCTTGACCCCTCCCGATCAGAATATTTTGAGGTGACAAGATCTGAGCGTCAACACAAAGCATAGCTAATTTTCCTGGAACTTGGAGAATGGTTATGGACCCTCTGCTATTGTAGCCCAGCACTGTCACGCACTAGCGGGCGTCCGTCCGATACATTTTGGGATGCATGCGCAATTGCGCACGCACTGGATGCAAACATCAAGAGATGCCAACACTACTTGTCAGTCCTACATGTTGGCGGTGAGTTACAGAAGCATTTTCCACTGGTTATTTCATCTCTCCAAATCTTTTTGTGAGGTAGAAGATCCAGACTGCTAATTTTGTAGAAATGTATCATATGTATTGCAAACCAGAAAAGTCAGTACCTGTAAGACTCGTTTCACAGCCAAGAAACCAATAAAGATTTGTGCGTGAAACAACTAACTTGGTTGTGCGCTAGCTTTAAATAGTAGTAGTAGTTAGTAGTATTGAGAAATTAGCATTGCAATATCAATAAGGTGCATCCATTCACCTTATGTCCAATCTTACAGAAAATCAAATAAGAGAAGAAATTTTTTTTTAACGTTAATAATTTACAAAAATCCTTCTCTTTTTCAATGGATCAAAACTTGCTATATTACAGCACCAAAAACATTGAGACCTATATTGTACCATTTCGTGTGCGTCATGACTCATGACTCAAGATCTCCCAGTTGACAAATAAACAGTGCAAGGTCGCAAGAAGGTTAGCGGTGTCCAAATATGACAACATCACTTCTTCCATTAACAAGGCATGCAAAGCTAACTATTTCTCCAAATGTATGATGTTACGACAGGCAAACCTCACGAGCTCACTGATGCAATGCAAGCATATGCTGGCTCAAGTCAATTTTGATTCCCAGAAATAATCTGCAAATTATGTCAACAAGCTCACATAGATTAATCAGCATGCCAAAATGCAGGAAAGTGCAGTGACAGAGAAACAAAGAAGAGGGAATTATCAGACCTTTTTTTTTTTTTTTCCATTACTTACGTATATAAGTACTGAATCATCTTTTCAACAAATTGCATTTTATTAGTTGAAAACTTGCCTTGGATATAAGTGGCAAAGCATGCTCTTCCCACTCAGAAGCCCACCTTGAAGAGGACCCTGTTTCCATCGCACCTCTTTGTAGCGACTTCAGTGCATCACATTCATCGGGAAAGCCCTTGAAAAGCATCTGCAAGGAGGTTCAATAGTGAAAACAACTTTTCAGTGTGATAATATTCACTACTTAATCTTTGTTAACAATTTCACGGGAATCCTTATTCATGATCTTTCATCCATCATGACCACCCGTTTTGACTTTTGAGAGGGCATGCAACATAATGCATAAAGGAAGAAAGTTCTAACAGGCATAAGATGCAAAACCTGAAATGGAAGGAACATACATACGAACACATGGTACCTTCCATAATCAAATGAATATCAAAAACAAATGTCGAGTGCTTTATGTTATCATCACAACACCATGACATGAAATGGGATCAAATTCCTGCACTGGATCTCCATCCAGAATTATAATGTGTTTGATCCATTTCATGAAGAGTGACAAGGAACATAACTTACCATAAGCTCATCAGCTAGCTCAGAAGATGCTGAAAAGAGCAGTCCGTTTTTGTTAACTTTTACAAGCTCCTGGATGCTTCAAAACAATCAGATTGAGAGTTACCATTTAGAACAGAAAAGAAGACATTGAAAATAAAAAGCCTCATCGCATATAATTGAATGCAAGGATGGACAGGCAAATCAAGAAATTACCATGAATAGGAAACAGCAGCTACAGGCAATCCACATCCAAACATATCAACAACCTGACCATTTTTTTGTAAAACATGGAACACATTATAATCCTACAACATAGCGAGTTTAACCAAAAATAATAGTCGGTCTCCCAGATTTTCGTAGTCTTCCAGGAGTTTTCCTCTACGATATTGTAAAATTTAGCAAAGGCAATAATGTAAATTGACAAAATACCTTCATTGGAAGATCCAAGCCAGAGGAGGATGTATGCAGAGAAACTCCCAGGTCTGCTGATCCTGAATACATTCCAATAGCATGCATAATATAAAAACCAAATGTTGAGGAAGAAAGAGGTTTGCATAGTGCATGGTTCAAGACTTACCAAGCAGCAAAGGATAATCTTCAGCAGATAGCCACATTGTTCGAAAAGCCACACGTTTTAGATGTAACCTTTTAATTTGTTCCTCGTATTTTTCTCTGTCTGGCCCTTTACCTTTAAAGGAGATGGCAGTTCTTCAAGTACAAGTTCTAATTAATAAAAAGGTGATCAGCATTGAAGGAAGGGGTGGGTAGGGGGAGCATTACCCGTGATGATGAACAACAACCGTGGGTATAAACACTGCTTCCCGCCAGAAAGATCCCTCCAAACTGTTTCTTCTTCCATGGAGTCATCCTCTCCCAGTGCTACAGCTACACGTCTATCATACATAAGAGCAGCTTCAAGAAGCATGCCAAAATCTTCATCCGCAGTCCTGAGAATATTTACCAGATCTTAACATGACTCATTCTTCTTTAAACCAAAACAAATTACCCACTGTTACCATCACAGTCAATATCTCCTCATATTGTAAAATATTCCGTACCTATTTATAACATCATCCATGGAACATGCAAAAGCAAAGCAGAGAAAGAAATAGCCCCAAACATTCAAAAACAAATCAGGTTCACCGATTTTTGAGAATATGTTCTCAAACAAATTACTTTTTCCATATGAAAGTAAAATAATTTTTTTCCTTCTAAATATGATCATTTCCAAATTCTCAAGAAGAACGAGCCGATGACACAAATTATGCCGAAAATCAGCTAATAAATTTTGCTTAATGTCATCAATAGGCCAAGATTCCAATCAATAAGTTTTTGTGTGCCTAGCAAAAACAAAAGAAAAAGAAATCTTAATTCCATTAACTTATTTTGTTTACAAAAAAAATTTTGTAAGCAAACGTGAGAAAGAAGCTACAGTAACCATACAAATCAAATCTATATAATTTGAGAGGAAAGACTCACATATGCAATAAAACTTGAAGATTTATCTTTCCCCAAAACAATTAAGATGCAATCATACATCCATGCCAGGAAGTTCGTAGTCCAAATAAAAATATACACCTCAAAGATCAGAAATAGAAAACAACAAATTTAACTTGTTTGAGAATTTATATTCTCTTACGTGCAGTTAGGGCCGGTCCGAAGTATTAAAGGCCCGGGGCAAAGTTATAAAATGGGGCCCCTTAGTTTTCATATACTATGCAGCAGCGAAATTTCTTTTTAGACAGTAAAATATTTTTTTGGTTATTTATAATAATTTTTTTGAGTACATTGTAGCTTCTTCTCGTGAAATACATAATATTAATAATTTTGGATAAAAAAAAATTAATGATGACTTTAAAATAATTTTGGATTGAAAACAACATACACCATTAACGTCGTGCTCACCGAATTATTAAATCAACCGTTGGATAAAAAAATTGATAAGCTAATTAAATTAGTGGTCTAGTGCGCGTGCGTAAGGGAGTGAAGGAAAATGGTGAAAACAAAAATAAGTTTTTTTTAGGCCCAACATAAATCAAGTTATGAGTTTTCGTAGATTATATTTATTTTTTTAGTTTATAAGCTTTTCATTTAAAATTTTATTCTAATTAATTTTACTTATAAATATTAAAACGTATAAAGAAAGTTTCCTAAATATTATATGATGGTTCTTTGATACGTGCAAAGTATTTCCAAACTTCATGCATTTCTAAAATAGTTACTAATGTGGTACATATGCAATTAGGGAAACGACTATGTTGATTCAAATTGGGGATGCGAAATGGACACGCACTTGTGGGTGTTCATTGATTTATGCATCGATATTTGTGCGCACAAAAATTGATGAGTATCTAAAAGACACCCACTAGTGCGTGCCCACTTTGGGTCACCTGCATTTGCTCAATTTTATTTTTGTTAATAAATATAAATTTATTTCATATATAATGTATATAATTTATATATATAAATTTTTAAAAAGTGGGGCCCCCAAAAAATGGGGGCCCAGGGCCTTTGTCCCTCCAGCCCCTACTTGGGGCCGGCTCTGCGTCCAGTCCACAAGCTAATCATGTCCGAGGAATACATTTAATATTAATCTCAGCCCAAATAGTTTGGATTACTCGATCGTAGCAACTAATATGTTAAGTTTAAATCATACTAAGAAAATTAAGACAATTCTGTCACAGAAAATATAAAAGCCAAGTAAATATATATATATATCTAATAGAAAAACTCACCAGCTTGTACTACTAACTACAATTGCCGGCCTGTTTGGTTTCACAAAAATGTCATCACCAACCTGAGTTGTAACAAGAGTGCCATTGAGACCACTGGTATCCATCTGCGAGGTTTCTGGAAAAATATGAAACTTTATCAAAGTATCATCAATCTTTCAATACAGTAACTTTGAAATGAAAAAAACGATTACTTGTTTTGATCCGATAATTTGCTTTTACCATTGCTGATACAGTCACGGATGCCAACTGGATGGCACAGATCTTTATTTAACCTGCAAAATAACTGCAAAATAAGAAAGTGTCATAACTGGGGTAGAGCTAGAAAACTCAAAATTGGAGACAAGAAAGACAGATGCCCAACCTTATGCTTCTCCTCAAGTGAAGCAAGATGAAAGAACTCAGGAGGTTGATCATATAGCACTGTTGCCCTAACATAGGTAGATGCAAAAGAAATATCAAGTAGCACATAAAACCTGGATAAACTTTGTAATATGTAATCAAAATGCCAATGACTTTACATGATTCCCCAGTTTTGACTCAATTCATGCTGCATTGCCTTTGTCACACATAAAGCAGCATCTGCCATTTTTCCATAGCGCTTCTCAAACCTAAGCAGAACAGTAGTACCCTTAATGACACAATAAAATAAACGTGGAAGAAGAATTCACAAAAGAAGTCAGTAAATACCAACGGTAAATCAGCACAAACCGACTACTCCTTCCAAGAGATAAAGCAAGAAGAGTGTAACCAAAATTATGCCAATCAACAACAAACGCAGAACAACGCAACCAGCTGGCCCATTTTACAGCAACCAATGTAGGAACAGATGGAGGATTCTGAGACCACACAATATGCATACAATCAATTACATGTAGAAAGTCAAGGCAACAATCCAAAGTCAACCAGATCAGATATCAGACAAAAACAAAGTTATTAGATAATTTCAACTATTCTCGCAAAATTATTCATTAAGGTTTTAACAGTAAATAAAACTAGCACCTATAAAGCAAATATGACCTACTTGCTTAGAAAAAAGAGAAGCTCACCTGCACTAAGAAAAAATCTGAAGCAGGCACCCTAATACAGAGAAACCAAAGAAGCATACAAAACTGAAATAGTGGTTTCAGCAAAAGCACGAATGGATAGAAGATCTTTGGTAGATGCTGAAAAAACTCAGGCCATTTATTCTGTATAAACAAAAAGAATGAAATTTGATTATGCTGCAAAATCTGCAGTAATAGATCTCGAACTGGTTGAAAATTTACGTAAAATTAGCACCATTTGATAAATGTGGATTGATTGGTTCTCCAAAACAGCAGAGTGTGGGATGGAACCTGCTCAGTAGGAAGTTAGAATATAATCAGACAATTAACTGTTAAATAACACCTCATAATATGATCAGGGAAGCATCTAACTGTTGAACAACACCATAACCTACTCGTTAGCACATGGTGACTTTGCCATAATGGGAAAGAAAAGAGAAGAATGAAAAGCAATAAAGCTTCAGCTACAGTAGATAAGGATATGTACCCTCATAATCTTACCAAAAAGAAGTGAAGTTATGAGTTTGAAATCGAGGTCACTTATTAGCAGGTCGTAACTCAGACCAGGGATCGCATCACGACAAAACCTAGATGTAAAGTGTCATTTTAACAAAAATACGAAGTTTTTTACCAAAACAACTCTTGTAAGAAATGCTTTTACAGAGAGCACGACGCCTTCTTATCCAACCATTGGACTCTAGCTACCTGAATCTGTTTTTCTTCTCTCAATCTTTTCCTTGACAACAACTTTCTTTCACTAATACGGGCATGATATATAAGATGGGTAACCAATGCAGTTTTCCAGCACCAAGCACAGTAATTATTCATCTACTACTGGAAAATATTTAGCTTTTGGCTTGTGCTATAAACTAAAGCTTAGTTCATGAACAGCTTGGGTTCTAATCTCACACCATGTATTCACATGCTCCCATTAGAATCTTATGTATTTGTTCCCACTTCCTCTTGTTGTCTGTCTTTCTCTCGCTATATGACAAAGCATCTCTAGTGATATGGATGAGGCATGAGACATCACTTGCTAAATGCAAAGTTGGGAGAGGTTGTAGGTTTGACTCATGTTGGAGTCAAGTTGGTTTCCTATAAAAAAAAAAATGTATAGGTTTTGCGTGATTATTCAATATAGGCCACAAATCAACAGCTGTAGCTTTTTGTTCAGTGATGATTTAACTTAAGGACAGGTAGCACGACATAAGCTAAGCAATGAAGCCCCGAGGTGATAAAGCGAGAAGGAAACTACAAAGTACTAGCAAGCCTAAGTCATAAATCCGAAACCATAAAAAACAAAAGAAACAAAATTAAGTATATGGTATCAAAATTGAACTTGAATTTAAAAACTAGTAGTGAAATACACATTGACAAAACAAAACAAGTGATGGAACAAATTTTTAAAATTTCGATAGACAAAAAAAAATGTAGCAACTCCTAGTAATGAGAAGTACCTCCATATGCAACAATGTCCACCTCTAACCGCGCCTGCATTTCATCGCAAACTTCGGCGTCAATAACAAGACATGAATACGAAAACAATCACACAGGAAATACAGAAACCAATTCACAACAATTAAATAGAGAAATGTGCAATCTTTTCATCCACATTACTAAACCAAAACCTCAACCTTCAATTTCTCAAAACCAAAACCTCAAACTAACAACAACCAAACACAATTCAGTCCACTCTAACGCTTGGCGATTCGAAAACCAACACGAGAGTCCTAAAACCGATGATCAATCGCTGAAAACAAATGAGACTCTCTAAACCTACAAGGATCATCAACAACAAGGAAAGCGAAATCGATGGATCAAAGAGAAGTGGTGATGAGATTCGATGAAATCACCTGTCGAGCGAGGGAAAGCGCGTGGTACTGCATTCGAGGACTGCGGCCGAGATCGCCGAGAACCACCAACGTTGCCCTACCTCTCCTCCTCCCGATCTTCTCTCGCTCGTCTCCTGATTCCGCGTCGTTGTGATCAATCGGCGATCAATTGAATCGGAGAATTGAAACGAAGAGAACACGCAGAGAAGAAGAAAAGCTTACCTGCCATCGCAATGGCGATTTCAGTCTTGGAAGCGTTTCTCATCAGGTCTGCGGGAGAGCGCCGATGAGCTTCGCGTATGTTAAGAGTCGAGCGCGAGCGCGAGCGCGTGCGTTCGGTCAGTGGGTTTGGGTTTATTATCTCGATGAAGATCGACCCTTCTCTCGCGTTCGTTTGCGCAAAATATACGCGATTATATTTTATCCAAATAAGATAAGACTTTTCCAATAAAAATAAATATAATCTTATCACTTTTAAAAAAATAAAAATGAATGCTTTTTTTTTTTAATAACTTTAGTGCATGAGCAATAGTGTAATACAGTTTGATATCACTAATCCACTAAAATCTCTTCTACTGCACTTATCTCCACCGTAATTAAACACTTTTATTACACACTTAAGGGACTCACATCATTTAAAAATTTTAAAAAATAATTTTAACAAAATGAATTGTCGTGCTTTCTAACGATGAGTGGGTTCTTTGCGCTCTTGTATGGGGAGCGTCCACTGCACGATAAGAGCGTCCCACTGAGGAAGCTCTTAGTGGAAGTTGAGTCTACAATCTCTTTAAACCTTGCCTCACCAAATATGCTTTGGCTAAAAGAGTGAAAGTTAACTTGTAATAATAATAGAGAAACTACTCTTGATTAGTGTACAACAAACACAACCCACCCTATAATACATGTGTCTGGTAAAATTAGAAGATTTGAACTTATAATCTCTTAAAGTGTGTTTGATAGCAAAGAAAATGAAAAAAATCATAGAAAATTGTCTACTTTTTTTATGTAACCGTTTTTCCACTGTTTGATAACTTTGTAACTGCAATGAGAAAAAAAACCACATCCCCCTATTTTCCTCATTTATTTTCTCATCTTTTAGCGTGGAAATTTGAAAATCTCTTCATCTCTCTCACGAACCGATCATTTCTTCCACCCAAACAAACCAAACAAACTCGATACTATAATTTGTGAATAAAACATATATGCAAGACTATGTTGTGTTATACAAAATTTAAATCAATATTCTTTAGAGATTTGAAAAGTGAATATTTAAAATCTCTTCAAAAGCTCAAAATCGGTTGAGTTTCAAGCTACAAAATTTAATCTCAAATATTAATTATAACGCAATTTTAATTACCTCTATGTTGAGGCTACGTGGAAATATGACCGATCAATAAAAATAAGGTTTCCGCCTCTTCCACCCACGTCAATCCAATAAATATTAAGGATTGATTTCTTGTCTCATGATAGCCGAGTAAAATAATGAGATGTTATAAATATAATATCGCCACGCTTCTACAACTAATAAATTTATGGACGTGGAAAATGTGAAAATATAAGGTAAATGTCGTATTTTCAAAAATTAGAACAAAAGTGGTGCGGATACACACTGAAAGGTTATTTTCTAAATATTTTCTTTCTCTCTTCGTCTCCGTCTTCGTCACCAACATCATCGCTGTACAACGAGCCGCCCGACATCGACGATTATTTAGATGCGCACACGGATTGAACCATAAAAGAAATTTTTTCTCATCAAACAATATGAGAAAATTTTCTTTATAAAATTCTCTCGAGAAGATTTGCTAAAAAAAAAGTTTTTCTCATTGAAGATTTGTTTTTCCTATCAAACACACCCTTAGGTATCTCTCATTGTTACACAACAAACATATCCTACGTAAACCAAACAATATGAAAAAAAAACAAAAAAACCAAACAAATGAAAAAAAAAAAAAAAAAAAAAAAACCTACAGAGCTACGTGTTTCAAAAGTAAAAATATTCAAACTTGTAATTTTAAGAACCCACGAGTGAGTAATTGTTAGTAGGGAGTCCCGGCATTAGAGCAATCGTTCCTGTAGTTGTTTTTGACGATGAAAAAAATGCAAGTTCTCTCTTTTTCTCGTATGTATATACTAGCATGGCAGGGAAATGTTTTTTTTTCTTCTTTTGACGATCAAAACAAAATGAGAAGGAACAGTGCAAATGCCTACTTGAACTTTCGACACTTGTACATATATAAATGGTAAAGTGCCTTACCAATAGGGTTGCAAGTGCGCGGGGCGGGCGGGGCGGGGCGGGGATCGTAATTACCGTCTTCATTTTCGCGGAGCCGCGGGCGGGATTTATTCTCGAGAATTTTCCGCGGGGAGGACTTTGCTGCCTCACGCCCCACCCCACGGGGATACTTGTAGGGCGGGGAATTTCCACGGTGCCCCGTCAATTTTGTAAAAAAATATCTATATTGATCTTCATTCTTGGCATTAAGTACTATTTTTTCAATTTTTTTAAGAAACTAATTTTCTCATTTTGAAGGATTAATGTGAATTTGTTTTGTTGATTGAGTAACAAATTATCATAATTAATTTAATATATAAGATTTCCAAAACTTGGATGACAAATATATTTCAATGATGTTCTAAATATAATTTTATATATCTTTATGATATAACACACACACACATATATATATATATATATATATTATAGAGTTAATTTAACGGTAAAAATAAATTTTATTGTTGGAGATCTTGAGTTTCATTCCATATATTGCATATGTTTTAAGTAAAAAAAGTTATATAATTTATTTTGTAAAACATAAAAAATGAAGAATTTTATGCAAATGATGCGGGGCGAGGAATCCCTACAAGGCGAAAATAATTACCGTCCCCGCCTTGCCCCGCCACGCGATGAGCAAAAAGCGGGAAATCCTTATCTCACCGGGGCGGGGCACCGTGGGGAACAGGGATTTTCCGCCCACTTGCAACCCTACTTACCAATACTTTAACTGGCAGCTTGATGCTCGAAAAAAAACGAAAAAAAAAAAAAAAAAAAAAAAAACAAACAAACTGGCAGCTTGATGGGGGCTATGTGCACGATTGAAAATTAATAAAACGAAAATGTTTTAGTTACCAACTTTTGACACAGCCTATGGCCACTAAATTGTGAGCATGTATCTCAAAGTATATACTATAAGGCATATACACAATTCAATACTCAAAAACCGTCTCAAAGTTGGTGGCCCTACTATTTTCCAAAGAAAAAAAAAAAAAAAAAAAGGCTGTTTGTGACTGATATTAGAAAATTACAATTTTGACTTTACCATATATCTCATGAAAGCACGTAATTTCCATTTTAAAGTACTTAATAAGAAGGTGTTACATCTCATGAATAAAAACAACAATTATGAAAGTGAGACTTTACCAAATAAATAGCAATGTCTCATTAGAAACCTCCGTAGGAATATGCCACTCGTCCTATATATCGCCATTTGACAGGTCACAACTGGGGCATGATCATTTTGTCCAAACAATATACACTTTCGATAGGTTATATCCGGGCCGGGGCATAAATTTCTATGGATGTTCACTACTATTTGTTTTGAATATCAGATATATACTGGGCATAATAGTCAATATAAGCACTGATGTAATCAAGTTTATTTTGTTTGGACAAACGAAAATAAAGTTTATTTTAATGTGAATTATAAATATATGTAGTCATGCTATAAAATTTCCTTAGTATACCTTTCCAGCTAGCCTTAAAAAAGCCGTCTGTGAGCCTTGCAATAATCATATGCCATTTGAAGGAATCAAATTGGTCCAGTTTGTTAAAGCATCAAAACCTACATGTATCCACTTTATTATAATTATAATTTATATAAGTTTGGAAATAATAGCATCTTGTTATATGATTCAGTACTTAATTACACCATTTTTTTTTTTTTTTAATTCATCTCAAATTCTTGTCTACCCCTCAACAATAATTTCAATGGATGAAAAAAATTGATCGGTGACTAGAAAGGCAATTATGGAAGGAGGGACTCATTAATTCCAAAGATCAAACATTGACTTCGCTTATAACTTCATTCGATTAAACTTTAAAATTAATTCGGGAAGAGCAATTTAATGTGGAGAATTTTTCATAAGATTTCGACATTATAGAGAAATACAAATAACTCCATCTAAACGCAACAGAACACCCATCAAATTTTAACAAAATATATTAGTAAGCATGTTTTTTGTCTAATAATATTTTTTTTTTTCTTTTCTCTATATCTACACTTGATCCTAAGTTTTTTAATTTCGATTCTATGTGATTATATAATCAATCTCAATATGATTTTTTCTTCAACGGAAATCAATTAGAATCCATTTTTTATAAGTGAGATTGAATTTTTTACTCTCGTATCTTCTAATGAGTTTTTCATTCTCTAAGAGTATGAAAATATATGTTTGGTCAATTTCATGAAAAGTGAATTCTCTAAGAGTATATTTAACAAAAAATAGCAAAAACTCATTAAAATTTGATAAATCCCGTCATTATTCACCAACTTCCATGAAAATTTGTAAAATCTTATTTACATTAATTAATGCAATATTAAATTTAATTTTGAAGAAACCATACTCATGCTATCCTCCCAAACCCCTATTTTGTTATAGAAGTTGCATGCATTAAGTTCAATTATCAACATTTTAACAATCTAGTTTAATTCTCACTTCAAAAAAATAAAACTTTAATTTCAATTTTATTACATAAATCAAAAGCGCGTATTAAAAAAAAAAGATAGGTGTTGAAATAACGACGATATGTCACACTATACAAGACATATTGGCTCACGAGACATATTTATGAGCGCCTTAAGATGCGGGCATACATATAACACGCGAGTTGTAATAGTGTAAATGGCTCAATCTGTCTCGCGGTGTGATCATTCTAGTACTTTCATTCTAGTACTTTGCTAAAAAAAAATTAGAAAACTTTGAGACTATATATCTACAAGACCAAAAAAACAAAGTACAGTATGTATCTTATCTACACAGGAACAGTTTCAATTCGGCAACGTCTACATCCGAGTACAAACCGCGTCACGTTCTCTGATCCTGTGCTCCTGAGCTCCCTTATGATTCCTGCACTAGCCTATCCATTGACGCGTGAAAAAAAGGTTAGTAATAAATCTAGAGGGCCGCTAAGGTCACCCCACCTTTTCATGAAGGCACCCAAATTATTGTAAAAATTCCAGCAAAATTGGAAAAAACCATTTTGCCCCTGTATATATAATGATTAAAACCCCACAAATCATTTTGACAAAGAAAAATGGCACCCCACCACCAAGCTTGAACCACAAAGCCACATTGCGTTTGGCGAGCGTTTATCGATTCTTGCGGATTGACATCATCCGACAAATGATGTAACAATGTTTGACAACCATATGATGGTTTCTTAGAACTGTTTAGTTGGGAAAACCGTGAAAATGATGATTTGTTTGTCAACGTAGGGTTTGGTAATTTCTCAAATCGAACTTGTTTCCACTATATAATGGAGGATTGTAATGCGCAACGGTGCAAAAGAGGAGGTTGAACTTGAGGTAATTTTACGAATTTATTGTGTTTTTTATGAGGTTATCCGAAGTTTCGTCGACGCGCGCGATTGTTTCGGCCTCGCAGACCGAGATATATTGAAATGTCTCGGTCGCCATGAGGACCGAGCCTACTCTAACTCCTTCTACGCAAAGTTGTACAACCGAGAGTAGGAGAAAATTCTCGGTTGTACACCACCGACGCCACATTACCTATCACTAATTATAGCTCTCGTCATGTCTCGGCCGAGATAATCGAAGTATTCTCGCCATGCGTAATCGAGACACCGTGAACTCTTCCGCCTTCGTGGCCGAGATCGCGAGTTCCCAAAAATTTAGCTTTTCGTCTCGCCATGCTTGGCCAAGACAAGCTAACACGATCTCGGCTCGTGTGGCCGAGAACCGCGATTTCCCAATTTTTTTACCATTCTACAAACCGCCACACACACATTACAACTACTCTACCAAATGTAACTTAATTATACTATAAACGTAACTTCAAACGATCGATTTCGCGCAAAATCTGTGTGTTCGACGATCTTCAACCGAGCCCTAATTTGGAGACGAAATCGGCTCACACCACGACCCTACGAATTGCAAAAAAACCGTAAACCGAAGGAGAAACACAAGGCGAGACACGATTTCGGAGATTCCTCTCACTGGTCGGTTCAAACTAAATGGGTTCTTCGAGGCAAGATCGGTGAAGGTGGTGCTGGGGGTGGTGGGGTGCAGCGGGATTTCCACGAGGGGTATTTCGGGTCTAATTTTTGGGTGCCCCAGGTAAATCGATTTGTGCCCACATTAATTGGGTGCCCTCATTAAACGGTGGGGTGCCCTTAGCGGCCTTCTAAATCTGCGCAATAACTACTGAAATCCTTTCAAAATCACCAACGTGTCCGTATCTTACTAAAAGTGGTACAGCGAAACGCATCAAACGCTTTCATAGCGAAACTTCTCCGCAGCCACCATAACAAACCCGCAACCCCTCTATAAATACTAGTAAAAAAAAGAAAAACAACTGAAAACTCCAACGCGTTGTGTCCGTCGCTCGAAAAGCAAGAACAGTAGCGAAGAAGAAGAAGAAGAAGAAGAAGAAGAAGAAGAAGATGAGTTACTACAATCAACAACAGCCCCCAGTCGGCGTCCCACCTCCACAAGGTCGTGCACTGGCAGATCTTTGATTGATCGATTGATTGATCGATTGAGTCTCTTGATTTGATTTGAATTTCTCGTTTTTTGCAAATTAGGGTTTGATCAATTGTTGGTTTTGGTTTTGATTTGTGATTTATTGGGTGTTCTGTTAGGTTACCCGCCAGAGGGGTACCCCAAGGACGCGTACCCTCCGCCGGGATACCCTCCGCAAGGGTACCCGCAGTACCCTCCGCCGGGGTATCCTCCGCAAGGGGGGTACCCTCCGCAGTACGCCCAGCCTCCGCCGCAGCAGCAACAGAGCGGCAGCACTGGTTTCATGGAGGGATGGTGAGTTCTGGTAGCGAAGAAGATTCTTCCATAATAGTAGTTCTTGTTTTCTTCGCGACTTCTTTTAGATCTCGATTTCTTGATCTTCAGATCTGAAAGAAATTGTTACCGTTTTGCCCCCTCGATCTTTTCGTTCTTGGGTAACTCGGAAGAGGGCTTTTCCGTAATTTCGTTTGTTTTTATTGTTTCGGTTGTTTTGCAGTTTGGCTGCTCTGTGCTGTTGCTGCCTTCTTGACGCCTGCTTTTAAGATCAGACGGCCGAGAGAATCTTGGGCGGCGTGGATGGACGGTTGGGATGATTGTTTGGAGAATTTGATTGTTACTACAAAACTTGAAGGGGCCAACTCCAATTAATCTTCTGTGTTTTGATTCTTTTTCTTTTGTTAAGTCATGAATGCTTTTACATCAATTTCATATGTTCTTGTGCTGTTGAATTCATACTTGGTATAGCATCTGCTTCTTTTCTTGTCTTTGATATGTTTGGATTACTTTTTTTTTGGGGTCTAGAAGTTGCTCTACTTTCAATGGACTAGTTTGAAATCAATATATAGATATAGTTGGGGATAAGTGTATGGATACCATGGTTACTAAAAAAAAAGATAGTTGGGGATGTAGCCTTTTAAGATTCGCTTGCTTAACTTAACTAGTGGGGGTTGAATGGATTCCACTTATTTGATTTGCACTGCAATGGGGGCACTTTCTAATGGTTGATGACGAAAGTAATATGTGTGGTGTTGGTTAGTTTGTCATGTTCGGTAGGCGGTATAGTGGTTTTGGTGAGTTGGGTCGATGTTCAATTACGCAATCATTCTAGATACATGGATGCTCTTTACTCTTGTTCACTGAATATTGATTGATTGTTCAAGTGTTCTAAATTCTAACACCCTAAACAATTGTCCTTGTATTATTATTTGGTAGTTGGTGACTGTAAATTGAATATTGATTGTTCAAGGGTGCAACTTGGTTCAGAAAATCGTTTTGTAACAGATTTCAAATATCCCCCAAAAAAATTGTATTTATTGGTGGTTGGTGACTGTAATGTAAGCTATTTTTTAGTGAAGAATTACTTAGGCTATTGGTGTATGTTGATTGTTTATTTTAGTTAGACTGTTCCATCTTCTCTAATAATTTAAGAGCAAGTCAATGGGCTTCCATGAACTCTATGATCAGAAAATGGTCTCTTCTTTGGGGTTTTTCTTCACTAGACTACTACAACAACAACATGGTCTCAATTCCAAACTAATTGGGATCGGCTATATGAATCAAACTTTTTCATTGTGCTCGATTTAGTGGAATTGATTTTATTCACTGGACTAATGATATTTATTATGAGATCAAGCTGTCCTTTAATTGGCGTGACATAGGAAAAGATTGTCCTAGAAAAAAAAAATGAAGTTGTTTGCTAAGCTACATTTCTTTTCTTTTTCTTTTGCCAATGATGTTGTCAAACTACAGTTTATTTAGTGTTGTTTAATGTATTACTATGTCTTAGCTACTCTAATGTGATTAACAGTCTTAAACACATACCAAGAAGGATTAAAAAGTGAATCAATTCTCCTAGTTGAACAGTCATGGCTACAGTGAAATCTGTTACAACAACCCATAGGGGACCTTTCAGAAAGAGCTGTTTTCTAGGAAGTTGCATTTCAAATAATCAATCTTACAAACCTCATTTTGTAATGAAATGCATGTACATCTCTACCAATTAAAAGTTTGCTACCCAATCCTATTCCCTATTGAAGTTGTATATCAAATCCTATACCAATGTTTTATCTACTTTTCTTTTTCATTCTCTTGACAGGAAGTTGATTGTAGTAACCCATCTTCTTCTCCAACTTATACAATGCCGGAGACATAAAAATACTAGTTCCAGGGCTTCAGAGTAAAGAAACAAAAAGAGCGCAAACACTATCCAGATAATATTAGAGAGCAGCTATGTTTCCCCTTTCATTTGATATTACTATGTAAGCCTACCACATTATCCAAGGAGAACACAAACTGTTGCACCTCCACGGACCTCGAGAATCGACCATCCCACCACAGAGGAACACCAAACCACTCTCTCTATGTGACTAGTACATAAATGATATAGTGTTGGTTGTCTAATTCTTGCCTCATTGTGCGCCAAAAAAGAAAAAAAAGGTTTTTCATGTTGTTTTCGGTGGAGGTAGGCAGGGAAGTGAGATGGAGAGTGAATAGAAAATAAGACTCATGAGGAACTTTCAAATTAAAGGATTCTTTTTGCCTTTTGTTGTAGGATTATTTTTTTTATTATTGTCAAGATATTCAGAGCGTTACCCGGACTAATTCCAAACTTGATGAGGGATGTCGTAGGATTATTTTTTTCAAAAAAAGACTCAATTGTTGTGGGGGGTAAACATCAAATGAAGGGGGAAAAATAGCTGCTATCTATTATTATTGTCTCAACGATCGAGAATTCAAACCAATACTTGAGGTGTTCGAAATTAAGTTTAGAGCTGTATATGACTTATGTAGCTTTGATCGTCTATATTTATTAATTGTAACTCTCAACTTAAATCATATTTTACTCTTTGAGCTGTTTAGAATCCAAAATTAGATTATAAAACTTCGAACTATTAATAGAACAGACTACAAATTAAATTAAATTTTTTGGCAAACAATTTAAATTTGTTTGATACTATTTTGATTGTCATTGATTATACATATATAAATATAATATATATGCTCATTCAAAATTCTCATATTCGACAAATAGCAATTCAACTTTTGTAAATATATGACAAGGAATGTTTAACATTTAAAATGTCACGATAAACATTTATAATAAATTATTGATCCGACGCCATTACAAAAATTTTCTTTTTTTGACGAGCCATTAAAAAACATTAATTAGTCAATAGAAATGTTTAAACCAAAGGTTTCAAAAATAATATATATAATCTCCGATTTTGTACAAGGATTTGGGTTGTTGAGACACGAACAAAAGTTTTAATGTAAAATATCAATACAATTTTTTAAATTTATTAATGTTTTTAATTCTTTTTTGGATTGGTAAGACAGAAAACCAAATGGTATCATTGAGTTGTTACAGTTTTCAAACATAAAATATATTTTTACGATCACTCGTCTATTTTTTTAGCCCAATGTATGTAGAACGTTGTATACACTATATAGTCAGTTCTAAGTCCAAATAAAAGATGACTACCAAACCTATTATTCATACTTGAAAATATGACTATTTTTCGTACTCAAGATAAGGGGAAGAAGGTCCAGTGGAGATGATAGGAAATTTGAGGTAATTCAATTAACGAAACAATATTCTTAAACCCATTATCATAGGCATACAAATTCAATAAAAAAAAAAAAACAAATAACAAGGTCCCAAGACTATTTTTTATATCAAAAAATAGGAGCTTGTGATAGGTTGAGAACTATTATAAAAGTTTGTCGCTATTTATGAAATGAACAAATATAAATGTCGGGGCGTTCCTATCAAACGATGTGTTATATTAGAGTTTGAATGTAGTAAAAGCATTGAATTAAATACAATAAAGTTTGATTAATGCAGCTGACCCCAATTAATTTGAGATTAAGGTTTAGTCACGATGGTTGTTTATTTTTGTGTTTTTTTTGTGTTAATTATTTGTCTATTTTTATGGGTCGACCACAATTCATATATTATTTTCTATTTTTTATATTTCTTCACAAAAGGAATCACTTTTTAGAGAGATGCTTTTGAAAATTGTGGGGTCCACCTTAATTTCATAGTTCACAGCACGCGTAGCTCGGGACTTTTTGCCTGATTAATAGAATTTAGAGAAAAAATTAAAAAAAAACACATCTGCTGAAATAATTCCCAATATAACACACTTAGTGCCACGTAGGGTGCCACATGGGACGCGAGTGAGTGACTGGAGGGTGGAAAACGTGAGTGGAAATCACGTTTTGTGCATGTCGTGATTTCCACTCACGATTTGCCTAGAGTGGAAGTCGTGACTTGCAGTCACGACTTCCCTCGAAAGTCACGACTTCCCTTCGATGGAAGTCGTGACTGCAAGTCACGACTTCTACTCTGAGGTCAAAAAAAACAAGTGGCCTCCTCTATACACCCGATTTCGTCCCTCGTTTTCTTCCCCTCGTCACCGAGATCTCTCTTCTTTGCTCACCTCTCGCTCACCGAGATCGTCCCCGCCTCCACCGTCCCCGTCTCCACCGTCCTCGTCTCCACCGTCCCCGCTCCACCGTCCTCGCAGAGCCCTCGCAGTCTCGTTGATCGCTTCTCTCCGGTCTCCACCGTCCCCGCCGCCGTCCCTCGCCTCCACCGTCCCTAGACCATCCCTCGCGCCGCCGCCGTCGCCTCCACCGTCCTCGACCGTCCCTCGCTCCACCAACGCCGCTTCACCGTCCCCGCCGCCATCCCTCGCTCCACCGTCGCTGCTCGTCTCTGCGTCGTCCCTCGCCTCCACGTGTGTGCCCTCCACTGTCCTCGCAGAGCCTCAAAGTCGTGTCACACGCCGAGCCTCGCGGTCCTTCGCCGGTCCCTCGCTGGTCCTTTCGCGGTCCTCGATCGCTTCTCTCGCTTTCACCTTCCCCCGGTATATTCTTTTGTTAATTTCATGTTGATATTTGGGATTAATTACAAATTATATTCATTAAATGTGAAGAATCTATTTACCAAATCCAAAGATGCTTTTGACAAATACTAAACCAAATCCCCTTGAACATCTTCAATTGAATCATTTGCAATGCATTGTCGTGTCTTGAATCATTTGCAATGCATTGTCGTGATAAGGCCATTTCCTATTTAGCTCTTCTAGAAATGAACCCCCTTGAACATCTTCAATTGACTTTGAAATCTCTATAAGACATGTATAGCAGTTACATTTTTGTTTCCAAACAAAGCTAGTCTAGTGATTTTTTTTTTTTTTTTTTTGTTTTGAAAAAAAAACAACAACAACTAGTCTAGTGATCAAACCGTGCCTGTTCAGAATTGTTCCATTATGGTAATATGTCCAATTAAAAACACTGAAGCAAATCAAAATCTGACATCTATGGAAGGCAAGATTAGGTTCATGTCTAGGTTTTAGAATTGTACTTTTGGTGGGTCCAACTCCAAACTGATTGAATTGATGATGTGGCAACCCTTGTTTTATTTGTTGTTTTTTTTTATATATGATAATAAATTAAAGAAGATCAAGTTTAGTGGCATGGTATTGATTGATATGGTATGGTTATGTATCTTCACTAATTTTCTTTCTTTATTTTTATGACCTTTCGATCTATTTCCATTAAATTTGTTTATGCACCTTCTTGTCATAATAGCCTATATATTAGTGTATTTATGGCCATGGTACGTTTTGTGACTACATGTATGTTCATGCATTCTTTAGTTCTTTGTTATGACCATCTAGTTTAGTTTAGAGTCGCCTAAAACCTTGTTGAGTGACTTTGGTTATGGATTAGTTAAAAATATCAACTTAGACATGTAATGTCCTAATATAAATTCTCTACATCAAATTTGAATTGTTCTCATTAGTTATGTATTTTTGTTTTTTACCTTCCATTGGACAAAGTCGGAATTGTTTACTTTGGGGATGGATCCTTCTTTAACTTTACTCGAACCGTTTTTAGTATGAACCACTACACTTTTTAAAGTGTTGATATTGTTGCATTCACTTCTATTGATCATGCTTTGTATTCTACATATATAGATTCAATAATGGCTGATCGAAGAGTAAGTTTGTTGTGCTATATGAATGGGGACATGGTCGATGGACCATCAGGAATTTCATACACTAAACCGCCTGTTCGACATCTTAGAGCGAACATGGGTTTAGGGTACGAGGAATTTATGAGTTTTGTCTATAATTCTTTGGAGATAGACAATGAAAAGATGATATTGACCATCACATATCGATATCCGGCGTACATTGGTAGTGGTACGCCAACTACGTCCCCTGTGCGAATAGATGATGAGGCGAGTCTCAAAGATGTTTGGGAGATTGTGCGCAGAATTACCACCACCAAAATGCATGGAGCTTTATATCGATTTGAGAACGAGAGATTCGTATAATAGTACAAACTGTAATATGGCGTTAGATTCTGTGGCTGGACCTAGCACTCAACCAAATATGGAGCAGAGTCATTGTGCATCGCCCTTGATGACTGCAAATCCCGAGATGGACGAGGATCCTCGTTCCTGTGATGAGTTGAACACTAGTGAAGACGGAGACTATTGCGGTAGTGACGAAGGTACTAGTGAAGAGAGTAGCGATGATGGATTGGATGATGAAGGGGTTGATGCTCATCATGTTGATGATGCCATGATTCGATACACATTAAATCGAGTCATTGCCGATGATGGCTCATTATCTTGTCCTCCAATTTCGAGCGAGCTTGGGAACGATGATTTTTTCGACGAAGAGGTCTTGGAATTGATGGTGCGCCCGTTGGTGTACGTGAATTTGTCGTACCTTCTCCTGCATTTATGGAATTGAGTAGTGAGGCATTGCAACCCCTCAATGAGAATGCTATGATCCCTTTAAGGTCTTTATGGAATGAGGGAGCAGAATTTCAAAAGGGCATGCGGTTCATGTGTAAAGTAGATATCCAGCATGCCGTGAAGTTGTATAGCATCAAAGAACACAGGCGATTTGTGGTGACTCATTCTACAACTAATGTATGGATTGTTCGATGTAAGAAATATGTAGATGGATGCACTTGGAATGACATCGATCCATCAGTTGACATTGGGTGATGACGTGTCGATTGCACGCATTAGAGATGTAGCTGCATCGACTTTGACTGCAGACGAGCAGATTATCGCATGCATAATGTGCCCACATCATTTGAAGCCTCTCATCATACTTCTCACGATGATACGCGTTCGAGGCATGGCACTCCAGTGTATACGTCATCAGTACCTCTCAATGAGCGTGACACTCCACATACTCCATCCGTTCCTCCCTACATGGCATTCGAGCCTACGGAAGTCGTTCCATCTTCGCGCCATTTCAATACAACTCCAATAATGATGAATTTCTCTCGAGAGTACAAGTACGCATGAAGGTGGAATACGTGATATCGATGATATTCGAGAGAAGATGCTCAAAATCCTAGTGATATGGGTCGATCGAATGTCCCATTAGCGTTAAATCGTAATGTTCGAGTTGTAAAGAGAACACGTTGTGGGACCTGGAAGTCATTATTTGGGGTCTGAGTAGGACTTGTGTGTAACAATAACAAGACTTCTTTTATTATTGCTTTGTACTCAATCACTTTGCAATTTTATGTATGTATGTTATGTTTGGATGTATGTATGTACTCATGCTTACAAACGTCATTTACAATTAACAGTCAAACATGGCACTTGAAAAAACTAAGGCATTTTGCCTATGCCAAAACAAGTACTCATGCTTATAAATTCTTGAAATTATTATGGTAATAATATTCTTTGTTGAGGTTATGTGTATCCTCTATGGTTTAGTGTAGTTTGTACTTCTATTTTTATTTTTTCATGTTTTTTTACATAAGATGCAATGCTTGTTTTAGTACTTCTATTTTGATGAATGGTTTTTTTTCCTTTGTTGCATTGTTTGAAATAAATTTTTTTTTCCTTCGGTTTAAACACTCCAAACTGATTTTTCCAATTAACATTTCATTAATTGTTTAGTTATTAACTTGGCCTTTGATTTTTATGATGTTAAGTCATTTTACATAGCCATTATCATTCTTTGTTGAGATTATGTCCAAGTCTTTTCTCCTGTTTTCTGGTGTATAGAGGAGGCCCACTGTTTTTTTTTTGACCCTCAGAGTAGAAGTCGTGACTTGCACTTCCACTCTAGGCAAATCGTGAGTGGAAATCACGACATGCACAAAACGTGATTTCCACTCACGTTTTCCACCTCCCTCACTCACTCGCCCAAATACTCACTCACTCGCCCCATGTGGCACCTACGTGGCACTAAGTGTGTTATATTGGGAATTATTTCAGAGATGTGTTTTTTTTTAATTTTTTCTCCAAATTCTATTAATCAGGCAAAAAGTCCCGTAGCTCGTGTCAATCGTTGGATCATCTCGACATATCCATCAAAAGTCATCGTCAACCGCACATCACGAACGATACACTTGTTTAAAGCAACAATCATGTGTTTGATGGCTTCCGTCCCCCAAAGTAGTCCGGGTTTATGATAAAAGGAAAAGACCGATTTAACCCCAAACACATCCGTGAATACCCGAGACCAATTTAACCCAAACATATCCGTGAATCCACGGTTATTCAAAAGTCAATATTAGTATCCATCCCGCGCTTCGCCCGATAAAAGCCTAGCTTGTACATTTTATTAAGTTAAAAGATAAAAATATTTTTAAAAAAATATTTTTTTTATGACAAAAAAAACATTCTTGAAAAATATACATTAGTGTCACTATAATACATAATATTGAAACTAATTAAATATAACACATGTTTGTTTCAACTTATGCCATTGTTTATTGTTGATGTAACACTCAATAAATAGCTTTTGTACCATTTAGTTGCATTTTATGTTTTTCATGATTAGATTACGCGGCAGCAATTAAAAATATCTAAAACTACCACAACCACCACGATTTTCAAAAGCATCTCCTTACATGTTTTTTGCTTTTCATAAGCACTAATCCATATATTTAAAACATCGACAAAAAGTAATATGAAAAAAGAAAAGTGCTAGAATGACAACGTCATGTCGCACCACAATATACATCGACTCACAAAAACTATACATGCGTGCCTCGAGATACAAGCCTACGCATATATCAATGCATAACATGCATACAGGTCGAAGTCGCATGAAAGACTCTTGTGAGTTAATATATCTCGTGGGTGTGACATTCGCTGTTGTCATTCTAGTATTTTCCATGAAAAAAATACTACAAAAGTAGGATTTTAGTTAGTGGCCCATGAACAGTTTTAGTACGAGTTATTGTAACAATATGAAAAAAATATCTCAATATCACTTTAGAATTCTGAAAAAGAAACCTGACATTGGACCTTAAGATATAATAATATGAAAAATGTAACTTGGTTAGGTTACCACAATGATACGAATGAAAGCGGATTTAAATATTTTATTTATATAAGTTAAGTCCAATATAAACATCATAGATAAAAAAAATCTTCAAGGCGTCACAAAAGTTCCAAAAAAGAGAGATTATCTTAATAGTCCAAATTAATCGCTAAACGGTATCCGACACGGTGTGACAAAATTATTTGGGCCACGGAAGTATCCTAAGGCCAGTTGCATCATGTTCGCGTGAAAATAGTCGATCTTGCTTTGGCACCCCAGATATCAAAAAATAATATGAAAATGTTACTATGTTAATCACATGGGACCTCATACAAGGAGTAGATTCGAAAGACATTTGAGTCCTGAAAGGCGGTTGGACTTGTACTAGTACTAGAAATTAATCAGGTTTCCTTCCACCGCCGAGCCGCGCAGCAATGGCGGCTTTGAGCTCAGCGTCGTTGGGACTCCCTTCGCAAAACGCTGCAGAAATCTCGGCCTCGTGCGGGGAGAATTTCGTGCTAATCGGCGTTCCTAGGTCTCGGACTAACAGAGGATTATTATCAACAAAAGGGGCAAAGTTTCCTGCTTTGACGAAGACTGGTTCGAAGCGAAGTCTAGGGTTTCGGTGCGGTTGCAGTCGCTACGGTAGGGCAGAGATTGAGAGTGGTAGCGACGAAGACGCAAATTCAGTAGTGCAGGACGAGCAATTCGTGCGGTGGTTTCGGGAGTCATGGCCGTATTTTCTGGCTCACAGAGGGAGCACATTCGTCGTCGTCATTTCTGGCGAGATCGTCGACGGTCCTTACTTGGATGCAATTCTACAGGTATGTTTGTGTTAATTGATTGACAAATTGTCTCTAAAGCGTGTTTTTTGTTCTTCACAAATTGATAATGAATGCAAAGGTGTTTGCTTTTGAATGCAGGATGTGTCTCTTCTTCATGGATTGGGGATCAGATTCATTCTCGTACCGGGGACTCATGTTCGCATTGACGAGCTTCTCTCTGAGAGAGGTGAGGTTGTCTTAAATTTCTTAGTTCATGTTTTACTGTTTAAGCATAGATAGAATTATGAGGCAATATTCGATGTGAGAATTGCTAACAACAACATCTATATTTGTTTGATCCATTTAATAAAGTAGGACGACAAAAGTTTTATGCTGGCAGACAACCTGTTGTAAGTTGTAACCCTCCCCATTTTACGGGTATGGATAATGGGCTTGGGAACTGCCTCCCCCATTTTCGGGTATGGATAATGGGCTTGAGATACCTCCTCCTTTATCCAGACTTAGGACTGGCTATGTAGCGCATTAGTAAGAGAAGTGCTAGTCTTGAATTATTTGTTGTCATCTCTAAATTAATTTTCCAGCGATTCAGTTTAGAGTATTTCATATTAGTTACCTCAATTTTAGTTTGGGAATGGCCTGCACATAATAAATGATGAAAGTTGAGTCCTTTAAGCATTACCATTAACATTGACATATTGAAAAAGTTTGTTGACTAGTGATTGATTCTTTGCTTGGACATATCTATGGTAATGTTAGGGAGAAAGGAAGGGCTACAGCTAAGAAAACAGATTGATATTCTGAGAACGCTAGTCGATATGTTGCAAGTCTTATTTTAGTTCATAATTATCTATTGGAGTAGTCTTTCTTTAATCGATATGCTGTGCTACATTAGTTATCTCGGAATGTGATAGAGTTTAAGGGAACCGCCACAATAGTATTGG
Organism: Stephania cephalantha; assembly: GCA_039657325.1. Taxonomy (NCBI): domain Eukaryota; kingdom Viridiplantae; phylum Streptophyta; class Magnoliopsida; order Ranunculales; family Menispermaceae; genus Stephania; species Stephania cephalantha. The sequence continues at coordinate 4,524,637 of CM077567.1, read as the reverse complement.
TGTGAGTCCAAGTTAGTTAAAAGGGTAGTTGAGTAAGTTTGTAGTAGTAGTATAAATAGAGGCTGCAAGGGAGAGAAAAACATCTTGTCATCTTGAATGTAATTTGGGAACTCTTAGGAGTTTGGGTTGAGAGAGTTTTAAGACTCTTTTCTGGGTTACTTTTGAGTTTGTAATCGTCGTTGTTTCTCTCAATTCAATTAATCAATTTCGGTGTTTTATCAATGGTATTAGAGCATCTTCATCAGAAATATAATCAATCAAGAATGGATTCAAGGTTTTTGTCGGATGAGATGTTAAGAGGTTTTTACGAAATTAAGTTGGGGCTTGATCGCATCTTATAGAAGCTCGATACATGGTTAGTTCGTGATTCTTCACCTCCAACCATGATCTCACATGATGATGGTGATCGCTCTTTGGAGCTGCCAGTGCTTTCAAGATCCATCCATTGTCAAATCAAATATCAAATTAGGCGTCTTCTCCAACTCAGTTATTCAGTCGATTGTTCGCGCAGAGCAGATCGTGAAGCCATTGTCGATTCCATTTTTGTGGATTCAAATTTCGCCACTTGTTTTGTTGCTGAAAGTTTCCAGTCATTCATATATAGGGTTATCCGAAGGGTTACTGATTGTAGGCAAACCAGAACCACCAGATCCACCAGATCTAGTGGCGTCCAAGATGTTGATGTCTCATATTCTCTTTGCAACATTTGCAACTCCTGCATCTCATACACTCAACGATGGCATCCAACATCACGACGACATCACAGATGTAGCTTCGAGCGTTAGGAGTATTGAAGACAACGACGCCTTCCTCGTTCCGCCACCGTGGCCGCCACCCTTATTGATAATGTGACGGCCCCAGTTCCACAACCTACACTGGGCCTCGCCCGGCCTAGACTTACGTGGACCCTGAGTCAATCCTCGCGACGTCAACGCAAGCCTAGTAAGCCTTCATAACCATTTATCATTACATTTTTAGTGAGTTATTCAAATTTGTAAGTTATTCAAAGTTTATGCGGAAGTGAGTTCAACTTAAACAAAATCTAAACAACTTTACACAAATCAGTTAGGACAGCCTAGAGTGTGGAAACCCCGTATATACTCCATGTAAATATCTCGCAAAACCCATATATCCCATGTGTCAAAACAATAATACATAAGTAATACAAAACCTACAAAAATGTGAGGGAAAGCCGCTCCAAAGTCCTCACAATAAATCTCCTAGCATTGACCCATTTCCCTAACTCGATTGCGGATTTGCACTCAGTTAAACACAAGATTAACGAGCCCAGGTAAGTAACGCCAGTAGGATACTAAATAACATTTCAAATAAATAAACTAGTCTATATCCATGCAGATAGAAAGAAAGGTATAAGGTCGCATGAATAAATAAAAGATTGTAAATAAATAAAAAGCTTGGGACTGAGGCTATGTTGTTGTTGTTGTTGTTGTTGTTGTAAATAAATGAAAAGCAATCGACACATGAGTGTCCATGAATGCAAACAGAGAGGCGCAAGTAGTCCCGACCAATAGGTCGTTGAGTCTTGGCAAAACATCAAGACTCAAGTTCTAGGACTTGTTACACTCACAAGCCCTAAACCCACGAGATAGTGAGACTTCCTGGAACAACCACGCTAAGAACTCACACCTCGTCAAAATCAATATCCAGTGCAGTGCATCCCGAGGTCATGACTCTGGTATGTTACCCTGACCCGAGCCCACTCCTTCCAAGGACAACCGTTGACTCACTTGCCCTCGGACAACTCAATTAGAATATAATTCCAAGGATGGATAACAAAGCAATGATCAACAATATTCAATAGCTTAAAATGAAATATTGTGCATTTCTTAGCTGGTTTACTTACAACCAAACCAACCCAACGTTGGTTACGAAGCCTTACACAATGTTCCCCGGGCTTTCACGTACTTCAACAAGTCCTATTAAATCACAAATTCACATTTTTATGAGTTGCAACTCCACTTGAATACTAAAAATTCATATTACAACTTACAATGAGATTGAAACTCATTTTCAATTTCATAACGGAGTTCAAACCACTCAATAACTCTAACACCTCTTTTTAGAGCTCATTTCCATGTTTTGATATCTCAATTAGAGTCTCAATTTTACTCATTGTATCACTAACAATTTCATTCACCTCCATTTTATCATCAATTCATTTCATTAACTAATTAATTTAGTTCATTACTTTTGACCATTTTCACAACTATTTGTCACCAATTTAAAAGTTGGGCCAAGGTCCGAGTTTAAGTGCCACTCAAAGTAGGATATATAAGGATTTCAAAAAGTCCAACCTTAGTTATTTTGGATAACAAATACCCATTTAAATCATTCCTCAAATTTGCTAAGTCGCAACTGTCATATGTGGACAGTTTTGGACCATATCAACATGCTATGTTCTACCTTGTTTTTCATTGATCAAAAAAATTCTCATGGCCACAATCTTTATTGATCATCAAAGTAGGTTATATTAAGATTCAAACGAACCTATTCGCAAGTCAATCGGACCTCATGGGATGTCTCAAATCAAGTCATCAACATGCCTACTCAAAACAGTTAAACACATGACAGTGCAGTCTTAATTTTTAGCCTCATTTCCGGCCTTTAAAACACTATCAAACCTTCTCCAAATCAAAATCTGATTTACATGGATTAAGTTTGATATATAAACACGAAAACCCATAAAAAAATTTACTCAAAAACTTTCGTTTGATTGCCCGGATTATTACCTCAAAGTAGCCCAAAAACTGGACTGCACAGTACTAGTTCTACAAAACTAGTTTTTTTTTTATTCAACCATTTTACCTCAAAGTACCATGAGGATGCTTAGGTGAATGTGTGGTAAAACTCGTAAAGATAGAATAATAAATATAGAAATTCAAAGACAAGTAGGAGTAGCGACAATTGATAAAAAGATTAGGGAAGGGCGGTTGCGGTGGTTTGGTCACCTGCAAGGACGGCCTACAAATGCCCCAACTAGAAAACTTGACTCAATATAAACTGTAGAAATTCGACGAGGTAGGGGGCAGACCAAAGTTAACATGGGATGCATTAATTAGGAGGGATTTGAATGGTTTGAAAAGCTCACCATCAATTGCACTTAATCGAGCACAATGGAAAAATTTGATCCATGTAGCCGACCTCAGTTAATTTGGGACTAAGGCTATGTTGTTGTTGTTGTATTTTACCTCAAAGTAGCCCAAATCCACTTTCGACCGTCTGCCCTCTTTTGACCTATCTAGTCGAAGCATAGAAACATGAAATACAGGGTGAATCCCGGATAATCGAGGTGGCAACTCCAGTTTGTACGCAACCTTGTCTATTCGTTTCTTCACTCTGAATGGACCAATGAACCTCGGCGCAAGCTTTCCTTTAATTGGAGTCAAAATGGTTGCATAAAAAAACTAGTTTTGTAGAACTAGTACTGTTCAGTCCAGTTTTTGGGCTACTTTGAAGTAATAATCCGGGCAATCAAACGAAGATTTTTGAGCAAATTTGTTTATGGGTTTTCGTGTTTATATATCAAACTTAATCCATGTAAATCAGATTTTGATTTGGAGAAGGTTTGATAGTGTTTTAAAGGCCGGAAAGGAGGCTAAAAATTAAGACTGCACTGTCATGTGTTTAACTGTTTTGAGTAGGCATGTTGATGACTTGATTTGAGACATCCCATGAGGTCCGATTGACTTGCGAATAGGTTCGTTTGAATCTTAATATAACCTACTTTGATGATCAATAAAGATTGTGGCCATGAGAATTTTTTGATCAATGAAAAACAAGGTAGAACATAGCATGTTGATATGGTCCAAAACTGTCCACATATGACAGTTGCGACTTAGCAAATTTGAGGAATGATTTAAATGGGTATGTGTTATCCAAAATAACTAAGGTTGGACTTTTTGAAATCCTTATATAACCTACTTTGAGTGCCACTTAAACTCGGACCTTGGTCCAACTTTTAAATTGGTGACAAATAGTTGTGAAAATGGCCAAAAGTAATGAACTAAATTAATTAGTTAATGAAATGAATTGATGATAAAATGGAGGTGAATGAAATTGTTAGTGATACAATGAGTAAGATTGAGACTCTAATTGAGAGATCAAAACATGGAAATGAGCTCTAAAAAGAGGTGTTAGAGTTATTAAGTGGTTTGAACTCCGTTATGAAATTGAAAATGAGTTTCAATCTCATTGTAAGTTGTAATATGAATTTTTAGTATTCAAGTGGAGTTGTCACTCATAAAAATGTGAATTTGTGATTTAATAGGACTTGTTGAAGTACGTGAAAGCCCGGGGAACATTGTGTAAGGCTTCGTAACCAACGTTGGGTTGGTTTGGTTGTAAGTAAACCAGCTAAGAAATGCACAGTATTTCATTTTAAGATAATGAATATTGTTGATCATTGCTTTGTTATCCATCCTTGGAATTATAGCTAATTGAGTTGTCTGAGGGCAAGTGATTCAACGGTTGTCCTTGGAAGGAGTGGTTGGTGGGGTAACATACCAGAGTCATGACCTCGGGATGCACTGCACTGGATATTGATTTTGACGAGGTGTGAGTTCTTAGCGTGGTTGTTCCAGGAAGTCTCACTATCTCGTGGGTTTAGGGCTTGTGAGTGTATCAAGTCCTAGAACCCGAGTCTTGATGTTTTGCCAAGACTCAACGACCTATTGGTCGGGACTACTTGCGCCTCTCTGTTTGCATTCATGGACACTCATGTGTCGATTGCTTTTCATTTATTTACAGTCTTTATTTATTCATGCGACCTTATACCTTTCTTTAGACTAGTTTATTTATTCGAAATGTTGTTTAGTATCTTACTGGCTTTGCTTACCCAGGCTCGTTATTCTTGTGTTTAACTAAGTGCAAATCCGCAATCGAGTTAGGGAAAGGGGCCAATGCTAGGAGATTTATTGTGAGGACTTTTGAGCGGCTTTCCCTCTCACATTTTTGTGTAGGTTTTGTATTATTTATGTATATTGTTTTGACACATGGGATATATAGGTTTTGTGAGATATTTACATGGAGTATATACGGGGTTTTCGCACTCTAGGCTGTCCTAACTGATTTGTGTAGAGTTGTTTAGATTTGTTTAAGTTAAAATCGCTTCCGCATAAATTTTGATAACTTACAAATTTGAATAACTCACTAAAAATGTAACGATAAATGGTTAGGAAGGCTGACTAGGCTTGCGTTGACGTCGCGATTATTGACTTGGGGTCCACGTAAGTCTAGGCCGGGCAGGCCCAGTTTAGGTTAAGGAATTGGGGCCATCACAGATAACGTCAATCTTCCTTCGAGAGCTCGTTGATCTCATTTTTAGGTGTGTTGTTTCCGTTGTTTTTGCTAGGTCAGAACTTCTGGTAATACATCCTTTTGGGAAGATGACCACACTGTGGGTGAGTCGAGGAGATCTCACAAGGTGAGGTACTATGTCATTCGAGAAATGTCTTATGGATTTTGTTTTATCTCCTATCACATGCTTTTCTCCACATCTTTCTCATCGATACAGTGGTATCTACTCCACTGCCTTCACTATGGTTACTCCTTTCATGGTGATGTTACGACCTGTTGTGTGGTGGTGCAGGGCACAATGCTTTGTGTTGTCTTGGTACCCAACGACATTAGTTATGTGTGGGTACTCCGTGGTTCAAGTTTCAACTCATTGCTTCCTTGAGTGCACTCATGAAGTGTTGTTTGTTGTGGCATCGTGTTTCATGTGGATGTGGAAAGGTACGTATGTGCAAATTGACTGTAATCTTGTTGCATTGGAAGTGTTTGCTGAAATGTTCTTGACAAATTGGTGGGTATGCGGCACCTTTGGGCTGATGGGTTGGTGTCTTTGGTCCTCTTATTGAGGGCATCTATAGTCTGATTTCTCACAGCCTTGCGCCACATGGTTGTTGTGGATTCTTGCATGTTCTTTCGACTAAACACTATCCAGATATTTGTTACTCCTTGCTTTGGTCGCCATTTGTTGTGTGCAACAAGTGTTGGATGAAAAAGCATTAATGGATAGTGAGCCTAAAAATGCTTTCTTTGAGATTTTATTGCCTTACTTTCTTGGGTCTGAGCTTCTAACATTAGCTCATGCCATTCTATATGAGCTTCACGAAAGATTTATTTTGGGATTCTCGAATTCTTGTGTTGCCAACGCTAATTTGAATTTCATATTGATGGGGACTCATGGTGATGTTTTGAGCACTTCGGCTTTCTATTGCACTTCTTGGGTTAAGGGTCTAGCGCCTTCATTCGATATTATCCCGGAGCACTTGCTTGTTCCACCGGGCGTTCCGCGACTGATATGGATCCTTGCTTGGTTGCTAATACCTTAAGATCTTCTCCCCATGTGTATCAATGTTTTCGGTTGCATCATTATCTCTTTACCACCTTGAGGACAAGGTGGATTTTTAAAGGGGGGATTAATGATAGAGTTTAAGGAGACCGCCACAATAGTATTGATGTGAGCCAAGTTAGTTATAAGGGTAGTTGAGTAAGTTTGTAGTAGTAGTATAAATAGAGGCTGCAAGGGAAAGAAAAACATGTTGTCATCTTGAATGTAATTTGGGAACTCTTAGGAGTTTAGGTTGGGAGAGTCTTAAGACTCTTCTCTGGTTTACTTTCGAGTTTGTAATCGGTGTTGTTTCTTTCAATTCAATTGATCAATTTCGGTGTTCTATCAGAATGCCATGTATCATCCGCATAAATTGCCACAGTAAGACATGTGTTCTCAATCCCTAGCGTTCATCTGGCAGGACATAAAGCCAAGTATGTTGGTCGGTACAGAATCACCGACTTGCACTCTCTAGAGGCAGCAATGGAGGCAGCTGGCAGTATCCGAACTAGAATAGAAGGGAAACTATCACCTGGACCCCCTATATCTTCCATTCGTCGTCATGGAGACATGAGTCGGTGGCATGAAGGTGTTAGTGTGGCAAGTGGTAATTTTCTTGGAGCCAAGGTGAGCAAGCTATCTTGTTTGTGAGTTACTGTAAATTTGCACTTCTATTCAACCGATTTCTCCTGCAAAAATTATGTATTTTGACTATTTTCTTATTATTTTTTTTTAGTAAAGAACTGATGCGAAGTCTATCTTATACGATCTTCACTGTTTTGTTTTCTTGTTATTCTCAAGTGACTTATAGAGAGGTATATTATAACTTGCCTTTCCTCCCCTGTTGCAGAGAAGAGGAGTTGTTGAAGGTGTTGATTATGGATCAACTGGTGAAGTGAAGAAAATTGATGTTTCTCGTATCCGTGAAAGGCTGGACAACAATTCTATAGTAATATTAAACAACCTGGGATATTCCAGTACCGGGGAAGTTTTAAATTGCAAGTATGCCATATAGCTCCTCACTCTAGGTATCACAACTAGGGCTTTAGGTTTTTTTTTTTTTTTTTTTTTTTTTTTTTCTCTTGAGGTCTCAAATTTGGTTTCCTGCTGTAAATATTTTCTCTATGCAATTGCTGATATCAACACATAATTTAATGAAAATATGGGGCCTAATATAAACTGAAATTGGTTCTCTTTTGCGTATGTCTGAATAAACTGAAATTGGTTGAATTTGACTTTCTTCAAAGAAAAACAGTGATTGTCATAGTAAAATGAAAGAACTTTTTATTTTTGCTGTTTTTTACAATTATAGTGTAGTAATAAAAATTATAAAATGTGTTGAGCAGCAATTGATTAAACATATTTCGTCATATGCTCCTCGTTCAATAAAGTTTTTAGGCAATCTAAAAGATGTGGTAATGTAACTCCACCTTATCTGTTTTTGGCTTATTATTTTTCTAGTTGTGTTTGATTAAAGTAAGCCATGGTAAAAGAGGATCTATGAGAGGTCAAAGTGGTAGAAAAACATAAGAAGATTATCAGAAACAGACCTAATTCAATTAAGCCATGAACAATTTAGTGCACATCCTCCTACTCTATTGTTGGCTTGGCGCAGTGATTGATTTCCATAAATGCACATTGCATAATTTGCATGAAAGAGGATTTTCATGAATTCTGAACAATTTGATCCTCCTCAATAGTTTGACATTGGTTTCTTAAATGCTCTTTGCTTCTGTATATTGCAGCACATATGAGGTTGCAACTGCTTGTGCCCTGGCAATTGGAGCAGAGAAACTTATTTGCATTGTGGATGGTCCTATTCTTGATGAATCTGGACGACTTATTCGTTACTTGAGTCTTCAAGATGCAGATTTGTTGATAAGAAAACGAGCTAAACAAAGTGATATAGCTGCAAATTACGTCAAGGCAGTTGGTGAAGAAGATGGCGTTATTCCTGAATATCTAGATCATAATGGAACTAATGGGCATCCCAATGTTAAGGCAGTAGTTGAAGCAGATGCACCTTATGCTGAGTACCATAATCCTAATGGAACCAGTGGTTATTCAAAGAATGGGAAAAGTTTAGTCAGTGGTTATAATGCAACTTTCCAGAATGGTGTTGGTTTTGACAACGGGAATGGGCTACTGTCCAGTGAGCAAGGATTTGCCATTGGAGGGGAGGAAAGGAAGAGTAGATTAAATGGTTACCTTTCAGAATTGGCTGCTGCAGCATTTGTCTGTAAAGTAAGTCATTGTAGTGTTAATACCTCTATTTGGTCAAGTGTCTGATACTCTGATGAGTAAAAACTCTTTAATTGTTTAACTTTCGCCTTTGAGATATTAATGTTTCTTATAAACATTAATATTAATCAATTATTTATCTTTTGCCTCCACTACTGCGTTAGATGGTCATGCATGAAAAACTTGTTTAACCAAGTGCGGGCATTGCTTCTGATGTGTGCCCCATCATGCATGTAGTGATAGAAGAATTGACAGTCATCAACTGCCAAGTGGTAAATGTACAAATGCTGATAAAATGATTTGAATATCAGACCTTTCACAAACAATGTCTCTTACGCCATATTGATTAACCATTTTGCTTAAAAACTATAGTGGATTAGTTGAAGTCTGAAAACTCATATGATGTTTTCATGAATGGCAAGTTGTGCTTAGGTACAGTTTTCATGTGTTATTTACTCTCAAGGAATGCATGTCAAGTTTTGATTTATCCAGTTCCTGTTTCTGAAAGCTTTTTCAATAATCTTCAATTTCTAGGATAAGAAGTCACAAAACATAGAAGTTGCTTCTTGAAGTTTTAGGTGGTACTTTATGCATTGCTTTATTTTCTGTCTAATTTGGGTGTAAAATAATTGGAGATTTAGAGTGAAGGTTGTAGTGGATTTGTTCTTACCGTGTTCCTAATCTTGTAAATCTCATTATCTTGTTAGCCTTTTTTTGGTGAAAATCTTTCAAGTCTTTACATGTAGAAAAGGTGCAACTGCTTTCGTAATTAAATATATATTGTTGTGTGTTATACCTTCTCTCAGGGAATCCTCATTTTCTAATATTTGGAGCTCCTTCTACAGGGGGGTGTGCAAAGAGTTCATTTATTGGATGGTACCATAGGTGGTGCTATGTTGTTGGAATTGTTCAAAAGAGACGGAGTAGGGACTATGGTGGCCAGGTTGGTGATTGTTTTGCTTGTTCTGCACCCTCCACGCAACACATTGGATCTTTAGTTGCACATGTAGTACTCTCCTGTTCCCTGGAGCTGCAAAAATATGGCAAGCTTCTGGGTATATGGGAAGAGCAACACGTGCAAACACCTTTTGCCTGCATTAATTTTGCTCCACTTATATTGGCTATATGCTTTGTGGCGTCATTTATTTGACTAGTATTCTGAACCATCTTTTATTTCCAAAATGTGAACGGTATACTACTTTCTGCTAAAGGTTTTCAGTTTCATCTTCTGCTTTGTCAGTCTGGAAATCTTGTTGTTCAAGATCGTTATATTGAGAATTAACCTTTACCCTTTTTTTCAAGCGAAACCTCAATCCCAAATTAGTTGCGCAGGCATGAATTATGTGTGAGAAAATTGCAATTGATTCTTTGAAATATAGAAATTCAAAGACAAGTAGGAGTAGCACCAATGGATACAAAGATTAAGGAAGGGCGGTTGCGGTGGTTTGGTCACCTGCAAAGACGGCCTACAAATGCTCCAACTAGAAAACTTGACTCAATAGAAACTGTAGAAATTCGACGAGGTAGGGGCATACCAAAGTTAACATGGGATGCATTAATTAGGAGGGATTTGAATGGTTTGAAAAGCTCACCGTCAATTGCACTTAATCGAGCACAATGGAAAAGTTTGATCCATGTAGCCGACCCCAGTTAATTTGGGACTGAGGCTATGTTGTTGTTGTTGTTGTTGTTGTTGTTGGGAAGGACAATGCAGTTCACATCGTACTTGGAAAAGTTCTGAACTTGTGTTTAGTTGGTATGTGTATTTGGAGTTAGAAGAATGGTTGTGTACTAAGGAATTGCTCAGAGTTATACTAATGGAGTTGTTATTATATGGGTTCTGGAAAGTGGAAACGTATAACTAATGATTTCTCATCTTTTTTCTATTAATTATTATACATGCTATTTACAATGACAATTAATTGAAGTGAGTTACAAATATAATACTTTTCGATTGCCATTCAAACAAAGTGGGGAGACGGCAGATTTTATGTGTATGTGTGTATATAGTGTGTGAGTGTTTCTTTCGATCGCAATCTTTACCAGATTAGATGATTTGTGTTTTGGGATATTACACTCTTGTGCTCCTGTGCTCCTGTGCTTTACAGTTTCTGCTGACAAATCGGTAAAACACCGGATTGCATTCACCCGTTTCCTTGATATGTGAATCTCAAATGACGTCACGAGGGATTAAATCTTTGTTTTCTTTTTTATTAGTGATCTTTACGAAGGAACACGCCCAGCAATGGCGATGGACCTCCATGGAATAAGGCAATTGATACAGCCTTTAGAAGCATCGGGAACATTGGTTCGCAGGAGTGATGAGGAGGTATTGTTGCATAACTATATTATCTTATCAAAGCGTATTGATGTATCAATGACCCTTTCAAAATGATCCTTCATGCTGGTCTAACATAGACTGAACTGCATGTTTGCTTTAATAATGCTGGAATTGGTTGTGAAGTATAAATTTAAGTATCTGCTTTACCACAAATTACCAATAATTACATAAAATTCCCCCACTAGAAAACTCGACGCACCAAAAACTGAAGAAATTCGACGATGTAGGGGTGGACCAAAGCGAAGTTGGGACGCATTGATTAGGAGGGATTTAAAGGATTTAGAAAGCAAACCATCAATTGTACTAAATCGAGTACAATGGAAGAGTTTGATCCATGTAGCCGACCCCAACTAATTTGGCATTGAGGATTTGTCGTTGTTTACTCTTCCATGAATTACCAATAATCACATAAAATAGCTTACGAAGAGTAGGACTAATTATTTATTTATTGATTTATTTATTTTGTGATTTGCCATGAGAAAGTATGATTTTATCATTTTCTGTGATCTCAGCTACTTAAAGCTTTGGATTCATTCATTGTTGTTGAACGAGATGGGTCGATCATTGCTTGTGCTGCCATTTTCCCTTTCTTTGAAGAAAAATGTGGAGAGGTTGCTGCAATCGCTGTGTCTCCAGAATGCCGTGGACATGGACAAGGAGACAAATTACTTGGTATGATATTTCTTATCCAAGTTTCTTGCCCTGTTGATCTGATTCCTACCAGATTTACAGTAATGAATTTTTTGAATTGAAGTATGATTTTAACTTCTATATATATGCATCGCCTTGTGCATGGCAAGAGCACGAGGTTGTCAGCTTGCCTGAGATAATTTTGTTCTTTTAGATTGTTACATATTGTTGTTGCGCCTTTACTTGACTGCTATTAACTTCTTGTTCAGAGGTAATCATAGGAAGTTAGTGAGTCAATGCATGAGATCAGTTTATGGTCCAAGCTAAGAACCGGGGTAACGGGTGTCGTTTGCACTTAGAATGGGGCTTGTGCTTTGGTTGATGCGGCGCATAAAGTCCATTGAAATTATAATTATTTGTTCGAAATATAGTAACTGTAATTGCATGTTATCTATAGCTGTACTTAATTTTGATTTTTGAACTTAACCAAAATAAAACTTTGCAGGACTTTGTGATTGTCAATAGTTAAATGGAAGTTTAAATGGCTAATTATGCAAGACATACAACAAAAAGCCATTGAAAATTTCAGCTCTAGTGGTACTATATGGTCATTCAGTTTCAAATTTAATTATTTTTACATAAAAATGCAACAACGACAACAACAAAGTCTCAGATTGACTACTTGGATGAAGTGCTTTCACTCAGCTCGAGCGCTTGACTCAAGAAACAGTGTTGCTTTTTAATATAATAATTGTAGTCGTTACTTATGAATTGCTATGAACGCCAAGAACGTATCTCCAGGGATACTAATGGGCCTCTTTGACATGTGAGTGGCTAAATGGGGGATTTAGGGGAATCATTTTCATCCTTTTTTTTTTTCCAGATTCATAATATACTGATCATTAATGGACGACTCTCTCTCATGCGAATGAATCTGGTGTAAATGTTCTGACGCGTCTTGTGGTTTTGCAGATTACATAGAGAAGAAGGCTGCTTCCCTTGGGCTCGAGAAACTCTTTCTGCTTACGACTCGCACTGCAGATTGGTAAGTCACTGGTTTTATAAATAACTAATGCCGCGACTGCAAACTGTTTTAAATTATAGTGAACAATCGTCTAATGCATTGTGGTTAATCAGTTTGTTAAGTATCATCTTTCGATTGCTTTAAAGACAGGAGTGCACAAGAAGTGTGAATGTCCTCAATATTTCATCTTATAGCGAGTTGCTGCATAACTTCTGATTATTACATTTGTGATGGCTTCTATCACAAATTCAGAATGATGCATTGCATGATCATGCTGGCAAAACACAAGGAACATGATGCACATTTCTTTTGATGGGTGCTTTTCGGTTACAATTGTTTGTTTCCTTTATCGTGGAGTCCTGGAGTATACCATAATTTCTGAAACCTAGTGTTTTAACTGTTTTGAGGTTTCTGTGCCCCATAGAATTTCACTTTCTTCACCTCATACTAGAATTGTTTTTTAGAGAAAAGGGTATGCAGCATTGCATGTTTCTTTGCAACTACACATACATCTTGTGGAAGAACATCGAAATCGCCATGCATAAGAATCAATATTACTTGCGATTGTGCATACTCATGCTAACATATCGTTTGCTGTTTGGTGTCGATTCGCCAGGTTTATGAGGCGCGACTTCTCGGAGTGTTCCATTGATGAGATTCCAGAGGCAAGAAGAAGAAAGATTAATTTATCGCGTGGATCAAAATATTATACGAAGATTTTGCGAAAGGACCAGAGTGGCATCACTGTTAATATATAGCAGCACGTTCAGTTTCAGGCAGCAATACCCAGTTGAATCAAATCTGTGAACTTTAGATTTAAACCAAGCATAGTAGATGGAATAAAATGTTGGGTTAACAACTATCTTTTCGTATAAAGACAGAAACTTCATTCATTTGCAAATTCGGCAAGTACGTTTAAGGAAATGAAAAAGAGATAGAAGTCCAACCAAACTAGACAAACAATTTTGGCATTCAGGGAAGTGAACAACAAAGTCGTCTAGTGCCTTATAAAACCACGAAACAGTGATGCTAACACGACATAGCTTCAATCTTCGGCTATGTGATCGAACTCCTCTATTAAGGTCAAATCGTTGGGAAAAGATTAAGCCCATGAAGAAGTTGCCTAATTGTTGTGCCTAACAGCCCAAAGAGCAGTGATTGCGAAAGCAAACACTTGTGAACAAACGCGAGACACTGCTGACGAAACACAACACGTAATAGAGGATCAACACATTATCACTGTAGGCAACGTTTGATTGGGTGAAAAAATGGAACAGCTGAAGACACACATATCTATCTATTCTTGGTCCACCACACCTCTCTTCACTTGAAAGCAAAGCAAGTTAATACGAGCATAGTAGAAACAAAGAAGAAAAAACTGAAACAATTCTTTCTCACCAGGTACTGCCCAGCATTGTAAGGTGTATCCACGCATGAGCCCCATCTTCACACGCGTAAACACAGGCCATCTGCTTTGGTGCTGGCAGCACAGTATTGGCTCATGAAAGTTGAACTGTCAATCCATCTCTGACTCAGTTTTAACTGCACCAAAGCCTATAACACTTACCCATCTCATCTCTCCACACACGTCCTCCTCTCCCACTCTCTTCAACACGTACCCACCATGATATCCCACGTGTCTTCATCCCATCCCTCCATGCCTCTCTCTTGTTGCCCATCTCTCATTGGCCTTCTTCACCTGCTTAAACTTCACTTCTCCATCCATGCAATGTACATTTCTTCGCTCTTTCTTCATCATCAAACACTCTTTCTTCTTCTTCTTCTTCAAAACTGTCATGTTTGAATAGAGTGTTGTGTTGGGTAGTCTTGTGTAGGAAGGAAGTATGATCATGGGGTCTCTCAACGTCTACCCAGCCTCAAAGACTGAGCAAATCCTGTCAAGGTACAGGCCCATTGCACCCAAGCCTCAGCTCCCATTGAACCCATCACAAGATGACCCATCAGGGCCTGAAAACACCCAACAATCCTTCTTCAGAAACCTGTCTACTCTTCAAACCAGGCCCTCTAGAGCTAGAAAAAGAGGGCGGTCTTGCATCTCCCCTGCCAACTATAAGAGGGCAAAGATCAATCAACCAATGCTTTCTTCCTCCACTTGCGCAGTTGCTTCTCAGTCTAAAAACAAAAGGAGTGGCCTTTCCTTTCAGGGGTTTGGCCGTGGGTTCCTTCAGTGCCCACTACCCAACACTGGGCTCAGTGGGAACTTGACTAGGCCACTGAATTTGGTTACACTTCCTTTCCTACCATACCCTTCTTCATCAGTCAGTACTGAAGTGGCCAACCAAGTATCTGAAGTGAAGCCCTGTTGTGGTGCAGCAGAAGACAGAGAGATAGTCCTGGACTTGAACTGCGAGGCTGAAGCTCCCCATGAAAAGGACTTGATGCAGGCACTGCATGCACATGCTTCAGCTGGTTGTGGTGGGCATGTAAATGTTATTGCTCCTCACCCAGTGAGGCCAGTTGGATCAAGTATTAGTGTGGGAAGCATCACAGAAGACCACAACAGTTCAAACCAAGTTGAATGCACATTCAAGAAACCTGAAGAGGTTGAGGAAGAGATAGAGTCAGATGTACTGCCTGCAGTGATTTCAGACTCAAACAATAGAGTCAGGTTGGCTAACTCAGCATACAAGGAGATGGTGGGACAGCCAGAGTGTTTGTGGCTTGACTCTATGGCTAACTGTGGTGGGAGTTTAAGTGGGAGTGCAGGCAAGAGGATCAGTGGAGAGGTTACACTTAACCTCTTGGATTCACATGTGCCCATTTGCTCAAATGGGTTCTCTTGTAGGGTGAGGATAGAGTGGGGTAGGAATGGGGAGAAAAATTTTGTGAATGCACCTTGTGATGTGGTAAAACTGTCCTGCAAGTCTAAGGACTACCTCTTCACATGGAGGTTCCACACTAGAGAGGCTGCCAAGTTCAGTTCCAATGTTGTGTAATGTTGTTTATTGTGTGTGCATAAATATCATACTGATACACTTGTGCAGCATGTTATTCTATCAGAAATTTAAAATCAAAAAAACTTTGTTCAATTCATGTCTCATGTTTCATAATCTGCTTAGAATCAAGTCATCATGTAAAGGGAATAGCCGACCATATGAAGCGGATTCATCACACAAATTTTCATCTATTGACTTTGCTCTAAAGCAACAAAACTAAAATTTGAAGAACTTAAAAATAAGGGGAAAGATCATTGGCTGACCTTCTCAGGTATGAGAGACGAAATATCTTCATTAGTACTTGAAGCTGCAATTATCTGCATGCACCCTTGTCCGCCGTGCACAAATTTGACTAAACATGTTGATAACGTTGAACGAAAAAAACAGGCATTGCAATCATCTTTTAAGAACTTGACAAAGTGGATGAGGAGATGAAACGTCAGAACTGGAAAAAAAACAGAGACAACAACATAGTCTCAAATTAATTGGGGTCGGCTCCATGGATCAAACTTTTTCATTGTGCTCGATTAAGTGCAATTGATGGTGAGCTTTTCAAACCATTCAAATCCCTCCTAATTAATGCATCTTATGTTAACTTTGGTCTGCCCCTACCTCGTCGAATTTCTACAGTTTCTATTGAGTCAAGTTTTCTAGTTAAGGCATTTGTAGGTCGTCTTTGCAGGTGACCAAACCACCGCAACCGCCCTTCCTTAATCTTTGTATCAATTGGTGCTTCTCCTACTTGTCTTTGAATTTCTATATTTCTTATTCTATCTTTACGAGTTTTACCACACATCCACCTAAGCATCCTCATTTCTGCTACGTTCATTTTATGTAATTGTTGTTGCTTTACCGCCCAACATTCCCTTCCATAGAGCATAGTTGGCCTAATTGCGGTCCTATAAAATTTTCCTTTTAACTTAGTAGGAACATTTCGATCACAAATCACCCCTGTTGCACTTCGCCATTTCTTCCATCCAACTTGAATTCTATGTGTGACACCATTCTCAATGTTACCATCATTTTGTATGATTGATCATAGGTATCTAAAGTGGTTTACCTTAGGAACTTCTACTTCCCCTAATTTTACCACTCCGTCATTTCAATGTCTAGTGTTTCTAAACTCACAGTGCATGTATTCGATTTTCGTCCTACTCAACTTAAAGCCTTTAGATTCTAATGTATTCCTCCAGAGTTCTAATTTCCTATTCACTCCATATTTTGTTTCATCCACTAAGACAATATCATCTGCAAATAACATACATCATGGTATATCCTCTTAAATATGTCTAGTTAGTTCATCCATAACTAAAGTAAATAAATATGGGCTTAAAGCCGATCCTTGATGTAGTCATGTCGTAATGGGAAATTCTTTTGTAGCTTCTCCAAATGTTTTTATACTCGTTACTACTCCATCATACATATCTTTAATAGTGTCTATGTATCTAGTATGCACTATTTTTCTTTCTAGAACCCACCAAAAAACATCTCTAGGGACCCTATCATATGTTTTTTCTAAATCTACGAATACCATATAAATATCTTTTTTCTTTTCTCTATATTTTTCTAACAATCGTCTTACAAGGAAAATCGCCTCCATATTCCCAGACGTGAAACCAAATTGGTTCTCTGATATTGTTGTTTCTCTCCTTAGCCTATTGTCAATTATCCTCTCCCAAAGTTTCATAGCGTGACTCATAAGTTTAATTCCCCGGTAGTTTGAGCAACTTTAAATGTCTCCTTTGTTTTTGAAGATTGGCACAAGCGTGCTTCTTCTCCAATCCATTGACATTCGTTTTGATTTTAAAATTTTATTGAAAAGTTTTGTTAACCAAGTCAATCCAATTTCTCCTAAGCATTTCCAAACCTCTATGGGTATTTCATCTGGGCCACATGCTTTCCCTATTTTCATTCTTTTCAATGCCTCTTTAACTTCTACAATTCTAATATTGAGTGTCTAGTTTACATTTCTTTCTTGGTGTGGGTTTTCATCTATTATAGTATCAACTTGGCCATCATTAAATAAACTATCGAAATAACTTCTCCATCTCTCCTTAATATCATCATCGCGCGTTAAAACATTTTGATTTTCGTTCTTAATACATCTTACATGACTTAGGTCTCGTTTCTTTTTATCTCTTAATTTGGCTAGCCTATATATATATTTTTCGCCATCTCTATTACCTAACCTTGTATATAGATCTTTCATGAAATTTGTTTTAGCTTGACTAACTACTTTTTTAGCTTGTTTTCTAGCTTCTCTATATTGATTGTACACATCTTCATCTTGACATTTATGTATTTTCCTATACATCTCTCTTTTAGTCTTAATTGCTCGTTGGACATCCTCGTTCCACCACCATGGTTCCTTCTTTGGTGGTCTCAAGCCTTTAGATATACCTAATACGTTTGATCTCACTCTCCTTATGCAACTACTCATTTCTAGCCACATTGTATTAGCATCTATGTCAAAATTCCAAACATTTTCCTTTAGTAGTTTTTCTCTAAACTCTACTTGTTTACTATGTTTTAGGTTCCACCACTTTATTCTAGGGTCGCTAACTCTTTTATTCATATTATGTCGTCGTGTTAGCTTAATATCAAATACTACTAACTTATGTTGGGTAGTAAGTGCTTCACCATGTATTACTTTGCAATTTCTACATATTTTTCTATCTATTTTTCTTGTTAAAAGAA
The DNA here is from genome assembly GCA_039657325.1 of Stephania cephalantha. Classification (NCBI taxonomy): domain Eukaryota; kingdom Viridiplantae; phylum Streptophyta; class Magnoliopsida; order Ranunculales; family Menispermaceae; genus Stephania; species Stephania cephalantha. The sequence continues at coordinate 4,506,392 of CM077567.1, read as the reverse complement.
AATCTATTTGACTCTTGTTATGACCACTACTAAAAGTAATTATATGCGACTCCTCTTCCTAAAACTAGTATATGCTGAAGCAAATTCTAAGATTGATTCTCCTTCTTCATTTCTATTACCGTAACCAAAACCTCCATGAACTCTCTCAAACTCATCGTTACTTGCCCCGACATGCCCATTTAAATCTCCTCCAATAAAAACATTTTCATCTAATGGTATACTTTGCATAAATCCATCCATATCGTCCCAAAACTTGCGTTTGATGCTCTCGCTTAATCCTACTTGTGGTGCATAGGCGCTAAGTATGTTAATTTTTTCGTCTCCAATAATTAATTTAACTAGAATCAATCTATCCCCCAGTCTTTTAACCTCTACGACCTTATCCTTATAATCATTATCCACCACAATTCCTACTCCATTGCATTTTTTGAAAGAGTACTGAACCATAAAAATAACACCATCAAAGCCTCAATGTCAAATTAGTCCATAGAATTTTTAAAGGTATGGTCAGTCATCAAGATCTCCACTTGTACCAAAACATAACTGCCTCATCAAATCGCTCACTAAAAAAATCAACAAATGAATCATATGCATTTGACAAAAGATCCATTAATCTATATATAAACCATTCGTAATCTAATATCAAATAGAGCCATTTCAATTTTCAAATGCAAGGATCTCTCTACAGGGAAGCATGAACATCCCGAAAAATATACCAATAGCTGAACAAAAGGAACAACTGTAGAAAGAGTTGCATACCATTATCCCAACACAGACGAATCGTGAAACTAGTATGCTACCAGAGAAAGACAGCAAACTTTTCTCACTTATCTAAAGCAAGTGGCACATGCAACATAAAGCATCAACACAATGATTTTCTTTAATTTATCAAGTAGGATTCAAGATGAAGAAATCGACCATCAACGACGTTCCAACAAACAGTAAATTGTTCCGCTGCTATTACTGATTACTAGTAAAGAACACCAATAAATTGACAAATGATTGCGCCAACTATGAGGATCAATAAGTCATCAAGGCTATGTTGAATATGTGTGCACCGAAAGTTAGTCCACATCGATTAAATAAGACTTCGTAAAGAAGTATATAAGTGATTATCTCCTTTCTAATGGTATCGATGCCTTTTAAGTTAAAACCCTACACCTAAGAGCTGAAGGCGGAAATCCACGGGTTCGCGCAGCTGAGGAAACATAATAGGAACCTAAGTCCCTAATATAATGACATTATCTAGATAACAGGCCATAACTTCACTTCTTCCTTACCAGTAAACAGCAACCCTAACTTCTTCAACTCATCAATTCATATTTTTTTAGGTTTCATAAGACGTAGCCTATCCTACTATTTCTACTCCATTGATTTCATGTTTGGGCTGCATTGGCAAAATTCACATTGTTAAACCTAACTGAACAGCCTAACCCTAGCTCTTAGTAGATCTAAATCGTCATTCAACCTAAAGAGCTCGTACAATGCATGAAAAACTCGTCAAAGGAAACTAGATCGGCAGATTCTTGACTCCGTTAAAGCAAATCGAAAGTGAAGACCAAAACATTCAGATTACAATGACGGTGCGAGCCCTAAAAAACCCTAAAATGGTGTTTTTGAATTCAAAACCGATGTAGCGTTGTAAATTTTGACCAACACCAGTTTTGATTACCGTTCTTCGAGGATTTCCAGAATGATTATCGATCTGCTCCATTGAAGCCACTGCGAAACGCTTTGATCGTCGATCTGCTCCATTGAAGCCACTGCGAAACGCTTTGATCGAGAGAGAGAGAGAGAGAGAACATTCGAGCAGCTCAATTCATTCAAACAAATCTCAACTCCGCTCCCGCCCTAAAATGTAAAACAACGATTTACGCGCCCCTCTTTCTTTTTAATTTTATTATATTTTTTTTTTTGGGGACTCAAGGGGTTTTTCCAAATGTTTACAATTAATTTCTCAAAATAGAGAGGATTTTTTTTTATTACGTAAGTAAGCAATAGCGCCTTTTCAAAAGGCGCTATTGGGTGTGGGTGGTTTGGTTGGCGGTGACGTGGCGAAGCGAGCGTGTACGAGATAGCGCTTTTCAAAAGGCGCTATCTCGTACACGCTCGCCGCCACCTCACCGCACATCACCAAATGGACTCGCCGATCTTTCCGCCACCGCCGCTGCGCTGGCTGGTCCGCGACGTCCCGCGGACGTTTGTTGCTTTGGCTGCGTTGTACTTTGCCGCTCCGTCCTCGCGCGCATTGGCGCGCGCATTGCGAGGCGGACAACCCGTACAACCCATAAAGCGCGACCGAAACGGCCGATGTCCACGTCGACCGGTTACACGTAGTGCGCGTATTGCGAGGCGGACAACCCGCACAACCCATAGCGCCGACCAAAGCTCGCCGATGTCCACGTCGACCGGATTACACGCAAGGCGCGTATTGCGAGGCGGACAACCCGCACAACCCATAAAGCGCGACCGAAACGCCGATGTCCACGTCGGCCGGTTACACGCAGCGGCGCGTATTGCGAGGCGGACAACCCGCACAACCCATAGGCGCCGAGCCAAAATCGCCGATGTCCACGTCGACCGGTTACACGTAGTGCGCGTATGGCGAAAGGCGACAACCCGCACAACCCATAGCGCGACCAAATCGCCGATGTCCACGTCGACCGGGTTACACGTAGTGCGCGTATTGCGAGGCGGACAACCCGCACAACCCATAGGCGATATTCGACCCATCGATGTCCACGTGGGACCGTCCACGTCGCCAGGTTACACGGATAGCGCCTTTTGAAAAGGCGCTATCCGTGTAACCGGCCCACGTGGACGATTTTACACGAATAGCGCCTTTTCAAAAGGCGCTATCTCGTGTAAACCCGGCCCTACGTGGACCGTCCACGTCAAGAACGAAATTTACCCACTTTGATAGCGCGCTTTTGAAAAGGCGCTATTGCCTATTATGGGAAAAAAAAAAACACCACCCTATTTTTCGGATTTAAACTAAAAACATTAGTACTTTTGTGAAAACTTCCAAATTCAATGCCAAGTTTAGTTTTATTGTAATTTTTTAAAAAATTATTGAAAAATATATATTTTTCATCTAAAGATTTTTAAAAAAAGGCATAAAGTATCATTAAGTCATTTAACTTTCAAGTTTGTGTTGATTTAGTTATTTAACTTTTATCAATTAGTCGTTAAACTTTCATTATACTCTACTTTTAGTCTTTTTTTTCGTTACAATGGTCGCAAACAAAACGTTTAACGAGCAATTCGCGTTTGATTCACAATTAATTCATCAACTCAAAAAATTGATTATGAATCATTTTATTAGTAATCGTTACTCTCCAAACATAACAAAAAGACAAAAAGTATAAAGAAATAAAATTTTATTGACCAAAAGTGAATTGATGAAAGTTTGAGGACCAAAAATCAACAAAAACTTGAAAGTTCATGATCAAATGATATTTTATGCTTTTAAAAATATAGTACATGTTTTTCTAAAAGTTTTTATGATTGAAATCATTTATCAAAATTAATATGAATAAATAAGAAAAAGAATGGAAATAAAAAATAAATTTTCAGAGTTTAAAATGATAAAGATCAAATAGTGTTTGACGTGATATGTACACCATTTTGTTGCATCTAAAATTACTCATCATGATTATTTCAAGGAAAGCAAACTCACCTGCAACAACATGAAATAAAGTATAAACTAAACATAAATTAAAGTAGAAGTTGTATTACTCTAAGTAGAACTTTTTATTGTTTAAGAAGATTATAAACAAGGTTGGTCTTAAAAAAATACATGTATAAACAAGGTGGAAGGCCTGGAGGCCGGCACTGCTAGTCTGCTACCATGGGAAAATATTCCTTGTCCATGTCTTATTGTGCTCTTAAACGCCAAATGCTCTTAGATTACACCGCGAGCACTCCTTAGTAGTTAGTACTACTCTCTTCAAAAACTTGCACAACAACTCAAATCAAATCTTAATCAACCAACTTGTTGCATCAATTAACACAAAATTATTAACACTACATCAATCAAACCAATGAACCCAAGAAACGATGAAGACCCAGCACTCGCAAAGCTCCAACTGGCACGCTCCAACCTCAAAACGCTCCTCCAAAACTCAGTCAATCTCCAAACAAACCTCTCCGACATGGACCGAAAGCTGACCCAGTTCGACCACTCCCTCCTCACCACCTCCCAATCAGTCGCGCCTCTCCACTCCCTCGCCATCTCCACCAAAGCGCTCGACGCCAGAGTCAACCGAGCACTCTCCCCTGCACTCGCTCTCCTCTCCAGCTTCAAACTCGCCTACTCGATCCAACAAAAACTCATCAAAACTTCACCCAAACTGCAATCCAACAAAGACCCGGATCATCAGAAACTCGATCATCTCATCGTCAAGTATGTGGATTGGGTCGACAGGCTGAACGGCGCGATCGACTCCATCGGTCGAGAGTGCGAGCCTGCGATACAGAAGCTTCAAGAGGTGGTGGAGTTCTTGGGGAGGACTAAGGCCGCCGACCACTGCCAGACGCTGAGGCTGAGAGAGGCGCTTGTCACGCTAAGAGCTCTGTATAGGGAGGAGATCGATGCGATGCGGTACGAGGGGGTGCTTGATGAGGCGTTGGTGAGCTTGCAACATGAGTTTGAGAGAGTGTTGATGAGATTGAAGCATAGAAATGTTGGGGAGGTTGCGGGGGATCAAGTGTTGGGGTTGGAGAGTCTTGGGAGTGGATTGGAGATTGAATTGCTTAAGAGAATTGCAGAGACTTTGGGGAGGAACGATTGTTTGGATATATGCATTGACATCTATGTTAAGGTAACTACAATGAAAAATACATCTCAATTTTATCTGATTAGAGATTGCACTTTTTTTTTTTTTTTTTTTTTTTGATAATGGTGGTTGTCTTTGGTACGCACGAGCTTGGGATTGTGTAGGTTAGGCACACAGCCCACATTTAATTCTCTGCGGCGTCAAAATTGTCCTGATTAATGGGGTACGCACTATGGCCTGGGTTGATTATTTCGACTACTCCCTACTTAGGCTTGATTATTCCCACGAGAGTTAGTTAGGTGCTTCAACCCGTAACTTTGGGAGAAGCCTACTTAATTTTGAAGTGAGACATCAAACACATCTTGATAACTTTGCCGCTAAGCCTATTCCATCTAGGCTTTTTTTTTTTTTTTGATACGAAAGAAACCAACTTGCCTCCTTGAATCAATTTATGAGCTGATTTTGTCAAAACAGGGGAGGTACAATGTGAAAAAAAAACCCACCTTTTGAATTCAAATTGGTTGAACTAAACATCTGAATTTGATCTAATTAGAGAAAACCCCAGTTTCATTTCTGCTCCAATTTGCAGTTTTGATTTGGTTCATGATCTGACTGTTGTCAAAACAGGGGAGGTACAAGAGAGCTGCAAAGGCACTAATGAGACTAAACCCACAGTACCTCAGAACATACGCCCCAGAAGACATATACGAGATGGAATGGGAGCACTTAGAGACAGCAATAGCATTGTGGATTCAACACTTCGAATTGGCTCTCAAAACAGTCTTAGTTTCCGAAAAGAACCTTTGCAACCAAGTCTTAGGAGGCCTAATGGACGGCGCGATATGGCCCGAATGCTTCACCAAGATTGCAGACAAGATCATGGCCGTCTTCTTTCGCTTCGGCGAAGGCGTTGCAAGAAGCAGCAAAGAGCCTCAGAAGCTGTTCAAGCTATTAGACATGTTCGACTCGCTAGAGAAGGTCAAACCCGAGTTGTACAAAATCTTCGAAGGCGAAGCCGGAGCTGATATATGTTCAAGATTTAGAGAACTAGAGAAACTACTAGTGCATTCATCAAGTAAGGTTTTATGGGAGTTTGGCCTTCAAATTGAATCCAACCACGACGGGCTCCCCCCGCCGCAAGACGGTTCAGTCCCGAAACTAGTCCGCTACGCCATCAACTACCTCAAGTACCTCATAAGCAATTACAGCACATCAATGGCGAGAATTCTGCGAACCGAGCAGGTATGGAAAGCGGGAGTCCTCGCGGAGCCAGAACCCGACGACTACCTCCTCAAAGACGCCATTACAAACGTAATGGAAGCGATCGAGAGGAACACGAATGCGAAGAAATCGCAGTACAAGGACAAAGTAGTAGCTCACATTTTCCTAATGAACACTTATTGGTACATGTACATGAGGTCTAGGAACACAGACTTGGGTAGGCTAATGGGTGACAAGTTTTTGAAGAGCAAGTACAAGGTTGTGGCGGAGGAATCGGCCTACATGTATCAGAAGCTGGCGTGGGGGCCGGTGGTGAGGATGTTGGAAGGCGAGGAGATTGCGAAGCGGGCGGGGGGCGGCGAGGAGGGGTATGGGGCTGTGGTTAGGGGGAGAATGGAGGGGTTTATGAAGGGTTTTGATGAGAATGTGAGGAGGCATAGGAGTGGTGGGTATAGGATATGTGATGAGGATTTGAGAGTGCAAATTAGAGAGGCTACTGTGAAGTTTGTGCTGTCTGCTTATGGAGGGTATTTGAGTAAGTACTCGTCGGTTTTGGAAGGGAAGTCTGTGGTTTCGAGTGAGAGGATTTTGGGGTTGTTGTTGGGGGAGGTTTTTGGCGGGGGTGATGGGAATTCGAATGAGATTGGAGTGGCTAGTGAGAGATCAAACAGAGAGGATGAGTGAGTGAACCTCTGTTGGATTAATTGCTATGTTTTCTTTTCTTTTCTTTTCTTTTTTTCTATGAAATTGGGAAATGATAAAATGACAATGGAGAAGTCGCACCCAAGTCCCATAATGCCAAAGAGCTGTAGGGCGCACCTCAGGATGAGAGCTACACGGATCTCAGTGCATAACACGGCTCATGTGCCCTGATGTGATTTTCGGGTGTGATTTCCTTGTTGTCATTCTAGTATTTTCTTTTGAAATTCACCTCATTGATCTATTATACGAGAATGACATATTTTGTGTTCCTTGTCAGTTTATCGCAACGTTAATCTCTTTTAGGTAAGCCGCCAATCTATCTATTACATAAATAAATATCAAATCACTTCATATCTCTTACAACTAGAGTTAATAACTAACTATTGATAATCTGTTGATTCGAGTAGAAAAAATTAAGTTCCTCTTTAATAAAGTATCGGTTTAAGAGAATATATTAGAATGACAACAATTACGTTGGTTCACAGCCGTTCAAATGACATCCGAAGGTGTACGCGAATGACTCTTGCGAGCAAATGCGTATCGGGTCTATGACATGCAGTTGTCATTTTTGCATTTCTCTAAAAAATTAACCAAAAAAAAAAAAAAAAAAAAATCATTTTGATAAAAATGTGTAAGAATATTAAGTCCACAACAACTCTAGACAATCATTCGAGCAAGCAAAGTCATCGCTGTCTCTTCTATTTCTTCACTTCATTCTCCGCTGTAAGATCCCTCAGAATTCAACTTCATCGCTACTCGTGATTTCGCAAATCCCAGTTGTTGTTGATCGATTGATCAATCGATGGTCTCAACTTCAATTGGTTTTTCATTCGTTGGCGTTTGATTGTATTCCCTCGGACGGTACGAATTCGGAACTCCAACATTCTTTTACTTCTTCAAACGAAATCTAGGGTTTCTAATTGGAGTTTGTAGTCTGAAGTGTTTTCTTTTCGGTTCTTTTGATTGTTGCGTTCTCGTTGATTGGATTGGTGAGCATGTTTGGTGAAATCTTTGACAGACGGCGCGTCGTTCGTTGTTCAGGCATGGACGAAAGAGCGAACAACAATGACCATCTTGTTGATCGAATACAGAAATTGGAACATGGTATGGAATTTAGGATTATTTGGAATTTTACTTGTGCTGATGTTTCTATTTTCGCTTGCAATGATCGAATGCTTTATCAAAATCATTTTCAAGGGCATTGAATTGAGCGGAGTGGAAGAGTTTAATTCATGTAGCCGACTGTTGAAGACGTGTGACCGAAAACTAATAGTCCCACATCGGTTGAGTGAAACTTCATGAAGTATATAAGTGATGATATCCCCTCCCTCAAATAGCATCGAGGCTTTTTGAGTTAAAATCCCACACCTTTGAGTTGTTGTTGAAGGTGGTTAAGTTGGGGATAGTATTGGTACTGGTGGAGATCCACGGGTTCACACCAACCCCAACTAATCTAATTTGGGATTGAGGCTTTGTTGTTGTAGATGAAATTAAAATATCAATTACACGCGTTCCTCCTTCCTTGTCAATTCCACATGTTTTACAACCTTTTCTTTGTTTTGTGATTTTGTGGAATGACTATTTTACCACGTATCAAAGCTGGTGATAAATGATAACTATTTTGTTTCAGAGCGCGATGAGCTGCGTAAAGATATTGAAGAATTGTGCTTGCAGCAAGGTGGCTCGGGCTACATCGGCGTAGTTACAAGAATGCATTTTCAAAAGTTTGTAGTTCATTTCTTGGTTATATCTTGTTTAGTTTTTGTTTCATGTTCTAGAATTTTTGGCACACAAATAGTGTCTTGGTAGTTGAACTAAAGCCCTATTAGGACAGCTGGTTTGGAGCAGGAGATTGAGAGCTTGAAAAAAAAGTTGGCTGCTTGCACCAGAGACAATTCGAATCTTCAGGAAGAGCTTTCAGAAGTTTATCACATCAAAGTAAGGTTTTGGTATTTTCATAGATTTCAACTTGTTGGCTTTTTCATGTTCGGGTATCTCTTATCCTCTTTTCGTCTTCAGAGTCAACTGGCGGACTTACACAGTGCAGAAGTCTCAAAGGTAATTAACGGTTTAGTTTTGTGGGTATCAACTATTTTTTTTTTTTTTTCTGATCATCTAGTCCCTAAACTCTTCAGTTAGGAAACCGAAAGTAATTTTGAAATTATTTTATGTTTTGTCAGAATGAACAGATTGAGATGCAGCTCAAATTTTTTCAAGGTTGTGTTGCTTCTGCATTTGCTGAACGTGATAATGCATTAATGGAGGTTTGATGCTTTGACAAACTATTTGAAACCCCTTTTGATGTTTATACTTCATGGGGTTTTTATGCATGTATTCCCTGTTTAAATAGTTATTTTTAGATGGATGAATGGGTAATGATTTTACATCTTTCTTTCTTTTGAAGTTTTCATCTTTGCGTAACAGGTTGAGAAGCTTAAGGAAAGAGAGGAAACCATGGCAAGAACCTCGAATGAGAGTGAGGAGAAGTACTTTTCTTGCATCATAGTATTTCCAGTTCTAGTTTAATTGCTGTTTATAAGCTTTTCGAGAAAGGATGAGCTCTATACTTTTTGGTTGGTGATCAATATGAATACTTCTTGCATGCAAGTCGTAGCTGTTCCAATGTTTTTGAATTATGAATGTGCAATCTTGTTTATATGACAGGCTTAAGGAACTTTCATCAGATCTTCATGAAGCCAAGGAACTTTGTACTTCATTACAGACTGATATTGTGAATCTCAAAGAGCAGAATACAAATTTCGAAAAGGTAAATAATATTTCTCTCTTCGGCAGGTTGATTTAAGACTTTTGTTTAATTTGTTGGTCTTCTTTTTTGCGTCTTAATTTCTATTTACTTGATTTATCTGATTTAACTGCTAATAAATGTATGTATAAAAAGCTTAGAGGCTTTCCACGAAGAAAACTCGAAATCTGTTTGTGTGTACCCAATATATATTGCAATATTTTGTTGGATACTTTTCATATTACAACTATGAAACAATGCTTTTACTAAGAAGACTCACCTATGGTGTTTCCTACAGCTTACCTTATGTGAAACTAAGAGAAATGTCTCGCATTATAATGTCAGATCAACAATTTTAAAGCTCATAAGGTGGCAAACTTTAAAATACTTAGGTCCACATGTTATTATGGACATGGAAAGAAATTCACTAGTCCACCTTAATTTTTGGAAGATTGACTTGTATTTCATTTCTTGTCACGGGATCTGCTTTATTCATCACCTGGTCTTTTTTGTTGACTTCATTCAATCTTTTACTTAATGAACTGGTTTATACTTCTTTAATTCTTTTCAGGTTATTACTAAGTTCTATGCCATCCGAAAAAGCCCTCATGAAGTTATCGAGGATGATCTGGACAGTCAATGTGAATGTCTTCTACAAGACGATCCTGAATTGTGGAGTTTTGACAATCATGCCGACCCTTCCACTGCAGATTACATTGTAAGATTTTGGAAAAGCAGACATTTCAGTCGTGCTTTAAGATGCTATGGTACTTCTTGCCTTTATTTATTGCATTCTTCAATTAGTGATGTGGAATTAGTTACATTCCAAATTTCCAATCTGATTTTTGTTTTTAAAGATGCAGAATCAATGGATCCAACACAAAAGATAAGGGTTAGAGAAATGAGCAGGATTTACGTCATTGATATTTTCGATGGAGTAATTGCATGTCAACATTGATTGGGAGCAAAAATAAATTAATTGACGAGCACTTTGAAATCCCTACAAATTTCTCTTTTTTCATGGACTTAACTAAACGATTTAATAGCAGTTACTGGTTAAAGATTGTGTATCCAATCCATTTAGTATATCAATTAAAAATGAGGCACTTGATAGTATCTATATATTTCTCGAGTTCTAGCAAAAAGAGGGAAAGCTTCCAGAGGGATTTATTTTTGTTAGAAGCATTGAAGGTTTTCTTTCGAGGAAAATAGATGAGTTAAGGATAAGATATTTGCTCCTCTTCATTTTTTCTCTTCTTTTTTTTTTTCCTTTTTCCTTTTCTTTTTCTATGGTGCATTAAATCGAGTGGAATGGAAGAGTTTGATCCATATAGCTGACATTAACTAATTTGGGATTATGGCTTGTTGTGGCCGTCATTCTTTTCTTTTCTTTTTTTTTTCTATGGTAACTTAAGACCTTGTTTTTGCTGCAGATTGCATTAGAGCAAGAGTTGCAGACATTGAGAAGCCATGTGGATAATCTTCAAAGCAAATTTCGGATGGTGTGAAAAGTTCATTTAATTCACTTTCTTTTGACATTACCCCTTTTTTCTTTTGTGTTTTTACCTCTTAGGCTAAATTTAGTCATGGGTAATAGGGATTGGAGATCGAGCACCATTTGAAGAAGAAGGTCAGAAAATTGGAGAAGCGGGAGGTGAGCTGACATTTCCTTAGAAATCAATTGTACTTTTTGTTGGTTATTCATTTTCTTCTCTCTTTTGGACTTCTATTCAGATTCTTTTGCACAACTTGGTTAAGATTGGGATATCAAAGTTGCGTGATTTTCATACAGAGCATCGAGTTGAAATCGTTGGTTTGCTTGAGCAAGAGAAGGCCCAGTTCAAATCAATGCATGATCTAATAGGAGAAAGAGTAAAACAGTTTGTTGAGAAAAGGTTATATGCTTGTGATCTCCTGCAGACAGATGTGAAGGTTGATGATATTGAATGTCGAGATGTTCACATAACCATGGATTCCAATTCTGGTGCAGTGCTAGAGGTATGTTGGTACCAAAAGACTTGACTTTGTGAATTTGTTAGTTTGACTCATGATTTCGTAGTTCTTGGACTTTAATTTAAAGATGCATTTTGTCCTGAAATTTTTAATAGAATTTGTGGTCTAAAAATTGTCTGAAAATCTGTTCTGCTTTCTTGGTCAAAATTTCGCATGTGTTTCAATGGTTGCATGATCAATAAGATTCTAAAACAAAAGGTGGAGAGCTTAGTTTTCTGTAGCTCTTCTGCCACTGAAGCTTTGGGTAAATCAGCTTGGATCTCAGCTTTTTGATTTCAACATAGTATCACTACTCAGTAGTGAACTACTTATTTTTTTATTTAAGGAATATAGTCTGATTCCCTCAGCTTGGATCTCAACCATTATTTACTTCCGATATTGAATAATTGTGTGTTTCGGCCCAGGAAAAAGCTCCTGCTTCGCCGAAAATTATTGCCGGAGAATATGATGCCTCTGATTCCCTCGCACAAGCATTGCATGAGAAGGTCACATCCTCTTCGAGATTTTTTTTTTTTTTTTTTCTGTTTATATTGTTGACGTAAATGCATATGGTTGGTGTGATACTGAATGTGACCATCCCATCATAATCCGGTCAGGTTGCTGCATTATTGCTTTTATCACAGCAGGAAGAGAGACATTTATTAGACAGGAATTTAAATGTAGCACTTCAGAAAAAGATCGAGGAGTTGCAAAGAAACTTGCGGCAGGTACTTTCTGTGACATATCTTCGTTTAATGCATTTCGTCACTACATTATGCTTATTAATTTATGTTTCTTCTGATTGTGAAATTACATCATCAATTGCATTAATTTTGGGCGGAAGTAATTCATCCATGTAGCGACTAGCGACCCCTACTAATTTGGGACCAATGCTTTGTTGTTGTTGTGGGAACTCAGAACTGTGACATGCCAATGCCTTTTTGGATTCAAACCAATAAGGTGTAGTCCTTTGGATGATGCGCCGAGGAGAGCTACTCTAAAGTTTTGTTCTTGGTCTCTTCTCCTATCTATTTCTTTGTGCCAAAACATTTGGGTTTATCTGATTTGGTAAATTGCGGCTACCTATGACACCAGCACTCTCAACAAGTTTATCTCACGATTGTTGAATCCTAGATCTTCATATAATGCATGTGAGGATTTTTTTTTTTTTTTTTTTTTGAAAGCCAATCTGTCCAAGATGTGCCTTTTACATGCCTCATATGTGGGCTTTTTCTCCACTTATTTTTTAATACTTTAACGATTTATAATGTATTGTTGTTCCTAATTTTAATATAAATGTGGATCTGTTGGCTGAACAGGTGACAAATGAGAAGGTGAAGGCTCTTATGGAGCTGGCACGACTTAGGTATGTCTGTGTGTCAACTCTTTGCTTAGAAAATATGCACGTTGTGGTTTGTTCAGTTGTAGTAATGAATGGTGTTATCTCTTTGCTTTTGTTATTTGCTGTTTCTATGAGTGTATCCAGTGTGTGTTCAGCTGAAAGAGTTGTTTTGATACATCGTGGGCATATTAATGTTACTTGTTTGACCATTATCTGTTTTATAAATAAGCCTCTGGAATGAAGACTATGTTCTTCTAAGTTGCAAATGAGTCAAAAACAAATATTTGTCCAACTCATTCAGTTTCGTAAATATGTACTTGAAATGCAGTCAGTCCCTGTTCTTTAACCTATAATTGGCTGATTGCTTCCCTTTTACACATGTTTAAGTGTCTCCTTTTCCTCTCTAGATTGAGAGATTTGCTGTCAATTGGGTGCTACACCCTCACCCCATTTTTTTGTGGTAAATATTTTTTTGATTTCTTTTAATAATCTTTCATAGGTGCTTATTATTTCTCTGGATCCTGTCATTGGGTATTCCGCCTCTTTTTCTGTTATATGAGCATGGTTCCGTCTTGGATATTAAGAAATAAATATAGCAAATATATTAATATCGTTCGTCTATGCTTCTGCAATTCTCAGTTCCATATCGAACATTTTTGCTTCATTTCTAAAATAGTATTTTACCATTTTATCATTTTCTCCCTCTTTATCTCAAATCATTGAGATAGTTGCAAATGTATGTACAATCATGCAGAAGCATTGTCCATGGGATGAAACATAGAACTTCTGCAGATGAAAAAGGTGAGAGAAGCAATCCTGCACCTGCTATTGAAAGAGGAGGGAAATTGAAAAGCTTGCTGAAGAAAACACGTCTTAGCAATTTAATAAGTGGTCTTGATTACAGTGGGAATGAGGATCATGCTCATCTCAGTAATTATGATGATGATGGTACCAGCATAAAGCCCAAGTACCCTGTAGATTTTGCAAGGTGAGTAACATAAGTTATGATGCTGGAAATATTGCCAAGTCTTTTTAGAATATTGTGATTGGATTCCTTATCTTTCCTCTTCTTGTTGGAAAAACTACTAATCATTTTAATTGCTTTTATAATGTGATTATGGATTCTTCTCATATGGTAAATAGTACGCAACTGAACTTCCCAAATTTCTAAGTAATTAACCCTGCTTTTATTTATTTAAGCCTGTGACTTTCTTAAAATATTAATGCCGTTTTCAAGGCTATCTTAAGATTTCATAAGGCTTAGATGGCTTTGGAGATGATCACCTGATCAGTAAAGATTTCCTTGTTTGAAGTCTTTTAATCTTTGATTTGTTCCACTTCTATATGTTGTTTCTTCTTGCAGGCTAAGGATTGAAAATGCAACCTTCAAAGAAAGTATAGAAAGCTTGGAACATTTGACTACCACTATTCACAGACTCCGCCTTTCTCTTACGAAGGTTATTCTTTTACCCTATGGTTGGTTTCATATTTTCCATCCCTAACTGCCTGTATTGGTATTGGTTGTTTTCTTCTCTCGGCACGAGATCATCCTGCTCTTTAATAGGAATCAACCTTTTTTTCTGTTTTGAATGTTAGTTTTTCAAATTGCCCAATATCTGTCTTGGAATCAGAGCCGCGACTTTCTAGTGGAAATTTGGACTAATAATTTATTTGAAGGATTCTGAAATTATGTTCTCTGAGGAAACCATGTCTGATGTCCATGCCACTATATGAATTCTTATGCCATCTGTTTGATTAATAATCTCATTTCTGGATGCGATGGGCCATACCCACGTAATATTGAGTTATAAGGTTTCTATATATGTGTATTGGTGGATGTTTTATTCCTTTCAAAGGTTTAGTTTTGTTTGTGGCTGATTTACATAGTCGATGTTGTATCGGCGGATGTTTTATTCCTTTCAAAGCTTTTCAAATTCAGTCGAGTACTAGTTGATTGCTGATTCGTTATTAGCATAAGTTTGGGTATGAACACCTGCATACCTGAACATGTCCTGGCATTTAGTTTCCTTGTCCCAATCTATTGAAGATTTGTTTCTTGATTAATTTTGAACGCACAAGGGCGGTCAGATTTTTTCTTTTATCAGGAAGTCCATAATCTCTTTTTCTAAAATTCATTTTTAGGCAAGAGACGCCGAAACATCACCAGATGAAGTTGGCAGCATAACTGAAGCTCTTGAAGAGGTTATCGATGAAGCAAAACTTGTAAAGACGGCTCTTGGGAGTTCTCTTCCTGTAAGCTGGTCAGCGGAGGCAGAATCTGGGCTCTTTAATGAAAGCCTCATTAATGAGACGATTGATGATTGTGGAGACTCGGGCAGCGAGAAACTTGACTCAGTGACTGCCGCTGGATTCGAGATGGTGGAGCTCATTACGCTGGCAGCTCAAATCCTAAAAGAGAGAATAACTGAAGAAGATACTGGCGATGGTAGCTAAAAACGTGAACCTAAAGCTGTCTTGTGTATCCAAGAGAGGTACGTGGATGCTACATGTCTATATGTTGTAAGTACAAAAATTTTTGTCCTTGAAATGTTAATCTCCTTTGAGAGTTCACATTGTCTCTGCTGTGCAGATGGTGTCACCTCACCAAGTCTCCGTTCTTTGTGTTGGCCATTGTGTTTTACTATGTATATAGTTAAGTGACTATCAAGCCCAATTGCATTTCTGGTACCGTCTCCACTCTGGGCATCAATTAACAATGGGAAATGCTGGAATGACAACATTATGTCACAATATAATACACAACATCTGATGTGGTATATGAGCCCGACATCAAAATAGGGTGTTGTTGGGTGTGTTCTGATTTTGGTGTGAGGCCGCACTCCATTTCAACTATCGTGCATTCTATTGTGACGTAGTGTTGTCATTCTAGCATTTCCATTAACAATTGATGCTATTTTGACCATTTCTTGCTTTAATTTTTTTTTTCTTTTTTGGTTTTCTCTTTAATAATAATAATAATAATTTTGCTTTTTTAATTAAAAATGTATTTTATCTTTTTACCCTTGACTTTTAAGGCATCAGTGTATATAAATACGACAAGTAAAAAAAAAAAAAAAAACAGACTTGTTGGGTGCCAAGAAACAATCAAGGTCTGAGTTAGGGTAGGAAGAAGACGTTGTGAACCTCACAAGAATCAAATTTGGATCTCTAGCTTCCAATTCAGCAACGTCAACGGAAGCCCTAGTAGACCTAAACTCACCTTCTGGATCAAGAAAACTCTGGCGAAATACTCAACCAAATAAAGGTTTCTTGATGACCACATAAGTAGTACTAGTTTTTATTTTTAGTTTTTTGGCTAAGCCTCAGACTTTGTCTTTAGAGAAGTGATCCCTCAGTCTTTTTATAGAGATGTTTTGGCCATAAGTAGTACGCGTTCTCTCTTTCTATATAGTTAGTTTTTGCCAAAACTCTAAAGATGCAACGACATAGGTAATTTCATTTGTAGATACATTGAGATGGAAGAATATATGAGAGACTAAGAAAAAGTGATGAGTCTAATCCAATATCTAACACCAATTCAATTAGGGTGCATAACCAATTATATGAAGGTCATATAAATTTGACATGTTTATTTGAATTCTTTATATAATGATTAATGTTATATCGTTGATTGGATGATTGTGAGATTTATAGCGTAGTCGTAACTTTGATTAGAAGGTCTTTATCAATTTAGTAAAAATTATATTCTACATATATAGGTTGAATAATGGTTGATCGAAGAGTATCATTGTTGTGTTATATGAATGGAGACATAGTTGATGGACCATCTGGGATTTCGTACACAAAACCTCCCATTCGACATCTCAGATCGAAGATGGGTTTAGGCTACAATGAACTTGTGCGATATATTTGTAACTCATTGCAGATAGACAATGACTTACAGAGATTAAACATCACATATAGATATCCAGCGTACATTGGAAGTGGATCTGCTAACTTCGTCCCTTTGCGAATAGATGATGAGTCGAGTCTCAAAGAGGTTTGGGACTTTGTGGCAGACTTACCACCACCGCATTGCATGGAGCTCTTTATTGATTTAGTTCCGAGGCAACCGTACAGTAGTTCCAATTGTAATGTAGTGTTACAATCTGGAGTTGGAGCTGGACCTAGCACTCAACCAATTTATGAGCATAGTCATTGTGCATCGCCTTTGACGACCCCAAATCTCGAAATGGATGAGGATCCTCATTCATGTGATGATTTGAATAGTAGTGAAGATGATGACTATTGCGACACTGACGGGGATACTAGTGAATTTAGTAGCGATGATGATGCAGACGATGAAGGGGATGATGGTCACCATGTTGATGATGACATGATTCGATATGCGTTAAATCGAGTCATAGCAGATGATGGCTCATTATCTTGTCCTCCAATTTCGAACGAAGTTGGGAACGATGATTTCTTCGATGAAGAGGCTGCTGGAATTGATGGTGCGCCCGTGGGTGTAGGTGAATTTGTCGTACCTTCTCCTGCATTTATGGAATTGAGTAGTGAGGCAATGCACCCCCTCCATGAGAATGCAATGATCCCTTCCAGGTCTTTATGGAACGAGACATCAGAATTTGAGAAAGGCATGCGGTTCATGAGTAAAGTAGATATCCAACATGCAGTGAAATTGTATAGCATCAAAGGACACAGGCGCTTTGTGGTGACTCATTCAAGTCCAAATGTATGGATTGTTCGTTGTAAGAAATATTTAGATGGATGTACTTGGAGGTTGCGGTGTTCGAGAAGAAAATCGCATGGAATGTTTGAGATCAGTACATATGCAGGACCACATACATGCATCTATGCTAAACTGTCCAAGGATCATGCGCATTTGGACTCCACCGTTATATGCCGTGAGGTAGAAAATGTGGTGAGAAGAGATCCGTCCACCTCAGTTCCAGTGCTTCATCAGATTATCAAGCTCTCCATAGAAAATGTGGTGAGAAGAGATCCGTCCACCTCGGCCCGGTTAAAGTGAGGTAGAAAATGTGGCCCGATAGATGACTCGGTTTTGACTATGCAAGCTCTCCATAGATCTACCCGCGTTTGGAATGGCCCGGTAATACGTCTTTTCGCATGTTTCTCTACTTTTTTAGCTGCATATCCACGTTTTAACTTAATTCCACTTAAATCTCATATCTTCATAGGAGCACTGGTATATTGACTATCGGGCGGAATTCATTACCTGCACTTCACCGGTTGGTCCAACGGATTCACGCATAGTTGGTTATCTTCGGGAAGAATTTGGATTTTACGGATTGCGCGAGTAGGATTCATTTCAATCGTGGCATCTCATAATCGCCCTTGTAGAGGTGGAGGCCGAAACGCACACATTCCATTTCCCCGTGTCGGCGAGATGACCATAACCCTCCGGGATGTACAAATCATCTTGGGTTGCCGGTCGATGGATTACCAATTACTGGCCGCGTCGACCAAGATTACGATGCCTTGTGCTTGACACAACTCGGATTTCCTTTCCCCGAAAATAACAGGACTGGAGGGCGGATACAAATTCGGCAACTTTCAAGGTGGTTTCCTAATCTCCCTGACAATGCTAATGATGTGGAAGTGCAACGCTATGCGAGAGCATACATCCTGCAACTTCTAGGGGGAACACTATTTGCAGACAAGTCGAACAACCTCGTTCACATCACATATTTGCAATTTTTGGAAGATTTCGAGGCGCAGACAAGATACGGTTGGGGTAGCGCAACTCTGGCTCACCTATACAGACAATTATGTCTTGCAGCCGACATTGATGGAGCTGAGATAGCAGGTCCAGTCATCTTATTGCAATTATGGGCATGGGATAGGTTGCCGTTTCTTGCACCAATAATGGGTAACGTTCTTCGAGACCCGGTATTAGAAAACGAAGAATTATTTCCACCTCCTCCGTTTGGTCATAGGTAATTACTATTTTCTCACATTATAATTTCAATTTCTTCATATCTACGTACATGTGCCGACATACATGCATTGCGTGATTTTTTTTTTTCATTTGTCAAGGTGGAAACATGCTTTGGAGACAACGGGAACATCAATGCACGTATCGACAAAGTACTGAGGAACGATTGACATGCAAACACCCGATGAAGTAAGAGATATACATAATTACTTCTCCACGTAGTGCTTTTGTAAACATTACCTAAAATGCGTTTCTTATTCATTTCAAAATATTTTGGTTGACTACAGGTAATATGGGAACCATATCCTGAGGCAGTGATAATGGACCTACCTGCGTACTGTACCAGTGACCGTGCAATTTGGAGAACGAAGGCACCTTTGATTTTCTTCTGTGTAGTTGAAATGTATCATCCCGATAGAGTCATGCGCCAATTCGGTCTCAAGCAAATGATACCACCTTTACAGAGCACAAACATTCAGCTACATAAGATTGACTTGAGAGGGAAGACGGATAAGGATTGGATCGCAGAACATAGTGCTTTTGTCTTCATGTGGAACGAACGTGCCTCCAATATTGCAAATGATGAAAGCTTAGAGGAGCCAATGGACTTTTACGACCCGTATATGATATGGTATCGTCGCATTACACGACGATTCATGTCTCCCCGTGGAGCTATTGCTGAGGCCTGGGTAAGTACAATTTGATTTTATTCAGTCATGAATCCTTGACAAATTGTTGTTTTCATTCTCCTTTCGCATAAAACTTCATCAATATTTCATATGTAGGCACATGGCATTACTTCAATTCATCAGTTGACACTGGGTGATGATGTATCTATTGCACGTATTAGAGATGTAACATGCATCGACTTTGAGCTCGCAATAGCACACGCAGCAGATTATCGGATACATAATATGCCCAGTTCATTTCAAGCTTCTCATCATTCTTCCCATGGTGATACACCTTCGAGGCATGCCACTCCATCGTATACTCCGTCAGTGCCTCTTAACGAGTTTGGGACTCCACATACTCCTTCAGTTCCTCCCAACATGACATTCGAGTCTATGGAAGCCTTTCCATTTGACACGGCACCTACATCTTCGCGCCATTTTCATGCAAGTCCAATAATGATGAATTTATCTGGGAGTACAAGTACTCATGATGGCGGAATGCGGGACAACGATGATATTCAACCAGAAGATGCTCAAAATCTGGCTGATGTGGGTCATTCGGATATTCCACTTGCTTTAAACCGTAATGTCCGCGTCGTCAAGAGAACACGGTGTGGGACTGGAAGTCATTATTTGGGGTCAGACTAGAACTTTTTTATACTGTTATAAGTCATTTTCTCCTTTTTCATTATTTGGGATGTTTTGTATTTCTTGTTGTCCCTTTTTGTTTATTGTTGCATTTTTTATGGTTTTGGATTGAACTAAGTTTTGTATAGTTTTGTATAGTTATTAGATATATTCAATTTTGATGTGCTATGTCAATTTTATTTTATCTTTTTACCCTTGACTTTTAAGGCATCAGTGTATATAAATACGACATCAGTGTATATAAATACGACAAGTAAAAAAAAAAAAACAGACTTGTTGGGTGCCAAGAAACAATCAAGGTCTGAGTTAGGGTAGGAAGAAGACGTTGTGAACCTCACAAGAATCAAATTTGGATCTCTAGCTTCCAATTCAGCAACGTCAACGGAAGCCCTAGTAGACCTAAACTCACCTTCTGGATCAAGAAAACTCTGGCGAAATACTCAACCAAATAAAGGTTTCTTGATGACCACATAAGTAGTACTAGTTTTTATTTTTAGTTTTTTGGCTTAAGTAAAGCCTCATACTTTGTCTTTAGAGAAGTGATGCCTTAGTCGTTTTATAGAGATGTTTTGGCCATAAGTAGTACTAATTTTGATGATGAAAAAAGAAGAGCACCTACTCCTAGAACAACAATGCAATTACTGCGAATTAAACTCATCACATCTGCTTGTACATCTTAAAAATAGCTAGTATTGATTAGAGGGCTACTCGTTAAATGGAGCCCTGCATTACTTTATTTTCTTTCAAGACGTATCTATTAAAATACTGATAGAATGTAAATTAATCGAGTATGTATTATTCCCTGAAAAGACCATCACACTTACAAGATGCTCTAAGCAATTAGAAGATTGGAACCTGAAATCTCTTGCAAGCTTAAACTTGCATAAACTAACAACTAATAGGTCCCAACCATTTCGAGAGGTGACTAACGTGATCAAAACTAGGAAGTTGGAACACAAATAATAAGTGGACACATATCCCTCACATACCATCCCCTTATTAAAAGTTAATTAATGACCTCTCCTCCCCCCTTACACCCAAAGTCTTCATCTCCTTCATCTCTCAATCTCCAACCAACACGCAACGCCACTGCAAAAATGGCGAATTCGGTCCTTCTCCAAGACCCCATCGCGAACCCCTATAACTTCACATTCTCAGACTTCCCAGAAGACGTCCAGCTCTGCGTCCTCTCCTTCCTCACCCCCTCCGAGATCACCTCCTTCTCTTGCACTTCCAAGCGCTACGCCTCCCTCTGCCGCGACGACGCCAAGCTCTGGTTCTCCATGTGCCACCGCAGATGGGGCTCCAAGACCCAGATCACCAGATGGGGAAAAGGGGAGATCCAATTCAAGTTCCTCTACAAGACCCTCAATCGCTGGGAGAGTCTCATCGGATTCTGGCGCCGCAGCGGCAACGCCCACACCATCGCCGCGGCGTCATCGCCTCCTCCTCCTCCTCTGGTGTTCTTTGAATGGGGGTCTTCCTTCGTGACCGGATCGAAGGTCTCGCCCTCGAAAATGGGTACTTGTGAGGTAATCAAGAAACCCTTTATTTGGATGAGTGTGTCATCAAAAGGGGAACTTGTGAGCTTTATTGATCCGGAATGTCAGTTTGGGTTAATTAGGGATTTTGTTGAAGTTGCTGAATTGGGCGTTGGTGTTAGGGATTCGGATTTGATTCCTGTGAGTGTCAGTTTTATGGGTAAGAATCATTTCGTGGTGGAGGAGAGTAAGAGCTTTTTGAGTTCATCTTCACCTGAAGAGAAGTTTTACAGAAAAAGTAGTAATTTTGGAAATGGAGAAGATGATTTGGGGGGCGAGGAGGGGATTGGGATTGAGGGTACTTCTCCGGGGAGCTTATCGGGCTCGCTGCGGTCGGAGATTTATCAGTATTTTGCGAATAGGAGGAGCCCGGGAGGCGATAGGGCGTCGAGGAGGCAGAGGAGGAGGGAGAGGGAAAGGCTGGGGAGACAAAAGTGGGAGCCTGAGCATTTTGTGAAGATTGTAAATTGTGCTCCTACGGCTTCTCGGCCTCTGCAGGGGCTCTGGAAGGTTGATTGTCTTTGCTTCATCTTGTTATTTATTAGTATTATTCTTCAGCATTGTTTGGAGTTTGCCTGCGAATTTGGGGTGTTGAGTTTTTCGCTGTGTTCATTGATGATTAATGTGAATGGAGATTTTTATTATCTTATTGTCGTGCATTGGAAGAGCCTTCTCCTGACTGATATCTTCTTCTTAAATACCCTTGTGGCATTTCAGCTTTCATTTTTTGTTGTATAGTTTGTGTTGTTCCATTGATTTTTTTTTTTTCCGTCTAGCACTGTAGACGGAACTGCGGCTCTAGTTCATCTCTTGATTTTGAAGCTAGTTATAACTTATGTTGTTTTATATGGAAACCTAGACGGGTTTGCCCA
This sequence comes from Stephania cephalantha, assembly GCA_039657325.1. Classification (NCBI taxonomy): domain Eukaryota; kingdom Viridiplantae; phylum Streptophyta; class Magnoliopsida; order Ranunculales; family Menispermaceae; genus Stephania; species Stephania cephalantha. The sequence goes on along the minus strand of CM077567.1, from coordinate 4,483,965 downwards.
ACAGTAAGTGCGAGCTTGGGATTGTATAGGTTAGGGGCATGGTCCCAGGTTCGGTTCCTCGCTATTAAGATTGTCCGGGTCACTAGAGTACGCTCAGGCCGATTGTACCAGGGCCTCGTGGAATAGTCAAACTTGTCTGGATACCCACAAATAGCAATAATAATAATAATAATAATAATAATAATAATAATAATGTTGTTTTATTTGGAAGGGGGAAAAAAGTTAGTGCGATACAATAATTACCCTGCTTATGTTTCCATTGTTTATATGCAATTTCTGAGATTGACATATATAGCAGGTAGGCAGTTCAATTTTCTTTCTTAAGTATTGCTGGCGCATTTTTGGATGAAGCTGAAATCTCCAATTTGTAATGATGATGGTAGGTTCTTTGACACTTATACAGTTATATGTGTCTCTTGCTTCCATATCCAGGGTATATGCGAAGACATGAGCTTGGATTTTTATCTTGTGGTGTATGATGGAATTGGTGGAATTGCTTGCCGAAGAGTTGGTGATTCATCAGAACCTTTCTCTGGTTATTCGCCAGTGTTTTGGACTTCAAACACTACATCTTCTGAGTTTCCATCTTCATGTGAAGAGGAAGACATATATGAGAGTCGGATACATCTGAGGCCGCCTGCAATAGAGGAAAACATGGAAGGGTATCCAATACATGCAGAAAATGAAGTGGTTTTGCGCATTATGAACATCAATTCGAGTTATGATCTAGTGATTCTAGACTTCAAGGATTCTGCCGTAAATCCTAGACTCGTGGAGGGCAGGATTTGGCAATATGCAGATGGGACCTTCGGTTTCGGGTTTCTTAGGAACAATTATATCATAGACTTGAAGCATATGGCTAGAGATGGCTGTCTTCTTGATGCAGTGGAATATTGTTGTGATGGAGGCCCCCATTGATCGAGTCTCTTTTGTACAGAACATCTTCTGGCATACAAAATGAAATTGTTCCCATCAATTATGGTAACATTGTATGTCATGTCAATCAGTTATTTTTTAGACTCAGTAGAAAACAGCTTCTTTATTCAGTGGTATATCATTGTTATTGAAATGCTTTAGTGATTGAATCACATTGCATAGAACATGCAATCGTGTTCTCGTCAATGCAATGTAACATTGTATGTGATCTTATTATCTTAATAAATCACTCTTTTAGGCACAGTTCTGATTTGTTAATCTGGAAGTTTGTCATTCTTGTTTAGTGTTTTGGTTTTTCTTGTGAATACATGTTCAGATTAAGTACTGATGAATGGAGTGATTCAATTTTTAGGTTGTTTTGCCTTATTTATCTCACTATTGCCTAATTATCTTTTGAAGATTCTTACTTAGGATAAGAGCTTATATTGTTGATGAGTCATTGGTGATGACGAGCGAGGTGGAGAACCAGAACACGTTGAACAAGACGCAACCACCGTTGAAGGAGAGACTAGACGTACAATTCTTGGACCTGTTCTAAGGTATTTCTCTTTGCAGTCATTGATGCTTGAATAAGAATGAAGGAGCTGATAAAATTCAGAAAATAAGGAAGATCACTCAAATTTATTAAAACCAACCACATCCAAATAAGAGTCAGTGGTTCTTACATAAACCAAATCATGAAAGCGAGCTGATGATCAAAACAAATCATGACTTGTGGAAGCATTTATGATCTCACAGCAGAGGCCAATGCAAGGGTGAAAAACTTAAAAGATCCAACAAATATGTATCTGAAAGCATCAACAGTCAATCTTGTAAGGCAAAAACCCTGTATAAGGCTGCTTAATACAAAAACTGTAAGGAATTATGAAAACACAGACAGCTCGGGGTAGGCTTTACGACTCGGCAGCAACTTCAGTGGCAGTCATCTTTGAGGTAACGTGTTCCTTCTCGTGATCTCCTTCAAGCTGGCTGTAGTTTCCTTTCTCCTTAAACAGTTGGATGTGGTGGTGCTTGCAGTAGAGCTTACCCTCATGTGCTATGTAGTTTGAAGGGCTAATGACACACCCTCCATGAGTGCATTTGAAACAGCTCCTGTGGTATACGCTCCCGTCCACGGCAAACTGTTTCAGAAGATAAGAAAGGCTTCATGTGAGTGCTAGCTATATGTTGTATCGTGGATTGATCGAAAAGGTTTAACACTTATATGCATCTACTTATGGTGAAATCAGACAAGTAAGCGCATAGATCGACGGTGCTTACCTTTTCAATTGGATACACAGTCTTGCTACATCCCACACATTTTTCTCTTGTTCCTGCGATTTTGTTGAGCACTTGTTTGGTTGCAGCATTCTGTTGAAGACCATTCAACTTCCAATTAGCATATGAAGGTTGAAGAAGAAGAAATTGCTGCCTAAATGAAGGGGTTGCATCTGGTATTGCTACAGCAGATAATTTAAACATCAAGGGTACATGTTTCTTATCAGATCTGCCAACATAGTATGAGATTTATTGACTTAAGTGTGCAGTTGGTTAAGTTTCTTTGATGTATTTTCAAGTCATGCACATTTCCAATTAAAATCTGCTGGAAATTATATTCGAAGGAAATTTACCTCGGTGTCGATATGTTTCTCTGGTTTCAAAATCTTGGGAGTTCCTGAAAGAAATCAGGAAAAGAGATTAATGTTTGTGTGCTAGAAATAAAATTTGGGTGTGTGCAGCATTAGATTATATCATTACCTTCAAAACTCTTGTCAAGGCTACCAGTTCTCTTGAAAAGTTGATCAAAGTGAGGCCTGCAGTACAAGACCCCCTCGAAGGAATTGTAATTGCTGAGCTACAAGCAAGAAACCGATGGATTATTGCATCTGTGTGAATTATTATAATAGATATTATGCAGATATGGATGAAGAATTTGAGAAGCTATTTTTGGTATGCATATAGGAGGAGAACCATGACAAATCTATGGATCTGTTAATGAAAACATGATCTAAACAAAAACTGGGCAGATCTCTGATCAGATAAAAATGTGTCAGAGAATTTACTGCAACTAATGATCTACATGAAAGTTCTCTGCCTAGACAAAAAGACAGCATTTTCGTCATAAAAGTACATAATTTTGTACACACGGATCAAACTCTTCAATTTCGCTCAATTTAATGCAACAAAGAATTGTATTACAAGTAGTGAATCAAGAAAAGAAGGGGGACTAAGGTCAGGTCATGATGTATGGAGAAGAAATAGATCAATGTAGAACACAAAACTCATGCATATATACCTTAAGGGTGCCTCTGCAGTGATGGCACCTAAAGCAGGCCTTGTGGTATATACGGTTATCCGCGGTGAGCTGATCGACCAAGTACACCGTCTTGTCGCAAGCTTTGCACTTCTGGGTTGTCCCTGCAAAGGCCATTGCTTCCAAAATCCAAACAAGAAGAACAACCAAACAATCTCTCAAGCAACCACACCACCTCTCAACAAAAAAACAGGAGAGAAGAAATGTAGGGAGTGCAGAGAATTGCGGAGAGGAGAAGCAAAATTATAGATAGATAGTGAGTGCAGGATTTAGCAATCATGCATGTCTATTAATTGTTTGTCCAAATTTGAAGTGCCCCCACACCAACCATCCAACCCAACATTTCACTATCTCCCCAACTTTTCTTTTCACCTCTCCTTTATAAACTGACCATTTCAATCAAATACCAAAATTAATTAGGATTCATACATGCCCAAAAATAATGCATTTACAAGGCAACATCTGAAATTATAGTTGGATCGAACAGAATTAACTCTATCTACTTGATTGTTGGTTATATATCAGTATCAGTATCACTTTTGATAAAGCAGTTACATTTGTCCTAAGGAGGCAAATAGTGATGGTAGAGCTGATAATCAATATTGGTGCAAATACAAAAGTAAAGGTTTAGTAAGTCAAAAAAGTTGCAGTTGAAGTTGTTAAGTAGTAACATTGCAATGTAAAGTCGGTTGGTGACTTGTTATTGTGTTGGGGGAGACAAGGGAGGGCCCATGTTATCGATTGCCAGCAATTCTCGCTTCCAGGCGCAGCTGGCCTTTCCTCTCATTCTTTTACCTCATCAAATATAAATCTTAAATTTACCATTGTATTTGTAAGGATGTTATTATAAACTTCCAAGCATGTATTTTTTTAGTAATAGATTGTTGTACTTTTTATGAGTATAAGAACATTAATACAACAAATTTATCCAAAAAATAAAAAATAAAAATTTGCCATTGTATTAATTTGTAGCTAACATCCATAATTCACATTATAATCTCATCTTATCGTGTAAATTAAAACAATTTTGTGAGACGTATAGGGCAAGTGATGTGCACGTGTGAAAGAAGGGAATTGCTTCTATGCATTCCTGGAAAACACTAGAGATCATGATGGTTGCCCCAAAGCTTCCTTGCTTAGACCAGTGAATTAAAGCCACGTGTATGTATTTATAATGTGAAGGATGAGGGTTGTGGGCCCTAATTACTGTTGTGGCGATCATGATGAAGCGAGTCCACCTTATTGGGATCATGATGACCACTCGGCATTTTTTTTTATTTTTTTTTATCTTGAATTATTTGACATCCAAAGTACTTGACTACTCCAAATTTGCCCCATATTATATAAATAAAGGAACTCTTAAAAGTGATATTTATATTCTCCGAACATTTTTTGGTCTAAATCATTTGCTATCTAAACTATTCAACTACTTCGAAGTTTGTCTCAAATCGTATATTATATAAGTAGGGGGGAGTTCTATTGTTGGTAATTGAAACTCGAGTCACTAGTAAGGGACAACAAAGTCAACAACGTGTTCCAGTTGGGCAAACTCTCTCACCTCTGCATCTTCTCACTTTTGTGTGTGGGCCTGTCTACGGCTGGGCTGGGCAGCTCACTCAAACAAGCTCTTGGGCTTTAAAGATTGGGTAACCCACTTTTGACAACACTTATGGGGTGTCCTGTCCTTTGGATATACATCGATTTTTGTAATGTTGATGCCCAAATCGAGGGACACTATCAAATGTGTGTGAAAAGTGTGTCATCCAAGCATTTTCCTCAAAATAATAAAGTCTTTCTCAAAAACAAAAATTAAAAAAATAATAAAAATAAAGTCATATAATAACGACTACTGAAGTATAGTTAGCCATAAAAAGGAATAATACGGGGTTCAAAAGCATGTGATAGTTTCGGATTAATTAGCATATTTTTGAAGTAATAATGTTAGGTAGGGTAGCTGCTACAGTTAGGCTGTTAACTTTGTGATGCATTTTCTAATCACTCCTAGTCTTTCTACATTTTCAAAAAAGACTAATATTTTTCCTCACCTGTAGATCCCGCAACTTAAATTAGGAAATGCATGTATGGCGATTTTTTTTTTTTTTTTATGATTAGAAAAACAAAGTTGATGTGTATGTTCCATATCTCTTTATATTATCCATCCTCTTTCATTTTTCACTTTCTTCCCGTCGAACCCACCCTGACCCCAACTTTTTTTTTTTTCTTGATTTTTCATTGCTTTTGCTACAAACATTTGGGCCTTACTTTAGTCGGGCCAATTAAGGTGCCTGATTTTCAAATCTTATTATGACTAATTAAGGCATTTTTTATTTTATTTTTTTCGTTGCTAGCTCCAAAACCAACTTTGCTCTAAATGTACATAGAGCATCCTGTGGTTTAGAGTTTCCTCTCATTTTCTCGAAACCCATACACAGTTGTTTTTGTACATGTATGTTTAATTGTTTATATCCAAAAGTTAACCTGAACCATTGGAGTTTTAACAAGTCGGTTTCGGGGCCCTGGGATTAGTTGAAAAAAAAAGCCCGGATATTAAGGCGACAATTTGGGTCATGAAACGATTAACACGACACGACACGACACGACAAGTAATAAACATATCGTGGGTTTGGCTTAAGCAAAGCGCACGGTTAATAAACGAGTCATTAACACGTCAACCTACTTAACTCGTTTATGACTCGCTTAACACGACTAAAGAATAATGTATAAATAATAAATATAGTATAATATATAGATTGATACAAAATTCACCCATTTGAATGCATGTTAATAGCATGATTTATTTATTTTATTTATAGACATCTTTTATCATATTTTATTTTATATTTGAGAGGAAATATTCACTTTTCACCAAAGTGCTAGATATTTTTTTAGATGATTCTTATAATTTTGTTTATGGGCCATTGGAGTTTCTAACGTAAAGTCTAACGACTATATTAACTACATTATATTTTATTGGCTATTTTAGTATGTTTGTTCGAATTTAATCATTTAGATATATTTTCGTAAAAAAAAGCCCGGATAAATATAATATTTAATAAATGGATTAGATAGATTTTAACGTCTAAATATATATTAGTATAAACCATCAGCACAGCTGGGCATTTGGTCTAGTGGTATGATTCTCGCTTTGGGTGCGAGAGGTCCCGAGTTCGATTCTCGGAATGCCCCCTCTCCAATTGCTTTCTTTTAACTTTTTTTTTTTAATCCTTAGTTTTAACTTTCAGTTTCATGATCTTTTGAGACATAAATAGACATGATACATTTGTTAGTTTTGATAAAGATTGTGATGCGCGTCCACAAATATCCATGCACAAATCAAGAGTCATCAACAATTAGTCTTTATAGCAAAAGCATGTATCAGATTAATTATGTGATATAGTCATCCACTCATTTCGTATAGCCAGGTCTAGAACAACTTGAACAAGTCCACTCATTTATAAACCATCGTTGCTCAGATTGATGAGGTAGTCTAGCCACACCCACACCACACACATGGCCACCACTGCTTCTAGAAGCTACCTTTAAAACACAAAGGACGACCCATATACTTATATTCAAACAAATCATGTGATCCAGCATATAATTAATCAAATGAGTCATGCATGTGACTCTCTCTCTTTGTAATTTCTCAATATAATTTATAAGAAGCGCATCTTGACTTCCACCAAGTTCATGAGGTATTGCCTAGTCAACAACGGTGCTCCTCAATTGTACCTATGCCCAAGTTTAACAGACCTTCCAGAAGACCAGGTCTTATTGCATCGACTTACGACTTACTATATAAACAAAGCATGAGCCATTCAATGAGACATCACATATTTTCTGTTAACATTGCAACTTTTGATCAGAGAGAGAGAGAGAGATAGAGAGATGTTTACTTACTTCGTATGTGGCAATGCCGGTGCTCGCGTTGAAGAAGATGAGTTTGAGGTGGCGTGTATGGGTCCGGTTAACCGGAAAGGGAGTAAGAAGAACAAGAACAACCCCTACTCGACACAGGGGCTCGACAAATTTGCTTCGGTTTTGGCTGATCTAGAGGAGAAGAAGCACAAGATCATTTGCAGACAAAAGGGGGGTCACAAGAGACTTTGATGGTGAGGTTCAAAGGCTCTGATTCTAAAGGGTGGCTACCAATTGTGGTCAGATTGGGAAGCATTGCAAAACCAGACAATCACCATCAACATAGTAATAATCAGGACAAGAGCAGTAGCAGTACTAGTAGCATCACAGATCAGAAAAAACCGAAAGTGCAACTGATAGGTCTTCATCAAGGGTTGCAGATTTTAGAGAGGATGAAGGCGGTCAGGTTGGTGGTGGTGGCAGTGCTGGTGTTGATAGGAGCGTTGTGCTTGGTGAGGTTTGGGAGGTCATTTGCCGTGATGGGCGCTTGTGTATCGTCGTATTTGGTTCCATTGATGAAGGCCAATGGAGGAAGATTGACAAAGGCCAAGTGCAGGAACAGCATTAGCATTACCAGATAGAGATTAGAGTTTTAAACATTGTAGCTTTCTATTTTTGTTCAAATTAACATCAAGACTTGTTCAAATGCTAATGAGTAAAATATTCGATCCAAATCCTCATTTGCAGCATGTTGTAATCAAGAGAGGCTAACCAAATTTAAAGCTAACATCCAGAAACAGATACTGAGAAATCTTAAACTGGAAACAACCTCGTCGAAAACTATATGTCATTACAACTGTTTAAAGTCAGAAGCGAGTAAACATAGGAAATATGAAGAGTGCTCATCCCTCAAATACACCTTTTTATGGCCCAGAAATCTATCGAGAATTACATACATTGTATAGCATTGGAAGAATAAATTACAAAGCACACTAAAAAAAGGTTCCTCAATACCTGAATACCTGGTGATGAACTGAGAATGGTCCTCGCATAGCCAGTCAGCTTGCATTCCAAGGATCTATCATTCCCAAGCTTCAAGCCAGCCATGGAGTTTTTCCCTATTGAGTAACAAAGAAATCTCTCAAGTGTTAAGTCCATGAGGTGGTGCAAATCGTGATGAATCCTTAAAACAGCATCAAATGACACTGAAAATTGCTTGAGAAACGTACTGATTTCAGCGGGAGACTTTCTTTTAAAGTTCAGGCAATTCAACTTCAATACAAGCTTTTGTGTCATCTCGCACTGTAGGATCCAAAGCGCGAAGCATGAGATTGAAATCTCGAAGTATCGTTTCTATTATATTGTCCTGACATCGGTTGTGTTCGGGTAATTCTATCTTGAACATGAGTTCTTGCAGGCCTTTGTTCTATACTGCGGAAGAAGCCATCCTTATCCCATGTGACCTCATAATCTGCTCTGAGGCGAGACCCTTGCTGTTCAAAAGCAATGCAAGTTAGTGAAATATATCTTGTGCTTACATGTGCGCAAAACGCATGGAAGGCGGTAAGAAACTCAAAATCTACTTGTAATAACACTGAGAGCTCATTAGAAATCATAAAACTTGTACTATCAATATACCCAAGTGATTCTTTTCCATAGTCACACTAAAACATACTGAGCAGAAGATTCCGAATCACTAACCATTCATTTAGTCTTCACATTAATACTTCAAGAAACAAATAAATAACAGGATAGAACCATATTTAATCCAATGAAAATTTCTTATGGCTGCAGAAAAGGTAGAATAGAGGTTGAACATTTTACGCTAGTTGTAGCAACATAAATGGTGCAAGAAGATAGTCTACGCATAACGGACAAAGGGAAAAAAAACCAAAGACATAAGTAAACAAGTCCTCACCTTCTGCATTGAGCGCCCACATAATACCCTTAAAGCATTATAAAAATCATCATATTTCTCAAACTGAACCACAATCTTGCAGTGTAGACCGGAAACAAGCTCTTCATTTCCCTCCTCCGCATTCTTACTTAAGTTACTTGCATCATCGTCGGCAGTGACAAAAAGATTCCTATTACAAAATAGTAAGAAGGAAACATCAAAAAACCGACATGAGATAAGTTACTTCATTGGATTCAACGAAAGAAAAATTATAAGATTGAAACAAGTGCTTAGAAACCGCAAGTATATAGTTTTGCAACAAAAAGAAATGTCAATTAGCTCATCTCATTCCCTACCAAACGAAGTTTAACAGGTCATTGGCTATTTATCTTTGTTTCTTAAAGTTTAAGTTGTTCAATCCACCTCCCCTGTGGTTCCGACGTTCAGTTTCCCATTTTCAAGGGGTAAGGTGGTCCACTGCACTAAGAGAAAAGGAAGGCCACGACCACGACCACGACCACGAGAGACAATCTCCGATGCCCCAAAGAAAAGGGTCAGCACGACCCCTCTTACACATCTTCTTCGATAAGAAATCTGCTTACACCACCCCAGCTATCAATCCAAACTCCCACACAAAGACATGAACTCTCAGCCTCATGTAAGGTCCGCTACCACTCCGTCATGATAGAAGTTTTTCCCAAATTAATACCCACAATTTTCCCCATTAGTATGTCCCCTAAATTATACTAGTTCAAATCAAGTTATATTTACTCTAAGAACCAATTAACAGAAGAAAATAAAAAAACCGCGAAAACCACATTTGATATGTTCTCAATGAGTGTAAACTTACATTAACCACAGACAATAGACATAGATAGAGGAACAACAAAGGTTGAAACTTTTTCAATACCTGATCTTCCCAAACACTGAGAAGATAGTATGAGTGACCAACATTGAAGGCTTCGACGAAACCCTCGGTTCCGCAAACCACCGCGACGGCGCCCCTCTCAGTATCAGCGTGTCAGGTTGCTGCCTCCCACCCCTGGAAGCCAAACCTATAACAACAAAAAAAAAAAAAAAAACCCAATTTTCAGAAACAGCCAATTCAATCAAACCCAATTTCAAAACCCAACAATCAAATCCATCACCTTCGCCTCTAAACGCGTAGAACTCCTCCCAATTCCTCTTCAATCCCTCAAAATCATCGCATGGAGGAAGAACAGCGTCCAATCTGAACTTCGCCCCACTCAGACTCAACTCAATCCCATCCAATCGCTTCACGAACGAGTCTCTCCAATCGAAAAACCTCTTCTCCAAAACCCTAGAAGCCTCTGCTTCATCGCCAGCAATGCCGAACACGTCCTTCTTGTTCGCTACAAACCCTAAATCTCGGATGTAAAGCGTTCCAGAGGCGACGGGGTCGTCGCGCTTGCGCTTCTTGAGATCCTTGAATCTGCGGATCTCGAGGTCCTCTTCGGGGACGAGGTGGGAGTGGGAGAGGGAGAGCGAGGTTTTGAGGAAGTCGATGAGAGAGCGCTTGAGCTGCCACTCGTCGATTGGCTTGACGGAGAGATCTGAGCGGTAGATCGTGAGGAGGAGCTTCACTCGAGGAACGAGTGAGAGTCCGTTTTCGATTTCTAGGGTTCGTGTTGGCGGGAGAGACTTGAAAGACGTTCGCGAAGAAGAGCTCATCTCTGCTGCTGCTGCTGCTGCTGCGACTACTGATCTAGTGCGGCGTTCGCGCTTCCGATAAGTAGATACTCCCGCACCAGATTGCGCCACCTGTACAGATCATGGACTCACCATTAAGTATTGATTAAGTAGCTTCGTGGTTAGGACTTAGGAGCCCAACCTCTTTAGCAAGATAGTTATGGATTCTAGGCTTTGATCCCCTTTTAAAAAGAAGGTGTATATAATGGTACGTGTTCAAGCATTATTGATAAAAAAATAAAATAAAAAAAAGAGTTGGTGACTCGTTTTGAGACACTTAATTATGGACACTCAATTATTGATGTATATTAATTTATGCATCAATATATGTGCGCACACAAATTGATACGTATTGAAGAAATACCAACAACTGAGTATTTATTTGAACCGAAAAGTTAGGAGGCGTTTTTCTATCATGGGCTAGAGCGATACCCTGATGGAGTGTTGATAAGGTTTAGTCGTTTTAACTTTTAAGTGCTATCCAATTGTACGCAAATGTCTCAGTCTCAGCGATCTGTTCAGATTCATCTATTGCGATTGAGTCCTTGAATCATCCAAGGCATGTAAGTGGCGATGTAGAACCTATTGTGTTTGACATTAGATCTGCCATCAAAAATTGAGATCCACCTGATTTTTGGCACATCTCTAGGAACCTTAACTCTAGAGTGCATATTCTTTCTAGGAAAGCATTGTCAAAACATTGTAATTGTAACTGGGATCCACCCCCACTGGATCTTTTTGAATTGATTGGAAATATATAAATTTATCCTTTGCCAAAAAAAAAAAAAAAAAAGTAGGCCCATGTGCAGTAAAATTATTTTTTATGTATTGTTTTGAATTTATTATTTATCATATTTATAATGTTATGCATTAAATCTTTTATTTTTTAAATAAAATATGATATGATTGATGGTCGTAGATAAGTTAGAGGGAAAATGTTAGAATGACACATTAAATGATACCTCTATGACGTGGTGTGAAAGTTACATTCATGAGAAATGTTATCCGCGTTTCGAGATATATATCACCACGCTTTTATTATGTATCAATAATTATTTTGCGCACACTTATTTTTACGTATCACACTTAGAATTTTCCAAGTTAGAGATATAAATAGGTCAACTCAAACACAAATGCGACGCAGAGAAAGGCGACATAGATGAGATGGGGGTTCTGTGCTGCTTTAACGGAGGAGCAACCCAAGAGCGGAGAAGACAAGAAGACGAGTTGGAATCTCAAGACGCACGAGCCAGAGCCGCCCAAGCCGCCCAACAACGGTAATTAAATCCATCCTTCACTTCCCAACGATGTTGCATCAATCGATCTCTTCGATTCATGATCACTGCTTTTACTAGTATTTGCTCTAACATGATTATGTATAGAATTATAGATGATTAGCAAAAACTAATCAGACCCTTAATTGCTGCTCCATAGTTGTTGTGTTTAAGATTGCCTGTGTACTTAATTTTCCCCTTTTTGTGACGCCCCATTGACTGCTCAATTTCATGCACAAAAAGTCTTGACTTTTATTATGTATATTAGACATGATGATGATGATGATGCAGGCAGGAGCAGTTTGACAAGTCGGCGGTGGGAAGAGCGGCGAAGGCGCAACTAGCGAAAGCCGCCAAGAAAGAGGAGGGGACTAAGGATGGGGAGCCAGTTCTTAAGGTACAAATTAAAAACAAATGATGGATCAACTGTTTCTTAGGAAAATATTAGAATGACAACAACAATGTCACACTACAAGAGCCTTTTATGCGACCTCGACTCGCGTGTTATGCATCGAGATGTATATATACTCACATCTTAATGCGCACATGGATGGCTTCTTGTGAGCCAATGTGTCTTGTGGCGTGACATGTTGTTGTCATTTTAGCACTTCTCCTGTTTTTATTTGGGCAGACAGAAAATAAGTACTATGTGTTTAATTAACTTTTATTTGGGCAATCATTTATTTGATTGATAATGAAGTTTGAGGAGTGATCTTGAGCTTAGTGTGTCTTGTAGTGTGACATGCTATTGTCATTCTAGGACTTCTCTTGTTTTTATTTGGGCAAACAGAAAATAAGTCCTATGTGTTTAATTAACTTTTATTTGGACAAGCATTTAATTGATTGATAATGAATTTTGATGAGTGATCTGGAGCTTGAGAGTTTACAAGGAATTCTTTTTTCTTTGAATGTAGTGGCAAGTGGGATGAAGTTGAACCACAGTCTTGGTAAGTGCACATCTCTTTCTCTGAATATATTTTTATTAGATGTGCCTATTTGGGGGATCCACTAAAGCTATTATTGATGATTCAACAAAGTTAACTGACATACTAAGAAAGCACCAATAATTCAAGCGCCTTAAAATGTCATTGGAGGAAAGATACAATGAATGTGATGGAAAGTACTAAAGTAGGGTTTGCAAGGCAGTAAGTTATCCCTTTGGCTCTCATCTGATCTTGAATTAGATGAACTTTTATTTCTGTGTTATTTGTAGTTTCAATCTTATCAGCTACCAAAGAATCATGCCAATATTTTCAATCTCTAATAAAACTCGACTCAATAGAAATTGAAAAAAATTAATAAGATAAGAGATTGACTAATGTTAACTTGAGACACATTAATTACGAAGGATTAAATGATTAGGGAAGCACGCAATCAATTGACTAAATCAATTGCAAAGAAAGAGATTGATCCATGTAGCCGAACTCAATTATTTTGGGAATGAGGCTATATGTTGTTGTTGTTGCTGCTGCTGCTGCTGCTGCGTTGTTCTTCATTGCCATTGATTTGTTTATTTTGTTATGTGTTCATAGCATCTAATCCACTTTTGCCGTTGTTCAGGAAATGCGATGCAGTACCATTCAATCCTTAAGTTTATAAAAGAAGTGTAATTGATACTGGCGTTGGACGTCTTTCGCTCGTATTTGTTACCCCTCTTGTTTGTAAATATTATTAAATATCGCAGCAATGCCCGTGTAGTAACACAACTGCTAATAAGAAATTACTGTGACATGTACGTTATGTATGTTCTTCCTCTTCGTACAGAAAAAACTATTTATTTTTGTAAAAAAAATAAAAATAAAGAAAACGCAACTATTAGAAATATTAGCAACTATGAATTTATCAACTAAAATGAGCAACCATTGGGCATTTAGTAAATAAGCAGATCTTTTAATTTTTTTATTTTTTTTGAAACAGATGCTTTTTCTCAGTTTAAAAAATAGATTGGAGCATCTCCAATAGCAAATATGGATTTTAAGCGTGAATTAATGCTACGCTGAAGATGTGGCTTAAATAGAAATTAAAGTTCAAAAGTGCACTTCTATAATGAATGTGAATTACACTTTTATTTTAAAAACTTATTATTTTTTACATACTTTTTTAAAGAATTACTGACGTAATTATAAATTGCATGTTCAATTTTTTTAAATAAGTCTCAATCCAAAGTAAAGAAAGTGTGTTGGCTAATTCTATGTATGGGCTACAAGTGTTAAAGCAAAATTCACTCTAAAATGTCATGGCAAGATGAGTGTCCACTCTACACTTACAAACCTTATTTTTCTTTCCGAGTAGCCAATGTAAGACCATCCCAACATCTCCAACTCAACGTGTAAAGTAGTCGATGTGGGCCTATCCAACATCTCCAACTCGACATGTAAAATGCACGTTCCATAAGAAAGGTTTTTCTTCCCCAATGTATATTTAGCTTAGGTAACACACATTAACATCCAATCCACATCCACACTCCATTGGAGATGCTCTTAGACATGCAATCATAAGCCAAAATAATATTGCTTTGCATAAATCACAATCAACTCAAAACTACAGTTTCATCACGAATCCAACAATAACATCAAACAAGATGCACTGACTTGAAGAAAATTTTAACAAAACTGAACTTCCATCTAATCCATAATTTTCAAGTTCAAACTAAATCTCAAGTTCACCTACTATGAGGCGAGGGAAAGAACACAACTAGAATTGAAAAGGAGCCACTGTTTGATAAACTTAAATATAGAATGCTGAATATAAACCTATATTCAAGCTCCAACAACTTCAGTTTCTACTTCAACTGGAGCATCCTCCGCCGGTCTGTCGACCTTAACACCAACATCTTCAGAATAATCTCCATGGACCTGCGAGAACATACAAAACTGACGTCAATGCATGCTCTCTCCATTGCAACAACAAATTATGCTACGCTATCTGAGGTATCAACTTCTTCACACGATAACCTGCACAAATCAAAAACTTGTTTTAGCCTATTGCATAGCAACATACCTCCATGAGCTTCCCGAGGTCGAATTTGGGAGCCTTCAAAATCTTTACTTTTCGGATGAACACATTCTGAAGCGGATAGATGCTAGCGGTTGCCTTCTCTATCTCTTTCCCAATAACCTCAGGAATAAACTTTTGCACCAACTCCTTCAGGTCACATGTTGTAGCTTGGGTTGTCATTATCTCAACCATTTTCTTACGGATCTTGAAATTTCAAAAGAACGTGTACAAGTAGTTAGAAATAATGGATATGCGGAGCTTAACATAATCAGATATCAATATGCACATAAATTTTCCGGCTGCTCTAGTAAAATAACTTGACGCTTCCACTTGCACAAAGTACTAGCCCTTCAGCAAAACATTACCAACAGTAATACTAGAATATGTTGCGCAACAGATATCATTCACGATATAGAATATACTACTGAATAGGATATGATTAGAAAAACCCAGCTGTTGCATTTTCATTTTCCGAACACACACCACAAATATATGTATACTACATATGTCAATAATGAATTCTTTTAAAACTTTGAATCCTGTAGAACTTAGCGGAACTCGTCCCATTGAAATAGGAATACACAACTGTCACAAGAATTACATGCTGTTTCATAAATGCATAAGCTCCCAAATAAACCAAGATTATTCTAGTAGATCTATATTAAACAAGGAAAAGAGAAGGTAATCAAAATGTACTCCAAAAACAGTTATTTACCTGTTTAACCTGGCTGGTCTGAGCATAACAAGTTCGCTTGACCTGATTCGGACGCCTCTTGGTGAAACCAATACAGAACAATCGAAGGGTGTAGTTGTCAGTCGTCTTAACATCAACATGAGCTTCAATCAAAGTCTGCCACTTGCGCACAAGCGATCTAAGCTTGTCAGTAGTGAAGTCCATGCCCTGGAAAATTTGGAAATGAAGGTTAGATTTGGCGCACTTCATATTTGCAAAACAAAGAGAGGTAAAAGGTTGAAAGGACCAAAGAAAGGAGAAACTTAAAATAATTCAGTCAAAATAAAAATTAGTACCCAGAAGTTAGTTAGGACGTTGCGTCCCTGAATGTCCTCAGCACGCAGCCTAATCTTCCTGTAAGACTGATCTTCATCTCCCTGGAGATCGGCTAGGCATACCTCAAACACTCTGTGTTTTAGTCCATCAGATGCAATCTGGTAGTTAAAAAAACAAGATTTTTAAGGTTAAAACGAATCTTAAAGTGATCAACATAGTATAGGGAATGGGTAAACTACAAAACAAATAAATATTGCTTCCACCCTTAGACGATTTTCAGAACAAGTATTAGATAACATAAAGCACATTAAACTCCGCGAAAGGATATTCTAGCAACAACTTGATATAGTCTCAATAAAGCTTGCTACGGAGTGCGAAATAACCTTCCTTGCATTGCAAAACTCACTTCTCAATGTGAAACAATGACAAACAGATCCTTGATCGTTAATTATAAGGCACATGCAATATTTGTTGCCAAACCCCACCAAAAAATGCACCTTCCCATATTTTCTACTACGAAAAAAATTACGAAATGGTGTTCCCTATCATCAAAGCAATGAGTAGTAAATCCCATTACATTGACAAGAAGACACCTAGATAAGGATTGAAATCAAGGGCACCAATTAAACTCACTTAATAACACCATAACCAAATAAGGGGGGACTACAGCCACATTTCCTCCAGTGAAAACTCTAGTTAAACATCGAAAGTTGCCGCGACTCTTGAAAACAAATAAGGTGACTACGTACACATTTCCTCCATTGAAAACTCTAGTAAAACATCGAAAGTTGTCGCGACTCTTGGAAACAAATAAGGTGACTACAACCACATTTTCCTACTGTGAATTTCATTAACTCTATAACCAAGCAATGGCAAATACATTCACAGCACAAATCACACAGCACATCAAATAAAAATCTTTCCAAGAGAACTAGGGATTACTATGAAAGCTCTCAGACTTATAAACTAATTAAAACAACAAACTCAATCACAGTTGAAGAAAAGTTCGAACCTTGGTACCCTGGGTCCTGGAAACTAGGGTTTTACCGACGGAGCGGACGTTGAAGATCGACGGAGCCTTGATGTCATACCAGTCCTTCTTGGAGAAGGGATCGACACTGCAAAGAAAGAACAAATCAAGCATTCGAAAAACACGTCGAACCAGAAAAACTAGGGCACAGATATGAAACAAACAGACTACTCACGCCTTCTTCTTCCCGCCCTT
Organism: Stephania cephalantha; assembly: GCA_039657325.1. Classification (NCBI taxonomy): domain Eukaryota; kingdom Viridiplantae; phylum Streptophyta; class Magnoliopsida; order Ranunculales; family Menispermaceae; genus Stephania; species Stephania cephalantha. The sequence goes on along the minus strand of CM077567.1, from coordinate 4,466,766 downwards.
CTTTCCCTTGGAAATCCTCTTGTTCTTCCTGAAAATCAAAATCAATCAATAACAATGGCGATTGGGATTCAATGAACACGAAAGAGAATCTGAGGAAGCTAACCCGACGGCCATGGCTGCTGATGAAGGGAAGAACTCACGTATGCTACAATTCCTCCCAGGCTTTTTATACCAAAACCTAAACCCTAGTTTCTTGGGCCGTTTAAACCCAGCCCAATAACATAACCTTCCCTCGCCCGGCCCAAATCATTGTCAATAACTTTTTTATATGTATGTATTAGTACTTCATAAGAAAACTATTAATTTATATATATTGTAAAAAATTGATTCAATGTTTTTAAATATATAGTAATGTATAAATTATACTTTTTTCATTTCTCCTACTTTAAAGATTTTTTAATGTAATCGAACTTGTCCAAGTGAAAAAAATAAAATAAAAATTAGACTTATCAATAAAAGATAAAAATTATAATTTGGTTTGAAGATATGTTACTCACTCTTGTTCAATTTGTTCATAAATATAAAATTAATAAAGATCTTTTTTTTTTGAACCAAACAAAACAATATTTTTAATATTGCTTTGATTTTATTTCTCAACTTATTGTTTTAATTTCAATAAGATTTACTTTTTTTTTGAAAATTCAATAAAGTTTTACTTAAAAAAATCATTAAATTTGATTAAGTTGGTTGTATTTTTTGCTTCCATATTACTCGAATTAGATAGTTATGACTTAAAAAGTTCCTATTAAACATATACAAAAGTAGTACATCTCTAAAAAAAAAAAAAAATAGAAAAAAAGTACATATGCCCATATCTGAAGTAATATGAGTAATTCGAATACTAGAATCACAAAACATATAAAAAAAATGGAGGTTGCTAACGTGCCGCAAGTCCAACACCTAGGTTTGACACGCACTCGGCATGCGCTTGTGCGATATGCCTCACGCAGGCATCTCAAGGTGTATCAATGGCGCACGTTAAGTACGTGTCTGACCTAGGTGTCGTAAGTGCGTGCACGCTAGCATTTTCCAAAGAAAAATAAAAAAAAAAAGTAACACAACAAAACTATATTCTGAAATTAGAAACATTTTTTTTTCCATAAATTTTCCAATTTGTATACAATTAAAGCTAGCAACTGAAATTATACAAACTGAACATGAAGCTGACTCTTTCAGCTTCCCCTCATTCAGGACAATGATGAGTATGGATGCACAATTCCTAAAGCCCTTTATATACTTCACTTCAGTAGAAACTAGAAATGCCAACCATCTCATAAGGGATAGATACATATCAAAATGAGCCCTTGTCAATGAAGCTTTGAAAGAGACGAGACGCGACGCGGAGATAATAAACGATCCGAGATCAAACGAAATTCTGAATTGGAGCTGACTCTTCCAGTTCATATGCTGCTTGAAAGAAATCTGCAGCTTGCATTGGAGAGCCTTCCATTTTCGATAGGAATCCCATATGCAACCATGCTTCATGATTTGTTGGTTCTAGTTGGAGCGCGTTCATGAGAAAGCTTCTCGCAATTGGGAGGGACTCCTTGCCAAGCCTTCTCAGTACGCCTGCGGCTGAAACCATGCTCGGGACATAATCTGGGTTTACTGATAATGAAATTGAGAAAGCCGCGAGAGCTTCATTGCCTAATGCTTGAGCTTCTAGGAGTTTCCCTGAACCACAGGCAAAGTATAACAGAATCAGTTGAAGTTTACCTGGATAGTATAAGAAACAAACACAAAGCGACTCTTTCAAGCTTTTTTTCATTATACTGCAACTTATGTGCAACTGATCAGACAAATTTTCAGCTTAGTCTTTTCGACTCTTTCCACCTATTACCACAAACAGAACTAATCAACTGCCAGTCCGCAGTCCGCATTAAAGTGTAACAAGTATGGCTTAGAGGCAGTAAAGTAATGCATTATCTCATCGAGCAAATTAAGAAGGAAAAACAGCACACTAAACAAAAAGCAAAATAGAAAAAGGAGGAGCTTTAACAAGATATGTTCTACAGTAGCAAGAAAGTATAAAACGGCATTACAACCTTTTGCATGCCAAGTTGTTGGAGAATATAAATGAATCGACTTTGCTTTTTCTATACAAGTTTCTGCATTAAGCGAAGACCCAATATCTGTATAAATGTTAGCCAAATCGAACCATGCTTCCAGTTCTAAGTCTCTGAATCCTACCTGCATGTCAGGTGAAAGAGCAACGTCTAAGATATACAACAAAAAAAAAATCTTTAAAAACAAAGACGCTCGAGCACTATAAATACAGACCATGACGTTGGTGTCTACATTTTGAGACCTCCTTTGTGTTTGAATCAGTGCAAGCAAATTTCTGTAAGTCTCCATTGCATCTTTGGGCTGGTCTTGGGCAACTTTAAGCATGGCTTTTAATCTCAGAAATTCTAATTGATCCTTTGTTCCAGTCTCGTCTAGAGCAAGATTGACTATAGTTTCGGCATCTTTGAACCTTTTTTCGGCTGATAGAATCAGAGCCAGAAGTTTCCAGCCTTGGCATGAGCTTCCACCCATCATATCTGAGTAAAGTCTTGCACCCTCCAATGCTGGCTTCAGGTTCCGCTGAACAGAATTCTCCAATGCAAGGTTGAAAATTAGTTCAGGGTTCTTGCTGTAGAGCATGGCGGCATGGTTAAGAGCTCTTAATGACTCTTTATGAAGAAGAACCCGTTGGGAATCTGACATGGGCACTCTGGAAGCACTACCGCAACAAATACCCAGCAGTTCATGAGCCCGTCCGCTGAAGTGCATGTTTTTCTTGCTTGTAAAGTCAATTGCTCTCTTAGCAAACTCCATTCCTTTACTAGCATTCTTTGCGGTTTGAGAACATAATTTTGCACCAAGTAAAAGCGAGGGAAGATGAGGCTCATGCTTCGACTCAGAATGACCAGAGACTTTCATCAGAAGATTCAAGGCCACCTCATCCTGACCAGCAGCACTGAAACAAAGAGCGAGCAGGTACCACCTTTCGGACCTATTATAGATACCAGGAAGAGCTTGTTCCAAATGATCGGCGATAAATTCAAATTGTCCAGAAACTGCCAAAACATAGGTAAGATGGTCCATTATTTCAGGGTCCCAAGGTATTTCTTTTGATGCAATCTTCCTCATTAGTACAAACAATAATAAGATTGCTTCCTCCATGTTATTATTAGGGGTAGTTGAACCCCATTTATGTAATTGAAGAGGAATACTTGCTTCAACTCCTCCATGAATAAGAATAGCAGCCAAGTCTTTCTGGATGCTGGCGTGCTTTCGAGGATCCAAATTCCATGGTTTGGCTAATGCCCGACGGTAGGCAATAATAGCTTCGTGAAGATTGCCCACCTGTTTCCACAGTTTAGGAAGTAATTCTAGTGTTTTATGGAACATATCCTGCAACTTGCTGTCTTCTGCAAAACCTTCCGGCATCCCATTAGGAAGTGCAGATTCAACCGTGTCCAGAACACTTTTGCATTCTTTCGCAGCCTCTAATAATTTATTGAGACCTTAATCAGTTCAAACTTTAAAGACATACCAAAAAATCATTTTTTCTCGGAAAATACGCAAAACAATTGACATACTCAACCTGAGATCATATATAAATAAATACTTTTCATTGCCAGGTTTTGGACTTTAGAACCAGATAGGAATTTGTTTTCCTAACCACCTAAAGTCTAATAGAGAAAAAAGATGCTAGAAGGTCCTGAAATAAATCTTCTCTGCTAATGGACTAAATTCTCAAAAACAAGGCCGGTATAATCGAAACTGGCCTACATTGCCCCCAAAGGCTGCTCACATCGTCCGAGCTTTATAGCTACTCCGAACTAAACCTCGTTCTTCTCAACTAATCATAACCCAAATAAGAAAAAAACGAAGGACCAGAAATCAGGGAAAAAAAAATGAATACCTATGGGACACCCAAGAGCCTCCAAAGACTTGGCTTTAAGAAACATTGCTTCAAGAAGAAGGCTCACTGAATGCAATGACATTACACCCATTTGCAAATAATCCGATTTCGACCTGCTTCTCCTTTGCCGAGTCCGTTCCGCAATGCCTTCAGTCATCCTGGGCGCCAAACTGCGAACATTGATCCCTTGAAACACCTGAAGTGCAGCATCAAAGTTTCCTCTCTGATACTCCAACCTACCCAGCAATGCCCTTGCTTCCTATACTCCAAACAATCAAAATCTACCAAGTTAGATAAACAAGTACTACAACACAAGCATGAACAAAGCATTGAATTGAACAAGATGAGTACTAACACACCTCATAATTTAGAGACAGCGCCTCCTTTAGCGTCGACTCAATGTCGTCGACCTGGCTTTCTTCGAGCTTGGTTTCCCAGTCCCCAGTTCTTGAAGAGAGGCAACTAGCCGAGAAATCCCTTGTCGCGAGGGACTCCGGCGACTCGGGCGCCTCTTCGAACTTGAATTGCTCCCCAGAGCAAGCACACAGCATTTTCTAATGCAACAATCACTCACACAAACAGTCTCAATTCAATTTCTCTCTCTATGCTCCACAACTAACACAATGCACCAACACTAAAGAGTCTAAAAAACAAAATCAACTCAATTTGGGCATAAACCTAAACAGAGATCATAGAACAATACCCAAAACCCCAAAATCTGGAAAACCCACAAAAATCACACCAAATTCGAGAAGTACCCACTAAAATGGAGAGCAACACAACTCAAACAGATCCAAAAAAACCCATTAAAATGGAGAGCAACACAAGACAGAATCCAAAGCTGAGGAATAATATTACTAGTGAGACAAGATGCAACAAGAGACAAAGAAAATCAAAAAGAGGTGGCGAGACAAACAAGGAAATGGAGCTTTGGACTTACTAGTAACGTTGATGAATCACTGATTTACTGATCTGTTTGTGCCCACAATGAAAGCAACTCGTCGTCTTATAGACAAGATTCGAGCCTAGAATTGTTTCTGGGTTTCAAGTTTGAACCAACAGAAATTAGTGCTTCACAAGCTTAATTTCTTCTCCCATTGTTGCTGTTGGAGCTGCAGAGTTGGTTGTGCAGAGGCGTTGCAGAGTTGCAGAGGCTCTGCTCATCGACTCACACCGATTCTCTTCATCTCTTCAGCGTGGTAGTTGTTTTAAAAATCAGGTGGTGATTTTTCAATCTGTACGGCTGGCGTGGTCTTCAAAAACACATTTTTCCCATCTGTTTTTCGTAAAATATGTAATGCTCGGATATCGGACTATCCAACTAACCCGAGCTCGACCGTAAAATAATTATTTTCGTTTTTTTTTATTATTTAACTTTAACCGCACTTACTAATTAATTTTTCTTTAGTCGAGTCTCATTTGAATAGTAGCTAGCCCTTCAGATTCGATTTGTTCCATCCACTAGACAATAAAATTTAGATTTTGCTTAAGAAATTGAGTTCTTTATCACTCGGATCAATCGGTTGTTTGTACTAGTTGAGCAGGCATGGTGGAAAAAATGGGCCCATACTCATGAAGCAAAAAATGATGTTTAGGGGTTGTGTTTGAATGTTGGTGGCGCAGAAATTTGGTGGATGGGAGTTCGATCAACAGTCACAATCAGATGAGTAGGATTTGTAGAGCGGTTCTTGAAGCCTTCACCTAACAATTTAAATGCCAAACTATGCGTGATTGTTTCATTGTTTGTCCAATTGTCATGCACGAACAAACCAATGCAAGTCAAGTAAAAAATACTTGATGCTAGGTGCGTGCATGTGACAACATATTTCTAGTGTGGATGGTAATTAATGTAAAAGTTGAAACTTGCATGTGCATAATTGAAATCCATAATTAAGTATTGGCACTTCACATGCGTGGCCCGTTTGAATATAACAAGTGGGAGATTGAAATTGAGCTTTAAAAAGAGGTGCGAAGAATCTGTATATATTTGGTATTTGGTCTTATTAGTTAAAAGTGATTTTGTTTGTCACTTTTCGATGACTTTTGGTACAACACTACTCCATATATAGGTTCTCCTTTTGAAAATAAGAGTTGAAAGAGAGATCTATTGACATGGCAATTATCAATATGGCATGGACCGTGTGTGCATGGGTTTGGCATCCGAGGGAGAGAGAGTGACGCGGAGGCTAAAATACTACAAACCAGGTGATAGTAGTGTGGTCTCAAGAAACAATATACAATGTTTTATTCCATGATATGTTTGTCGTTTGTCTAGTGAAGACATTTGGGCTTGTGCCATCAAAAAAAAAAAAAAAGTGGAGACATTGGACTTGGAGAAAGCAAGGGTAGAGATGGAGAGACGACGCTGGTCCCTAATGTCTCCGAGCATGAGTTTCTTCTCAAAAAAAATTGCTTTGGAGGGGTTTCTTTTGAGTTATTATGAGATTGGGCATTCTGATTGACTCTAGTAGTAAAAATAGTTGGGATTGAGTATAGTAAGAAATGGTACATAATTAAGCATGATAAATCTAAGGGGAGTGTATTCAATTGAGATTTTAATAGACTTTTAGGGGGTGTATTCAATTGAAATTTTAATAGACTTTTGGTTACTTTTATAAGTGGATGATTTTTAGAGACTTGTAGATTTTTGTAGACTTTTTAAAAACTTTGGTAGACTTTGATAGACTTTATTTTAATGACTTTTATTAACTTTGATGGATTTTTTTAAGGACTTTGATAGACTTTGAAAAACTTTATTTTAATGACTTTTGCTGGGGTGTATTCAATTGAGATTTTAATAAACTTTTAATTTCTTTTATAAGTTTTCAAGACTTTGATAAACTTTTATGTAAACTTCATTTTGATGACTTTCATTAACATTTAAAATTCTTAGTGACTTTGCTGAACTTCTTAAACATGATTTTGATGATCGGTCAAGGCATAACTATATTTCTTTTTCTTAATAACTATTACTAATTTTTTTGAAAGTATTTTTTATATGTTAATAAAAAAATCATATATACATATTAATGAGTTACTATTAAAATAGTAACATAACAAATAAGTAAATAAATATCAACAAAACAAATAGGTAAATGAATCATTTTTTAGTGGCAAAAAGGAACAAATACGATCATTGTGTAAAACTTTTGCACTTTATTTACTTAAGTAAAAAAACTAATATTTTTTCCTTAAGAATGATTGTTTAAATTTCGTAAAACGCACTTCTTGCATTTGAAAAAAAAATATGATTATTTTCTTGAAAAATAATAATATTACACTTTTTGAGATTATAATTATGCACTTAATAAACGAAACTTCTTTGTAAAAAAATCCGATAAAAATGTACAATGATGCAAGAATGACATCTTATATATTAATAACAACATCATTTTCATAAACATAGACATTAGAGTGTAATGAGTGAGCAATGAAATCCATGTGTTGTAGATTGGTTGGAGAAGTTGATAAAAACAATTGATAAGAAAATACATTGTGAACAATGAAGTCTTAATTGAATAAGAGAACTAACAAATATTAGAAGTCTCTAAAAGTTTCTGGGTTGAGGTGAGGAGAAGTTGAAGATTTCTTTATGTGTATTTTTATACAAAAAGTTTATAAAAGTCTAGATTTGTAACCAAACCACAAAAGTCATCAAAAAATTAAATACACCTTACTTTTATAAACTCTCTAAAAGTTTAAATTGAATACCCCAAAACTTTTATAGACTTTTAAAAAGTCTATAAAAGTTCACATTGAATACACCTTACTTTTATAAACTCTCTAAAAGTTTTAATTGAATACACCTACACTTTTTTATTAATTTAAAGTAACCAAAAGTCCATTAAAATCTCAATTGAATACACCCCTATTAGTTACTTTTATAAGTGAATGACTTTTAGAGACTTGTAGATTTTTGTAGACTTTTTAAAACTTTGGTAGACTTTGATAGACTTTATTTTAATGACTTTTATTAACTTTGATGGACTTTTGTAAGGATTTTGATAGACTTTGATGAACTTTTATTTTGTTGACTTTTGATAAACATCCATGAACATTGACTTTGATGGACTTCGTCACTTCTTGCACATTTTTTAAAGCTTCGGTTACTTTTTAATTGAAAAAATAAACTACTAAGGTTATTAAAAATCTTTATTGTAAAAATAACAAATAAAGTACGAAAGAAAAAACATAGATCTAAGAACATAGATTTTGGTAGACTTTTAAAGACTTTGATAAACTTTTATGTAGATTTCATTATGATGACTTTTATCAACATTTAAGATTTTTAGTGACTTTTGTAAACTTCTTAAACATGATTTTGATGATACTAATAGATTATTGTGATTTTTAAAATGAAAAAAATATTTTGCACTTTATTATAAAAAAATAAATAATTATATTTTTTTCTTAAGAACTATTACTAATTTTTTTAAAGTATTTTTGTATTTTAGTAAAAAAAAAACATATAGACATATTAATGAATTACTCTCAAGGTAGTAGCATAACAAATAAGTAAATAAATATCAACATAATAAATAGGTAAATAAATCATCCTTTAGTGGTAGAAAAGAATCAAGTAAGATCATTGGAAATATTTTTTCTTTTTTGAGAAAAGATCATTAGAAATATTAGTGTAAAAATTTTGCACTTTATTTTTTTGTTTGACTTAAGCAAAAAAATATATTTTTTCCTTAATAATGATAGTTTAAATTCTAAAAAATGCACTTCTTGCATTTTAAAAAAAATTATACAATTATTTTCTTCAAAAATAATAATACTACACTTTTTAAGATTATAATAATACACTAAATAAACGAAACTTCTTTATCAAAAAAAAACTATCAAAAATGTATAGTGATGCAAGAATGAGATTTTGTTAATAATGACATCAATCCATTTTCAACAACATAGATATTAGAGTATAATGAGTGAGCAATGAAATCCAAGAGTTGTGGAGTGATTGTAGAAGTTGATAAAAAACAATTGATAAGAAAAGACCTCTTGTGAACAATGAAGTCCTTATTGAAAAATGTAACAAACAAAAATTAGAAGTCTCTAAAAGTTTCTGGGTTGAGGTGAAGAGAAGTTGAAGATTTCCTTATGTGTATTTTTATACAAAAAGTCTATAAAAGTCTAGATTTGTAACCAAACCACAAAAGTCACCAAAAAATTAAATACACCTTACTTTTATAGACTCTCTAAAAGTTTTAATTGAATACCCCTAAACTTTTTTAGTCAATAAAAGTAACTAAAAGTCTATTAAAATCTCAATTGAATACACCCCCATAAGTGAAGTGCTAGAATGACAACTGTATGTAACACTGCAAGACACATTGATTTACGAGAGTCATCCATACACGCATCGGGATACGGGCATACACTGATCTCGATGTATTACACACGGGTCGAAGTCACATGGAATGCTCTGGTGGTGTGACATTGTTATTGTCATTCTATATAGTATTTTCCTAACTCTAACCAGGGAGTTGTTAGGTTGACCCACTTTAGGCACCCACTTTAGCTGTGCCGGGTAAAAACTGCACGATACACCTTGAGACCCGAGTCGCTCTAGCATCGAAGGGTGTCCACATGTAGATGCGCCTAAGTAGGTGTTCAAAGTGGGTCATTCAATCTTTTCCCATTTCAAAATATAGTACGTAGCTATACATATAATTCATTTCATTTGTCTCTAGTTACAAAATTAACTCATCAAGAAATATTATATAAAAAAAAACTAACTTTTGTTAAATTAATTGAATCAAAGTAAGAAATGACCAAAAAAATTTCATACATCCACAAATATATATATATAATGGAAAATGTAAAAATGACAACCCAAGTAACATCCTTGTGACGTGACGTGACGTGAGGGCTCACATCTACTAGAGTCGTCATGCGTACTTCGAGATGCATACCACGCGTGTTATGCACCAATAACTATTATGTGCACACTCATTTTTACGTGAGGCCCGCGCGCCACATCACTTGAGTGTCATTTAAGAGGTGATTCTAGCATTTTCTTAAAAAATAATTGCAAATGATAAATCATTAAAATGACCATGTCTATTTTTCTTAAAAAAATTATTTTTTAATGAAGGTGAGGTGGGAGAACATGGCACGTCATCAGCCACATAAGGCTCGTAAGTTGGAATACCGCGAAAAAGGAGGTGATTGAACTAGCCAGTGTTTCCTTTGTTGAGAGGAGAGGAGGAGGAGGAGGTTTGGAATCCGATGAAACCGGAGCCAAAAGCCATCCTTAACTTTCTACACTCCATCACTTCTTCTTCAATACTCTCTCCGCGTAAATGGCGACACACAAACACACGCACACTACCACGCACCTCTCTCTCTCTTCTTCGCTTTCGCCATGTCCAGACGACCAGCAAATGGCTTCCTCTTCCATTTCACCATTTTCATCATCATCTTCTCTTCTTCTTCTTCTTCTTCTTCTTCTTCTACGAACTCTCACCTTCACAAACAGTGCCATGGCATTGGCATTGGCATTGGCATTGGCAGAGCAGACCCTCTCCGCTCCTTCAAGTCCTACTCTGGTGGTTACCAAATCGAGGACCCTCACTACTGGACCGTAACATCTCTTCTTACTTCACTTTTCAATTTATTTCAATCTCATTCTACATATACTTTTAAATAAATCCTTATTTCTGTTGATTGATTGTGCAGTCTGCAATGTTCACCGGTGTCCATGGTTTCGCTGTGGCGGGGATTTGGACTTTGGCTGGTTTGGGGTTTGGGGTTTTTGTTTCTCTCAAGAGTCATGTCAATGGGAGCTCTTCCGAGATTAGAGGACGTTCGTGTTATTACTATCTACTGCCATTCTTGGTGGCCATTTTCTTCACATTACTTGCCATGTAAGTACACCTTCCTGTTAATTAGCATGTGTAAGCATTCCTTTAACGTAAGAATTATATATCAGTTAGAGAATTACCCGCGGAATCTTTTAGTCTCCTAAAATCACCAAGAATTTTATCGCCCTCGTGAGCCTCAAACATTAATTCGAATCTTGTTTGATGGTACAAATGCCCTTTTATAGGCTTGAGGGAGAACCATTTGGGCTTCCCCACATTAACACCAATTTCCATCAAATTGGTAACGGTAATGTGAGCTCAAGAGCCTTTAGGTCTATACGCTACACAATTTATTCATTACATAAATTAAAAGGATTATGAGACACATTATGGTCTTACAGTACAACAACAACATAGCCTCAGTCCCAACTTAATTTGGGTCGGCTACATGGATCAAACTTTTCCATTGTGCTCGATTAAGTGCCCATTTCATGAAAAGTGAGAAAAGTTTTACGCTGGCCGTCAAACTATCGCAACCCTCCTCCATTTTCCAAGAATGGAAAATAGGCTTGGGGCCTCCCTCCCCCACTTTTCGGGTATGAAAAATGAGTTTGGGACCTCCCTTACCCATTTTCGGTATGAAGAATGGGCGTCAGAGTCCTCCTCCTTTATCCGGACTTGGGACCGGCTATGTAGCGCACATAGTGTTCAACATATATAGGTGGAGTTACATTATGGTACTCTTACAGTTTGATCATTAATTGGTTGCAATATCAGTTTGGAGTTCCTCATTTTATTATTATTATTATTATTATTTTTTGCGGTGTAGTAGTTTCAAAGAAGGCCGTAGTACCAAGGCATAGGTGATAATAGAGTTGAGTTGCGCGGCAACTATGATTTATCTTGTCATCCAGCTATGTAAATACTGCATTTCAAACAATTGGCTTCCCAAAGTATATAACAAGGAGGAGATTGGGGATGTAGTAGATGTGAATCATGTGATATGTGCAGGATAGACTTGCAGAAACATGGGGGGTTGTGATGTATAGAGATGAACTACATTTTGATTTTATGTTTTAGAATTTTGAACTAAATGCAGTAGTTCAAATGCATTTTTGATTCATTGCAGAGGCGCTTCAGGGCTTGTCCTAGCAGCAAATCATAAGGCTGTTCAGAGAATGAACAGGCTGAAACAAGCCCTCCTACAGGTTGCAGAAGATGCTGATCGAACTATCTTAAAGGTGGCAAGAGCTATGCAGGAGATGCATTACACATTGCATCCTTATGATGAAACTACTAGTTACCAATTAAGCTTGTCATCCCACAAGCTTGAGAACCAATCACAAACGCTAAGACATGCGGTTTACAAGCACCGACACTTGTTAGAACGATCAACTAGGATTTGGTGAGAACTGAAACTCCTCTTGTTTTGTACTGTTAACTTGTGTGTACATTACAATGATCTATTTCTTTTTCTTTCTTTTATTGTTCATTAGGTATGGAGCAACCGCGGGGATTGTGTCGATCAACTTGATTTTCACCATTGCTGGACTAGGTAAGTCTTCTCCTATAAAGATGGTCTACGTACCTTCTACTGATGCAGTAATGTTCAGTAACTAAGAAATCCTGCATTTATATTTCCAATCAACTCATTTGTCCACTCCATAAATTCTAACTAGGAATTGAAGAAACCAAATAGGGGAATTCTTCTAGTAGGTCTTAAGAGTTTGGATGGCCATGCATGGTAGATACAAAAATAAATTGAATAAGTGTTCCCTCCCCCATATACTGCAGTATATGCCCAGTGGATCTAAAATCCACCAATTATGAGCATGGTGAAATGAATGTTAGAACTTGAATTTCAATAAGATTTTCAACCAAACTTTTTTGTTGAACAGTGATGTTATCGATGCATTGGAACTCTGGACTCTTTGTGTGAGTAATTAAACTGGAACCTCCTGTGTGACAATTTTCTTTATAGGATGTTATCATCTATGATCTTCCTTTATCTTTTTGTTTCCCTTTTCAGGATAATTTTCTTTTGTTGGATTTTCACAGCTCTCTGTTGGGTGCTAACTGGTTTCCATTTCTTTCTTCACACGTACGTAAATATTTTTTCCTTGCCTACATATATAATGCCTTTCTGAATTGCCCGTTTAAACTCCAAATACATAATTGCATGAAAGAGGGGAACATGGAGGAAAGGATATTCTTCACAAATTTGTGGAGTTCTGTACTGTCCTGGCCCCTCCAATTTTTTTGATAAGAAAGAAACCAACATCTTATTTTGCCCAGCCCCACTGGGACGCCAACTCCCACCCTCTTACAACGTTACCACATGCGCCCCTCCAATTTAGTGTAAATGATTAACAAAAGCCAATGCAAGGACTGTTTTAAGGAAGTATGGATTTTACTCTAAAACCTTAAGGCTTTCGAAGATAATTAAGAGTTGCTTCAAATTAAACTAACTCCTCAAGGGCGTCATAGTTCATAAGACATTTCTCTCGAGAAAAAAAAAATGTTTTGGCCGATAAACCCAAGATTTTATGCCTGGGCGTAGTTTTTCTATAGCATTTTGTGCATCTTTCTTCTTTAATCTGCTCTAGTCTCTTGTTGGAAATGAAGGTTGTCCGTGTAATCAAGCTCTCCGCTCTTTATTTTTAAACTCAAATTAAACGAAGTTAGAACTTTTTATTTAATGTGATCAGGCACATAACAATGATTCTAATATTCTTGATTTCAAACTTGCAGCTTTGCAGAAGATACATGTTCAGCCTTCGAGGAATTTCAACGAAGTCCTGGTCACAATAGCCTCAACACACTGATTCCTTGTGCTGATAAGGGACAAGCAAATCGTATAATGATTGAAATTGGTCGTGCAGTTCATGTTTTTATTAGCAAGGTACCTTGACTGGGGTTTTTCAGTATATCCAATTAAGCTTGATTGCTTCATCATCTTGTGCTAGATATATATACACATATGTGATTCTTCCTTTTGTTTATTATTTTTGCTTTGCAGTTGAACTTGAAAATTGTTCAAACAATAAAAATACTTAGATTGGATCATGACAATGAAGCATTATTAAGAAGTGGGAAATGGAAGATTTGCGACCCTTTCTCTCATGATTCAAACTATACTTACTACCCTGATCGGTGCTCGAAAGATTCGATTCCAATCAGTGACATACCAGAAGTGAGTTTCATATATATATGGAATTCCTTATTTTCTTTCTCTATTTATTCAGCTTTAGCATACTATACTTTAATTAAAACAAGAATTAATTAACATGCATGGCTGCATTTGATCTTGATAATTTTGCATGTTTTTGTTTAGATTTTGACAAACATCACCTGTTTCAAAGATAATTGGACTTCGTCGTGCTTGGCTGACGAGAAGTTTCTTTCGGAGGCCTCATACAAAGTGGCTTTGGCTTACACTAGAACCATTCAAGATCTGTTCAACATATTCCCTGATCTGCAGAAACTTGCTCAGTGCTCATTTGTGAAACAGGCCTTCACTAATATTCTTTCTCATCAATGTAAACCGTTTGCGACATCAGTTAAACTCTTATGGTCATCCATGATTTCACTTTCAGTTATCATGGTGATCTTGGAACTTGTTTGGATTGTCATAGCATACCAGAATAGATACAGAAGCTTTTCCTGGGGCCCTTTAATACCAAGGTGAGAACTGTATAGGAGAAATAAAAAGATGAGCAAGAGGAGTGATGGAAAAGTGTACAGAGATTATAGCATCACTTATTAGAAGAGAATATACACACACACATGTACACACACATGCATTCATGTATTTTGAACCAATTGTACAGTACCTTTCTTTCAATAATTAATAGTATAAGCACCTCTTCATTGTAAGGCTTTGCTCATCTCCAACTACATTAAATCGAGTTGACTGGAAGCATTTCAACCTTAACTGTCGTTGAAAATATTGGGTACGTTATATTAACCTTCGTCATAAGGGGCTAAAAGCATCTCTTGCTTAAAAAACGCAAGGTACGAAAGATTTCAGGTTGGACTCATGTTGCAGCCACTTATCAAAAAAAAAAAAAAAAAAAAAAAAAACATTTGTTACAAAGTTATTAGATTTTGCTCACATGTGTACTTAAAAAACACTTCAACAACTACGTAGCAAAAAAATGTATTTATTACCTTATCATAATTATGTCACCAACTTTGCTTCCTTAAACAAATACTAGTGTATATAGTAACTAATACCACCAACATAAAAAAAAAAAAGCCACCTACCATACCATTGAAGATACATACAGTTGTATTCTTGAATTGTTTTAGTTCAGAAGAACAAACGGTCATGATAGTTTCCCGGAAAATAACAAGACAAGGAAATGTTTTCCAGGACAAGCTACAGAGACTCCACGTGGCAGATGTAAATAGTAAATAGTAGCACAACTACCACTGTTGAAGGTAGAGTAAAAAATGTTTGATATTCGAAATCAAGTCTCAGATCCATCAAATATAAATGTCAATTTGTGCGTCTGATTCTGTGAACCTTCGATTCCAAGTTACCAACTGAAACCAATAATACTTACTGCCCAACCTCTCCTCCTCCACCTCCTTCTCTGTCTCTCAAAAACCCTGTTTTGCTCTGTTTTCTGGGTTTTCAAACCAGACAATCATCGTTGATTGTCTGTAATTCTAGTGATGGAGAGGTTGAGATAATTTAAGGGTTTGTGATGAAAGGAAATCTGTTTTGGGGGCCTGGAAATGACGCACAAATCGTCATCGGGAACGCCCGTTTCTCGGAATTCGGCTCCTGTGATGATCAGGGTCTTTGCAGGTAAGTCCTTGTCGTTCGTTCGATTTCGATCGAATCAGTCTTTGCTCTGTCTTTGGTGCCTCTGGTTCTGTAATGGGTGGTTTCAGTTTTCTGGTTTGATTAAGCTGTTGGGGCTGTTGGTGACAGTCTCTCTGTTTCATCGAATTGTTTTGATTTTTGTGTTTCCCCATTTGGATTTGGTTCACGTTCATGGGTGTTGTGTAAATGGATCTAGGGCATGGGTTTGAGCTTTAGAGATATTTGGGTTGATTAATTCTAGGGTTTGCTCAAATGGGTATCAATTGTTCCTGATGTTGACCTAGCAATTGGGAGTTATTGTTCTTCAATTTTTTTTTCTTAATTGGTGATGAGTTTTTCTTGTATTTGCGCAGCAGCGCATTGCTTAATTCGGCGCAATTTGACCTTTTTGAAGCAGATTCAATGGCTTCATATGTTTTTGTGTTCAATTTGTATTTGCCTTTGAAGTAGATGCCAATAATGTAGGTTCTATAAGCAGTCATGGATACTTCAAGTTCTGAATTTGAAATGCTTGCGTAGTTCCAAGACTTGTTTTCCGCATATTTTGAATTGACTAACACGTCTTCATCTTTTTGTTAATCTTCTCATGTCACTAGTTGTTTTGTTATCTTTTGAATTATTAGATGTTAATTGTCTAAATTGGCATTGATTAATTGAATGGGATCCAAATAGGGTCCATATTTTTAAATGCAGCATTATCTTGAAGGTTAAAAAAAGAGAAGAGAAATGAGGATGAGGAACAAATATAGGAAACCAACTTCTTTCCGTTTCAATGCAGGAAGCAGATGTACATTGTCTATAGTGGTGTGGGGTCTTGTCGGGTGCATTCTATTGGTGCATCTTTACTCCATAATTCGTCAAAGGAATGAGGTGGACGGAGACATTCAAATTCGAGCTAATCAATATCATTTGATGCGTGAGTTGGAAGAGGTTGAAGCGGGGGGATATCAAATTCCACCGCCCAAGGGAAGAAGGTCTCCACGTGCAGCCAAGAGGAGACCTAAGAAGCCCACCACATTAATTGAGGAGTTTCTTGATGAGAATTCTCAAATCAGGCACTTGTTTTTTCCTGATCTTAGAACTGCTATTGATCCAAGGAAAGAAAAAGAAGAAGACACTGATAGGCTCTATTACTATCCAGGGAGGGTTTGGTTGGACACTGATGGAAATCCTATTCAGGCCCACGGAGGAGGGATTTTGTATGCCAAGAGACTTGGGAAGTACTATTGGTATGGTGAAAACAAAGATGGTCCTACCTATCATGCCCACAAAAGAGGAGCTGCACGGGTACTTTCATTTGGACACTCATGTTTATTTTGCAATTTTTGTTTTAATAATCACTTCTTTTTATCAACATGATTTCCATGAGGAATTATTCTGATTTTGATCTCTACATATTTTAACTGGCTTCTGTTGTAACAACCATGAATAATCTAGTTTTTGTTCATTTTTGCTCTGTATGTGTAGGCACGTTATTCAAAAGTTAGAATGGAGTTGCTCACCAGGGTCATACATATAGTTGTCCACTAGTTTCGCATGATTCAAAGCTGTTAGTTTCATATTGCTTACATATTTACCTACCAATTGGGTGGCCCAATGGTTTGGTGTGGGGTTAATGGTATAAGAGGGTGGGAGTTTGAGTCCCAAAGGAGGCAAAATAAGTTGGTTTCTTTCTTATCGAAAAAAAAAAATTGCTTACATAATTAAATTTCAAAATTTCTAATAAAAAGAGAACGAAAACTGTTCATGTGTCATTAACTGGATGTTTTACAAGCCCTATCAAAAACTAACTGGATGTTTTACAAGGACGCTTATATATGCATAAGAAAAAATATATATATATATATATATATTATTTTTTTTTTTTGCTGACCCCGCATTGAAGATCGGAAATCATGCAAAAATGTTCGAGTTGGTTTTGAGGAATTTTGAATTTTTATGCCATTTACTCATTGACTTCAATAATGAAAGTGCTTGATTCTCCTTTGTATCAATTAGATTTCATGGAGCTTGGTCCATAGATAGCGGACTATGATCAAGAGATACTTTGTGGATAAGGCCACAAACTTGCTAGGAGTTTTTGATTATTTACCAAGCATCCCTATCAGCTATGCTTCTCTAAAATATAACTAGATGATTCTTAGAATGTTATTGTGCTTGAATTCTGATTAATTTAATGATTTGATAGGTGATTGTTTATTCAGCTTTTGTTCTGATTAAATCTGCCCAATGGCAAGTTTGTTGATTGATATTTTTGTCATTTGAGTGTATGCGTGTGTGTTAGGATCTGCATTTTGTAGACACCCTAAATTTTCTCAGTTACTAAGAATTAGAACAAAAAATTTGTTGTTTCTGGTATTTATTGGAGAAAGGTGGGGATAGAAGGTCTTTGGATGGAGACATGAAGACAAGGTCTTTGGATGGAGACATGAAGACATAATAGAGATGGATTGAGGATTAATTTGGGTCAGACTATCTGTGCCTGCGAAGAATTTCTAGGTTATTGATTCTTTTGATACCAATACTGACCTTCACAGGTTAAATATATGACCTTATCTTTGCAATGTACAAAATTCTTTTTGATAGGATTGCAACATATTTATATGGCATTTAGCACCTAAACAAAAAGGGAGGAGTGCTGAGGCAAAAATAGTATACGTAAAGGATCAGGTAGGATTAGGTAGGATTAGGTAGGAAGGTTAATGACATGCGACTTGAGTAAGAATTTGTTAATTGTTATAATTTTTCATTCCTTTAACCTTAACATGGATTATGTCACTTGTGTCTATAGAACCTTCATAATAACACAAAAGTTTGGCGACCCTGACTTGGTGATTAGCAACTAGCAAGTTAGATGGATCAATCCCATCTTCTTTAGTGATATATGTTCAATTTTTAGTGTTGAAGAGAATTTATTTAGTGCATCTACTCTGAAAGTGTGGGAAATACTGGGAAGCAGAATGTTAATGTTTTTGGAAGACATTTTAACTGACGATGTCATGCGATGGTTGCATAATATCCTCAAATCTTTATGTTGTTCCTCTAGGATAACTAAATTCTTGCACCCTTAAGGTTTTGTGCTATTGAAAGTACTAAACAGCCGAACACGATCCATATTTATCCTTAACTTTGATCCCAACTAATTGGAAGTTATGATTCCAATGCAAAAGAAGGAACAAAATCTCTTAAGGTGGTGTCAGTCCATGTCGGGTGATAGCAGACTTCTCTTACCCTGTAGATCATTGCATTTATTTTGAAAAGAACTATAGTTAAACTAGTTGCTTTATCTAATCTTATGCTGAATGCACATTTTCTTGATTTATGACAAAGACGATGCTTTTCTTGCATGGTATGTGGTGGTGATATAAATTTCAAGTTTTCTGGAAGGGAAAATATATAACTTTGTGTTGTAGAAAGATAGTCGCAGAGGAGATATTATGCGCCAAGGATGGGACTAGTTTGAATTCTGATACGGCTGTTTTGTCCTGTTCAGGATTGAACATCTGAATGGATCAAAGAGTTCATTTCTATGTACATGTAAACAAAGTGTTCGAAGTGTGTTCAGACCAGATCACAGTGAACTTGAAACTAATACGACTAATAAAGCTGATTCAATAAGCTATTATGTTTCTTGTCTGATTTCTTCTAACTTCTCAAGTGATTTGACATATTGAGCTCTTTATGGGTTTCTAGGCCCTCTAAATATGATATGGTGTGCCTTCTTTATGTATCTTGTATACTCTTGAAAAGTCAGAATCTCATGAGCCTTCATTTTACTTGCAGATGAACCTCCATTAGGCTCAGACCAATAGTTTTGGATGCTATTTTAAGCTTTTGAACCCCAATATTTTTCCAAATTTTATTGTGGGATGGTCTTAGCTTTCGCACCGGTTTTTTCAGATTTAAGCTTTCAACTGAGCATTTAGAATCAGCTAGTTAGTTTTGATCTCTATCCTGTCTGAAAATTGAGACATGAGGATTTTTGTTGAAGATGGATCATTTGAAATAGTGAATGCCCATGGAATCCTCTTTTTGAAATTCTTTAGAATCTCTGCTGTTGCTTGCTCATTATGTGCATATGTCTTTGGATTCTGAAATTAACCCTTTCATGTTATATCAGGTCGATGTAATTGGAGTCAGTTGCTACTCCTCGACAGATTTGTGGACATGGAAGAACGAAGGCATTGTCCTGGCCGGAGAAGAAACGAACTCAACCCATGACCTCTACACGCTAAATGTTCTCGAGAGGCCCAAGGTCATTTACAATGACAGAACAGGAAAATACGTAATGTGGATGCACATCGACGATGCCAACTACACCAAAGCTTCCGCAGGAGTTGCTGTGAGTGACTTTCCCACAGGCCCATTCGAATACCTCTACAGCATAAGTCCTCATGGATTCGACAGCAGAGACATGACCGTCTTCAAAGACGACGATGGCACTGCATACCTAATCTACTCCTCCGAAGACAACAGCGAGCTGCACATCGGACCTCTCACCTACAACTACCTAGACGTCACTAATGTGATGCGAAGGATACTAGTTGGCCAACACAGGGAAGCGCCCGCACTTTTCAAGCACCAGGGGACCTACTACATGATAACATCGGGCTGCACTGGATGGGCGCCAAATGAGGCTCTAGTGCACGCAGCAGAATCGGTCATGGGACCTTGGGAGACAATGGAGAACCCTTGCATTGGAGGGAACAAAGTGTCACGAGACGCAACATTCTTCTCGCAGAGCACGTTTGTGGTTCCAGTGGCAGGTATTCCCGGTCTTTTTATTTTCATGGCGGACAGGTGGAATCCGGCTGAGCTGAGAGATTCGCGGTATGTGTGGCTGCCTTTGAGAGTAGGCGGAGCGGCTGACAGGCCGTTGGAGTACAGTTTTGGGTTCCCTTTGTGGTCTAGAGTCTCTATTTTCTGGCACAGAAGGTGGAGACTTCCGGGTGGATGGAGCCATTATATATGATTGCATGATTACATGCAATTGGTTTTCATCATGCACAAACGCACAACTTTTTTTTGGTTCTTTGTTGTAAATTATGTATTTGATCTACCCAGGCATTCTTTCATAAGCCTAACAGTGCATTCTGCTGTTGATATGAGAACAGTGAAGAAGTACAATAACAAGCACAAGGAGGTAACTGTTTTTTTTTTTTTTTTTTTTTTTTTTTTTTAACAGTGTTAGTGGGTATCGGAACTTGTTTTTGGTCTCTCCCTGCTTAGGCGTAACAAATCCAATGAGTCACTTGAGGGACTTAGAGAAATCAACGTATTTGAAGTTGAGTAATAAGATTTAATTTTATGATCCATGGATCACCACTCGCATCTCAACAATTTTGTTACGTCGACAATTTACATCATTTGCTTTACGATTAATTGAGCGAGAGTCAGTCGGGCTTCCTAATTTTATAACCAACAAAAAAAATCGACGGGGTATAATTGTATGATTTGAATTCACAACCTCTGCCTCAGGTTGAGTTAAAACTTAAAATGCTCATCTTTTTTTTTTTTTTTTTTTTTTTCTTGATAATCATGGGTCTCCAAAACTTTTTATTTAGGCCCTGCTTGATTATAACGAAAATGTTTTATAAGAAAAGAACATTTTCTTAAGAAAGTTTTTCTTGGCAAATGTTGAAAAGAAAATTTTTATACATGTGTTTGATTGTACATTTAAGAACTTTTTCCTTCAAAACTCACCAATAACAAATTTTGAAATAAATATAAAAACTTACCATATATATTAAATATATTAATTCTCATATTTAAAATATAAGTTTAATGTCTCTTCATATGAAAACTCAAATTTTCTCAATAGAAAACTCAATTTGCCCACCATAATAAGTAAGAAAATATATGGGTCATAATATAGAAAATTGGCAAGTGTGAAAAAATATTTCGCGATAAAATTTTGATTATTAAACGCATTAAAATATCATTTTTTTACAAAATTTATTATTTTCCTTGAAATATTTTTTTTTCTATCCCCAGATCTGTATGAAGGAGTGCGAGAGTCGATGCAAACTGACGGTGATGAAGTGACTTGGCCTGATGTTTGTGGTTGCATTACATGGGACAGGACTGGGCGAGATGGGACACCATATTTGCTTTGTGGAATGTTAGATGGTTGGTTAATGTACGGTGAGAAATCTAGACCTTTTTTTGGGTTATGTACGTATATAAACAAATTAAATTTAGATATGATATAATTAATGACATCTTTTACCTTAATTTATCATTATTTATGTATGTTTTTTAATGTGTGCTGGCCCTTAACGTTCAACGTACCAACAATTATATAATGTATCGGTTTATACTTTATATTAAAAACATATTTATTTATTTTTGCTCAACAAAACTTATTAATTTTGGAATAAAGTAGGGTGCCCGTGCATGCTTGGTGACGATGCTTTTACAGCATGTTAATGGACCAATTCACAGTTGTGGGTCCGTCCATCAAAGTCCCACTCCTCTCTTGGTAGCAACGATGTTCTTCATCTTGACCGTCTGATGTAACACCTCTCTTTCCCTCTCTGATGAACTATGTGCATCACGAATTAATTAAGATCATATAAATATTAAGGTTTTGTTTAAGACTAGCGATTTTTATTTGGATGAAAGAGATGAAAGAACGTACGTACTTAAGATAATAACATGGATGATCTAAATCGAGAATATATAATGGAGTATGTAGAGACTCGCATTCAAGATGTAATTTAAACCTTTCATAAGAAAAAAAAGGATGTAATTTAAACCTTAATTGACTGTTCGAATTCAATCATGAAATTTTTTAAATATTTACATAAAAAGTGATTTTGGTAACATAAAATTAGAACCATAATAGAATTAATAACGGACTTTATTAATATATAGGAGTAAGGTATTGAGGTTGTCTGTTCAACTCATACTGAAGTAAAAGATGTTAATTTCTTATAAAAAAAAAATTAGTGTATAAGCAGATTGGTGTGTAACAATAAAAGAATATAATTGAATATTAAGTTGTGCAAATAAAAGTTTATTAATTGTTCTTTAAATACAAAACTCCAAAACTATATGCATATAAATGTTAACATTATCAAAGTCTTTGGTATTTCTGATTTTTTTTATAAAAGCATTTGGCATTTCTGCTTGAATGATTTTATTTTTGTCTTCGAACTAGAAATGGAAATTAAAATGAAAATAAGTGATTGATGTGAACACCATATCCTTCAGTTCAAACAATACTTAGGTATGAATGGTTTGACGTTGCATCAATGAACAAATAATGACTTGGAAGGCCTGAATCTGTTTTTGTCCTTTACACGTGATATGAGTTCTTACGTTCACCTAGTGCTCAAATTTTTTCTTATATGAATGTTTAAATCAATTTGACACCATTTTATTTTGTACGTCTCTTTGGAGACATCTTATAAATTAAAATCGGGTTGTCTATAAGTGGATTCAATGGTACCCTAATCACTTGTTTTGCTGAAGGAAGCATTGATAAGAGTAGCAAACTTCTAAAGTTAAAACTTTGTGCTAAATTTACCAGCCTGTTTTGGTATCTAACACCAAAAAGTAGAGATACAAGCCTTAAAAGTAAAAATAGAAAGGCAAAAGGATATAAGTGGGAACTGAGAACATCTCCTCCCAAAACCCTAGCAGCAGCAGCACCGTAAGAGGAGGAATCCAGATCTGGGGATAGATGACCCTGGGCCTGCTCTAGCAAGCTGCCTGGTCATCGGTTCTCTTTCTCTCTTTTCTTTTTCCTCCACCGTCATCCCTGTGAACATTGGCGGACCTAAAAATTTAGGTTGCCCTAGGCTAGATCATGACTAAAGCATAAGTCGGTCATTATCGGATTAAGATTAAGGCATGACTAAGACGGAGATACAACTACTTTGGTGCAAATTTCATTTCATTTTTTTTTAATAATGTATAAAAGCGAACCATATTTATAGCATGGTGGAAAAGACATTTTCCGACTTTTGTGAGGTCAGTTGATTAATTATACGCTAAAAAACATATGTTGCTATAATTATTTATAGCACTATGAAATGATTTGGTGACATACTTTTAGCATGTGCATTTGATAGAAAAATATTATTGTTCATTGAATTGTGTATCTAGATTCGCGCGTCCCTATATATTGATGTTGGTCGAGAGACACTATATAATACTCTCTCCGATAATTTATATAAGTCGTTTAAGGTAAAGATACAAGAATTAAGACTGTTTTAATTGCGAGTGTAATTTACATATATGTTCTTTGACATTAAATGAATTGAAAAATTGAAAAATTATAAATGTTTGAATTGTATAAGGGTAAAATAAGTAAAAATGTAATAAATACACTTATGAATTCCGAAAATGACTTACAATTTTGAACAAGAAGTTTTTGTTAGAACGACTTATATAAATGATCGGAGGGAGTAATTGTTCAGTAAATATATGCACTATGTCAACTTAGCATTTTTCTCTCAAGCTTAAAAAAAAAAGATTAAAAAGAAAAAAAAAGACTTGGGAACTAAAGTTTAGAAGAAAAATACTAAGGAATTGTACGAAGGAGATATTGGGGTGAGTGATTAGCTGATGCCCGAAAAAAAAAAGAGGTGGGCTAGGTGACGTGAAAAGCACAATTTGGATGGGCTAGCCTAAGTTTTCAAGTGTCATTTTATTAAATTAACCATTAGTATATATAAGTTACCAACAACAGCCCAGGGCAAGTTAATGTTCTTGGGTCCGCCATTGCCTGTGAACCATCTCCACCACCACCACTATTTCCCCCTTATTTTCTATCCACCCTCCTTGTGCGCATATGGTTTTTTTTTTTCTTCTTTCTCTTTTTTTTGTGCAACATTCCAACTAGATGTTGAGATTGTTGCAGGTTTCTGGCGAAGGCGTCGCCAAACGTCATTTTGCCTAAGACTTGGTCTTGGACAAGAGGATAGCGAGTTGAGGCTTGAGTCTTCTTAATCGGTGAATTAAGTCATCCATCATGAAAAAAGACCAACAGCGAGTTGAGGCTTGAGTCTTCTTAATCGGTGAATTAAGTCATCCATCATGAAAAAAGACCAACGGCTGCGACTCGCTTGTGGCGGAAGCGGTCAGAGGTGGCAGTTCTCACTGGCACAACGATGACTTTATTGATGCGGCATGTTCCATCCAATCTCTATATATTCTTCTCTTCGGATCAAGTTTTTAATGGCCTTTTTTTGCTATGTATTTGCTATGTATTTCCGCCTAAGCGCGGTTTGTTGTCCCTATTGTCAAGGTTGTTGTCCCCATTGTTGAGGTGATTGTCTCTACCTTAGGGTTGAGTTTAGGGTCGCACCTTAGCATGTGCGTTTTTAAAATTTGTTCCGCACTTCACCCTTGTAAGATCTATTTATAATAGATGTTTGTCCAATTGGACTAGGAACACCTCAACACGTACAACTCACTTTGAAAAAAAAAAAAAAAAAAAAAAAAAAAAAAAAAAAAAAAAGAAGAATGGCAAAAGTAAAAGATTTGGTTACTATAGCATATGAAGGAGAAATAGATAAAAATCTAAAACCACGTTTCTTTCGACCAATATATACATTCCGATTACATGATTCACGTGCAAAAGTATATAAAATCATCATTTCATATTGCATAATATATTCTCTTTATACAATCCACCTAATTAGCAAAAGATTAGACAAACAATGTTAGTTGAAAAGTCATTTAAACTCAAATGTTGACCCGCCAAAAGTGTTAAGAAAGATTTTTTTTTTTAAGAAGTGTTTAAAAAGAATAAAACAAGAGAAAGAGAAGCTGGGATTTGGAATTAAATATATTCAAATATAAAACCCAGGACCAAGTCTACACAATACATAATAACTAACAATTTCCTCCGTGATGTCAAAGCATCTTTGGTGAGATGATAGAGGCATGTCAAAAGGCAAGGTTTAGAAAATTGTGAGTTCGACTCCCACTAAAAAAAAAAAAAAAAAAAAAAACAAGTCCTTGTTGTGGTTGGGTGGCTTAGGGCTTACTAATTGTTGTTCGTTTGAGTCTCTATGAGATGTCAAGTTTGAATGATCTCTTAATTGAGTCTCTATGAGATGTCAAGTTTGAATGATCTCTTAATTTGATGGGGTGTCTCCCATGCAATAGCACTCAAAGATAATTGTGGTTGTAGGACCACCATACAATTATAAGGTTGAAGGTTCAACTCGTTATGACAACAAGATTGATATGAACTTTAATGCGATTGATTTGAGCATAGATTCTAAACTACCTAATTTTTTTTACGAAACTTCAAATTACTCAAACGATGATGTAATCAAAAAATTTTTTTGGAGTAATCAAGATTGAGAACTAGTGGTTGTCGAGAATAATCTCGTATTATGAATATCGAGTTCAAAGGGACTCAATGTTTGGAGGAATGTAACGAAAAAAAGAAAAGAAAAAAAGACCCCACTAAAACAAGGACAAAACGGAGAGAAGGCCGCATGAGAGTGAGAAACATACATACTTTATTCGAGGAGTAGGTGCACATTTGGTGACTTGGAGTAGCTGTACTCAAAATAATCCTAAAAAGAAGTTCCCATTATATGTGGATGTGGCCTACATATATAAAGCACCAAATCTCTCAAGAGAAATTAAATTCAAGTAGTAGTATTGAAGCTAATTGAAACACGAGGCCATGGTGGTGGGGTTGCTTATCTACAACTTTCCAAATATTTATACTCTACTGCGCACTCTTCATCACAAAATGGACAGACAAAAAGGTGAAAAAAAAGGACTCAAAAACACAGCGTGCACTCCACTAACCTCTTTAACATCACTACTAAATCTCAACAAAGCTGCCTCAAATTTTTAGATTCTTCAAAGCACAAACACAAAGTATGGCCGTCCTAAGATTCCATGACCTCTCTATAGATAAAGACACTATTATTAAAACTTGAAAAACTTTGATCAGTTCAGACACTTTTTTAAACATCAAAATTAGCTGATATCACCACAACACCTAATGTCAATTACCCATTAAATCAAAAGAAGAAAAATCAATATTTATTTGATTCAAACATTAATATATATGAAAGCAAAAAAAAAAAAAAAATATTTCTTTTGTATACCTTTCCAAGCCAGCTACTTTCCAATTTAACAAAATATGTGGTTGGGTGGAAGTCCTTTTCCTCAACCCTCCCTTGTCCCAAGCGAGTATGAAAAGAACCTGCACTACTTCTTTAAATGACGATAATCATATAAGAAGACTAAGAATCCTAGCTAATCTAGATGTGTAGTATAAATAACAATATTAACATTTGCAACAACAAATTAAAGCATCAATATCAAATTAATTGGAGTCGGCTATATATTAAATCCTACAAGGATCGATCAAAGTCTTTTACTCCATTCGATTTAATGCACTCAATGGTCTATTTCATAAATAGTGATAGACATTTTAAGCTGGTTGTCTCCTTTAATTTATTCAGACTTAACAATATATTAATATTCGAAATATAGTTAACTGTATAGTCATCATCAATCCACCTGAAAAACCTGATAATAAAGATGAACATTGGACTTCAAAAAAATGGAGTTAGGCTTCCTCTTAAAACAAATGATGATCAAAACTTAACAAGCATAAACTTTCCATATTAGGTTAATTAAAACAACAAAACAATTAATTATACCAAGAGGAAATCCAAAGCCAATGCTATACTTCCTTTCATTTTGTGTGCAAATTCAATCAAACTCTCTACCTCGTCAACTCCACAAATCAACAATGCCAGCACCACATGAAATTATATATATATATATATATAAACTGTCAACCAATCCATGCACGTGCCCATGCCACCCGTAGCACGTGTGTCATGGCTTCCACGCCGAAGCCCACACCAGCGGCTGGTCCTTCCACGTCAAGAAAATTCCGGGGACGTCGGAGCTGTGTGTCATAGACCAACCCTCCTTGTACCTCCTCAAGAGTGCTCTTACATCGTCTGATACGTCGTCGCTATAACCAACCGGATTAAATCCGGTGGACCGTAGGCGGTATGACCAACGGTCTGCTACCTCCCGCCTCTCTACCGACTCAGCGGCGGGGCATGCCAATAAGTCGACTAGGGACCGCCCCGCCGCCCTCTCCAGCATCAACCTTTCATTGCTAGTTTTAGAGAAGGTTTCATCCAAGGACTCAAAGTACACCCTATACCACCTGAGGCACTCTTGGAACCCCTTGACGAATTCAAACCCATCAACTCCTACGTCGAAATCAGCCTCCTCCTCCACCACTGCGACTATCTTTGGCTGCAGCTGCCGGAACATTGATAAGACAACGTCGCGGCGGTTGGCCACAGGAGGGACTGAGTGCAACGTCCCAACACAATTGATAGCTAGTGCTTCATCATCTTGGAGGTCCAATTCAGAGAAGTTCAAGTTAGATAAGTCACCAGTGTGGTGGACAATGTTGAACTTGAAGGGCACTCCCATGAGCCTAGCAAACTTCTCCATCCGGTTACTTATCTCTTTCATGACCTTTTGCATTGTAGCCATGCTGCCTCTGGTGGCGGTTACGACGGTTGAGAGGCGGAGGTGCGGCGTCTCATCGGTGCGGGTGGCAAGGGCCTCAAGGAGAGTAGGCCATTGGGTGCAGTAGGTGTTGCTGAAGTCCACTATGTGCAACTTGCTTTCCCCTTCAAAAGCCTCCAAAATTGCTCCATTAGAAGCAGCGTGACCAAAGGTGGTCCATGGGCTCACCTCTTGGAATTTCAGGACCATCTTTCTGGTCGACTCGAACGAGCAATTCTTCTCCGAGGCCGACGTTAAAGTCTGATAGCAGCGCTGGCCGGAGTCAGTCATGCGGCTAAACAAGGCCTGTAGAAAGTAGGCGGTGAGCTTTTGATCGGTATCGCCATAGGGAGAGCTAAGTTCATTGAGCATCCACATGAGCTGTTGGACGCGGGAACTGTTCTTATCGGCAATAGCGCGACCGGTCTCGAGTAGTAGGTCGGACGCCCACTTCCCGGAGGTGAAGTCGAGGTTGAGGTCAGGGGCCGGGGCAGGGGAGAAGGAAGAGGAAGAGAATTGGTGGTGATCATGTTGTTGTTGTTGTTGATCAAAGGCACCATGATGATGAGTACTAGAGGAAGTGATGCTAGTGTTGGTGTGAGTAGGGGTGGCGGCACCACCGGTCGCGGTGGTGGTGGTGGTGGTGGTGGTGGTGGTGGAGGGGGGAGTGAGGTGGTGGTGATAAGGGTAGAACTGCTTGGAGGAAGAGGAAGAGAAGTCGTCCTCATCCATGAAAAAGTTGCTGCATTCTTCCTCTTGGTGGTAATGGTGATAGTTGTTGTTGGTAGTGTTGGAGGTGTGCTTGGAAGATCTAGAACTGCTAGAAGTTCTGCTAGTAGTGTTGTTGTTGTTGTTGTTGTTGTTGTTGTTGGTGTTGAACGACTGGTCAGCAGATTGGAGACTAACTAACCTAAATAAGGTATCCATATATTTAACCAAAGACCCACATCAATAAACTCTGCAGTTAGAACCTTTGCACCACAACAACATATATATATATATATATAGATATATTATGGGTACCTAGTGTCTGTGTTTCAAGTTTCAACCACCAAACAACAGACACAAACACTCAAGAGAGAGAGAGAGAGAGAGAGAGAGAGAAATGGGAATGAATGAATGAAACAAGACAACAAGGATACTGATGATCATGGGATTGGATTTTAGTTAGATTTTTGAGAAATATAGAGATAGCGGATGAGTAGGGGGGTGGTTCAGGGAATCTATGTAGTTCCTTTTCTTTTGGTACAATCGATGAGTGAGTGAGTGAGTGAGTACAAGTGGGTTTTCTTTTTAGTCATTCCTTTGGAATTATGTTGTTTCTTTCATTCTTTTAAACACAACACATATTAGAGGGGTCTATTGGCGTCACTACTGATGTGGGCATCTCTCTTTCTTTCTTTCTATCTTTCTCTCTATTTGAAATGCAAGGAATTACAGATGGGGCAAGGTTGGGGTAGTGGCTATAGAGCTACTTAGTTTTAGAAATGGAATTTTGTCTGACAACAAAAGGGGTGTGAGCAGAAAAGATAAACTTGTATATATAAGCAAATGGGCCGATCGAGATCACCAAAATGAAAGGTTAGGAGTACTCATTCACAACACAGTGGGGTTTTGCTTTCTCTCTAGTCTACCTAGCTTTAAAAGAAGGAAAACCAAAAAAAAAAAAAAACTTGTAATGTTGTAGTATGTGTGTGTGTGTGAGAGAGAGAGAGAGAGTTATTGAGTGGAAACACTACAGGCGTGCCAATTGGGTTTGGGTTTTGGAGAGGACATCAGAAAAGCTGCAGAGCGTGCATCATCATCATCATCAACACCAACACCCACAACTCTCCACAATATTCTTTGTCTCTTAATCCCTCTCCAAACTCTGCCAAAAACTATCCCCACTTTTTTTCCTTTTCTATGCTACATAAGCCCATAATGTTCAAACATATTATAATGCTAACACGCACGCACCTACGACCTCATAACCCACAATCAACCATTGCCGTACTGCAGTAGTGGAGACCGACCCACTAATTGTTCGTCTAGGCATCATTTAAGTTACAACTTTAAATCTTTTAATTTTCTGAAGTATATTTTCAGTCTAGGTATCCTTTAAGTTCATATTTTCTAAGTTATTTTCAGTCTAGGTATCCTTTAAGTTACAACTTTAAATCTTTTAATTTTCTGAAGTATATTTCCAGTAAGATGAGGCGAGTCTCATGAGACCGACCTACTAATTGTTCGTCTAGGCATTCTTTAAGTTACAACTTTAGATCTTTTAATTTTCCAAAGTATATTTTCAGTAAGATGATGCGAGTCTCATGTGGAATAATATGAGGTAATCCTAAACACTAAGGATATCAAGGATTTCACAAACAAAACACACCTTTAAAACCAAGCCCTCACAATTGATATATATATATATATATATATATATATATCGATTTTCTTAGCTTTTCCCACTCCACATTACAATGTCACACTAGGAGCTATAGTGGGCACAGTACATGATCAGAGAAAATTTGTGCACACAGTATACAAATATAATATGACCATAAAAGTTATTGTCATTTGTCACATTCACAATCAGGTATTTATATATCTCTCTACTATAGCTTATCTCCTGCTTCACTTTGCCAGCTCTAATACTAACTTCTTGTCCTTTCATCACCATTGAATTCATTCACTTGTAGGTTTAACAACCTTGAATTGACTTGGAAGACATTCTAGTGTTGTCTCTCTTAAACTCTTCTAAAGATGATCTAAATTTTTGACAGTTCCCCTTTCAACAAACTTTCCTACTATTCTTGTATCTTTTTCCCAATCATGTGGGAAAAATCCACATTTGGAGTGCTACATGTCCCATTTTGAGAGCAGGGCATTGGACAATATTGTTCCTTAAATGCCATCATTTTGTCCAGAACATCGATCACCTTCGACTTTGTTTCATCAAGGGTATGTTGGTCACTCTAAAACAAGTCCATGTACACAGCAATGGGCTCATGATCAAATTTCAAACTATGCATAAGGGCCCTCCTTTTAAAGAGCTTTAGTGAAGGATGATGAATCTTCACAGTCAATGACCAATGAGCTTGCTTTATCTCTGTATCTAGCTTTTTTAAAGCGTTTTTTGTGAGTTAAGCAGTAAGGAGAAAAAGAAATGAAATGATCCAAAATGGGATTTTGGGAGGATTTGTGGGTCTCACACTGTTTCTAAATTGACGAGACTTAGTCTACAGATGGGACGCCATTACCCCAGCCATGGCAGAATCATGGTGTGATTAGTTGCCTTAAAATTGACAGATACAATTGCATATCTAATCAGATGTTAATCAAGAAGAAGCCACAATCATATAACAATAACAGCACATTAACCACAGCACTAATCAAAGTATAAAATAAATAAATGGAAGGAAAATAAAGCAGCATCAATTGTTCAAATCATGGTTAACTACATTATATTCCCCTTGGTTTTTCTCCCAAGTTATGAGGTCGGGGTGTTCGACTAACTTCTAGATAATTAATCGAATCAGAGTAAGGAGGAAAGGTTGAAAAAGGTTTAGACACCTTATATCTAAAAAAAAGGTACTAGGCATGCTGGATTCAATTGACTGTATATGCTAGAATTTACTAGACAGATTAATGATGGATTTTAGAAACATGGGCTTGTAGAAATATCCATTTCCATGTTTCAACTCACGGAAGCCCATTATCATGAATGCATAAAGCAGAGAAAGAGATAAAACATTCCAAGTGACCAAGCAGAGAAATGAAATCATAATGAGCAAGCAAAGTTAACATCACCTGAAAGAGAGTGCCAAGCTGCCATCTTTTAGAGGGTGTTGAGGTGTCATAAGCTTCTTTAGTTCAGAAAAGCAAGCTACCATCTTTTTCTTCTCTTCTCTGGAGGTAATAATTTAGAGAGCATAGCATAGCTTTACACCTTTTGACATTGTTTGAGATACAAGGCTCCAGAGATGGTGCCCCGTAATTGGAGACTGGTGGGGGCCATGACTGAGAGCGATGGGAACCCACTTAGAAATTTATGAGCCAATGAGTGGTCAAGATCACTGGCCACTCAGTGGGAGACTCATGGCTTCTCGGTAAAGTCATCACTATAACGATGTACAGAATCACAATGAAGTCAGCCAAATTCCCATTAATTGTAGCAGAGTTATATGTGAATCTCACAGAAAAAGAAACACATTTGTATTTCATCATATAAGGTTGTCAAATAAACATCTAAATTGGAAGACTCAAAACAAATACCTGACAGCTCCATATCTAGGTTCATGCATTGTGCACTTTGTAGCTTCTAGCACTGCAGGAACATGAAAATTTACAAACAAACTTTATTTACCAAATAAGTGATGAACCTAATCCAACATTTATGTCCAGAACAAAACACAGAGCTGAAACATTACAACACAAAATGAATCTTGAACAATGAAGATTAATTGCAGTTAGTAGCTACATAAATTTGTATACACAAGAAACAAGCAGTACATGATCAGTTATCTAGTGAACAAAACTGTTGGCCCAGGACCGGAATTTGATCCGGAACCGAACAATAAATATGTTACAATATTAACAAAGTAAAAAATTCTTAAGCATTTCAGTTTTCAAATCTTCTAATACATTTAGAGAAACAGCTACCAGTCTGAGAAGTTCTTAAATTCCACCTTTGAAGAACCTACTTTTCTCTTCTTGGCCAAGCCATTTGCCTCGGGTCCATTTTCAGAACTGACAGATTCAGTTTGCTGAACCCTTGCTTTCAAATACTTGCCAATCCCGCCACCAACAGCAACAGTTTCCGTGGCTGTTGCTCCAATATTGCTAAACCATGAACCCATTTTATCCTGGAATGCAGCAAAAAAAAAAAGAAAAGAAATTAGAAACAAATTATTGTCACGCGTTAAATAATCTTTTACTGAGCCACTAAGGATGGAAACTGACCTTCTCATCATCAACAGCATTCTCCACATTTTTCTCTTCTTCCTCATCTTCATCTGGCTCCGTGTATGGGTTTACAAACACTGTGACACTTGTTATCTTTATTTCTTCCTGCACAAGTATTTCATAAGAATGAAATTAATCATGAAGCAAAGGATAAAAGAAGAATGACAACAACATCAAGAATAGAAGAGGGCAAACGTACAATGTTCAAAACTAGTTGTCAGAGAAACAACTAGATTAAGCAACACAAAAATTATAAACAGAAAGGCTGAGAAAAGAAAAGGCAAAGCTAGGTAGGAGAACATATCCAATGCATCTTTTGCTGATTTCTCCCTTATAAGGTCGTCAATGTCAAAGTAGATATCTTAACCAACATAGATACTACATGAAGCAGTAAGCATAATGTGTTGCATGTACAAAGTACTAGGCTACTAGCTCCTTCCAAAACTTAAAAAACTAAGATGGATGGAGGACTCAAAGCAATATGATATACACTGATGTAAAGTTCATTAACCGATTTGTCTAGTCTAAACAAAATGCTAGATTTGTTTTCAGCAGAATATATATAGAATATAAAATAAATGACAGTACATGTGAAAATGAGTTTGACAAATTACCCTTCCCAGTAGAAATGCAGTGGTCATTGTAATAAATCTAATTCCCACTTGTCTCTATAACTACTACGGTATAAAGAAAAAACATCGTGCCTAGTAGACAAAGGCACAAAAAGAAAATAAATAATAATTAGTTCAAACATTCTTTCCCAAGCAATCATGAGGCTAACTGAGACAAGTCTGATCCCAGTTAACATGTCAACGCATAACAGTAATACCACTTTTTCAGTGCTAACAAATTAAATTCCACGGATTATCCATTAAGTTTAAAACCTCAGAAAAGGCGCCTAACTCACCAGAGGTCGGTCGTCGTCATCGACATGAACTTTTT
The DNA here is from genome assembly GCA_039657325.1 of Stephania cephalantha. Classification (NCBI taxonomy): domain Eukaryota; kingdom Viridiplantae; phylum Streptophyta; class Magnoliopsida; order Ranunculales; family Menispermaceae; genus Stephania; species Stephania cephalantha. Next base: position 4,432,796 of record CM077567.1, on the reverse strand, counting down.
CCATAGCTGCAAGAGTGGTCAGACCACCAACCACTCCACCAAAAACGGTGTGTTTGAAGTTAAGATGATTCGCAGACTTGTACAAGATAAAAAACTGAGACCCATTTGTATGAGGGCCACTATTTGCCATACTGACAACGCCTCTTCCTGAGTGAACCAATTTTGAGTTTAATTCATCCTTGAAAGGCTTACCCCAAATAGATTCACCCCCTTTTCCAGTTCCAGTAGGATCACCACCTTGTATCATAAAATTCCTACAAAAGTGCAGATACAAGAAATTTATCAAAGCTGAGGAAAAATTATACAGATAAAGGAAATATCAACCCTTCAAGTAATGTAATTTTTCGCTGCACCTGATATTTCGATGAAAAGCAACTCCATTATAGTAGCCACGTTCACAGAGAGTAATGAAGTTCTCACAAGTCCTGGGAGTAATGTCACAGTGCAGTTCTATGTTCAAATCCCCATGTGTTGTATGCAGCTGAACATAGCCTTTCTTCTTAGGATTTTTTTCAACCTTCACAAATTCATATTCATTTTTGGTAACAGGGTCGTAAGAAGTAGAAGTGAAGGATCGTGATGCAGCACCAGTAGTGTAGCGGCTCCTCACCTAAAAATAGGCCCAATATCTATCAGTAAAGTTGTTTGAGGTTTTGTCATTTAAAAAATTCAAGACAAGCAAGATGGAATTAATTTTCAATAGATCCTTTTAAGACTGAATACAACATGAAAACAACCAGATATTTATTCACTTTTATCCCTTAAAATCGAGGTCAGACATGTAATTTTACAAATCAGAGCTCCACAAAATTTCATCGTTACAATAGCAATATAAAAGCATACTCTAATGAGATGAAAAGAAAATGAATCCTGAGAAAATATACAGTAAACAAAAAACATAAACACTGAGAAATATAGCTAGTTTTGCCACTCCTGCTACCAAGAAAGCAATTAGATATATTATCGAATGAACACTAACCATCTTAGCATTCACGGGGGCGCGATCGCCAGCCATGTGTAAAGCTATTCGAGCAGCAGTTTTGTCACCAGAAGCAGCTTTGGCTGCTGCTGCGCTTCTTCCATGTACAGAAGCAGATGCAGCATCAACAATACTGTATGTCTGAGTGGCTTTTGCCTCACCATCTTTACCTGATTTGGAATCTTCTTCAATTCGAGACCTTGCAGCTAAAATTTTAGCCAGTGCAGCCGCTCTTTCCTTTTTTGCTTTACTGCCTCCCCCACCATGCAAAGCAATCTCCTTTGCCTGCTCAGTACCTAGCTCCAGGAGCATTTGCTTAACATCCCGCTTAAATTTATGTTGTGCATTGGATCTGAACTCATTTTCTTAAGTTCTGGTCAATAGAAGAACAAACAATGTCATAGACATGGAAAAAAAAAAAATAGACCAAGTACTTGCAAGCACTTAACTCCAATAAAGTAGCATATTTAATACTTGCCTTCATCATCAAGTTTCAGACCTTTCTTTACATGATCAAACTCCACAAGCACTTTACTTTCAAGGGCATTTGGATTCTACAACGAAAACCCAATTAATTGTGCAAAAAAATAAAATAAAATAAACACATCAACTTAAGGAATCATTGGGAACAGCAGTCAATCTTCCAACAAATAGAAAATGTAATAAGATGCACTGCTTACCTGAATTGTTATCAAGTCTTCCTTTGTGAATGGTTCATCAGTAAGGAGCTCCTTCCAATTTTTTGTTTTCAGGTTCAGTTCTTTGATTGCCTTCACAAGAGTCAAAAACAATGCTCAGCCACATGGAATAGCAAAAATATACTAATAACATAGATGCATAAGTTATTCTATGATGGAGACAAAATGAGAAACTGTACTCAGATGTATTAATTTTTATGTGAGGAAGGCCAAAAGATTTTCTGCATTTCACGCTCTCATGTACAGTACATATGATTCTTCCACAACACTAAATACACAATAATATTGACACCCTACATATTGGAAACCTATTAGGATTGATAGCAAGAACTAAGAAGATTGCAACTGACCTCATAACAGAAAACATTCCCTGTGGTCTTCACGGCAACTATATGAGTGAATTCAGTGAAAACTTTGTTTAAAACAGGACAATGGTATTCACCTACATAAAGCAAGGGAGAGTTGTCAATTACAAATAAGAACAATCAAAAGGTCCATAGATTCTAAGAGAAAAATGCCTTTCAAATTTCCTAGACAATTTTGACCAGAAAAGGGGCCGCTACAAGAAAGGAGCAAAAGAGTCATAAAAGATAAATCACGATCACAATTTCAGTTCAGGCATAAACTTTACCTCCCATCTAGAACGACCAACTGTGTAACTTTAATTTTTCATTCATAATAAAATAGAACATTGCCGGCGTAATTTTGGACGTATCCGCGGAACGGCCAGTTTTTATATTTCAAAATATGCAGAAAAGATGCCAAGATGTTCTGCATTCATGTCACAATTTAAACCACCGAGAAGACAAACAACTTGCTATATGCTTCCAAGTTCTTTCAACATCGCCACCCTATCTCCATCTATGTTTAAAATAAAACACCTCTAGGATGCTAAAATGGCAAATTTCAATAAGGTAGAAAGTTCTAAGGCTAGAAGTTGAAGTCAATCCCACTGCCGCATACCTCTGATCGAAAGAAATAAATTGCATCATTACACCAGACCTGACTATCAGCAATAAATAATAAAATGTAGACAAGCAAGAGAAAAACAAAAAAACAGAAACAAAAACAAAAACAAAAATAAAACAAAAATGGAACCATCAGAATTGTAGGAGTCAGATTGGTTCAAATTAGAGTTTAGATAAATATTAAGTCCAAACTCTCACTTCCCTACCACAATTGCCCTAGAACTATTTAATGCCGTCCTCTTTAATATTATTTCCAAATCGACATTTCTTTCTCATTTCTACGTTAAAAAGACTTGCCCATGCACATGTTACGATTGTTATCTGCAAAAAAAACTACCTCCCATTAAGCTTCCTCTAGGTCTTTCGCCGACAACCCAATTTTTACTATTGCACGGATCTAACTCTAACGGGTTCTTAACATCCAAAAATCCAATTTTTCAATTGAGCGAACTTGCAAACATTGCACAATCAAATAACGAAGTCATGAAAACAAATAAACAAAAAGGGAATGCAACAGATAACCGACCTTCGGAGTTCTTGTGAAAAGTGAGAGGAATGAGATCCTCCTGCTTGAGCGGAGCCCCGGTCACCGGATGCCTCCCATACTTTCTAATGTAAGGAATTATACTCCTGCGCCCAAAAACAAATCGCACAACTTAACATCTGATTCACAATAAGAACTTCATCATCAAACCATGAACTTGAAAAAAAAAAAAACCCTAGAAACTCGAGAATTCATGGAAAGTAATACGCACATTACGTTGAAAACACTGCCATCGATCGTGCACACTGCGTCCTCGAACGGAGTGAATGTGAGACTGAGATCAACAAAAACCACAAATCAAACACCCCCGTCAATCGAAATCACTCAAAACACGCCAAATTGAACTGAACCAGTGAAGAGGAATTAGGGTTTAGAGAGGTTAGGACTTACGAGCAGCAATAGAAAGGCAGACGCTTGAATGGAACGACTTGTTTGGATTTGGCCCCGCCCCATTCGGTCGCCCACTCCGTGTTGGTTATGAACATGCGATCCTTGCTGTGCTGCTTCTTCCCCATTTTTCTCTCCCGTGAAGAACACGAAGAACGACTCGACGAAGCGTAGGTGACGCTCGATCAACTCTGGTTTCCTAATCTAGGGTTCGCGCTCTCTCTCTCTCTCTCTCTCGGATTGTTTTCGCCTTCGATCGCGCGCGCCGACTTAAACTCAATTCGTCCAAGGATTGTGGGGACTTCGCGCCTGGCGAGTGCCTGTCCTTTCCTCACTGGTCATCGCTGTCTGCCTTACCCCTCCTAATAATTAGAAGTAGAACAAAGGAGAGAGTGTCCTATGGGAATGTATTGAGTCCAACTTACCCCTTCCTCAAACTTTGTCTTTCCGCAAATAAAAATCGATGTTTTATCTACTAAAATAAAAACACTTTACTTTTGCAACCATCGCCAAATTGTGAAATTAAAAACTCATATTAACCGTAGTTGTCTAGTTTGATCGATCTAATTTTGAGTTTTTTTTTTAATACATTTATTAAAAAAATTATCATGTGTGTCCATCCATCAAAAATCCAATCATATATTCTATGAAAAAAGAAAAGATTTTAAGCTCGTGCTCATACTCTTAAAACTTTTATTTGTGTCCGATTTTAGCTTTTAAAGATCAATTAATCTATTTTAAAATGCAACATAAAAAAAAATGAAAAGAAAAAAGTTTCTCTTATACGGAATAGCAAACATAAGCTAAGGGTATATTAAGGAGTTTGCTAACAATTAAGGAGTTTTTAAAATCCAAACTCCGAATAAGTGGGTAAACTTATGGAAAAAAATTTGTGTAAAACTATAGGGCCTTTAGGCTTTGTTTGGCATTCACAAACTAGCTTATAAATTACTTCAATAAATTATAGTTGTATTTGATTAGCAGCTTATTTTAAAAATAAGTTAAATGAAACTCTAAAATATCGGACGCTATCCCAAGTAGCGTTTAGTTAAAAAAAACGTTGGATCAGTCTCAACCCTCAAATATACTAAACATAAAAAGTCAAAAATACTAAATTATAAATATATTATAAATATTTAATATTTTTAAATATATAACATGGCCTTGTACGTCATTTTGTATTTATCCGCTACTCGATCAGCTATTTCTTTCAGACAATTTTACACGATCTGTTAGATTATCAGTTTTCAACTATCAGTTAGTAATTTTTAAATTTGTCAATTTAGATTATCAGTTATCAATTAAATTATCAATTAATGTTGCCAAACAAAGCCTTAACGGAACATTATCCATTACTTTGTCCGATCTCTCATTTGCCATTAACGGGACCCACCAGATTAACTGCCACAACATCAATATCTGACCCACGATCGTCGATTGCATCGAAGCCTTCAAACAGCCCCAACTCCAACTCCACCAACAGGAACCATCAAAGAAGGGAAGAAGCCCTCTCATCATCTTCGTCATTCACTTCAATTAATTCATCTCCTCCTCGTCTTCGACAACATCCACTGCTCCAACAGTGTCGACATTAATTACCCAAAATCCCAAAATGGGTGTTCTCCCGATCGTTCTGAAAGGGCTTGCGCTCTGCGTTTCAACGATCTGGGCACTGCAAGAGAGGCGATTCTCGACGGTGTTCAACGCTGTGAACTCTGGCGTGACATCGGTTGTCACGGCCCTTACGTTATGTTTTTCATCGGTTCATCACCAGACCAGAGGCATTGTAATCTTTGTTTGATATTAATTCCAATTAAATTCATGTGTATCCATTCCTCATCATTGATGAACTAATCTACTATATATGTGATATTCTTGATTTTTACTTTTCTTTCTTTATTTAATTTCTTGATTGGGAAGTTTTGTAGTGCTTGAAGCATGGCATGTGGACGCTTTTTCCTTTTTTTACTTGACTTTTAACTTATCTTGGGGTGGTTAATTTTGAATTGAACGCAACAATCATTTAATGAGTGTCTTGGGCAATGATAAGAGTTGTGTCAGCTTTCGTCAAGTGTTACGAGTTTGAAGCTTTTGCTATAGAGCCGCTTTAAAAGAAAAACTCGAGGGAGAATTTTTTGTTGCCACTCAGTGGTTTAGGCTAAAGGAAAAATAAAAATGCAGGAATCATTAACGTCCCAATGTCACACTACAAAATTACTCCATCATCATTTAAGGAGCACTTTTTTTTTCTTATAGTAAAAACCTACAAAATTACATTACATCACTTTGTAACTTATAACAAACTAGTTGTTTCTATGCGCTTCACACATGTGTTATTGAAACTATACAATATAAGTGTTTATTAAATTATTTTACATCCTTAACTAAGTGTCCACATCGATATCTTTGAATGATATTATTACTATATCATCTGCCCAATACTAAAAATTGCACCAGCAACGGTAAACATTTGGACCTCCCGTTCAAGTGATGAATTCAAAACAACACCATATTTTTAGTAAAGGTAAAGAAAAAAAAATGAAATGAATGAAGTATGTGGAATTATACTATTTTTTCTTCTTCCGATTCTTTGTAGGGGAAGGAAAAAAATCAAGTGGATTGCAAGAAGAATAGATGAGATGTGAAATTTATAAGAGGAATAAAACTTGTATTACACTCCATTCCATGTATTTGATTATGGTTTTAAAAAATTTGCATTACACTTTATTTAATACATCTCCTCATGTTTTCGAGTTGAACGTATTCATTCTATTAATCTATTCGTTGATAAGATAAATCATTACTAATTAGTAATAGATGCAAACATAATATAAAAGTTATATCTCATGGAATAACCGATAATATAAATAAATAAATAGTAAAAAATAAGAAAATTGAGAAAAAATAGAAAATTGGAATGATAAAAGGAGGTAGCTTCTTAACTTTCTCTCACCTCGACTTTTATATTATACAGTCAAATAGGTTCAAGTGACTCGCAAGCAATATGATACCATGTATGCACAACTGTAAACGACTCGATGGAATTGCGCGCACCCAATTAATTAATTTAATTATGAGTGTATTCCTATTTAATTAGCAATTAATTGATAATTAAGAGGCCTAGATTAAGTAAGCAGCAAAGTAAATACTCTCGACCTTAAAATAGATTTCAAGAGCTAGGTTTTTGTTTTAGTCAATTAATAAATGAGGGAATGAATATATTCTTTGAAACAATCAATAACACAAATAAATAAATAAATTTTTTTTGAAAGTAAATAAATAAATAACTTAAAATAGAAAGAATGAGAAAATTTAAAAATTAACTTGTTGAAATGAGGATGCATGTGAACTTTATCTGGCTCCAACTTTTATATATATCTATACTATATATAATGTCAATCCTCTTGCCATTCTATTAGTCCAAAACTTATCATAATTACTAGAATGCTCTCAAATGCATTTTTTTTAATTAGCTAAAAACAACTTTGAAAAGTAAATAATGAGGACATTTTTGGAAAATAATAAAACTTATTTTTTAGTTAGTTTTCAAAACGGAAGTCTATATTACTTTTCCTTATTTCACTCCACTTTTTTCTCAATCTAATTAAAATGTGGTTTCAAATTGTTCAAATAAAAACTGCATTTTCAAAATATGTCAAATTAAATCGTCAATTCTCATTTTAATGTCGCATGTTTAAAGCAATTTTTTTTTTTTTTTTTTTTTTCATGCTCATCGTCATGTGCGGAGACGCGTCTTAGGTTGACTAATATATATATATATATATATATATATATATATATATATATATATATATATATATAGAGAGAGAGAGAGATTTCACGCCAATATATTTTGCTATAATTCGTATAGCTTTTGTTATCCACGCACCAGGATTTATTCTTAGCAACGCCCCTTTTGTATCTACCCCTATCCGTGAGTATCATCACAGCCCTCATAATAAATCCGAATAACTCCGAAGGCACCTCAAACACGCTCCAAAAATCCTAAAAGACTAGCATTATAACACATACACCTTATTCGTAACCATAGTGATTAGAACATAGACTAGTATAATTAGAACAATCTAAATGCCAAACCCCAAGTCACTAGTTGACATTATTTCTCTTTTTGCTGAAGAAATAATATTCCCTTTTTTTTTTTTTTCCAAGATTGAATTTCTATTTTTCATAGGCAACAACATTTCCATTTTTTAGTGGCAACATTTAATTTTGTTTGTGCCAAAGCATCTAAGATGGACGACACCACGTGTACGAAGGCAGATGTGTTCTTATACTTTTGCCCTCCCACTTATACTATTTTGGGGAGGTGGATATAATTAGCAAATCTCCTCCCCACACAGACAACAGAGTTGCAGTCTCGGAGAGCTTTCTAAGCTGAAATTCAAGAATTCTTTTCAATCCTCTCAAAGGTTAGTTTCCGATTCAATCCTCGTCTACTCCAGTAAAAAACTTGTACGCGGTTGATTGATTTCAGTATCTTTTTCTTACCAGCTCAGTCAATTGGATGCTTGAATTACAATCAACAGAAGTTGTTTTAATTATTCATTGATCTACCAAACATATATAGTTTTCATAATTTGATTAGTACATGTATGGTTTCTTCTTTAAACACTCCTGCAACATTAAGACCTAGACTATAGGACGAGTTCCTCTCTAGGCATAGGACCGATACTTCGTAATCGCCATGAAAAAGTGATGTTTCAATGTATCCTTCACTGTTAGTTGTGGCCTCAAATGCCCCAAATTTCCATTCTTTAAGCAACTTATCCACGGCGTCACCTACCGCCGTGTTCTTAAAGTTAGGGTCTGTCATGCACATATTAGCCCAGCATCCCTTGATGTAAGGGCCGGAGAAAATCACAATGCCGGTAACGCCGGGGTGAGAGTAGCCCTCTCTTAGTATCTCCTCCAAATACCCAGCCTAAATGACAAGTGAATAGAAGGAACAATAAAAATTAAACATGTTAGGTTGGAGCATATATAGCCGTGTATAGGAAACAAATTAGATAGGAGAAGTGCTAGAATGAAAACTATATGTCACATTGCAAGACACATTGGCTCACTAGAGCCATTCATGTGCAACTCGGGATGCAGGTAAACACATATCTCGATGCATAACACACGAGTCAAGGTCGCATGGAAGGCTCTTGTGAGCCAATGTGTCTTGTGATTTGACATTATTGTTGTCATTATAGTATTTTCCATTAGATAATTCTTCGAAACAATAGCGAGGAATATGTGTTGTGTAATTAATGGTACCTGGTTTTGAATTTGCCCAATGTCTACTTCAGTTAGCCATATCGGGTATTTTGCGGAGCCTAGCATGTCCAGCCCCGCTCTCATGTAGGCTATGTTTGGTTTGAGTGGAGGGAAATGAGCTTCCAAGCCAATGCCTAGTTGAATCTCGTTGTTCCCCGGAAAAGCTTTGATGCGCTGAAGCATTTTTAGGTACTTGTCTGGGGTGGCAAGTTGGTCGCGATTGTCTTCAATTGTGTTATACTCGTTCATGAATAGGATAGTTTTCGGGTCAAGTTGACGAGTTTGGGAGTAGAAAGCTGCAGAGGCGTTTTCCCCGAGCGTATCCTCGTAGAAGGAAAAATGTAGGTTCTCGTTAACCACATCCCATCCGATAACTTGCCCCTTGTATCTAGTAACGATGGAACTTACTCTTTGTGTCGCTGCTGCTCTTAATTGGTTGCTATCTAATTGATGCACCCATTGAGGCTGTTCTTTTTTGTTGTCCCAGATGATATTGTGGCCTCTGACCGAAATGTTGTTTTCTTGAGCAAATGACAGCATGGCATCAGCAAGGGTATAGTTTTCTTGGCCTTGCTTTCCCTCGGTGCTGTACCACTTCATTTCATTGCTGAAGGTGGTGACCGAGAATCTTTTTTTGAACCAGTTCTGGTAGTCGGTGCTCATGAGGATTTTTTTGTTCATTCCGCAACCAAATGGGAAGTTCATTTTGGTTTGCTTGATGGAGACTTTTATGCCTGCTAAGGCATTTCCATCAATGTCAGTTGCTTGGAGTCTTATATTCCTCTTGCGTACCTGTGTGGGTTGCATCAATTTGATGGAAGAAATTAGAAAGTCCTCATCTTCTTCTATGGAGAAACAGCAAAGAGAGAACAGATTGTTTCTTGGGAGTTTCAGGAAAATCTTAAAACCACTAGCTTTCAAGAATTCAATTATAACAAAAAGTGGAAGTGAATGAGTTGTTTAAAGACTATGCAGCGAGCTTGGAAGCAGAAAGATGCTTGATATCAGGCCTAATTACCTTTTTTATGCTTTCCATTTGGTGAGATGTCCATTGCTCCTTTGTAAATGGTTGTAGCGAGACATTGTCTACCCATATCTCCACTTCAGGATTCTTGCTCTGAAAGCATCACGGCAGAAGCATTCAGTGATGCTAAGAATAGATTTTATGTCTGGGCACAAGCAAATTAGAGATGTATCTTCACTGATAACAATAGTTATGTCAGGGTTCTTGAGTTTTCTGTTGAAGAACTGTAGGAAAGGTAACATAGTGTATGGTGTCAACTTTTTCTGGGGTATATTTTTGGTCTGCAAATCTTAGAGTCTAATAAACCCAGCTTACAAACACGATTTCGTCAAACAGAAAAGTATTGGGGCGGCGTTCTTCTGTCAACTGTGATCCACTATTAATTTTTCCTGTTAATCTCATATTGTTATTTGAATCTAAAGGCTTTAAGTTGAGTATAACGAATACCAAATACATGCATAGTGAGTTTAGAAACACTAGACATCGAGATGATGAAGTGGTAAAATTAGGGGAAGTAGAAGTTCCTAAGGTGAACCACTTTAGATACCTAAGATCAACAACAACAACAACATAGCCTCAGTCCCAAATTAACTGGGGTCGGCTACATGGATCAAACTTTTCCATTGTGCTCGATTAAGTGCAACTGATGGTGAGCTTTCCAAACCATTCAAATCCCTCCTAATTAATGCATCCCATGTTAACTTTGGTCTGCCCCTACCTCGTCGAATTTCTACAGTTTCTATTGAGTCAAGTTTTCTAGTTGGGGCATTTGTAGGTCGTCTTTGTAGGTGACCAAACCACCGCAACCGCCATTCCCTAATCTTTGTATCAATTGGTGCTACTCCTACTTGTCTTTGAATTTCTATATTTCTTATTCTATAATGATGGTAATATTGAGAATGATGTCACACATAGAATTCAAGCTGGATGGAAGAAATGGCGGTGTGCAACGGGGGTGATTTGTGATCGAAATGTTCCTACTAACTTAAAAGGAAAATTTGATAGGACCGCAATTAGGCCAGCTATGCTCTATGGAAGTGAATGTTGGGCGGTAAAGCAATAACAATTACATAAAATGAACGTAACATAAATGAGGATGCTTAGGTGATGTGTGGTAAAACTCGTAAAGATAGAATAAGAAATATAAAAATTTAAAGACAAGTAGGAGTAGCACCAATTGATACAAAGATTGGGGAATGGCGGTTGCGGTGGTTTGGTCACCTGCAAAGAGGGCCTACAAATGCCCCCACTAGAAAACTTGACTCAATAGAAACTGTAGAAATTCGACGAGGTAGGGGTAGACCAAAGTTAACATGGGATGCATTAATTATGAGGGATTTGAATGGTTTGGAAAGTTCATCATCAATTGCACTTAATCGAGCACAATGGAAAAGTTTGATCCATGTAGCCGACCCCAATTAATTTGGGACTGAGGAGGCTATGTTGTTGTCGTTGTTGTAATCTCATATTGTTATTAATGAAATGACAATATTCTAGAGTTATGTGCATCACCTCAAAATAGAGCTCTGCTGGGCTTGAGAAGTTTGGAGACATGCCTCCTTTTAGCATAGACCAGCAACCTGATAAGGATGTTGCTGTGCCAGCCTTGATTAAGTGACCATTGGGAGTTTTAAATATGGCATCTACTGTCTCGCTTCCATCACTGATCTGCACCCATGCTGCAAAGGTAGAGAATAAAATAGTGCAAGTTCATAATGTTAATCATTGAATTATCAATAGCATATTTAACACCTAAGAGCAGATGTGATGGGAGCTAGATCTCATTAATTCTCCTATATTACGAGTATGAATGAGATAGCGTCCATTTAGGCTTTTATATTATTTCTTGCTATAAATTTTTCATTTTCTTTTCTGCATCTTTTTATTTGATTATCGTCTCAAGCTTTTTGCATCTTTTTGTTTGATTGCTTTAGTATAATAGCAAATCATTACCTGAGAAAGTGTACAATTTGTTCTCCTCGAGGTAAACTTTCTGTGAGAAACTGTCTGATGGTTTACTTCTGCTACTCGTCACTATAAATCTATTCCTGCCATTGGATTCTCTTACTTCCACCGTTCCTTGGCCAAAAACTTCCCATCCTTTACGACCTTCATCAAACTCGGGATTTACTATGATTCCTCCTCTGTATTGAGGTGGTTCAGGTTCATGCTGACACTAAAAGTAGGCAAAGAAAGGTTAAGGAACCTATTGAAATTTTCATTATTAATTTTAATAAGAAAGGCAGCAACTTAAACATGAGGAATATAGGTCCAATATTGTGATAGTTTGAACTTTTTTTCTTCCATATGTCCCAACAGTAGGCTGAGGACATTGAGGATGTAAATCTGACAAGACTGGCTCAATATATGGAGCATAAGGATAGCATGATTATTAGAAAAATCTGTTAAATTCAGCTTTTCATGCCTTCGTAGTTGCATGGTAATTGTAAGACAAAGCCTCATTCTCTTGCCCTGCAACAATCCAATTTAGAAAGTGAGAGACTTAAAAGAATTCTCTTTGTGTGGGACTTCGATGAATTATTTAAGGTTTTGCCAATGGATTAGTCAAGCAATCCAGGAAAAAAGCGTGAAACATAACTTATGGGCAAAATATGGTTGTGATGGGTGATGCAAGTTCAAATCCTCTCACCACCACATTATTGGGTCATCGGTAATTTTTTTGGGGGCCAAATATTCTCTCACTATAGGAAGCACGAGCTTGAGGAGACGGGTCATATTAAGGATACACCCTTACTTTAAGGTTGACGAGAAAATAAAAATGATGGTGAAGTTTTTTATGCTGTAAGGTTTTGCATGAAAAAATCAACACCACTTTTTTTGATAAGCTTCTTGAAAAGGATAGAAAGTTGGGCAAAAAATAGAAATTTCAAGTAATAAAAGTTGTATTATTAATGTTATTAACATATAACATATGCTTTTGATCTGAAAAAAAAAGAAGAAGAAGAAAAAAGAAAAACATATCGTTGATGCTGATGCATTGAAGAAAACTTCAAATATACTCGTGGTCAGTAGTCCGAAATATATACCAATTAACAGTAAGTTGAGGTTTTCAAATTTACTTCTTTGGCAGAAAAAAATACTATGCCTATCCAAGTTGTTTGCTCCTGTCAGTTGATCCAATGAGGTCCTGTTCCACATGCTCTAGGCATTCATTCGTGTGGAGAACATTTCCATTATGAAATGTCTGATCTAGTTATGATGTCAGAGTTTTAAGGCTAGCTAGTGGATACATGGAGCAAAGAAAATTTGGCTGCTCATACAAAAGAGATGACAATAACAATGAAAGCAAACAAATTAGATTATGATTCAACACTTACCTGAAATCAACAATGCGCACAGGAGCAATAAGATTTTGTAGCCTCTTTGCTCCATCACTTTTGTGTGAACTGTTCCTTCCATAAATTGAATAGTGTTTTTTGGTCTTATGGAACGTCAGCTCAAAAAAGAAATTGACGAAAAAATCTCAAAGAAACCAGAAAAAAAAAAAAAAAAAAACGAACCATAGCTAATCATTCAGGGTGAAGTACCTGTGCGTCAGATGCAACCTGGTGCTGCTCTTCTTCTCCTTGTGAACCTTCTCAAGATTTATTACCTTCATTTATATGCAACTTTCTGAGAAATGATTTTGGAAAGAAATCAACTGAAGATTTAAGTTGGATTCCTGCAATTTAATTTGGTTGGATAACGTAAAGCTTATAATATCTTCATTTATATTAGTAGATTTATTACCTTAAAAGAAGTCTTACAGTGATTTAACATTAATCTATATATTTAACATCCCAAGGGGTGTGGTGCAGTGACAAAGAAAGGAGCACTATTACTCGATTGTGGTAAAGGTCATGGGTTCAATTCTTGGTAGCTACGTTATATTCCCTTGGTTCCTCCGAGGTTATGCATGGGGTTGGGGCGCCCGATTAACTCCTATGAAAATATTTGAACTAAAGTGAGGGACTGGGAAAGATTTGGATACCCTTTGGTTATCAAAAAAAAATCTATTTGAACTTTGAAATATCTTTGTGATGTGTATATGTAGTTAAGGGCATGATTTGTTCCTGCAAAATGAAAACAAAGGGCAAGGTAAGGGGAAGTATGATAACACATACTTAAGCCACGCAGGTTTTATTTAATAAAAAAAAAAGCTACGCAGGTGTTAGAACATCAGATAGATAATGCAAAAATTTTAGACTTGTGTTTGAGAGAAAACAGGGAGCAGAAAATGTTGTTATATACTATGAATCTCTGCTAGTCTATGCTAGTTATAATGCTGAATTGCTCTCGACTGAGGTTGGGTAATGTTTTTTGAACAATTAGTTCAGGTGTTACCTTTATATCTTTTGTTTGAAACTCACAAAACTTTCATATCAACATGGGTTATACTATATATATTGTTAATTAGGTGATAGTCTGTTTTCAATAATAATAATAAAAAAAAAAACTGATAGACTCACATTGACGCATTCCTTTACGAAAATGTGAATGAATCTTATTCAATGCAATTGCCATAATTTTATCAAATTATAATTAAAGAACCTTTTCAAATTTGAATCATAATTCTCATGTTCTTTTATTCTACTATAAAAAGCTCATGCGCATTGCATGTGCCTATAGTAGTTCTTGGAAGTCCACATTAATATGGAGTCCCAAGTTTGATGACTCATTCTTCTGGTCCAGTTGGGCTTGGGCACATCCATTTGGTGTACCATTTCATACAATTCAATCACCATTTTTGGCAGTCCTAAGTTTGATAACTCATTCATCTGGTGGACTGGTTCGGTGATCACTGATTACATCCATTTGGTATATCAATAGACATTTCAATCTCCATTTTTGTACAATTTTATACTGTGGTCCAATTTATCTTGACCCCTAGAATTTTGATTAGCACCATCAGCTCATTGTAATGTTTGCGAATCATCTAGGATTCTAGCGTGACGTGCTTTTTCTTTCTCTCTTTCTTTTTTCTTTTCTTAGCTTAGAAGGTGGAAATGACAGGGGCTTTCCACGTTACATATCTGAGGAATAGTAACACCCATTGCATCTTCTAGGAAAGAGTGACGTGCTCACTTTGTAGAGCATCTGGGCTCCATGGAAATGCCATGAAACTTGTTCATAGTAATGTTAGAAACAATGAACAATCAGTGGGCAGCCTTCCACTGTTCATTCATTTATTGACATTTCAAGGTATATATGCCTATGTATCTAGTTAGGATCAGTTTCTACTGCTTTGGACAATCCCATAATCGAAATCTGTTCTTATGTTGATATGTGTTGGAACTGCAGGAAGTTTCTAAAGCAATTGTCTCTGAGAGTCAGAATGTATTCCCTCCACAAATTTATTGTTACTTTTTGACAAAATTTAGAATTTGCCGTTGAATAAAATCTGATCTACATGACAAGATTTGAAGCTTTGTTCTTTTGAAGCTGATCTACATGACATTTCCACTGGCATGGAGTGTGATTTTCTCCGAATTTTCTGTTATTGTCATTTTGAAGCTTTGTTCTTCGAATGAGTTGATGGATGGGTGATTTATTTTCACATCATAATCACCATGGAAGAGCTGAGCCTCAAACAATCCATTGCTATCTGTCATGCCGGTCAATCGGGTATGTTGCCATCCATTGATCAGCTTGTCAACGACATCTCCGGTTGGAAGATTCTTAAAATTGTTGTCCGTAAGACACATTCTGTAACATCCCTGTGGATGCCAAGAAGCCCACATGACAATCCCTTTGATGGCTGGATGAGAGTGTAACTCCTTTAGAATCTCCTCCAAGTATTGTGCCTGCCAATGGAAACAATATTCAGTCAGTTTAACCATTAGTAGAACTAGTTGACATTAGAGAAATGTTCAGAATCACTTGAATCCATTGAGATGTAGAGGGCACCTGATTTGGGTCTTGCTTGACGTCGAGTTCTGTGATCCAAATGGGCATTCCTGTTGCAGCGAGAGTATCAAGTGAAGCTCTTACGTAAGGAATGTTCGGTTTGCTAAAATGGCTTTCAAGTCCAATTCCTATCTGGGGAATGTTTCCTCCTGCTGATTGTATCTCCTTCAGCTTGTTAACATAATTGGCAGGTGATGACTTTACGTCTCCACTGCTCTCTAATGTGCTGAATTCGTTCATGAAAACCAATGCCTTTGGGTCTAACGCGTGTGCTTTCTGGTACATTTCAGCTGAGAAGCCCTTCCCAAGCTTGTCTTCAAAGAATGAGAAGTGCAAGTTTTCATTGACAACATCCCAAGCAATCAGCTTTCCAGCATATCTAGGCACTATTGAGTTGATCCTTTTCATGGTTGCAGCTCGTAGTTGATCAGGAGAGAGAGATTTCACCCACGCTTGTTGGTAGTTTGGATCATCCCAGAAGATGTTGTGGCCTCGGACTGCTATGCCGTTTTTCTGGGCAAAAGCAAGCATGGAATCCGCCACTGAATAGTCTTCATTGCCTTGAGTATTCTCAGTTGAGTACCATTTCATCTCATCTTCAAAGGTAGTCACACTGAACCTTGTGGCAAACCAGTTCTGATATGCAGGGTTGTTGAGAATTTCCTTGTTAATGGCCGTACCGAATGGAAAGCTCGCTTTCTTTATACTAATGGTCACATTCACTCCACTGATGGTTCTACCACGAGCATCAACAGCCTGGATCTTCACTTTAGTCTTGCGCGCCTGGATACTTAGCATTCATAGATGTAAGTGATTGCAACCATCAAAAGCTGGTTTTAGTTTCATCGTTATCAATTTCATACATCATCTTACCTTCTCCATACTTTTTTGTTGCTGAGAATTCCATTCTTGTTTTGTGAATGGTTGTAGAGAAACACTGTCTACCCAAATCTCCACGCCCGTGTTCTTGCTCTGCAGAGAGAACATTGTTGGCGAAATAGGTCCAGATTTGATGCATGAAAAGGGAAAGTAGAAATCCTGCCGAGACTTGGTATTATAATGTGGATACCTCAAAATAAATTTCTGCAGGCCCAGAGGACTCCACCGTGAGGCCACCTTTGAGCATCGACCAGCAGCCTGACTGGGCAACAACTGCGCCTGCATGTGTGAAGGCGCTTTTCGTTTTCACTGCAGCAACCACGCTCGCATTCCCTTCATTCACTTTTATCCAAGCTGAAAGAAGTTACTGTAAGATTTCATATCTTCTCTTTTCCCTCTTTTATAAATAAAGATAAAGATATATAAGATTACTTCTACACTTTGAATTGGAAGAGTAGTTACCAGAAAGAGTGTACATCTTCTCTTTTTGCATTTCAACCCTCTGTGAAATACTGTGATGTTGTTTGCTTCGACTATGCGCAACGATGAAGTTGTTGCCTCTCTCTGATCTCTTCTCAAGCTTCCCATCATAACCGAACACAGACCATCCTTTCAATCCGTCTTTGAATTCTGGATTTACTATGATCCCTCCACCATATTGTGGTCTCTTGGGTTCTTCCAAACACTTCAACCAAAAAAAAAAAAAAAAGAACTGTTAGGAATTAAAATCATATATGAATTACCACTAGAATTTGTTGGAGATTATTTAGAAGTCGAAGAACTCGGTTGCTTGCCTCGATGGTTGCGGAGTAATCATACGGTGTTGCTTCGATTGCTAATGCTGCAACCAACAAATTTAGTTTTCAGGTTATATGTTTTCATTTCACATGCATTGATCAAATTAACATGGACTGACCAAGCCCTGAAGGAGAGAAACACTAAAAATGGTCTTAAGTTTGAGTCGGAGGTGTGCAAAAAAATAAGCCTAAACTAGTCAAAGTAGTTGGTCAGGTGATTAATAGCAAAATAATAGGATCTAAATTAAATAATTCTCAATTCGAGTTTGAAATGTGCTCTTGGAACAATAAAAGGGATCAAGATTGAGACTAATTTTTATTTTCTTCTCCTTCCTCAATAATAAACTTCTCTTTAAATACATGTGCAACCTTAATAAATATTTTCAAAATTGGTCGCATGCTAAATATATTACAAGATTCACAACCGACTATAATAATTCTAAATATAACTTAATAGAAAATCTTTCTAAACTACTAAATTTATAACCTAATAATTAATCTATCACAAAATTCAATAATGCATAATAGCTTAATACAAATTTTATAAAATCACAAAAAACTAATTTAAGGTATAGCATTAATATTCTAGACCTTTAGTTGATAATTTTATTAAGCTTGTAATAATAATAAAAAGTATACCATTATTTCCATAATTAAGCCCATTAATACAAACAATATTAAATCCACTAATATACATGTATTATATCTTGATATTATATACTTGTAATAAACATATTTACACGCATCTAAGCAGGGAAAAAAAATGGACGCCCATGATTATCCAAAAAAGAAAAAACATATATGTACACATACACATTATACTATGATAATATACAAGGTAATAAATATTATAAATATATGAAGATGCTATATAAGATATAATATAATATTTATCATTGATTATTTTATTCTTTTGGATACATATCCCCACGAGAATTTCTACAGAAAAAGGGATCCCCGTGCACAAGCTGAGGGAGAGGAGTTTCTTCCCCATTACTTGCTTACTGGGGAATACAATCTCAATCCTCGCTCCACTTCCAACCTTAAGCCCAACAATAGAACTAAACTAATCATTCAATAATGGAACAAATTGATCACTCAATCTGTGTATTTTATATATTCCTTCATCGATTTATACGGTATATATACATTTATGATGGTTAGTTAACTTGCTATTGGAAAGTAAATGTTTCATGCACAAACCAGTGAAGAGTAGAGAACACAAGGAGACAAGAACCATGCTTCTCATTGAACCGTAGCATTTCAAAGCACCGCTGCCCATATGAATCATCTTAGCTTTCAATATTCAGCAATGCACGTACGTGCATATATTAGCGGACATTGACAAGAATATATAACGATAGAATTTATGACATTTTAATACAAGGATCGATAAATTTAATTTAAGATCAAAATAAAGCTAAAAAGGAAATTAATTAGAGAGCGTAATTAAATAGTAATAATTATATTCTAACCCATTGTGTGTATGGTTGTATGAACGTTGATGGACGTTGAGATGGTCAATGTATAAGATCGATGGTTCAGATCAGTTGACAACTTATAATCTAACCGAATTTTTATTTAGCTCATAACTTTGCCTTTTAGCAAGTGATCCATGGTTAGTTCCGATTGTGGGCAAGTAATTATGGCGTTTCCTTAAACCTTCAATGTTGCAATTTATTGTGATTATTTTATACTATAAATGTTCACACGATTGATTTGGCTTAATTTATTACGGACATTAGGGCATAAACGTGTACATTAAACAACTTTAATGTATGCGCTTGGAACCGAAATCCATGTATAAAGGGAAATGCAAGAATGACAACGCTAAGTCAAAACACATTATTGTACAATAGTTGATATAGCATGTGGCCACATATCAAAATGGTGCTAAGTGTGTTCTTTTATGAGATTTTGAAATGGGGTTAATACGTCACATCAAATTTTGTACATTCTATCGTGACATAGTGATTTAGAAGGTTAGTCGAGAGCCACGTGACTTGAGAAAGAATCAAGAGAATGTGTTTGATTGGACGAAAAAAAAAATGTTTGAAAGAAAATGACAAATTTATGAGAAAATGACATTTTCATGCATTTGAAAGTAAAATTTCTCGCGGAACATTTTCTCACGGTTGTCAATTTTTCATATTAAGACCCATATATTTTCTCACTTTATTATGGTGGACAAATTAAGTTTTCTTTTGAGAAAATGAGTTTTCATATTAAGACAATTAACTTTATATTTTAAATATAAAAATATTATATTTAATATATATACGATAATTTTCATATTTATTTCAAAACTTATTGTTGGTGAGTTTTGAAGGAAGAAACTCTTACATGTGCAATCAAACACATGTAGAAATTTTTTTTTTTATGAACATTTATTGAAAAAACTTTCTTAAGAAAATGTTCTTTTTCTGTTGAACATTTTCTTTGTAATTAAACATGCCTTACACAATAAACCCTAACTTTCATTTAATAGCCAATAAACTAAAAACGTCTGTTCTCCCAACATTGTTGCATTAAAACAAAATAAAAGCTACAGTTAACTTAAAATAAATAAATAAATAAATTAATTAAAAGCTAATTGACTAAAGCGCCCAATTAGCGGTATCTTTTTTTGACATGCTATTCCAGTCCACTTTATTAGTCAATGTTGGAAAACGCCTTTCCCTCTGTAAAAAAAAATTGGCGCGCTTGCTTGCTTGCTTGCTTTCCTCGCAATCTTCCGAAGATCGATGAGCGAAAAAATGGAAGACAAAGCACGGCCATGGCACTCTTACCACACCGTCTACACCAACGCCAAAGCTGGTAACAATTTTTCACTTCGCAGTTACTTCTTCGCCGATTTGTGTTTTCGAATCTACAATTTTCATTAGGGTTTGAATTTGTCTGAGATTGTAAGATCTGAAATCCATTACGAATTGCATTGTTTATCTGTTTAATTGATCGGGGAGAGAATTGTGACGAAAGATGAGGTTTTTTTGGGGGGTTTTGTGATTGTCACCGTTTGATACAAAGTTGTTCGATTTGCTGACCTAGTTTAGCTGTTTTTGTTTGCTAGGGTTTTGTTTGTTTTGATTTTGGGGGTTTGATGTGTCTGTCAGGAATGGATGGGGTGGACAAGGAGAAAGTTCAAAGGATTGTGTATGAGATGAGCAAAGGATCTAAGTATTTTGAGAACGAGGAGCGCAAGGAAACATTTATCAAGCAGAAAATTGAGAACATGCGCGCTCAATGCGCGAACCTTACGCCCGCAGACTTATCTCAATATCAAATGGTATACTCTAATTAGTATCGCGCTTTGCCCACCTAGTTTATGGGTTTTCTTATATGCCCTATTGGATTGCTTACTTGATAGAATTGCTTGTCATTCTGAAAGTCCTAGGGGACGGGTACACGTCTAAATGTTGCGCTTTGTAGTTGCGCTGTTAACCATAATTAGTCTAATAAACTGAGTCATTTGTACTGTGAGGATGCAATGTGGTAATGTTTTTATATTCTGCCTAAACATCATGAACAGCTTATGCTATATATTTTACAGATAGCTGATAAGAGGATTTTAGAGCTTGAATCTGGAAGGGATCTCTCCAAGACTTGGTTGCACGTTGATATGGATGCCTTCTATGCTGCTGTTGAGACATTGGAGAATCCGTTATTGAAAGGAAAGCCGATGGCAGTTGGTGGCATGTCTATGATTTCTACGGCTAACTATGAGGTGTGGAAAACTAGCTGTAAGTTCTAGGAGAAATGTATATTAGAATATTCTTGTGAACTTTTTCGCATTATGTTAGGTCTGCTAAATGGATTGGATTGTTATATTCTGTCCGAAAGACCATAATAGTGTAATTCTTTTTATTTCCATCCATGTAGCTCATTCAATTAACTTGGGGCTGAGACTTTGTTGTTATTGTGGTTGCCGTTGTTCTGATGTTAGGCAAGGAAGTATGGTGTTCGTGCTGCAATGCCTGGCTTTATTGGAAAAAAATTGTGCCCAGATTTGATTTTTGTTCCCCCAGATTTTAAGAAATACACTCACTACAGTGATCTAACAAGGAAAGGTTAGCCAAGCGTGTTTCTGTTTAAGGTACCTAACTCTATGAAATTGATGCATCATGTTCTATCTAATTTAATTTATCCATGTCTATTTAGTTTTCCTGAAATACGATCCCAACTTTGTTTCTTCTGGTTTGGATGAAGCATACCTCGATATAACAGAGGTCTGCAAAGAAAGGGCTATCAGCAGTGTAGAGGTGAGTTAGCATATGCATGATTTTCTGCTCCTTTGATAGTGACGTGCTTTCAGGTTTAGCATCTTGAACCATGTTATGCTTGTCTTACCAGCATTGACTTCTTGTTTTTCCTCAACATAGATTGCTGAAGAACTAAGAAAATGTGTTTATGAGGAAACTGGTCTCACATGCAGTGCTGGAGTAGCTCCAAATCGCTTACTTGCAAAGGTTATTCTTGTTTTTCAAATGATTATGTAACATGCACTAATTTTGTAAAGTTGGTTTGCATCAATTTTGAGGTACTAAAAACTGAATACTATATGATATAAGAAAGTAGGTTGTCGATGTCCAATACATGTGAACTAGTGATGTTAGTCTTGCACCTTTTCGTTTTCTTTCGAATCAGGCCTGAAAAATTGTAAGTCCATGCATCAGTGAAGGGTGGCTTTAGTGGATAGAGGGAGGCTTCTGCTGATGAAAGTTTTTTTGGGATTGTTGAAGCCATTATAATAAAATGTCAAGGAATAATTGCTTTTGACAAGAAAGATCCATAAGAACTGAGATAGATCGAATGGTATCTGTAGGGCAGGGAAAGCTTTCAAATGTTGTTTGAATTACTGGAAACCTGTTTAGAACTTCTTTCTGCTATATTCAATATTCGCGCTTTTATGGAGCAAACAGATGAAGGCGACTCGGTGAGCTAACAATATGGACAAATTAAGTGTATTATGGAACATGTTCCGCAAATTATTTTGTAGCAGTTTAATGGCAATCTATTTTTTGTGAGAATCAGTAGTTTCTGTATCAATATTCGCACTTATCATAATGCCATTATGTGGTTTACATTTCATCCGTTCCTTTTGTAGGTTTGCTCAGACATAAACAAGCCAAATGGACAGTTTGTTTTGCCAAATGACCGCATGCATATCCTGACATTTATTTCATCCCTCCCTATAAGAAAGGTAATTTTTTGTTGTTTGATTTGCTTTGTTTGTGAATTTTCAAATTTAATCAACTGATTGTTGTGAATTTTCAAATTTAATCAATGGATGGAATCATTTTGTTAGCAGATTGGGGGCATCGGGAAGGTCACTGAACGCATTCTGAGTGACGTTGTTGGTATCAACACATGTGAAGAAATGCTGCAAAAGTGTGCTTTTCTTTGTGCATTGTTTTCTCGTTCTTCTGCAGGTCTGAAAGCTTGTTGTTGGTTGCACATTTTTTGCTTTATTATTCAGAATTTGGGATTAGTGTTGATATCTTTTTATTTAAGACCAATGTATGTCGAGGAAACCATATATGAAATCATGAAAAAACAGCAAGGTGAGAGGAACCTGCAGACAAGTCGCCCAAACTTCATTTTCCGCACTCACCATCCAATATGGATCAATCGTCAATTATTAAGAAGCCAATCTTTTGATCGATACATCTCCATCTATTTAAAGCACATGGCGTACTTCTTTCCATTCACGTCCTTTTTTCCAAGCACGTGGGTCTGGGATTTGGGAATGAAGTTCTGAACCCGTTGCATGCTATATTCTTCCCGTAGGAGCAGTTTCTTTCTAATTTCATAGTCAGTACTTTAGACATCATCTTTTACATTTTTCATGTAGACTTCTTTCTATCTGTGGGACTGGGCTTGGGGAAAACAGATGCTCCTGAGTTAAGATCAAGGAAAAGTATGAGCAGTGAGAGGACATTTTCAGCCACTAGTAGTGAGGATTCACTATATCAGAAGTTAGGTAAATGATCTTGGACTCTTCTCGATGAACCTTTTTTGCATGTTATATTCTTCTTGAGAACTATTTGTTTAAAAAAAATTCTGAGATACAAGATCAGGAGCTTCCTTTATTTGAATGAGCTATTTATTTGATTTTTTTGTTTTCAGCTGACATTGCAGCAACATTATCAAGTGATATGGAAAAAGAAGGTCTTTCTGGCCGAACGTTGACTCTCAAATTAAAAACTGCATCTTTTGAGGTACGGTCATGTCATGGCTAGCCTTTAGAATATTCTTCATTGTAAGCTGTGCTTGTTCTTAATAGAACTTGTTTTTTCAAAAAGAAACTAGTCATCAAATCTTTTTTAACTAGAAGTGTTTCTGGATACGTGTTTAACAAACTGCACCTTATAGATGTCCCATATTTGATTTTTTTCAATTGTTTGGATTTTTGCGGGATTGCGTATAAACTATCTATAATATAATTATAAAAATTACGATTAAAGCTGCTGGAGTTCTGGATGGCAATGTGTGGTAGTGCATTATTGTGATTACTGCTAGGTCCCTTATAGTCGTGGTGATGGCTTGCTTTATGATAGTCAAGGTGATTGTGGAAATAGCAACACTAATTAGGATTCTTTGACTCCATGGGTTGAATTCTTGTCAGGTTTCTCTGGAAGACTTAAATAAGGCCGATTAAATATATTACTGTCTCTGCACTGATGTTTGGATTTTGGACATATACTTGCTTATCTGATTTCATTATTGACTAGATTAATTTTGACTACTTTATACTTTTCTGTGATGGTCGTTTCGCTCAATTCAGATCCTTTCCCATTTAATTTAATTATCTTTGTTTGTAGCCCCTCTGTATTGATTCCTCATTAGTGGATAACTAATCTTAAGTTTTTAAATTTCCTAAAAAAAAATTCTAAGTTTTTAGTAAAATCTTGTATCGCAGGTTCGAACAAGAGCTGTGTCATTGCAGAGTTACATTAATTCTAGAGAGGATATCTTGGTTCATGCCTCTAAATTGCTAAAGGCTGAGCTTCCTATTTCTTTGAGATTAATTGGTAAAATGCCCTTCACTGTTTGTCTTTCAAAAAAAAAAAAAAAAAAAAAAAAAAGGTTCTCTAATGCAGCATGCTCATATTTGTTTCGTTGGATAGGAATACGCATGTCACACTTCAATGATGAAAAAATTGGTCCTGTGGATCCAACGCAGAAAAGGCTCACTAGCTTTATTATTCCAGGAGACGCGTCTGCTAAACTTACATGTAGTAATAATTCCATGTCTGCCAACTCAGTCAATAGTGGGAGAGACCCTATGGATCACACAGGAACTTGCCTTCCAATCTATTCGCACAATAACACTTTTTTGGATCCCCTTCATTACTGGGAATCTGAAGATCCATCCAGTTCCAACCAATTATCGGATTTTGAACAGATGCATGATATCTCAAGCATTATTACTGGTGAAATGGAGCACGAGTTTATAAGTAAACAAAATGATTGCCAAGCTGAGGTTTGTATCTTGGGGCCAATGTTATTATCTTTAGGTTCTGTAATATTAATGTTTGTACAATCATCAGTCGAAGACAAAAAAAAATGGAAACATAATTTTTTTAATTTTATCTTTATGAAAATTTCAACGTCGGGTTCTTCTGTTGCTTTGTTCTTACCTTGGTTCTTTTGTGTCCATGTGCTTTTTTCTTGTTTATTCCACGCCATCCTGTACATATGGACATGATAAAAATCACTGATTTTATGATTGATGTTTAAGAAAATCGATGCTTGTAATTAATAAGTCTTTGATGTCATTTCTTTTAAATATATTTTGACACTATGCAAAGTTAAGGTTTCCTAATTCTGTTTTGTTTTGTTTTGTTTGTTTTTTTTTATTTTTATTTTTATTTTTTTATTTTTAACTCACTTGATGTAGTTACAAGTTGATATGCGGCAGTTAGAGTTTTTTTTTTAAAAAAAAGACAAAAACAAAAAAGGTGATCAGCTTCTTGTTAATCAGTGGTGAATATCCAGTTCTCTTACCTTCTTTTTATTTTGCTGTTTGCTGTTGTTGTTGTTGTTTTTTTTTTTTTTTTTCTCAGGTGCCTACTGCTGATACCACAGCTGGTGGAGTGCAAATGGCGAAAACAAATTCTTTTTCTGGTTATTCTGAAACTTACTATGGGGACAGACATAACAAGAGAGCCAATATCTCTGATGAGGTTAACAAGAAACAACCACCACCAATTTTATGGGAAGATGACTATAAGTGTGCTCTATGTGGTGCTGAGCTGCCTCCCAGTTTTGTTGAGGAGAGACGAGAACATTCTGATTATCATTTTGCAGAAATGCTTCAAAAGGAAGAAACTAAGCTGAGCGAAAGAGATCTAATACAGAGACAAAGGTAATATTCAGTTCCTGTGGAACAGGCTTAGTATTCATTTGTTTATTTCTCTCTAGTTTGAAATGTCCTCTGTTAAGACTTGAAACATCTTGGTGGATTCGTGCAACGACTCTGCATAAACTATACCATACCATTAGTAACCAAGACAGTCTTTTCATTTAACATAACTTATCTTGTCCTAGTCGTTATGATACTCGCTTGGGATGTGGTACTGTATGTTGTTAAATTTGTGCTTGGAGCTTGGCACTTTGGTAGTCATAATGTTAACTTTGTATACACCTGAGTTTTTTTCGTCTCTTTTTGTCGAAGTTTTATGTTCCTCCAACATGTTATAGTTGTAAAAAGATTGCCTTGTTCCTTGGCATGAGAATCTAAATCTCCAAAAGAAAGTGTGTCTGCAATTGGTTGATTGCATGTTCATTTCCACTTGATCAAAAGTTGAAACAAATTTCGAATTGGCTTGAAAATGACCTTTTAGTTTGCTAGTCAATTGACTTGAAATTTGAAAATGACATCCAGTTACAAATGCTATGCAGTTGAAGTGATCTGACAACATATGCATTACTGTGCTTTCATTTCTTTCTCAGCTGCGTTTCTCATGGGTTGCTTATTTACCAGGACTAGTACTGTGGTTCAGAATGCGAAGGAAAGCAAACGAAAGAAGCGGAAGAATAATCCAAAAGCGAGCAGCCATCTGCCGATTGATATGTTCTTCGTCAAGAGTAGTCAAAACTTTTGACACCGTTGGAACAAAATGGAGACTAAGTCGACCCCTCAGTTTGGGAAGAAAGGTTTTGTCGAGTTGAGTTGTGTTATTTCATTTCACTGTATATAGCATGCCCTCCTTAATTTCCTGTATTTATTAAGCCATTGTATTGTAGTCTGTTGGTCTTGTGACTCTTGTCTCCCTACAGCATATTTGTATCTTATTTGGGATTACCACCCTTAAAATAAAGTTATTTGATCATGTAAATTTCAATTTTACTTTTCGAAAGGTCTGGCGTCGACTGCAAATCTGAAGGCTCTTGAAGCTGCACTGCAGTTAGGTAATAATCTGCTCTTGGGATTTCTTTTCCTTTCGAGAACAAATAATTACACCCCTTCCATTTGCCAATATTAGCTTCTCCAACCAGCGCGAAAATGGCGCTGGTTGGGTGAACAGTACGAGCAATGGCGGAATTAGAAAATTTTGTTAAGGGGGTGAACTTTAGAGGGAATTATAAGGGATCTGAAGGTTTTGGGGGGGCACCATATGAAAAATTAAACATAATTTTTTTTTTTTTAAACTATACATAGGGGTATTATCGGGGGTCCCGGGGTTGGGGGCGCGCGCCCCTATCCCCCCTAGATTCGCCCCTGTACAAGCATTGGTTACCAACGCTATCCCGGGTCAATCAGTGCCATTGTTCACCCATTTCAATACTATTACTCCAATTTTTTATTTTTCATTTTTAATTTTTGTATTCTTTATCTTTAGAAAAAGTAGAATAAAATAATGATAAAAAGTTGAATAGTGTAAAAAATAGTGTTGATGGATTGGATACGTGAATAATATTAGTGTCACTGTTTAATCCAAAATAGAGGTGAATAGTGTTTGAGTAATTCTATTTTAGAGTTCGTGGGTAGAGGTGAATAGTGTTTGAGTAATTCTATTTTAGAGTTCGTGGGTTGGAGATAAGTTTAATCTGTAAGCCAGAATTATGTTTTCACTGTTGTCCTTGCTTCAACTTTGATGAGATTAACATTTTTAAAATTGGTTAGCATTCAAAGGAGATTAGTGTTTTTTTCTGCCATCTTATAGGAGACATTCTTTAGTGTAATCTCTAATCGACAGTGTTACAGCAAAATCAGGTAACTCAGACACTAGCCAACCGTTTAGTGGTTCTTAGCATGTGAATGATTCTTAAAAAATGGCATGTTTTCTGACATAGTTTTAAATTTGATTAAAATGTAAGAACACATTTTTGCGAATGGAAAAAATTGAGTTGGGAGGGTCGCCTTTCCTTATGATGTCGGTGTGATTGGTGTTGGACAATAGACACTATGTAGGAAATAAATAAAAAAAGTAATAATAAAAACACATTCATCAACCATGCTTATAGTGCAATGGAAAAGACATGCTCCCACCTCTATGAGGTTGAGTGATTGAATTTTTTTTTTTTTTTTGATAGATGGTCGAGTGATTAAATCTAAAAAAAAAAAAAAAAAACATGGAGTTTTTTTTCTTTTTTTTTTTTTCAATGGAGATTACATTTTTATTCCTAACTCAATCTATGAGAAGTTAATTTCTTACATGAATACATATTAAAGCTCCTAGAACTAGCATCCATACCACTAAACTATATCTCGATATTTTTGTGCTTCAACACGTAGTTGTATTTGTCCGTACACCGAGTTAGTATCTATGATAAAACGTGGTGGACTCGAAAACAACTTTTAGATAAAATGCTTTTACTAGACAAAAATTATTTTAGAGCTTAATGTGGTTTGAAATAATCTATTACAAGACAGGTGATACAATTGACCTAAACTTATTAAGACTTGTCAAAAAAAAAAAAAAAAAACCCTAAACATATTAGACCCCAATATATTCATTTCATTCCCATTTACCGTCAGTACTATACCAAAAATATTACTCATATAATATAAGGAGTATAATCCTGACCGTCCAATTTAATCAGCCTTGGATATCCCGCGAATCCCAATAAACAGAGCACTGTTTCGTCTCCACCAAAACCCTAAAACCACATCCATATAAATACCCACTCAGAATCCATCCATCCTTCTCTACCTTCCCGACTCGCAGAGCGGAGCAGAGGATCGAAGATGAAGTACAATCCTAGGGTTTCGAGCTCGCGAAGGAAGAGCCGGAAAGCCCACTTCACGGCTCCATCGAGCGAGCGCCGAGTCATCATGAGCGCTCCTCTCTCCTCCGACCTCCGCACCAAGTACAACGTACGCTCGGTCCCCGTCCGCAAGGACGACGAAGTCCAGGTCGTACGAGGAACCTTCAAGGGCAGAGAGGGCAAGGTCGTACAGGTCTACCGTCGCAAATGGGTCATCCACATCGAGAGGATCACCAGAGAGAAGGTCAACGGCTCTACGGTCAATGTCGGGGTTAACCCTTCCA
Organism: Stephania cephalantha; assembly: GCA_039657325.1. Lineage (NCBI taxonomy): Eukaryota > Viridiplantae > Streptophyta > Magnoliopsida > Ranunculales > Menispermaceae > Stephania > Stephania cephalantha. The sequence goes on along the minus strand of CM077567.1, from coordinate 4,403,835 downwards.
AGGTCGTCATCACCAAGCTCAGGCTTGATAAGGACCGGAAGGCCTTGCTTGATCGGAAGGCCAAGGGGAGGGCTTTGGCGGACAAGGACAAGGGGGCGAAGTTCACCACCGACGATATCATGCAGAATGTCGATTGAGTGAGTCTGTCAGTCAAATTAGGGTTTCGTTTTGATTTTGATTTGCTGAACTGAAGTTGGAATTTTTTGGTTTTACTATGTGGAATCTTGATGAGAATGTCTTAAAGTTTCGATCTTTAATGGTTTCTGCATCTTTTTTTGAAGACTTGAAGTAGATTTATTGCAGTTATTTGTGTTTTGATCCATCTATATAGCATTATTGTGTTGAGAACCAACAATGTGACATAGCAACGTTGATTTAGTTTCCTAAATTTACTAGCCATGTATGATGTACCTTGATGTGTAACGGAGTCATGTTGAACTTACAAAGAAACATTTGGAGAGGCAGGAGCTAGAGATAAAAGAGAGATTAGAAAGATAGAAAGATGAGAGAAATTAGTTTTTTCATTACTTGTCTCTTCTTACAAAAACAAATCCTGATAACTTGTCATACTTAGCATCCCAAATTAGTTGGGGATCGACTGCATGGATCAAACTCTTCCATTGTGCTCGATTTAGTACAATTGATGGTGGGCGGGCAATAACTTGTCATACTATTACTACTACTTACTATATGCTACTATTACTATATCTAATAACATCTAATCTATATGAAGTGCAACAATGTGTTGTGTTGCCTTTTTTTGCTCCAAACTTACTTTGTTGAGGTTTTATTAGTTGAGTGTTCTTTTGTTAAATGGTATTGCACTCTTATCTAGTGAAGTTGAATAGTTTAGGAGGAATAGAAAGTCAGAATAGAAAGTTTGATGATTGATCCAATAGACTAACTTAGGTTTGAAATAGAGGATTCTCCCATATAGGTAAGCATATACCAAATGAATGGAGCTACTACTTGATTAGTTTGTCAGAATAGAAAGTCATTACTATTACTAAAATATATCAACGAGGATATGTGTTTTCGGTTCAATTTCTTATTTGATGAAGGAGATTTTTCGCATGTGAGAGTGAATGATGAAATATGAGGAAGAAACTGTTAAGCAAAGAGACCATTTTTGAGAGAAGCTGTGAAAGAAATTTTTTGCTTATTAGGGGCTCAAGAAGAAGCCTTTGGGCTATGTTATGATGTTTGCACTAAGCATAGAGCCTTGTTGAAGCAACTGATGATGTTGAATTGTTTTTTTTAATTAACTTTTCATTAGTATAGATTAGTTTGGTTATTGGTTTGATTCTATTTTCCTGACTTCACCTTTGTAGAATATGGGAACTTACCTATGGTTTACATAGCTGGTCCAAAGTTCGTACAAAGGAGAGCATTATTATTTTGACTGCCAGAGTAAAGTTTTGCTAAAGTTTTGTTATTTCATAGGGCAAATAGTCATAGTAATCCCAAACTTTCACTTTTGTGTCTAAATAATCTCAAACTAATAATTGTGTCAAAATAATCCAATCTTTGTTTTTTGTGTCAATTTTGGTCCAATTGTTTTTTTAAGTAAATTGATGTTGATATGGCATATGAAAATGTTTTAACGAGGTGGTTTAAGTTTTAAGAAATAAAAGGGGTTCATTGTAAATTTAAAATGTTACAAACCACACAAAGACAAAAAATTAATTCAATGCGGATCAAACTTAAAGTTTGAGATTATTTTGATATCAAAATTTAAACCACCTCATTTAGCTAACTACTTAATTTATCGATTTCGTATGCCACCCCTCAATTTATTTTAAAAAAGTGATTGGGTCAAAATTTGACACAAAAAATAAAGATTGAGATTATTTAGACACAATTATTAGTTTGAGATTATTTAGATACCAAAGTAAAAGTTTGAGATTATTGTGACTATTTGCCCTATTTCATATGAATATGGATCCGAAAGAATTAAAGGGGGCTTTAATGGCCTTCATTAATTCAAACAGTATGAAATGTTGTTTCCAAAACCAGATCTGTTTTCCCTGGAGGGCCGGCGGCATTTTGTCTTGCCCAGGCAAGGCTTCCATGTCGCTGGCCCCTCCACCTCCTTTGTGTTTTTTCTCTTTATTTTTTGGTGCGACCCCTCATCTTCATCAACTCAAATAATCCCCCTATCTCTCCACCCTTCATAGCTCCGCCCTCTATCTCGCTTCTTTTGTTTTTCACACCGTGATGTTCTCTCCCCTCTTTTCCTTTTTCCTCCCCACCTTCTTGTGTAGTAATCCAGCTAACGTTGGCTTACTGCGGCTTTCCGGTGTGGTCGCCGCCGATTACCTTTTTTGCCTAGAGCTTGATCGAGAAGAAATGAAGATGAAGATTGGTTTTGGGTCATCCGTGCTTGGTTTATGGAGCCATCTAAAACCGACGACCAGCGGTGACACAGGGAGCAGTTCGTGATGGTGGCCATAAACTGTGAATATCTTCTTTGGGCGGTAGATCCTGGCTTTTCTTCCATTTTTCGGACTTCTAGTGTTTTTGTTGTTTAGTTAGGTTTAGTAACCGCTTATATGCGGCTGTAGTGGCTCCACTGATGTGGAGTGGTTTGTGTTGTCCCCTTCGAGGGGCTTTTGTGAGGTTGTTGTCCCTTTTGTGGAGTTGTTGCCCTCTTTATGAGGATGTTGATCTGAGCTTCAGTGGATTGACACAAGTGCAACTAATTTTGGTACCAAATGTTATGAAATGGATGTACACTAGTGCATGTATGTGACCACATTGTGAAATATGATTCTCACATTGAATTGTAACATCAAGCATGGCTCTCACACTTCATGTAACTTGTAATCCTCTCCAATGTACATCAACTCTTTCATGTATTGTCTATGTTGCTTGTGATGTGTTGTATGACTTGTGGTGTATGCATAACGTATACACATTGTATAAGTACAATTATCATCATCACCAAATGACATATATAAAGGGTGTCAACCCCATTGTAATTGACACACCAACGTTGGAATGAAATCTCTATATTTTCATCTCTAGTTCTTTTATCTCTTGTCTCATCTTCTCTACTTGTTTTAGTAGTTCTTAGTTTATGTCTTTTATACTTAAATCTCTAGTAAGTACAACTTAAGTTCTAGTTGGCTTACAACTTAGTTTAGTCTTCACTCTCACGCAATATTTGTTTTCTCTTACATGGTTTTAGGCAAATTTTTTAGCTTGTTATTAGGTCATCTGCTTGTGATGCTCACTAAATTTACATTGCTTAACAGAGACTGACAGAGACTTCTGTTGTGCGATGGGCAGCGTAACTTGTGGCCGGTGCCAAATGAGATGTTGTCACGTCCATATCTGTAGAGAAAAATTTACTTTTGTCTTGGCATTAAAAGGAGGACTTTTTGATAACAAGCTCCTACTATTAGAACAAAATAGTTGTTCGATAACGAGTTCAGGGCTGAAGTCAAGCTCTTTAAATAGAGATTTACTACTAAAGTATTGCTCTTTCAAAGGCTGAAATAATAAAATCTCTACGTACTGTTAGGGTTGTTTGTTCTTAAACTTGAGCACAAGTTAGGATTAGATGCCTTATATATAGGTCTCTTACATGTGAGTGTGATGATGGAGAGATGGAGTCACAGATCTGGAGCCAATTGCCACAAGAACTCCTGGACTACATCCTAGCCTTCCTCCCTCTGAAGACCCTCTTCACCCTCCGATCCACCTCTAGACACTTCAATTCCCTACTCTTCACACCATCCTTCATAACCCACCACTCCTCCCTCTCCGCCAACCAACAACCCCTCTCTTCCTTCCTCCTCCTCTCCCACCCCCACTTCCTCCACCACTTCCCACTCCTCCACCTCCCCTCCTCCTCCTGGCGCCTCCTCCCCCTGCCATCCCCCTCCCCCTCCCCCTCCCTCCTCTCCGCCGCCTCCTCCTCCTCCTCCTCCGGCCTCCTCTGCTTCTCCCTCCCCTCAACCTCCTCATTCCTCATCACCAACCTCCTCTCCAAATCATCCAAACTAGTCCAATTCCCATCCCACCCCCACTCCCTATCCTTCCACTCACTCTCTTTGATCTCCTCCAATCCAACCAACTACAAGATCTTCGCCCTCTCCTCCCACTACTCCTCCAACTCCTCCGTCTTCCTCTACGACTCCGCCGCGGCGCCCTCATCCTGGCGCCAATTCCCCGGTTTCGAGCCAATTCTCCGGCAGACTTCTCATCAAGAGGGTGTTTTCTATAAAGGGTATGTGAATTTCACCACCCCAGAGCCTTACTCCATTGTGGGATTCAATTTGGAGAGTGGGACTTGGGAGACCCTTGTGGAGGACTTCCCTAGTGAGTTAACTTTTGTGAGGTTGGTGACCAATGGTAGGGAGGATTTGTACTTGATTGGTGGGGTGGGAAGGCATGGGATCTCTAGAGGATTGAAGGTGTGGGAGAGAGTTGGGAGTGAGTGGGTTGAGGTGGGGAGGCTGCCTGAATTGATGTCTAAGAAGTTCATGTCTGTGTGTTACCACAACTATGACCATGTCTACTGTTTTTATCATGATGGGTTGATATGTGTTTGTTGTTATACTTGGCCGGAAGTTTTGTATTTCAAGTTGGCTAGGCAGACTTGGCATTGGATCGCTAAATGCCCTTCTTTGCCAGAGAAGTGGAGCTGCGGATTCAAGTGGTTTTCATTTGTGCCCAGTTTGCAAGCTTGTGTCTGATTCATCATTTGCTTGCTCATTTACCTCTCGAGTCTTGATTGACTTTCTCTTCCTTTTTCTTCTTTTTTTGCTTGAGAGAGCATTGTTGTTGGTTGAGGTTTGGTGTGGGCTTGTTCAAATTTTTGGATTTTATTAGACTGTAATAATGCTTATCATAATCTTGACCATTTCTGTGATGCGAAGTTGTGAACTGGTCAAATGTTGTTCATTGGCCTTGATGTTGACTATTTGACTTTTCATGGGTGACTTTTTGAGTTGGTGGCATTGTTGGTTTGGAAAATGAGATGAGTAGGCTGACAAGTCGAAGCCAAGTACTAAATTATGTCTTTTGATTTATCTATTGTTTCTCTTTGATTCATGTTTTCTACAAGAAATCCAAACTTATCAACTAAAAGGGTACTTACTGTACTTGAGAGAAAAAAATTGATAAGGAATAAGATACGGCCAAATTTGAAGTTCAAAGGCTTTTCCGAGCATAGATAATGGCCGGCTTTACATAAGCAACATTATAATACTCATATATAATTGTCATCATTTTTGTTCCTTGTGGCTACTTGTTAGCTAGAAGTTCCTTTCTAACTTAATTTTCTGCATCATCTTAATTTCATTGGTTAAATCAAGATCTATTAGAGCTTTTGAGGAGGTTTATAGTTGTTGACCTCACCAGTAGTCACCATTGGGCGCATGCATGCATACATGCATCACTTTCCCAATCATTCTGATGACCCACGTCACGTGGCTCACAATTATCCACACAAAATGGATCGAGAAGCCAAGTTTCATCTCTTGATGTGGTATGTGTGGTACTTGCGTTCTGAATATGATCATCCCCACCAATTTTAAGAACCTCTGCTCCTAATCTAATGCTTCCAGTGATCAAAACCCCCCACATCACAACTCCCATGTTCCCTTCAATTCCACCTACCATTACCAATCCAATTGCACTACACACCCATAATTCAAACTCTCCAGTAACACCATCCACCAAAAACTATAGCAACCTTGATGAGGCAGCTGCGCTGCCATCCATGTCTGAGATCATGGACTCATCAAGATTGCAGAAACTCGACCTTCGACTCCAAACGATTGGACCCTTGTTCCGAGTCACAGCCATTAGTGTCGAAACAAAGAGAGAGCTCGGTCGCGCCCAGGGCTTCACCAGGTACTGGTTGGGAGGAAAAATTCTTCACTTAGACTCCATGAGGTTGCAGAAAGAGACACTTGGGATGGAGAAGTCCATATTTGGCATTGGGCTGTTCATTGGAGCTGTCGCGATTCGCCATGGATATGATAATGGGTGCACAACAGCTGAGCTTCTGGCCATCAATGACTCTGATCTCTACCATTCCAAGGTAATTCTTTGATGTACAGATGAGATTTTGTGTCATATAATTTGGGTTGATGGGTAAGCTGGTTTGTCACAGCTGGTCAGGTTCTACACAAGGATGGGGTTCAGAAAAGTGTATGAGGTGACTGGGTCGTCTGTTGGAGATTTAAGCCATCTGTTGATGTGGGGAGGGCAGGGAACTCGAATGGATGCTGACATTGAAGGGCTTCTGAAGAAGTGGGCAAAGAGATTCAAATCACAGAAATAGCATGCTATTATTGCATCAAAGCAGAAAGGAAGGACATACATTTCCGAGCATTCTGATTGTCGCCATTGTAAATCTCTATTAGAATTAATGACACAGTCGTTGCTAACCGAAGCTTCGCTGCGGAGTTGCTTTCATAACCTGTGTCAGATTTATGTGAAATGCATGTGGCGCATTACATGAACATGAGCAATTTATATCAAGCAAGCCATATCCAGAATTTCATCCTAAAAGGAAACCGTGTATTACAAATGCATTCACAACAAAATGCCTCCGAAAGAACCAAAACCACAACAGCATAGGATCTATGCATTTCCAATGTCAATCCAGTCGTCTAAACCAAGAAAAAAATAACTGTTGTGGAAATTATTATCTCCTCTCGCTCTGAATGTCGCGGCAGAAATTAAAAGATAAAAACTAGGGCTACCAGTTGTAATAGCCATGAGAGTACCGAGCTGAAAGTATCATTTAGGGCTTGAGAGCGAGGGACAATCCAAACCTGGGGTGCCTATCCAAGGCCTTGGTATCAAACTCGCCGGAAATTGTCAATATCGACTTGGCTTTCAGTTCATGCTGCAGCAGAGCCCCAAGCCTCCCATGGTTGTTAAGCCTTGTTTTCACTGTAGTGAGAGGATCAACAGCATATGAACCACCAAGTGTAAATGTGTTCTCATTGGTGGAGAACCTCCGGGTAATCTCCGCTACAGTTGAGTTTCTCTTCAGTTGATCAAAATGATGCACATAGGAAGCCTTCAGAGTGTCTCCCTTGTCAGCCCTGAAAGTAAAGACGGTATACAATTAAGGTTTTTCACAAATGCTGTACAGTTCTAAGAATTCTATAGGCACGTGATTGCCCAGTATATGATGAAACTAGGACTTACAGAATGATAGAAGCATTGTAATCAGCATTGGTCACGCTGATCCCAGCGTTATACTTTGAAAAAGTGCCCAAGGAAGTTTCATAACCAGCTTCTGCACCAACTGCGAAACTCGGGGTACCAATGGTAGCTGACATGTCAACTGTGGGTTGCTGGCTCGAGCCAACAGCTGACGTGAATGTAGCGTGGTCATGAAAATACTGCACTTCTACCTGCAATAAAAGAAGAAGACAAGATACATGCCTCTCTTACTCATAATTAGAGCTGCATTCCAACTTATGATATGCAATTGCGAGTATGTTACCTTCCCAGCAGTGTAATCAGGAATCTTGATTGAAGCAATGGCCTTAGTTGCTGGCAGAATGTCAGCAAACGTGAGAGTCGTCGAAACCTGCCAGAGCCAAAAATAAGAAGAATCGTACAAGAAACAAGCCTTAAGAATTCATTATTTGAAAAATAAATTAGCGTCGTACATTTGATTCTGTATCAACTTTGACATCAACGAGAGTGCTCTTGTATTTGTATTGCACAGCAACATCTCCAGTCGAGAAACCTCCCTTTTTCACTGCTGTTGAAGTAATGGCCTACCAACAATGACAAGAAAATCATCATAAAAAACCTTATTGTGAATCTAATGAAATTCAGTTGTGCTTGAGAAAAGGGTGGGAGGAAGGTTGTTCCTGGTCCATGCAATTATCAAGATTTTGATGAATCTCCCATCATCTCTCTCAAAATCTTCTCAATTAAAATCTAATTGTATCAATAGAGCCACTTTCATATGGACCATGGACCAGCCTTCGAAGTAGTTATTTGAGGAAAATTTCAGTTAAGCCCAAAGGTATTAACAAACGTTTCTCACATTAGATCAGGTAATGACAAATATGGAAACCCCTCTTTTGACAAGCAAAACTTATTTAAACTTATATTTCAATTTCACTAAGTGGTCTCAAACAAATGAGATCAAGATAACCACAAGCCAGTCACTACCTTGATAAAACCACGTTGTTGAGCTATTTGGTAGTGAGTCTAAAGACGCAAAACAAGTTTAACAACTGCTTAATAAGAGTTACTGCAATTAATAAGCTCAATTGCACATTCATAATAAACCTATATCATTAACAGAACCACAAGAACAACAACAACAACAACAACAATGAGGTAGCATGACATTTTATTTTTAAGCCAAAATGATTCACCAGTCACCATACACCTGATCTTAATATTGTAAACATCTTATGGCAGGCATACACAACATTTTCTTCTAGTTACAGGATCAAATAGAACTCCACCTATTTAGAACACTATGTGCGCTACATAACCGGTCTCTGGTCGGATAAAGGAGGAGGACTCTGACGCCCATTTTCCATACCAAAAAATGGTAATGGAGGTCCCAAACCCACTTTTCATACTCAGAGAATTAGGCCCATTTTCATTCTAGGAAAATGGAGGAGGGTTGCGATAGGTTGACAGCCAGCGTAAAACTTCGTCACAATGGATCAAACACGTATAAACGTTGGGGCGTTCCCACAAGGGACACTGCATTGGAGCCCGGGCGTAGTGAGAGATGAGCAAAGGTGAGGGAAAAGGCTTAATTGAGCACAATGGAAGAGTTTGATCCATGTAGCCGACCCCAATTAATTTAGAACTGAGGCCATGTTGTTGTTGTTGTTGTTGTTGTTGTAGAGGATCAAATAGAGATCTTAAAAAATAGAACTGAGGAGACCAAGGTTGCTGGAATTGAAGCATCGCATCAATGATTGACCAAGTAAAAAAAAAAAAATTCTTAATTACACGTCTAAAGGGCCAAACCCATCTTGAAGATATGTTGAGCGGCGGCACAACAAACAATATAAATATAGATAGAAATGATTGAATGAAATGAATGGAATGGAAAGGCAAAGAAGGGATTGGTTGGAAGCGTGGGTACCAGTCCGGCATCGCTGCAAGTCGAGATTGCGAACTTCTGGTCAGTGGTGTAGTCCCTGGTCAGCAGATCTGAAAACCAAAACAAGAGATGAAATCACAGAAAGAGAAATGAAGAGGAGAAGAAAGCGAGACAAGAATCGGTCGCGTGAGTGTGAGACCTTTGGCTTTCTTGCCGATCTCGGAGAAGAGTCCTGGTCCCTTGCTCATCTTCGCCAAAATGGGAACAACAAGATTTGTGAGAAATGAGGGAGGGTTTCTTCCTTCTCTCTCTTTCCTTATGCCGCTCCCTGCTTACGTGTACCGTTCGATTCAGATCCCACGGTCACTCTTTTCTTTTCCTATTATGTTGTAATAATGTTTATTTTTGGTTAAATTTGAAATTTTTGATGTCCATTTACTTAATACGATATTTATAATAAAATCTTTCCACATCATTTTTGCCTTTGGTAAATGAATAAAATAATTTTAAACTTATAAAACCCCACAAATACACACCAAAAAAAAAAAAAAAAAAAAACTTGAGCACACAACCACAACATCTAGATTACAAGGCAAGCCAGCCTTAATCACTAGTAACTAGTGACTATTGGTAAAAAAATAATAAATACACTATCGAATTCTAAAAAACATACTTATAATTTTGACCAATAAATCTTTGTTAGGGCATCAGCATCGGGCGTGTAATGCAACATGCGCATGTAGTGGAGGTTGCGTCGCATAAAAGGTGGGTCCATGCACATTCATGTACGTGGGCCCATCAATTTAAACCAAAAAATTTTATTTTTTATTTTTTTAAAAAAAAATTGTTTTTTTGTGTATTATTACCGTTGTTTAAAAGAATCATTGTTTTCAAACGGTAAAAAATGTATTCATTTTTTTACCGTTCTGATTTTTACTGTTCATATTCTTTTTAAAGAAATGCATCATTACGTGATCGAGAAGTACATCAAAATCTTCGAGTTAACTTGGTCGAGCATATATGGAACCATGTTGGAAATGTTGACGATGACAATTAATATTATCTTTTATTTTAATATTTTTACTATGTAGTAAAGCAAATTTTTTAAGTTTTCTTATATTATTAATGTCTATTTTACGTCAATTAATTAATTAATATTTTAATATATTTAGGAGTGTCGATTCTTTTTTGTGTTGTTGTACTTTTGATTGATTTATTCTATTTATTTTTATTATTTTTATCTAAAAAATTAATTAAGAAGTTATTTTTTATTATTTCAAAAATAAAATATTTTTAAAATAAATCAAAAATATATATTCATACATGTAAGAATAATAGTTATTTTATTTATTGGTTAATTGTAGAATATATGACGTGAATTTTTTTTTAAAAATGGTGTAATGTGATTGTGAGTTCCATAGAGTGTGTAATAAATGGTTTAACTATCATGGGAGTAAGAGCATCTACAACGGTTTCACACATTTTGAGTGTAATAAGGTGCCACATCATCATTTTATTACATTTTTCTTCACTACACTTCACTCCCACAATGGTTTCAACTATTCTCTATACACTTTATGAAACCCACATTTTTTATTTAAAAAAAAAATAAAAAGATTGAAAAGCAATAGTTATTTGAAAAAAATAAGAAGATTGGCGAGGCCCCATGCACTAAGTGTAATAAAGAAGAGTGTAATGAAATGATGATGCGACAGTCGAATAATCACAATTGTAGATGGCCTTAAAAAGACTTATATTTTTGAGGAGGTGGGAGTCAACAAGAAGGGTGTGGAGCCCTAGTTCTCCCTGGTTGCAGTCATAGACTCACAGCAGTGTGATTTCATTCATTCATTCATTCATTAAACAAGGAGCGAAGAAGACAGTGTGAGGAAACAGAGGAGGCAAGCAATGCCTCGACGGGAGGGTCGCGACTACCAATCCAACCCAAAGCATTCCAACTTCGATACACAACCCAGGTGCTTTCGACTCTCTCTCTCTTTCTCAACGCCAATCGAATGCTCTAGAGTCTAGGGTTTCGGTTGCCTCGTATAGCGAATGCCTTAAAATTGCACTGAATTTAACTAGGGTTCATTCCCTTCCCTTTAATTGGAATAAGTTGAAGTAGTTTGCGAGTCCTGTGCCGTGTTGTGCTGTGATGTAGTTGAATCATCCGCATCTAGGGTTTCGTTAGTACCCATCAAGTTGGATTGGGTAACAATTATGGAGATGCTGACTGCTTCACACCTCAATTCAAAATTTCTACTCACCCATTCTTGGAAATCCCTAAAAAGGGACATTTTTTTTTGATAGGGCAATACTGCCTATGATTGTGTTTTTCATTCTCTCTTGTCTCACATTCAAATTATGCCCGGTTTATAACGCAAAGTAAACGATATACGATTCATCCCATATGCTAATCCCACTAGTTTATGGTTTATTGTCAGTCCGAAAAGATCTAGAAGAGATGATAAACCAGTAACTGAGAGAACATCTTCCGGTACCCGTGAGGCCGATATTGTGGACCGCCTAGATCAGGATCAGAAGCGTCGTAGAAGGTTGCAGGATCCCTTGCCACTTGAGGCTCACGTAGAACCTGAATCTAAGGTGCCTTCTGTTGGTACCCGAGCGTTAAACAATAAGGTGGATGAACAGATTGATGGTGTCAAGCGTTCTTCTGATCCGACTAAAGTTCCTCGATCTCGATCGTTTTTCCAGGTTCTTGTTTCTTCTTTGCATGTTTAACGTTTTTGCTTGCTAATATATTTACTGGCGGGAAAGTTACATTGTTGTTGGCAACTTGCTTTTCGTATTTAACTGAATGTTCGTAGGTGAAATATGTTTTTGTAAAAATTCTTGCTGCTTAAGTCCATAAGATATTGTTCATTGTGGAAACATCGGTAATTTACCCAATTTTGTATTAGGTTTACCCCATCTAATTTGAAATTGAGACTTTTTGTTGAATCTCGGTTTCACATTCAACCCGATATATTTCTAATATGCATTCTATGTTTCTTTAAGCCATTAATTGTGGAGGCTCAATTTCTTTCATTATTTCCTCTTGGCGACCCCAGTATTTCCTCTTGGTGACCTACTTTTCTATTTGAACTGTTTTGCTAGATGAATAGGATTCTGTGTGCATATACTGAAAGTGTTATGATAACGCCTTTTTAACTAATAGCTTTGAATGCTAAATTGTTTATCTTCAATCATAGGAGCAGTTGGTGATAATTATGGCATTTTTTTTTTAAAAAGTGGACACAGAAAGTTTCCTCACAATTTACTGTTTAGTTTGCATATAAGTTGCATGCTCGAGTCCTCGTGAATGGGCAGAGCCAGGTGCTCTTATTTTACGACGGTAGGGACGATTGCTTCCATTACTGACAAGAAACACACCAAATTCTCCTTTAGGTGCTTCAACTGCGGCTTGCTTGGCCAAATATGCTGTGTAACTGTAGTTCACATTAGAAGCGGCTGATCCGCGGATTATAGTTCCCTAAAAGCACCCAAATCCGATTCCAGTCGTGTCCATAATCGTGTCTAATAGGATTCAAATTGCAGGACTGTTAAGAGTGGGATTGACTCCAATCATGACTCTGAAATAACTTTCTATTTCTTTCTTTTTTTGTGTGTGTGATAGAAAATATACGAGTGATTGTTTTTCTCGTTTAAGTTTACAACTCTATTTAACAAAAAATCTTGAAAAATTTGGGACTTGCTATGGTTTCACAAAATTGAATCAGAACGGCCATGTCTGGAATCGAGCAGTACATACTGATTTAACATCTATTATTGTGTCATAGCATTTTGTCTAGTTGGTAGTTTGCAACGTTATGGGCGTAAATATAGTTCCTTTCTTATCAAACAACAACAACGACAACAACATAGCCTCAATCCCAAATTAACTAGGGTCGGTTACATAGATCAAACTTTTCCATTGTGCTCGATTAAGTGCAATTGATGGTGAGCTTTTCAAACCATTCAAATCCCTCCTAATTAATGCATCCTATGTTAACTTTGGTATGCCCCTACCTCGTCGAATTTCTACCGTTTCTATTAAGTCAAGTTTTCTAGTTGGGGCATTTGTAGGCCGTCTTTGCAGGTGACCAAACCACCGCAACCGCCCTTCCCTAATCTTTGTATCAATTGGTGCTACTCCTACTTGTCTTTGAATTTCTATATTTCTTATTCTATCTTTACGAGTTTTACCACACATCCACCTAAGCATCCTCAATTCTGTTACGTTTATTTTATGTAATTGTTGTTGCTTTACCGCCCAACATTCACTTCCATAGAGCATAGCTGGCCTAATTGCGGTCCTATAAAATTTTCCTTTTAACTTAGTAGGAACATTTCGATCACAAATCACCCTTGTTGCACTCCGCCATTTCTTCCATCCAGCTTGAATTCTATGTGTGACATCATTCTCAATGTTACCATCATTTTGTATGATTGATCCTATGTATCTAAAGTGGTTTACCTTAGGAACTTCTACTTACCCTAATTTTACCACTCCGTCATCTCGATGTCTAGTGTTTCTAAACTCACAGTGCATGTATTCGGTTTTCGTCCTACTCAACTTAAAGCCTTTAGATTCTAATGTATTACTCCAGAGTTCTAATTTCCTATTCACTCCATCTTTAGTTTCATCCACTAAGACAATATCATCTGCAAATAGCATGCACCATGGTATATCCTCTTGGATATGTCTAGTTAGTTCATCCATAACTAAAGTAAATAGATATGGGCTTAAAGCTGATCCTTGATGTAGTCCTATCCTTTCTTATCAAAAATGAAAAAAAAAAAAGGGCTAGTTGGCTGGTTCATCAAAACACTCCAGCTGTTTCACTTTTGCCTGGTATTGAATGCTATGCATGCTAAACTTGAAAGATGTTCAGTTTCAGCTGTTATCTTTTGATGAATATTGTTTCTTTACTGGCAATCAATTATTCATACTTTGCTTAAATTTCCTTAAGGCTCAAAAGAAAAGACTGTGTTGATTTTTCTTCCCTTGAAGAGTTTCCTTTGGTGTATCCTCATCTGGCTTTATATTGCTGCATTGAGTTTTCTACTTGACGGTTAATAATTGCATACGAAGTTTTAGTTTTGGCCTGATGTAGTGTGATTCTTGTTCAGAGCATGTCTTAAAGCAACTCTTCTGCATTTATAAGAATTTTAGTTCTTGAATGCTTGTTTTATATACAGCATGATGAGCGTGACGTTGCGGGGCAAGCTGGTCGAAGCTTTAATCGAAGAGCCACTTCTGGTACGCTTCTGCATTCTTTAATGTGATACAGCTTCCTTAAACTTTTTAGCACAATTGACTCCTTTTGAACTAATGAATGGTTGGAATGCCCATAACCAGCAATCTCTTTTGATCGCTTACCTTGAGAATTACAATCAACTATCATGACTATGTTTTAACTAAAGATGCTCAAACAATTAGATCTGGTTGACATGTTTTATTTGATGAAAATTCATCTGCAAGAGACTGATGCCCTGTCCTCTCCTCTGGTTATGCAATCTGATGCTCTAAGTAAATTATACATGATACGGCTCTGACTCGGAAGGAAGTATCAATTTGTAAATGAATCAGTGACGGGATAGGAGACGATGACAATGAGCAACTCACCTCATTGTATGTATATGTTCTCTCCCACCTCTTATTTACCTTTCTTTTTACAGAACGTGGATGGTGGAAAGATCATAAGGATCAATCAGGTGACCGGGATGGAGGCAGCAAGACTGATGCGCAGCATGGCCGAAGAGATCCTAACAACCAAGTGAGGCGCAGTGAGAATGACGCTTGGCGTCATGATGGATTTTATGAATTGGAGACTAATGCTGCACCCCCAGCAAGGAAAAGGCCAGCATTTAGAGAGAAGAAACCGGAGCCTGAGATTGGCAATGCTTCAGGCATGACAGGAGCAGAGTCCGGAAGGCCAAACCAACCTGATCGACTAGCTCCTGAAAACTCGACTAAGGAGAAAAAGGAAGGTCGATATCCCCTTGAATCTGACCGTACTGAGAAACCATCGATTGGAGACCATGCATCACATTATAGAGGAGAAAGGCAGCGGGTTGGCTTTCCTTCAAGAGACAGATTTACTGGGAATGATGGTTCTAGGGGAAGAGATAGATTCAATGGAAGAAATGGAGAACGAAGTCAGTACCGCCCCCCAACAGTCCGCGCAGAGAAGTGGAAGCACGACATGTTTGATGAAGCTAATAGGAGTCCAACTCCAAAGAATGAGGAGGATCATATTGCTAGGATTGAAGCATTATTAGCATCATAATGAAGACAGTTCTTTCATGTTTTGCTTACTGCGTGTTTAATTGTAGTGTGTAAGACATTTTGCCTGAAACTACTGATCTTTTCATCTCTCTATTTTGCCTTTCTCGCCTGGATGTGCTCGACTGGTAAATTCAGGCAGAGTAAGTTTATTATAACGGCAGCTTTTGTGTGCAACTTTTATCATTTTCCAATGCCATTGATTCAAGATGAGTTTAATAGCAAAGTTTCTTGTTTCGAGCCCTATAAATGGAGTCGCTTATGTAGAATGAGCATTAACCTTTTGAAGGACGACTCGACTATAGTCTGAATTAGTCTGGTCGAGTGGGCATTTGGATTCAAGCATCGCAAACTAGAAAAAAAACTAAGAAACTAAAGATCTTAAAACTTTTTCACCACAATAAAATATAGATGAAGTCCTCCTTAAGTAAAGACACTTGTATAGCGTAATTTAACAAGTTAATGTTAATCCACTTGATGAGGCAATCAATCATGTAAGCCAGCACTGATTGGCGATTTGCTTACTATTGGAGCTCGTCCTAGTCTGGTAGTGCTTCTTTCCTCCCAAAACAATGTGAACAATGTGAATGTACATGAGAGTATAGAGCATTACTGGGCATTGCTGCGCTATTTAATTTGTATACTATACTTGACGAACAAAAATGGTGCGCTTCATGACAAGGCGCACCAACAAGAGAGTTTTAACTTTGTATACAACAATCTAAGCTCAACCCTCCATTATCACTTCACTTAAATTCATAGCCAACAATTAAGTAAAGTAAGATAATCTTAATTAGTTGCTAATCAGCACTTGTTTCACATTTGACTTTAAACACACTACTTCTAAACTACGTATTCTACACTCTTCCTCGGTAGGCAAAGAGTGAACAAGCGTTTCCCGCGTGTCTAAATTAATTAAGCCAATAAAATTGGTGATTTGAGTAATATAAGACACTGAATCGATCATGAACATGAAGTGTGCAATGTACTTGACATTTTATTGTATTTAGATCTCCTTTTAATCATTACACATGAGACTCTAGAACATTATTTGAAAAAAGAAGAAAAAATGAGGCAAGGAAGATGTAATGTGGAGTCTATGTGGGGGCTTAATTTGTAGTTTGTACCACCTCTCTTTTTTCTAAATAAATGATATCTTTACCAACAAACTTCTTTTTGCATAACAATGTTGTCGGCAAAGATAAAAGAAACAAGGCCCTTGCTTTTCAGTTACATTATACAGAAAGGTATATTTGTCGTTGAAAGTTCACCAATTTTTGTACCCTACACTACACATGAGTATTCAGCCATTATGAGAGAAAATGGTGAGTTCAGTAATTAATTACTATTTGATTACTACTTCTTGTAGTGTTGAGTCATGTCCTCCTTCTAGAAATTAATTACTATGTCAATTTCATGAGGGTTAAAACCTTTTTTTTTTTCTTTCATATATACTTATAGGGAGCCTATTTTAGGTTTTGAAAAGTCATAAGAAACATACAATATGTTTGAATATAAATGTCTTTCAAAATTATTAACTACAATCTCACTAACGCTTCTATTTTTAGATTAGTAAAGGCTTTTTAGATCACATAAATTGGTGAGTCAAAAAGGATAGGCTGAATCTCAATCATAAGAAAGCATCTGTCCACGTGTACCGGCTGAATGAGAGATGTGGTGTCCACGGCACTGCGGAGCAGCCTATCACCTCCTTTACTATCAGGCCCTGTCAGCTCAACAGAGCCCCACCCTCTACTGCTCATTACATTTACCTTTGGAACCTACACTAATTTTTGTTGTAGACTAAGTTGGACGTTACTAAAAACTAGAGAATGGAAGATGGAAGATGGAAGATGGAAGGTTAAAAACTTCTATTACTTCAAACTACTTTTACAAAGGAAAAAAAAAAAAAGAAATGAGAGAGTTGAAATAAATTTTTTTTCATTCAACTTAGTGTATTTTACAATAAAGTTGACACCCTTTATATAGACCATTTGATGATAATAATAAATGTATTTAGACAATGTATACAAGTAACATATACACCACATGTCATATAACACATTATAAATAATTTGACAATACATGGAAGAGTTGATGTATATTGAAAATGATTACAAGTAACATGAAAATACATGGACAAATGAAGGTACCATTAATGAGAAATACAAATTACATGACTATACAATATGATGATGTGCATGCATGGTCATCTATATGAAAATGACAACAACAATGTCACACTCAAGACACATTGGCTCATTACAATAGCCTTCCATACGATCTCGACTTGTGTGTTATACATTGAGATCTGTGTATGTTCGCATTCTTAGATGCACATAAATATCTCACAAAAGCTAATAAGTCTTGTAGTGTGATATAATATTGTCATTATAACACTATGACAACATTAAGTCACAACAACTTACGTAACACGCAAACCTCATATTAAAATAGATATGTTCAATGTATTTTTTTACAAGAAAATTTGATACGAGACTGACACGCCATATCAGCTGTTACACAATGTATTAAGACTTGTCAAATTATTTTCATATGCAAGACTTCTAATGGAACCAACTTAAATAAGCAAATTAACACACTCTATCCAAACACGTGGCACTCTCTGGATCTTCCATCCCCACGTGTCTGCAAAGATACATAAAAAGGAGAGGGGTTCACCATGATTTCTCTCTCCAAACCTGGATTGCACATGCACATTTTTAAACCATAACAATAGTTTTTGTTCGAATCATGCCTCTTTTTTTAATTAAGTAGTCAACTCAAGCTGACATTTTAATATTTCTTTTTCCCATATTATTATGAGAGAAGTCGGTAAAGTTCCAGTTGGTAGTACCCACCCCCAAAAATGCATGATCCATCCGTATAAGTCGTTTCACTCTAACGGTACCAATAACGATCAAATTTATCCGAAACGTTAGTTACGCTAAATACTACTAGTAATAAATCTTGGCCTTTTGGTTGGGGATAAATTGGAGAGAGTGAAATAACGTACACAAGACTTCGAACCACTTTTGTTTGGTTGGCATTTTATGTCCAACTCTTAATTATTTTTTATTTTATTATTTCCTCTGGATCTATTTTATAGCTAATTCTATTACTGATTAATCAGTAATACTTTCTATTTTAAATAGTAAATTTTTCCTTTTCGAAATTTAAAAAATAAAAAGAATTTCATGTTCCCTTCTTACATATTTATATTCTAGATATAGAATAAATAAAATATAGAAAAAAAGTAAAAAATTGAAATCCATATCTCCCGAGAACTCCCATTTTCACTAAGAATCCTTGCTTGGGCAAATTCTAACGAAGCCTTTGACTGCTTTTAAGAAACTAAACTCTTTTCTTTATTTCAATTTCATTTTTTATTTTATTCAAATTCAAAAATTCGAAGATAAAAACAAATAGAACAAAAATAATAAAGCGGATCGTATAAGTTGATCCCCCAACTTAGATTTTTTTTTTGTTCAATTTTGCCAACTTAAGAGGAGTTAACCCTAAGAGGAGTTCATATTTTCACGTTTGATTCAACTTTGTGAATAATAAAAATGTAATTAATGAAGAGTAATTATATCCGTACCTTCCTTTGGAGGTGAGAGTTACTATCTCTCAACTCACATCTAAAAGTTTGTAAACACAATTACTCCTCATTAATTATCTATATTTCTCTCTCACATTTAAAAGGTATTAGTGATATTTGGACTCATGAGTTCGGACTCAAAAGTTTTTTTTTTTAATTTCAAAGTCATCCTCAATAATTAATGAAACAAACACAATCACTTGTAAAATTCATTTGATACCCATTTAATATTTGTGAAAAATCTTAAAAATACCCCTATAAGTCCAGACTAATAAATTCAAGTAGATTTATTGATATTTCAATTCATAGTATGTTTTATTATTTTTAAAATTTGTACTTTTTTATAAGTTTAAAATTAAACTAAATATAAAAATACGAAGTCTCACCCATGTAAGTTGGAAAAAAAGGAACCAAATACCCTTGTTAGCATGGACGCGCAGGCCCACTCAGGAGTTGGGCTGAACCTTTATCTGGAACTCCGAAAGCTTGATCTGCACGCGTATAAAGCCGAGTTTCACACATGGTGAAGCAACTGAGATTGTGTGCGGTCTGCCAATGTGCACGTGTAGATGGCACGAGTTTCACTATAAGAGATGACTACAATTCAAGCAAGGCGACTGAATAAATAGTATTGTTTGAAGCAACCAACCAACCAAGGAGTCGCTTTCACTAACCCCTCTTTTATAATTAATCTCCTCTCCTCGGTCAAACTAATCCATTCGACCCACTTGGAGCTGCTCAACCATGGCGGAGACACAGATTCATCATCATCATCATCAATCGAGCTACGCCGCCTACATGAGCAGGACCCTCATCAGCGACGACGACCCATCCTCCTCATCAACATCAGCTTTCAGCGACTGCAACAGCGACAGATCGGGCGAGTTCTCCACCGACGCCTCATCACACGCCAGAAGAAGACTCCTAATCGCCTGCGCATCATCAGAAAACTCAGAAACCCTGATCCGCCACCTCGTCTCCGATCTCAACTCCTCCTCGATAGAATCCCAGCGACAAGCCGCCATGGAACTCCGCCTCCTCGCCAAGAACAAGCACGAGAATCGCCTCACCATCGCCCGCGAAGGCGCCATCCAACCCCTAATCTCCCTCCTCTCCTCCCCAGACCCAGACCTCCAAGAACACGGCGTCACCGCCATACTCAACCTCTCTCTCTGCGAAGAGAACAAGGACTTGATCGCCGCCTCCGGAGCCATCAAACCGCTCGTGCGAGCTCTTAATTGCGGGACTCCGACAGCGAAAGAGAACGCGGCCTGCGCGCTCTTCCGTCTATCGCAGACGGAAGAGCTCAAGGGCGCGATAGGCAGGGCCGGCGCGATTCCCTTACTAGTGAATTTACTGGAGAGCGGTGGGTTTCGGGGCAAGAAAGACGCGTCCACGGCTCTGTACTCGCTCTGTTCTGTGAAGGAGAACAAGATAAGGGCGGTGAAGAGCGGGATCATGAGGGCGCTGGTGGAATTGATGGCGGATTTCGGGTCGGGGATGGTGGACAAGGCGGCCTTCGTGTTGAGCGTGTTGGTTTCGGTGCCGGAGGGGAGGGCGGCGGCGGTGGCGGAGGAGGGCGGGGTTCCGGTGCTGGTGGAGATGGTGGAGGCGGGGTCGCAGCGCCAGAAGGAGATCGCGTCGGTGGTTTTGCTGCAGATCTGTGAGGAGAGGGCGGAGTACCGGACTATGGTCGCGAGGGAAGGGGCGATACCGCCGTTAGTGGCGTTAACTCAGACCGGCACCACCAAGGCTAAACAAAAGGTGAGTTACGCTATAGTTATGTTAGTTATGTTTGTTAGTTAGTTTGGTAGTTGTGTGTGGTTTTCCGTTAACGTTAAATGATCCAAGGGCGGTGTGTGGTTTTCCGTTACGTAGGCAGAGAAGCTGATAGAGCTGTTGAGGCAACCGAGATCCGGGAACTATGGGGTGGCGACTTGAAGTGGGGCGGGGTGGGGCCCACGAAGGGTAGCCAGAATTTGGAAGGCCAGAAATGAAACAAATGGAGTGACGAGATAATTGAAGGGATTGAAAATTGATCATTGGGAAGGGGATGGGAGGGATGGGACGTGTGTAAATAAAATGTTGAAAAAGAACGGAAGAGGAAGACTAGGAAGAGAATTTGGGTATGTAAATTTGGTGATTCAGTGCCACTCTAAACTGTCTACACTGTTTTGTTTTGTTTTGTTTTTTTTTTTTTTCCGATTTACAGTTTTACAGTTTCTTTGTATTTAAATCTTTGTTTTGTTTTTTTTGGTTTTGGTGGGGTGGGGTTTTGTCTGATTGTGGGAGAGTTTGTCTGAGATGTGTGATACAAAGAGAATCTAATCTATGCTCCATGTAAATTTGAAATCTCAATAGATATAAGGGCTTATTTGGGCAAAATTTATGCTTGTATCAGAAGTGCCTTTTCCATCTCTTCACAATTTACAAGTTCAAAACTGTGAAGCAATTGGTGATTGGAATTCCTCTCATTTTCGTTTCTAGATAGGACAGTTCGAAATCAAACGTTAATTAAGCTTATTCATTAGTTAATCAATGATATTTAATGAAGGAAAGTTGGTTTGGTCTGATTTGCCAGTTTGGTCTATTGTGGGGCATGGTTGAAGTGGACATGAGAACTGAAAGAGTGATTACCTCACATGATGTGAAACACATGGTGTGCATGTACCAGTCTGGGAAGACTATGAATGCCATACATGTTAACCATCAAGTGAACTGTATATTATGCTAATATCATATCAAGTGAACTGTATAAACAAGAAGTTTTTAGTACTTTTTTTTTTTTTTTTTTTTTTTTTTTTTTTTTTTGTCGATCTCTTAATGGAGACAGACAGAGATCAGACAAATATGTAGAAAAGGCCTTTCAAATGGTTCAACTTTCTTAGAAATGATAATCAGTGACTATACAGCTCATCTTCCAAGATTTGTGATCATTAAAGCTTGGCTGGTAATTGGGTTACAATTAGACTTGGATAATCTTGTGAACGAGAATTTGACACCCTAACCAGACATTAGATGGTGGAGTTGAAATGATGAACGAAATCAACTCAAAATTACAGGTTTTGCTTCAACAAATGGTAGGCAGAGAATTTATACTCTATAAATAGAAGAATATTGAATAATTGACTGAAGAAATCACTGGAGCAAAATACAATGATGAAAGTTGAAACCTCATAGCTAGTCCCGCTTGTTCACGCCATTTGTACTGGTGAAAGATGTTTCACTTCGTTCCCAACAACCCAAATGACTTTTTATGATGCCTAGTTTACTTTTCTTTTATATTCCCCCACTCTAATAATTTCTTTTTAGCCCAACCCCTAAGAAGAAATTGGTGCGGTGATAAAATCAAAATCACTTAGAGGATTTGGTGACCAATAGGTCGTGAAATGAAACCTTGTCCATATCAAAATATCTAGTCTCTCCTAAATCATTGAGTTGAGACGCCAAATTGACTCTTCAATTATTTGTATAAGAAAAGAAAAGAATAAAGAAGGCTAGCTATGCAGGGAAAAGTGGGCAGTGTAAACAACAAAGACTACAGGAGGGATCTAGTATTAACAAGTTGCCTTGGTATTTAAGCGTTCTTAAAGAACTGGATTATGTTATATAAGTAGAATTAAAAGTGAGATGGGCTATGCTTTATGTTAAATTAAGACATTTGATCTTCTAGATATGGTTGCTTTTCAACGCTAATTCCCACCTTAATAATCTTGTTTCTTTTTCCTTAACAATTAATAAAGGTCTTGCTCTTCAAGGCCTAACTATTTGTAAATTTTTTCGTGGGTGGAGCCACATGTAGTTTCACATTTCATTTCCAACCGAATTCTTTTTTCTGCTGTCCCGTGACCATGCAACTTCTTAATGTCGTCTTAAAATAAAAAATAAGATCACAAATCATATCATACATAGATAATAGATTACTTAAGGTGTCATTTCTATTAGGAATATCAACTCTTCAGGATAGAAAAAAGAAGAAAAAAGTGTATTTGATTCCGATAAGAAATCGTCCATACAAGAATTCACATTCAACATTTTTTTTTTTTTTTGAGAAATTAAACATTTTAATGTACAAAGATCCTAAAATAGTGTCAACTGAACAGACAAGTACATATATTAACATTGTGGAATATGAGGGAAACAATGGATATTATTTTGAAAAGCTTAGGCCAATTGACAAAATGAAGCACAAGCACAAGAAAGACAAGTACGGCCTCAGATTAAGACAATTCTATTCAATGTAGATAACAAATGTTATTCCAACCTAATGTTTACCGAGCATTTGAAACTTCTTCATATTTATTTATTTAAATGAGGATAACAAGTTGATAGTTATTAAATTAATATAAAAATTTATAGTTTGAAGTCAACTAAACAATAAAAAATCAGAAATCAAGGCTTTCAAAATATCTGTAAAATCTAAGTTTAACATACGTAACACCCAACATTTTATGCTTTTGATCAAATATGCGATCTGTTGCACCCTCAATGTTAAAAATTTGGTTGTATCCAAGTAATTACAACAGAGACCAAGATGCAATATTAACTTAAACTTAGACCTAGATGTTTAGATGGGATGGGGGACACTGCGATACCTAGAACTAAAATTGGAACTATGTTCATAGACAAAATCATGCATTACCCAATGAAATACGCTTGATAACAATAGGTCACGAGATCAGTCACCCAACTCCCAATATGTTTTCCTCCGAATGGTAAGATTGAAATGCTTCACTAACTCTCGTGAGATTATTCAGGGGAGTGAATTGAAAGAACACGTGGGACGGCGAAATGAAGAAAGAAAAGGTTTGAGTGGGTGAGTCAACAATCCGCCGTTATCGTATGGCCCAGCAATGACCCTGTC
This sequence comes from Stephania cephalantha, assembly GCA_039657325.1. Classification (NCBI taxonomy): domain Eukaryota; kingdom Viridiplantae; phylum Streptophyta; class Magnoliopsida; order Ranunculales; family Menispermaceae; genus Stephania; species Stephania cephalantha. Next base: position 4,380,023 of record CM077567.1, on the reverse strand, counting down.
AATTAATCTCAAATTGCGCGAAAAAAGAAAAGAAGAAAAGGAAATAAAGCTTCTTCCACACACTCTAGCCGACAATCAAATCAGAGAGTCGATGGACGGACAATAAAGCAACCACCATTTTCTCCATCTTCAGAGACGTTTTGAATAATAGTTTTACAATAATAAAGGAAACCTATAGTAATATATTATAGTAAGACTTACTATACGAATCATTTTCTTTTCTTAAAGGCATTGCCTACTGCATACATTTCCTTTCACTTCATTTTTTTAATGTTTTTGGTGGTGGGATATCAAGCCCTTGTCCTAAGAAAGTCCAAACATCAATCTGGTGGCTAGCCCACTAAATTACAGCATATATTCTTGTTTTACGTTGATGTCTACATAAAATGAAAAATTCTCATACAGTTGTGTATGTTTCCAAGTACATACATTGAATGATTTGGAAGAAACCGTTAAAGTAAGAATAGATGAGATGAGAGATGGTCAGGACAGGGCAACTTTTCTCAGTATTCCAAGCTTTATGTTTTTGAATATATTCTACCAGCTACATGCTAACAATAAACATCAGAACAGGCAAAGCTTACTCATAACATAAATATAATGGGGAAACGCAACAATGACACCTCGATTTAACCAAGGTATTATTTTAAAAGACATTTGCAAGAACACAAGTTGCCAAATTTAATTTTTACTCACACCGCATATCATAGGTGTTAAGGAAATTATAGCAATAGGCAGAAAACATTAGACACATAGGCAGATAGGCTTCCGGAAAGAGTTAAAAATAGTTAAAAGCCAGCAGATTTGACTGTCATTCAGGTTCCGGAAAACAATACTAGCAGACAGGCCATTCCATACTCAAACAAGGAAAGAAACAAAAGAGGGGAATCAATAGAAGCTGAACCATGGCTGCTAAACAACAAAGATCTTAAATTTTCGGAAAAAAAAAAAAAAAAAAAAAACGAACAAAGATCTTAAATTGTTTAAGGATGTGGCGGTTACCTATTCAGAGTTAGAACCGGTCCAAAACTGCATAAAATGTCTGAACCCATAGCAACTTGGGCCTAATACCAACGGTTCGGAGCACTTTGGGACATCAGAACAAATGTCAGAGACGGACAATTCAACAGTCAATATCAAATATGTTATGGTTTAGTACTAGAAGTTGAAATTTTTTTATGAGGGTGTATATCGCCCACGTTATGACCATAGAACACGTCAAGGCTCTGATCTTACTGGTCCAAGTTGATTTACTATGATCTATTGATAAGCAAGGCATCATACGCTAATCAGATCAAAATACTGGTCAAGTTTTTATCACAACAAACAAGTAAACGGCTAATGCTATTGACATCAGTTTCGTTTTTCAAAACCTAGCAAACTAAACTGCCACCTAAAGGATGGATACCACTAACATGCTTCTTTCTCATGCCTGTACTCAGATAAATAATTCAACAACTTCAATAGACCTTTAAGGAATGCTATTCAGCATATAACAAATCTTAAGCCAACAAACCCTGAAAGAAATGCATTAACGTATGGGGATCAAAATTTGACTTAATGCAAGCTTGCTACATTTGCTAAAGGAACAAGAAGTTCATCTTGCCAGGAATCATTGAAGGTGGCACCTAGAGACTACTTCAGAGATTGAAAGCCTTAAGCCAAAATCAAGGAAAGATAACAGCATAATAATGAGTGGTGAACAATTCCAATGGTGCTATACAAGACTAACACGTTTAACAGTCAAAACAATTTCAGAGAAACACGGTGCTGAAGATGACGGTTCAGTATTATTATCTAGCAAAATTATTCCCGGGAAATGGCCAACCTGCTAAAGCAATCAGGCCAAGGCATGATAAGATTGAAAATAATTTTCTGGACCTTATTCACTTCAGTGCATTTGAACAAAAAAGAATTTACTGGACATTAAGTTACACTATGAAACTATCCAATGGTGCACGAGAACTAATAAGTCGATATCATTCAGGGCATACCAAAAGAAACGAAGATGAGACATTACGGAGGTACTGAACAAGCATCTCTATGTTACTTAACTAAGTTGATGCAAGACGACCACACCATAAGATCAGAAATGATGTCCTCCATGCAACTGAAAGGTGCCGCAGTATAAGAATAAAAACCATAGCTGATAAAGATGCAAATATGTTCAAACAACTTTACACAAAATAACACCTCTTTCTGAAATCGGTAAAGGTGATTCAAACAGATTCTCGTCAAAAGTCCTGAATATATGACACGTATTTGCTACACAGATGTTGGCGTGATTGGGACACATCCTAATGTAGCAAAACTAACAAAAAAAATTTAAGGCACAGATCCAAATGTGCACATACAACAACTATTAAGCAAAAAATACGCATAAAAGTAATGTCACCCAATCATTTTACATGTACATATTCAGTGGAGGTCCAAACTGAAAAATCGCACATTGATTTTTCAGATACCAATGTATCCTTTGTATGTAAAATTAGGATTTTAAAAGCACCTCAAATAGTATTAGAGGAGTATGTTATGTATGTAAACAGGCCAAACGCAAGCAAGGAATTGGGAACACTTACAATGAGATGTTTTATTGTGAAATAATCAAATAAGAATGGTCATAAAAAGGAAACAGTTATAAAGTTAAAATCAAACAGAAGAAACTAGAATAAATATAAGCGCAAGACAGAGATAAGGAGCTTCAAAATCATCCACCAGAAAACTGAGTTTTAGGATAGTTAACAACGCTCACGTACCTCGCAACCCCACCTGACCATGCGATGTAAGGGGAACATTTGCACCTGCCGCGTGGTCATTAAGGGGCTACCATACACGATAGGGAGTTTACCACCAGGTAAGACACCCACAGTTTCCACTACGAATGAGGTCCACTGTTGCACCTCAATATGCACACGAGGAATGGAGTCACAGTAACCAATCAGTCTCCATGGGCAGCATGAAACCAATCAAAGGGGATATATTCTTAAATAACATACAAACACAAGCACATATTAAATATTTTCGGAGGTATCTACTAGTTAAACTACCATTCAACTATCCAACATCCATCGTACAAGTACAACTTTGTAAAGGGCTAATACCTAAAAAACAGAAACTTTGTGATTTTTTGAAAATCTAGCATACTTTAATTTTCATCAATTATAAACAGACTTTATAAATATTGCAAATCTAGCACACTGTCCAACTTTCAGGTCTCCCACATTGACATCCTTATGCTTTCGAAAAATGCTTGCCAAAGTAAAAACACATCAAATTCTCTTCCAAGAACCAGAACGCAAACTATTTTTAGGGGTTTAGGTGTTTTCGCACAAATGAAGAAAAACAAAACCCTAACTTTTCGAAACAAGGTAGCATGAGGTTGAGAGAATTCTGAAACCCACTTACTATTCACTTCGAACCTTCATCGGAAGCACTATTTTTGTAAACGGCCGCCACCACTACATTGGCTTACACCCTAAACCATAGAGTTTCAATTTCTCTCAAACTCGCCTATGGAGGAGCCAAGTTTTTAGGTTTTATTTATTTATTATTATTTATCATTTTTTAAAGTTGAGGTGATTTCATCTATGTTTTCGCCATTAGTTCACACCCTACATCTCAGCACAAGTGTTAACATGGTTTTCATAAAGCCACGTCTGCCCAGTTAACCCCAAAATTTGGTGTTGTGCTAGAATTGCTAGTGCAAATCATGGTTAGAAAAATCGATGAAATTCCCCGAACTTCCCCGAATTATGTCCATATATAAAAGGGGGAAAACAAAATCCATGTGCATGAAAAAATTGTCAAAATTCCCTGAAATACTCGACATATTTCGAGGAAGTTCGACATACTTTAGGGAAATCCTATCGAAAAGTCGCAAAAATTGCAAAAATTCCATTACTATATGGATGTTTTTGGAAAGTTAATGGAAGTTTCATAGAAGTATCAATGAAATTTTGCAAAATGTACCAAACCATTCTAAAATGAAACCTTAACATCTCTAAAGAGAAGTAGCTGGCAAATTGCATCTTGTATTGAAAAATAACTATTTTAAACAATTATATTGCAAATCTTGTGAATTACAATTGTATAACTATGTATATTTTTGATAACTTTAAAGAGAAATTTGAGTTTTTAGCATTTAAAATTACCGGAGAATTTTTGTACAACCTCCCCCTTGTCGAACTAAACTTCCCCAAGTTATTTTCAAGTTTTAAGAGGGCAAATTACAAGACGAAGTTGAAGATTCGGACCTTGCTGCAAACATTTATAAAGCTCATGACGCAATTGTCGAAAAATTTATGTTTGTGTTAGATTTGCAAAAAACAACAAAGTTCATACTTTTTAAAGTATTAGCCTCTATAAATTTAAAGGGGCTCTTCTTATTGAAAGTTTTGGCCTCCAAAAAATCGACGCAATTTAAAATTAATTAGCATCATATAGATTGGGTTTGCTCACGACCAAGATCCTCAAGTCGGACCAAAACTTGGGTTCAAACAAATGATAGGCTTCATAATTTCTCAATCATTTGAACAAGTTCGACCAAACTTCCTAAACGTCAACGCTGCAATCCTCCCACTTAAAGATGGTAAAGATGCACTTGAAGAACAATTGATTAGGTGAAACTATGACCAACATTTTTTTGAGTTCTACCATGAAATCAATCTTTAGACTTTCATATCTTAAAAAGCTTCAAGAAGGGAGAAAAAAGTGGAAATAAAAACGTTAATGGTGCACTAGCCCCAAAAAATTGGAACTGAGGCTATGTTGTTGTTGTAGTTAATATATGTTGTTCATTTTTCTCATTTCCATGATTTGTGGGATTCCTTATCAAACAATATATCCAAAAAATTAGCATTGAGATGAGAATGTTGATTACTATTTACTAATAATAGCCCCATCCCCCAAACTGCAACATCACACAACTATTATTGCAACTTTATGAGTGAGAAAAGAAACTATCGTTTCCCCTCCATCCTTCCTGGTAGCTAGAATTATTTCACCAATGTTCACGCCAATCTATTCAGTCTCAGGATGTTCTTCTCTTCTTACCTTGTACAAGCGCATCTCTAGAAAGATCACGGATAAAATTAGTGTACTACAATTGCAAGATATTTTATGCTCAATAGGAGTAGCTTGTTCAATTTTTGTAATATATGCATAAATCCAAGGTGAGAAGATTGTGGTGACTAGTTTATGTATGAGCTTAAGTATGAAAGTAGAGTTCACTCCAGAATGCGATTACAAGATGAAGTGTCTACTCCACACTTATAAGTCTTTTTTATAAGAATAAGCCTTATTTTCTCAATTGATGCAGTGTAAATGTTGCAGCCACATAAATGGCACACGTGAACATATACATGCTAACACCAATATTCCAAATAAAAATTACAAGCAAAGCTAAATGTTAGGATTAATCTATTACTCCCTCCGCTCAAATATATAAGACGTTTTGAGCAAAACGCACAAACCAAGGTAGGCTTTAATTTTAGGATGAAATTACTTTGATCCCCTTGAGACAAAACAAATAAAGTAACTGATTTTATTAGTTGTACTAACTTTTTGGTAGTGTTTGACACGTTCCCCTAGACACCCTACACGACCTACCCTTCTCAAGAGTATTCACATTAATTTCTCTTTCACATCTTTCAATACACAAAAAAGCTCCGCTTCTTTCTCCAAATCCCAATTTTTGCTCAGTGATGAAGATCATATATAGAGATCATGAAGGCTTGAAAGTTGGTGAACTCCAACTGCAGATCTTTCGAATCGACAACGATGGAGTAACAAATCTGATCTCATAACTTTCTTCTTGGGTGAGACAACTCTTTTTCGTTCAGCAACCTCTTTGAGAAGCCTCTGAGGGCTTGGTGTGGGGCGGAGGAGGGAGGGACTGTTGGGGGTTCGCCACGGCGGCGAAGACGTGAATTTGAGGGTTTGGGGAAGTGAGCAATGGAAATTTGAGGGTTTTGATTGGAGAGGTCAAAGAGAGGAGATTGTTTTCCATTCAAAAGTTGGGGTTTGGAGGGTTTGAAGGGAGAGCTTTGGACTTCATTAATGGATGGTTTTTTTTTTATCATCGAAAATAAGGAAATATGCTGATATTTAGGCTTTAATTACCTGGATAAGAAGAAAGGGTAGATTTGGAAAAAACTCTCTTGGAATATGAGAACGTCTTATATTTTTGACTACCAAAAAAAACCCAAAACGTCCTATATATTTGATCGGAGGGAGTATAAAAGATTAGGATTATTTTGCCAAAAGTTATTAAAATAAGGAAATTTGTGCCTATTGAACCAATATTTTCTTTATTATATTAAAAAAAGTTAACGGTAAAGATCTAGAAAGAAAGTGCGAGCCAGAAGAAAAAAAAAGGTTTAGGGTTCTTTTTTTTTCTACTAATTCACACTTTCCATCCAGATCTTTACCGTTAACAGAGGAGAACAGTTGAATCTTTGAAAATGATCCATCAACTGCTCTTGCTTTTCAGCGAAAATGTGGAGATGCTAAGAAAAATGGGTAGTTTAAAAACTAAGGTAGGCAATGATTATTTGTGTTGAGATACCAATGGATTGATCATATACGAGTCCACTGTACTGGTTGAGCATGGGATCCTACGCGACACAACTGTAGTACTCATTCCGGTCACAAATATAAGTCATTTAAGGTAAGGGCACAAGAATTAAGACAGCCTTAATTACAAGTGTAATTTACGTATACGCCATTTGACATTAAATGAATTCAAGAATTGAAGAATCATAAATATTTGAATTGTATAAGAGTATAATTGGAAGAAAAAAAACAGTAAATACTATTTGAATTCCGAAAACGACTTATAATTTTTACCAAAAAGTTATTGTTAGAAAGACTTATATTTTTGACCGGAGGAAGTATGTAAGAGAAGGTTTGAATCTCGACCTAGGCAATTACAGTTACTAATTTTGGCGAAATAAACCGGTATAGCACACAAAGGAAGAGAACAACCTAAGGGTTTCAATACTGAGCATCATGTCATGAATTCCCCAGCCCTCGAACGTATTCCGACAAACCCGAACAAAAGCCCTAATCCATCAAGAACAATAAGCACAGGGACCGCCACAGATCCACTGCAATCGAAATCGCCGGTGCAGGTATACAGTGCAAACACTTTCACAATTAACGAAAAGGTATGGAACCGAATGCGATTACTGCTAGCGAAAGCAGAGATTCCGTTCGGTTTCCATGATTCACCAGAAAAAAATTGAAGAAGCAACTAGATCAATGACGGTAAAGCAGTACGGTGTTAATGAATCACCTGGCTTCGGGAGCGATTGAAGACGCAGATCAAGCAGAGAGATTGGGAGCGACGAACAGCAACAATCGCTCGCAAAGCCACTACGATTCAAAACCCTAGAAATCGCGTTCGCGGTTTCAAATAGGCGGGAAGTCGGGAACCAGTGAAGCGCTATACAAGTATCGAAGCAGCTGCGAGTCTGCAACTACAAAAATCTAAAGAGGACTGAAAATAGACGGTGACTTGACGAAGGCCCAGATCGACCCACAAAAGCCCATAGTGTAAGTCCATTTCTATGCCATGCCATCTAAAAAACTCAATTGAAGTACCACGTGTCGCTTATTGCAGATAGCACGCATGGGCGGGTCCCACCATTTTTTTTTTTTTTTTTTTTGTATAAAATAGTGAAGTAGATGGAACTATGGAAGTAGTGCATGGTTCTCTACTCAGGAAAATGGAAAATAGAAAATATTAAGTTGACTAAAATGGAAACAAATTTGTATGTGTCCTTTTATTTATGCATAAATATATGTAAATCTATGCGTGCATGGAAATTTATGTGCATCTAATGGACATTCAAGAATATGTGTCTATCCGAAAAATATAACCCATTTTATTTTATTTTAGAGTTTGGATATTGTAACACATGCACGAGCAATGACAAACACTTATTGTCTTCCCTATAATACACATCAACATAGATGTGCGCTTTGCATTGCAAGAAATTATGGGAGGCTAAGAAGTGCGTGTCTATACTGAGCTATAAAAGTATTTCTCTTTTTGATATGAAAGCATTTTCTTTTCATTATAGGTCTCGCGTTAAATGTTGCATCATCTCACGAAAGGAAATTATGGGCGGTGAGTCAAGTATGTTGTACGGATGAGACATTGAACTTCCTCACTACTGCTCTCTCTTTCTCCAAAAAATCCTAGTCGGAACCAGATCTTGTTTGAGGAGCTGACCCTCTCTGTTCTTCCCCCTTCCCTTCCTCCCACCCTTTTCCTCTGTCCCGCCGCATCTCCCTTTCCTGGTCTCCTTAGTCCTCCCCTCCCCTCCACAGATCGCCTCCCCCCTACTCCTCGTCTTCTGTCCCTCTTCTTTTCCCTTTCTCTTCTTTTCTCCTCCCAGCACTAATTAGGCCATTAGCCATACAGTGCGTGTTGCTTTTTTTGCCTAGGGGTTTATCTACATGAAGGAAGCTAATGAAATGGATTTTGGTATACGTTTCATGCAAAGTTGTATAACCAGAGACGGTGATAGACGATGGCGTTCGTCATTGAAGCGATTAAGATCAAGTCTATCTCACGTTTCTTTTCTTTCTTTGTGTGGGTTACGCTCTAGTGTTTTTAATTTAGTTAGAATTAATTTTTGCCTACGTGCAATGATTGTCCCTATGGTTGAGGTGGTTGTGTAATGACCCAAAATCGATAACCACGTTTATGTCACGACTCGTCTTGTGGGACTCACACCGTGATATGTCCGTTTACGGAGGCAAGGGCCGAGATACATTTTATATTTGTTGTGATGTATGCTTAGTGTATTGTATTTGTGTAGATTATTAAGTTAATTTTCTACGAGTGTAGGTATCGAGACGAGTGGGGACGTAACTCGAGTCGCATGTCGACGTGAGACCGAGATAGCGATATATTGGTGTAAGTTTAATTTATTTGAATAAAATGTGAATTTATTGGGTAATGAGTGGTTTTAATGTGGCCGCATGTAGCTAATGTATTAAAAGACATAGTTAGTGAAATAAAATAAGGTGCATTAGATGTGCATCGAGACACGCGTTAACCCATCATGAGGCAAGGTGTCACTTTGTTGAGTCACTCACAAGTGACTTGGGGGACAAGTGGGACAATGTGATCCATGTGATGAGCCTCGGGATACGTGTGCACACCAAGATCTAAGGCTATGGTTTAACATGACCACTATATACATAGTCAACATTTTCATCTCCTTATCCTCACAAAACAAACTAAAATCGGGAGAGAAAAAGAATAGTTGGTGGAGGTGGAGGTGGAGGAGGAGAGACCCAGAAAAGACCAAAGTGTGTGGTGTTTCAATTGTTGTTGTGTTGTGGGTTGGTTTGGCGACGGGGTTCGGGAGCTCCCGTGCTTCCGAGGAAGGAGACGACTCGAACGTCCCCTCCCTAAACGAGCTGGAAAAGAAGGAAAAAATGGAAAAAACCTAGAAAATTTGAGAAAAGTTTCGAAAAATTATATTTCGACAAAATAAATAAAAAATAATGAATTTTTAGAAAAATAAAATATATAGAATTTTGGACGAGCATTTTACGGGTTTTACCTCGAAAAGCGTGAAATGGGCGGATTTGCCTAAAATAAAATAAAAAAAATTGTTAGAGATTTGTCTCGACTTCGATTTGGCATAAAGTGATACATTATTAAATGTTATGGAACTAATGAGAGAACTCAAGAGTTTAGACACGCATTTCAAATTGTCGAATGATCGAATAGATTAGGACAAGCGTGTGAATTGTAAGTACAACTGTGATAATTTTATATTTAATTTCATTCATCTTTGTTGATTTATTGGTCTCTTGGTAGACATTACTACTTGAACTCGCACATCATGTTGTTCTTGTATCTATTCATGGGTGAATATTGCGACATGATGCATTGTGAATTGTTTCATTGACTCTGATTCCTACACTTGATGTCATTCTTGAAAAAATTGATGAAAAACATGCTAATGGAATAATTTGGATTTAATTGGACTTGTATTCGATTTCATTTGGGCTTTGTAGCCTAACTTGTTTTGGAATCCTAGAATTTTGGAATTATTTGTCTTTGAAAGTAAAGTAGGGGTTATCTAGTGTCCATTGCACGAGAGACGCGCGGTTCACGGAGACATGGGTCTACCGAGGTTTCGACACTCACCACTACACTTGTGCGGCACACGAGTTATGGGACTCGGGGTGGTCGGCAAGCATGAGATTAATGTAGTGTAAGCGTAGAGCGTAGCTCCGCTAGTTGTGTGAAATATATTGAGCGTAGCTCCATATAGTAGTGAAAAAGGGTAGGTAATAAGTCTCACCGTCGACCAGACGTACATCATCTCGATTTAGCATGTGTCTGTCTCTACATCTTTAACTATGATATTTACTTGCATTTCTTGTTTCAACAATTTATTTCGCTACTTTATGCTTTTAAATATCATTCGTTTATTTTGAAAATGTGGCATATAATTATCTAATTAGTGCTTAAATATCACTATACTCACCGTCTAGTTTGTGACGGTGGGTGTAGGTCCGTCGAGTAGCAACAAACTAGGGAAGGAGAAGATTGACGACTTCATCTGAACAGTTCGGCGACTCTCCTCACTCATTTTGTATGTCTCGACTTTTGTTGTATTATTATTGTTTATGTCATTTTGGGTTGTACATTGAGTCGAGTGAATAATTTCATATATATACGTGCATGTGATGCTGTATTTTTTCGGGTTTTCCACACTTAGGAATTTTGGAGAATGAATGCTTCCGCTTCACAGGATAATGACATCAGAATTAACTTTCAATTGCATAATATATCAATACATGGATTTAGAGGAATATAGGGACGAAAGACTTACTAATACGTAATTAAGTCTTAAGTGGTTAGGGTTAAGGTTTGAGTACGAAATTAGACCAGGCGGTGCCCTGTTTAGAAGTTGAGGTCGTCACAGGTTGTCTTTCCTTCGGGCTAAGGTTGAGGTCGCACTATATTGTGTGCGTTTTCAAAATTTGTTCATTGATTCATTGTCGTAAAATCTATTTGTAATAGATGTTTGTTCGACTACACTAGGAACACCTCAATACAAATCGCTTTGACAAAAAAAAAATAAAAATGGTGGTACACCTCACAATTTGACATCACATCAACTATTTAATGTACTGGTGAAAAAAAAAAAAAAAAAAACTATTAACCAAAGCAACCAAAAACTATTTAATATGCTAGTGATCAAATTTGCCTTTTAACTTTCATTTGGAACAGGGAGTTTGGTTTGCTCAGTCAAAATGTCTAATTATTCCTCAATATAATATGAAGAAAACGAAACCTTTCTAAGCAATAATTGGCTAAAACCTTATCATTGTAAATCAATTCAATATTGCGGTTGACATAATTGCAACAAAATAGAAACTTCTCCATATAAGTACAATACTGATTATATATATATATATATATACGTACGCCTCATACTTACCCTAGTCAAATCAAGTTATGTCAAGTCACGTGAGATCTCACGTGAGTGGCGTGGAATTGTCATCAATTGAAAAAGATCATTAAATGATTGAAGAGATAAGGGCGAAGCAAAGATAGAGGGGGCAGAGTAGCCAAAATCCGAAATGCAAGGGCCGTCAACCAGTACGAACAAGCCAAGTGTCCCAATCCCAGCTTCTCCAATGCAATTCTTCAATCTAGATCAATATCATCTCGACAGGGCTCTTCGGAGCATCTGAGCCAACAACTGGGGTGCGCTCAAATGGGGCAAGTGCCCTTCAGTGTGCAAAATCTCAATAGTGTTACGCCCGCCCAAATGGGTCTTTAGGTACATGGCGACTTTGAGAGGCACAGACACGTCCTTGGCAGTCTGGACTATACAACACGGGACTTTGACAAGCCCCAAAGCCCCTCTCAAGTCGCTGTTGAACACCGTTCTAGAGACGTAGAGGGAGATGTCAGGCCTCATGTTGAACAGAGTTCTGCTGAATTCCATCACCACCGTGGGCACGTCCGCGCCCACCAGTATCGGCGCGAACCCGTTCACCCACGCCTCGTAGTTCGCCTCCATTGCCGTGAACAGCCTCTCGATCTCTATCTGCTCGAACCCCCCGTGGTAATCCTGATCGTTCAAGAACCTGATCGAACCCGTAATTAATTAATTAATTAATTAATTAATTCACCTACCTAACCAATTTTGGTTAATTAATTAATTAATTAATTAATCGCAATTCGAATTGCAGGGAGGGATGGAACTCGGAAACATGATACCTAGGAGAGGCGCCGATTAGGACGAGCTTGGAGAAGAGGTCAGGGCGGCGGATGGAGGCGAGGATGCCGATCATGGCGGAGATGGAATGGCCGACAAAGGCGCATTTGCGGACGGAGAGGGCGTCGAGGATTTGGAGGAGGTCGTCGACGTAGCCGTCGAGGGTGGCGTATCGGTGGAAGTCGAAGTAGTCGGGGTTGACGCTGCCGGCGCAGACGAGGTCGTAGAGGACGACGCGGTGAGAGGAGGTGAAGTAGGGGAGGACGCGGTTCCAGGCCGACTGATCGGTGCCGAAGCCGTGGGAGAGGACCAGGATCTTGTCGCCGTTGCCGGCGACGTTCACATTCAAGGCCTCCAGGATGTTGTTGCCCATATCAGGGAGTGTGTAATTTGATTGATTGATTTAGGGGAGAGTTTGGAGAAATTTAGGGGAAAAGTGTGGTGAGCGGAAGTAGCAGTGGTGGTGTGGTGGTCCTAGACCTTTATTTTTTAAGTTTCTGTAAGAGTGTGTATTTATACTACTTGTGACCAACATGCGTCTCTGCTAGAAGCCTACAACTTTAATTCTACCGCGAAAAAATTACAAAAGTACAATAATTTTTAGTTTAAATGAAGAAAATAAGGGTGTTTTTTTTTTTTTTATTCCAAAATTAAGCTATGTCGCTTATCGAAAAAGCGCTATTAGTTAGGTGAGTTTTTTCCGCTGATGTGTCCGGTCCACGTAGGACGGCCTTACACTGATAGCGCATTTTCGAAAGGCGCTATCAGTGTATGACCGTCCTACGTGGACAGTGTGTACACCAATAGCGCTTTTCAAAAGGTGTTATTGGTGTAAACGTCCACGTGGATCCACGTGGACATAGGCCGAACTCATAGGCCGAGGGTACACAGATAGCGCCTTTTCAAAAGGCGCTATCTGTGTACCCTCTTTTCTCTTCCCGAAACAGGACGCATGGCTCGCCCACCTCGACATGGGTTGTCCGCCTCGCGATACATGCGTGACGTTTGCATGAGGTCCATGGTCTGTAGTGGATATGCATGGCTCGCTCACCTCAACATACGTGCGTGACGTTTTTATGTGTTGTCAACCAAGAGATACGCATGTGATGTTGGCATTGATTTTACCACCTCGAGACACGTGAGTGACGTTTGCATGAGTTGCACGAGGTTGCATCGGTCGCTCACCTCGACAGACGTGCCTAACATTTGCATAAAATCTCCACCTCAGCATATATGAGTGACGTTTGCATGAGTTGTCCACATCGATATGCGTGCGCACTGTTTACATTGGTTATTTACCTCGAGATACGCGAGTGACGCGAGTCGTCCATCTCTATATGCACGGTGTCGTTCATGGGGAAAAAATTTGTATTGATAGCTTCTTTTCAAAATGAGTCATTCATAAAGTGTATAATTTTGTATAGATAGCTTCTTTTCAAAAGGAGCTATCTATATAATTGTCTTCCACTTCACCACCACTTCACCACCACTACCTCATCATCAATACCTCATTTTCAAAAGAAGTTATCCCCTAATTTTAAAATTTAAAAGTAAACTTTCATATTTTGAGAAATAAAAATTCTCTCCACCCCACTTTTTGAAAAACCCCTTCTACCGCTCCAATTATCCATTACGTTTTCTTTTATTATTTTGGTGTGGTTTGCTATATGCCACACCTTCTAGGGCCTGCATAGTAAGTACCTGGCTGTCGTGAAAGTGAAGTTGATGTCATACATGTAGGGCCTAAATGTAGGCCTTTTATTTTTTGTCCTCTAGTATACTCCATTACTCAGCCTCGTTTAGTTTTACTTCGAGAATAAAATATGCTTCATGATACATTGGTACGTGTTTAATTAAGGTTTCTACTTCTCAATAAATTAATTTATATATAAAAATATATTCCTTTAAAAGGAAAAACTTAATTTATAGTCTATCTCAATTGATTTAATTGAAGATTGAAGCTTTATTGTCGCCATTATTGTTGTCTGTTCGTGTAACTTTTCTACAGAAGTCTACACTTTCAAGAAGTAGGACTAAAACTGGTAGCCAAATAAAGCCGGAAGTGCACTCCCCAGCAAACATAGCCTTGAAGATATTGACATTCGTCCATTAATCACAAACGACAGCTGGTAGGGGGCCTATATAAAGATTTTCTCGGGGTTTTTCCAAAAGTAGGGGTAGTTTACAATTAATTTCTCAAAATAGAGAGGATTTTTTTTTTTTTTTATTACGTAAGTAGCAATAGCGCCTTTTCAAAAGGCGCTATGGGTGTGGGTAGTTTGGTTGGCGGTGACGTGGCGGTGACGTAAGGCAGGCGTGTACGATAGCGCCTTTTCAAAAGGCGCTATCTCGTACACGTGGCCGCCACGTAATCGCCACCTCACCGCCAACTCACCAACATCCGATAACGCCTTTTGAAAAGGCGTTATCGCAGGAAGTCATGGCGGTGAGGACGGTGACGTGGCGGCCACGTGTACGCAGATAGCGCATTTTGAAAAGGCGCTATTCGTACACGCCGCCGCCACGTCACCGCCACCTCACCGCCACATCACCAAATGGACTCGCCGATCTTTCCGCCACCGCCGCCGCTGGCTGGTCCGCGACGCCCCTCGCGGACGTTGTCGCTGGTCGCGTCGCGTTGTACTTTGCCGCTTCCGTCCTCGCCGCCGTCGGCGTGCGCGCATTGCGAGGCGACAACCCGTACAACCCATAGCGCGACCGAAACCCGCCGATGTCCACGTCGACCGGTTACACGTAGTGCGCGCATTGCGAGGCGACAACCCGCACAACCCATAAAGCGCCGACCGAAACGGCCGATGTCCACGTCGACCGGTTACACGTAGTGCGCGTATTGCGAGGCGACAACCCGCACAACCCATAGGCGCCGACCGAAACGCCGATGTCCACGTCGACCGGTTACACGTAGTGCGCGTATTGCGAGGCGACAACCCGCACAACCCATAGGCGATATTCGACCCATCGATGTCCACGTGACCGTCCACGTCGCCAGGGTTACACGGATAGCGCCTTTTCAAAAGGCGCTATCCGTGTAACCCGGCCCACGGACGATTTTACACGTATAGCGCCTTTTCAAAAGGCGCTATCTCGTGTAAACCCTGGCCCTACGTGGACCGTCCACGTCCAAGAACAAAATTTACCCATTTTTGATAGCGCTTTTGAAAAGGCGCTATTGCCTATTCTCGGGAAAAAAAAAAACACCACCCTATTTTTCGGATTTAAACTAAAAACATTGGTACTTTTGTGAAAACTTCGATTTTCTCACTAAGTTTTTTAAACTTAAACTCGATACATCTAATCAAAACGTGGAAGTGGATATACATTCAACTGCATACACCGATTTTTTATTTTTATTTTTATTTTTTTGGTCTATACCACCTAACAGAAGTCTGCCCACAAAGAGGTAAAACTCAACTTAATACAATCGTCACTATATCTTGAAAAAGTAAAATTTATAGCCTATTCGTACAACCAATTGCCTAAACTATATTTCTAATCAGAAGGTCCAAAATGTCACAAAGGCTACGGCATGCATAGGACCCTTCTGTTTCTCATTGCAGTGATAGCAACAATGGGGTCAAGGAATCGGATTCAAGTTGTGGAGCCACAAGGATTCATTGCGACCCAAACTGGTCCCTCAATGCATTGTTGCCGCATCCTACATTCCATACTAACTGGCAAGGAATTGACAACCCCATAGATATACAACGTTTACGTTCCTACTCCACCCCACTTTTTTATCTTCTCTTCACTGTATTCCATCTCTTGTGTCGATAAACTCACTCAATTCCCTCTCACATATACATCTTTGATAATGATTGATGGATCCAAGCACTACTATACACCTCATTAAACTCGTGCCCACACCACCTTTTGAAGTTTATCCATAATTTTTTGTATGCGTGTATGATTGTGTGTGCATATCACAGTAATTATAGAATTACACAGATATAAGGGCGCTTTTAGTTTGATGGGATTGTGGAGAAGTTGAAAAAGGTGCAGCATTGCAAATGCACAGTGAGTATCAAATGAAAGATTTTGGAGTTCATGCATCTAGCAAACTATGCCACTAATTGTTGGTTAATACTTAATATACTCTTGTGCTGCTCTGGACGCTTTGTGTCGTGGAACACCTGTCACTTGTGATGTCCCGAGTCCATGATTTGATGATTGGAGAAACTAAAGTCTTTTTTCCTCTATCTGCACGAGGTCACATCAGATGGTTTAGGACAAACTATCGATTTAGGCTTCGAAATTGCTAGGTTTGAGTGAAGTCGCCTCTAAAAGTGCATTAGGAATTATTAGGACTAAAGTGTGTATTAGTCGACGAAAACTGATTATTTGGATGAGAGCTGGTAATCTAAAGTTCACAAAATTATGACTACAATCTTCTGTCCATCTTCTGTCCATATTGAGTGGGAATACTGGAAGTAATTCGGATAGGCATTGAGATGCGCACTGGCCTGTATATTGCGATACGCAATCTGAGCAACTTCGTAGCAAATTTATGTACCAAAACCATGTAACGTACGTAATCCTTGTTCTAAAAATAAAGTGTAGGAGAGAGTGGGTGCAGAAGTGAGAGGAAGGGGCCATGAAGCTAGGTCCCCCCCCCCCCCCCCCCCAACATAAGCAACGCAGCATAGTTTGAAGGAATCCTAGTTTGAATTGTGAAGCAATAGCGTAAAAGAGAGTACAAGAAGCACACAATGAGCTAGCTAAGGAAGCACCATGAAAAAAGCCTGACCGGACCACGGTCTTAAACAAAACTGAATAGTTTCGGGGTGACTTTAATGGGGTTGATGAGTCATTGACCTTATCCTATCCACCTTCATTTAATATTCCACTTTCAGTCTCTAGTTTGTTCATCCAACAACAACAATAAAGTCTCACACAGGCAAGTTAAAGCACACAAAAGCAAACACAGAAACAGTCGCACACAAGTCCCATAATTTTAACTAGGATTTTATTGGACTCCAAGTCACCACATAAGAAGAGTTGGAGTCAAGCTTTTAGTATCATTAGACATTTACACGTGCTGTTGGCATGATGGTTTCCACTAAATCATGTACATCACCTTTTCCCTTCCGTTTCTTTTTATTTGTTTAAGTCTTAAGAGGCAGGCGAGAGCAAGAACTTCCGTGATATTGGGATAAGATGCGTTCATTATTCTCATGCTGAGTGTTCTCAATTTTTTCTTCTCTTTTTCGGCATGCGTGTGAATGTCAAGGCAAACCACTCAATGTGGTCTTTTTGGGTTAGATGGGACTTCTATTGCATCTATTTGACTTGATTAGAGGTTTGGACTTTGGTTTAGTGAGCGTTGTGCTGAAGAAACAAGAATTGTAAAAAGGGCAAAAAACAGGGCCCTCTCGCTGTTCTTATTGTGAGGAACTTTGGAATTACGCGCTCAAGAGAATTGTACAATAGCACCTGACCTTCTACTTACAAATCCTGAGACTAAGTGTCCCAACCAGTCAACCTAAATTCAATTAGTAATAACTTTCAACTATTTATCAACTAACCTCCATTGGTTATAGAGTTGAGAGCATGCACCACATCCTTCCACTCCACTTAATCTAAAAAACTTTTCAACTTTACTTTTTTTTTTTTTTTTTGAGGGAAATAAACATGTGCAGTTTTGGCTAGAGAAATTACAAAAGTACGACATATTTTAATTTAAATGAGAAAAATAAGTGTGGTTTTTTTTTATTCAAAAAGTAGGTATATCGCCTTTTGAAAAGACGCTATTAGTTGGGGGAAATTTTTGTCGCTGACGTGGACATCCCACGTAAACTGTGTTTACACGAATATCGCATTTTCAAAAGACGCTATTCATTCTGCCCATTTTCACGTGGACATCCCACGTGGACGTCGACGTGGCAAGTACACACAAATAGCGCATTTTCCGAATGTGCTATTTGTGTGTACTTGCCACGTGGGCTCGGGGTACTTGCCGCCGGTGTGGTATTTGTCGTTCTGATGGACATAACAAAAAATATTGTTCGTCTCGCGATACGTGCGTAACGTTTGCATGGGGTCCATGGTATGTAGTGGATATGCATGGGTTGTCCCATCGAGATACGTGCATGACGTTTGCATAGATTGTCCACCTCAAGATACGTGTCTGGCGTTTGCATTACTTATCCACCTCGAGTTACGTGCATGACGTTTGCATTACGTGCATGCGGCGTTCGCATTACTTATCCAGGATGTGCATGACGTTTGGATGGTTTGCATGGATTGCACGAGGTTGCATGAGTTGTCGACACCTCGAGATATGTGTGTGACGTTTGAATGGTTTGCACGAAGATGCATGGCTCGCCCACCTCGACATACGTGCATGGCGTTTCCATGTGTTGTTAACCAGGAGATACGTGTGTGACGTTTACATTGGCTTTACCACCTCAAGATACGTGCGTGACGTTTGCATGAGTTGCGCGAGGTTGCATGGGTCGCCCACCTCGACAGACGTGCCTAGCATTTGCATGAAATCTCCACCTCAGCTCCATGGGTTGTCTACGTCGATATGCGTGCGTGTTGCTTACATTGGTTGTCTACCTCGAGATACGCAAGTGTCGCGGGTCGTCCATCTCCATGTGCACGTGTCGTTCATAGGGCCAAAAATTTTGTATAGATAGCTCTTTTTCAAAAAGAGTCATTCATAGAGTGTATAATTTTGTATAGATAGCTCATTTTCAAAATGAGTTATCAATACAAATGTCTTCCACCTCACCACCACCTCACCACCATGCATGTCACATCATCATCAATACCTCCTTTTCAAAAGGAGTTATACCTTACTTTTGTAATTTAAAAGTAAACATCACTATTTTGTGAAATATAAACTATATCCACCCCACTTTTCTAAAAACCCCGCTCTTCCACTTCCAGCTCTCTCCTATGTTCAAGAGTGTTGGAAGTGTCAACTTTGCTTAATTGTATAGCACATGCCGTGCCACGACTAAGTCCGAGGCCAGTGAGTTCTGATGGGTTCATTTCTTTTTTTCTTTTTCTTTTTTTTTTCTTTTTCAGTTTAAACCACTTGGTATTCAGGCTATTCAACTACTCCAAGTTCGTTTCGATTCGCGCACCATATAAGTGGGAGAACTCCAAACCCTAGTGTTTTCTTTCTCAGGATTCCAACTCGAGCCGCTAATGAAGAAACAGTAACCCACTTCCAGTTATCACAACTGACCAATGGTGATGAGTTCATTTCGGTGGGTACTAGACTCCTACTTTAAAGCACATATGCCTGAAAAAAATTTAGAAGTACTGCAAAAAGCAGTTTAAATGAGTTAAATAAGTGTTGATTTTTTTTTATTCGTGATCTAATGTATGTCACATTTTGAAAATGCGCTATCAATGGGAGGCAAATTTGCTGGCCTTATGGATACACGAATAACGCTTTTTCAAAATGCGATATCTATGTAAATCTTATGGACGTTCATGTGGACATTTAAATATTTTATATAATTTTTATAAAATATATAAATATAATATTATATATATATATATTTATATATTATACATAATATAAAATAATATAATTAGAATGTCACTCCAAGTGACACCCGACCCTATGCAATGGTATGCGGGACCAACGTAAAAATGAATGTGCACAAAATATGTTTTGGTGCATAACATGCATGGTACGTATCTCGAAGCGCACACAACGTTTCTGTGGGTTGTCCACCTCGAGATACGTGTGTAGTTTACATGAGTTATTCACATCGATATACGTGCGTAACGTTTGCATGATTTGCATGGATTACGCGATGTTGCATGAGTTGTCCACCTCGAGATGTGTCTGACGTTTAAATGGTTTGCACGAGGTTGCATGGGTCGCCCACCTTGACATACGTGCATGGTGTTTCCACCTCGAGATATGTGTGTGACGTTTGCATGAGTTATTCACCTCGAGACACGTGTGTGACGTTTGCATGGATTGTCCACGTCGATATACGTGTGTTGTTTACACGATTTGTCTACTTCGAGATATGTGCGTGACACGGGTTATCCATCTCGAGACGCACATTGTCCATTTCGATACGCAAGTGTCATTTGTATGTGTTCTCCACCTCGATACATGCGTGTGATATTTGAGTTGAACAAATAACTCTTTTTGAGAATGAGTCATTCATACACTTTAGTATTTTGTATAGATAGCTTCTTTTCAAAATGAGTTATTCATACAAGTTCTTTCAACATCATCAACCATACAACGTCATACATCCACCTCATCATCAATTGCTTCTTTTGAAAACGAGTTATACATTACTTTTGTAATTTTCAAGTAATCACATATTTGATGAATAAAACCCCTAAGCCGCGTAGGGTGATAGACCTTGTCAGACGCTTTGCCATACCAAACATTTCAGTCACGTCGGGTCTACTCAGATCAAGATTAATCTAGACTATTCTGCAATGACAAAGGTGGCCCCAGCTTACAGAGATCTTAAAGAGCTTCAACTAAACATGTTCCAAATCGAATCATATGAGAAATTATTACAAGTCTACAACCCTGTAAAATTATTTAAACAACAGAAGATTAAGGTTATGGACATTTTTTAAGGACTGCAGTCAAATCATGTCATGCAACCACAAATATGTTGGTTTCTTCCGGGAATAGAAAATATGCTCTTACCAATGTCTAGTTGAGTTCATTTTTGCTAACTTAAAAATTATTTTTTTGGAGCTAATATTTTTATGTTTAGTTCAACTTTAAACTTGTAGGAAAATTTTAAATTTTTACGCCTCATTTGGTTTGTTTTTACTAACTTACAGTGTTAGTTGGAAGTTATCTCATTAGAGTTAACTTCTTGAATTTAATATTTTCATATTTGGTTCAACTTTAAACAATAAAAAATATAAATTAACATAAATAACTTTCAAACAAAAGAGAGATGAATAATTAATGAGTCATTAATGATGGGTAATTGTGTCCACAACTCGTGGGAGATAACTCCTTAGGGGGGGTTGGAGAGATATCTCACACCTTAGGGTGTAAGTTGAGAGAAAACTTGCAGGCATGTTGCGCAACCAAACAAGATTAGTTCCCAACTCCCTGCAAGTTATCTTCCAGGAGACAACTCTACCCTTAACCAAACAAGGTCTTAAACAATAAAATATACAAATTGACATAAATAACTTTTAAACAAGAGAGAGATGAGTAATAAATGAGTCATTAACGAGGGGTAATTGTGTCCACAACTCCTATGAGATAATTCCTTAGGGGGTGGTAGAAAGATATCTCACATCTTAAGGTGTAAGTTGGGAGATAACTTGCAGACAAGTTGGGCAACCAAACAAGATTAGTTATCAACTCCCTCCCGATAGATAACTCCACCCCTAACCAAACAAGGCAACTCCCTCCCGAGAGATAACTCCACCCCTTACCAAACAAGTCTAACTCTCATTTGCAGTTCACACCTGCATATCTAACTACATTCTTATGGGCAAGTCTAAGGAACCCCAAGTCAAAAGAAATTCGAACTGCATGGGAACCTAATATCGCTGATTTTATTCTTCCAAGCTACATTTTCATGCTTCATATGACTTGGTATTGTATATGTTACTACTCCTCAGAAGGATAACCCAGCCACTTGCTCGTTGGGTTAACAATCTGCGCTTTTAGTATACAGAACTCATGTCCAAAGGAAACCCTACAATGGTCTTACATCCCTAGTTGAAACACATTGGACCCATTAAAAGAAAGTGCCTCTATACTCTTTGTTTCCAATGCTTTTCCAATAGGGGAAGGATGGAACCTTGCTCCAACATAAATTGTACTATTCTAGCCTAGAAAGTAGTGACCTTCGAAGAGGAGAAAATATATATTGAAAGAATGAGTGTGGAAGCACTAAGAAGCATGATTTCCTATGTCGAATGTACTCTAAGAAATTACCGATCCCTGAGAAGATGAAAGAAAAATAACATATAAATTTGACATCACAACTTACATTACATGTCTGACATCAATGAAAGTAGTAACTAAAGGAATGTGGAATCAAAAGAAAGTTAAGGCTGATAAAGATTGAAAAGACAAGGAAGCATATCGATTATCATCAATGCACATCAAATAAGGGAGGCTATCAAGTAAATAAAATGGAAAAAGTATATGTAATAGCAAATCTAGGCATGGAATCGTGCAACTACGATGGATGGATGTGTTCGAAAAGAAACAAAAAACAATAGGCTTTGCTCACAAAAGATAAAGAGTAGTTGTGAAAAGCAAAAGCACATGTAAGTCCACCAATCCTTTTAATGCTACATGACCAATACAAACAAATCTAGCACAATGACGGGTTCAGAAAACTTCAAGAAGTTCAGTGCTATTCACATGAAATCCAGGCACAAAAGATAGACAATTAGAATTTAAAACTATTTTAGCACCAAAAAGAGACCGTTTATTTTGCGCTTGACAAAGGGGTAGTTACCACACCTAACAATTATTGACTAAGAATAGAATGCACATCTGAAGAAAAATTTTGTAAGTTCATGAAATTCTTTCAGGATTTAACTTGACTAATGTGCTCAAAGATAAAGATAAAACCTTTAATCGTTGAAAGACATAAAGTCATCCTTCTACAATAAAAGCAGCAAATTGGAATTCCAAGCCACATTATACAAGCATCAAATCCAAGTCATAAAATGGTAAAATAATTTAGTCTAGTATCTGATGACTAAGTAAAAGCTGCAATACTAAGCAGTAAGCACCAAAAAAAAAGCTGCAACACTACAAAAGTAATTTTTCTTTGATGGAGTTTGAACTTATGATCCTATTCTAAGAATGGGCACTCTTACAATATACACATAATATCACTTGAATAAATGGTACAAGCTACCGGGACAAAGACTAAATGCAGAAGATATTTAAAACAATACACTAATTTTGCAAAACCAAAGACAAAAAAGGTGGATTTTATTTCCTCACATTATATGAAGAAATAAATGCAGAAAAGAACATAAATCAGTATGAAGCCGAACTTACCCCTCCAAACATGAAATTCCAAACTATTTTATCAATCCAATGCATGCCAGACAAGATAACTTCTGAAATAAAAGCAAAAAAGAAGTATGTTTCTTAAAAAACTTTTTCACAATTAGTCTCGGCAATACTCTAATTAATTGAAAAAAAGACAGTTATTATTCACATTGGAACCTTTGTTGATTCTTTTGTCTTAATTCAATCATGTTGGATCTAATGAATAACACGAGCAACCCAAACGCCCAAAATTCTGACAAAACATTGATGGAACACACAACATAGCCTCAGACCCAAATTAATTGGGGTCGGCTACATGGATCAAACTCTTTCATTGTGCTCAATTTAGTGCAATTGATGGAACACACATAACTTAAGTAAATAAAGAAAATACAAAAATTAAATGCTTTCAGTGGACTGGAGCTACTTTAATTGAAAGATTTAAAGTGATTGAAAGACTGACAAAGAGGAGTATATTCCCAAGCAATTCAGAAGTATGTAGTAAAAACCTGAGTCATGCGTCTTACAACAACAACGAAGTGCTTAATATGAGTTGATTTTGGAGGGAGACCTAAATAGGTTTAAATAAGTTAAACACTAAAGCTCAGCTGATGCACAAAAGATGGCTGCTATTGGAACTAAAAAAATGTTTTCACACTGTCTGGTTCAAGACCATAACAAAGGCGCCAACTAGTCGAACTTATCTAACAGAGACAGAACAAAAAAAGTAGAAGAACTTCAATAAGAACCAAGAACACCTTTATGGGATCAATCACATTATCAAGATGGAAACAAGTAAATGTGCAGGAATACCAAAATATTTACCAACCAGACAAATGCTCGATCACTATCCAAATAAAAATATATATAATGATACGAGCTATTTAGGACTATGCCTCTTCAATGAACTGTGATTTTAATATTAAGACGTTGCGGCAAAAAATAAAAAAAGGCGATAGGCACGCAGAGACAGATATAAAATAAAATCAATATACAACAACAATATAGCCTCAGGCCGAAATTAATTGGGGTCGGATACATGGATCAAACACTTCCATTGTGCTCTATTAAGTGCAATTGATGGTGAGCATTCCAAACCATTCAAATCCCTCCTAATTAAGTGTCCCAAGTTAACTTTCGTCTACCCCTACCTCGTCGAATTTCTTCAGTTTCTATTGAATCAAGTTTTTTAGTGGGGGCATTTGTAGGCCGTCTTTGCAGGTGACCAAACCACCGCAAGCGCCCTTCCCTAATCTTTGTGTCAATTGGGAAAAGGCTTATGTTGAGAGGAGGGGAGTTATGTTAAAGATAAAGTTGCAGAAGATTTGCACTATAGTTACTGTTGAACTATATTTGAGTTTGTATTGTATCCAATATTAGTCCCACATGGGAAAGAAACCTTTTGTTTCTTTCCTTATAAGAAATCTTTCACTTGAAAGACTTAGTTAAGAGAATGTGGGGTTGGAGGCAAAGACCATGGGTATTCCCCATTGAATAATATAAATTAAATACTTGATATTTAATATGTCTTTGATTAGGCCTTGGGCCTTGGGGCTAATGTTAAAATAACTTAGCCAATTCACAACACAAAATTTTTACTTTTTACATTAAATTTAGTTATTTTCGAAAGGTGGTAATTAGTGGTGAACAGTCACCATGAACAGTCACCATTTTTTGTTTTTAAAAAGGTGTGTAATTAGTGGTGAACAGTCACCACTAATGACCTCGTTTTTGAACAGTTGTAATTGTTCAAAAGAGGTGTCTTTTGGTCTATAAATATGGTTTGTCACTTCATTAGAAAATATAGAAAAATTTCGAAATCAAGAGAGTTTTCTGGTTTTGAGAGAGAGATTTTTGCTGTTGCAGAAGATATGATCTTTTGGTTGGTGTGTAATCAAAGATCAATCCAGTTGTATCCTGGAGACGAACCTCTTGAAGCATTCATACACCGAATTGGAGGAAATTTCGTCTAAGGACATTGCCATTTAGTGCAAGCCTCTGGTATTGTTTTAATTTAGTTCTTAAGTTCGATTATATGCATGGTTTTGTACTTACATATATGCATGTTTAAGTAGATTGTTCTAACAGTTACAACCAAATGACAGGATTTTGCGCCGAAACAAGTTTCTTTTATAACTATTGACAGGAAATCCTCATTAAGCTCTCAATCTATCGTCGAAGTAAAATGACAGATCATGATTGTGAAACATAAGACTAATCCTGACATTCAAAGCATTCAAAGCTAGAGTTTCTAAAATACCTTGAAACCCTAACCAAGTAACCATAATCAATTCTCCAAATCAATCCATCTAACCTAACAGATCAGAAGAAAATTGCATAACAAGGACAATGAAGTAGCTGACCTGTAAGTATTCGCCATCAATTGATCTTCAACACAGGCTCTCTGATACTGGAATTGTTGGTCTAACTCGACAAGTCACCGAGATCTCCCTGTACAGTAGTAACCATTGTTTCAACATACCAAATAAGATCTCCAAGTTTGACCTAATGTGTTCAGGCAATCGCACCATTGCAGAAAAATCGAACAAGGAAAACCAAAATCGAAAGCGCGTACAAGCAACTTACCGATTATTTGAACAAACGCGCGCGAATCTGAAAGCTATTTTAAAGGAGAACGTTTTGGATCGAATTTGCAATTCTCGACTCCCGCCACTGAAGACGAATATTTTCTCTTCATTTCCCAAAATGCCCTTAATTCAAATGACACTTTTACCCTTTATAAATTCCAAAATGACCCACATACCCTCTTCTTCTTCCCACCTTGTGCACCCCACACTAGTTTCCACACTTTGACCCCGACGAATATTCCGACGACCCGCGACACAAAGTTGCGCTTTCGATCGCCACGAACATTGTAAGAGTCGATTTCTTCGTTGTTATTATTTGAAAACGTGGATTTGCAATGTTTTGTTATGCAGTTAATGATTCATGAAATTTTGGATTTGGGTTATTTGGGCATTGTTGCATTGCTTTCTTTGATGGATTTTAAGCATAAGTAATGGAGCAAGGACGTGTGGAAGTGACGAACGTGCAAGATGGAGAGGTATTGATTCATGTTTTTTGACCTTTTTAATGTTTCGAGTACACGTTGGTGCCCAAAAATCGCACTACCGTTCGACCCTGCGGGACCGATTAGAAAGCATTTGTTCGGTCGGAAAAAACTGATTATATAGATTTTGCTCAGTCAACACTGACCGATCAATATGCTTATGTTCGGTTAATTGCATTCGAACAGACGTTGTTCAATCGGTACATTCTTACCGACCAAACATACATTTTTAGTTTGTTTGATTTTTTTGTGGTTTATGATTAAGGGTCTATTTTAATGATTTTAGTAACCATTTTGCAGGGAGATTCGTGTTTTACTTCATATGTTGACCACACATTGGAGTTCACTTCCAACATCCCATTTGGAAGTAGGGCGGAGGCGGTTAAATGGGTTCAAAGTCGAGGCACTAGTATCGGGTTTGTAATAGTGACCAAGAGCTCTGATGCAGAGGGTGATGGGCGTCATCGGGGAAGGATAAATATGGCGTGTAAGAGGTCTGGTTCTTATAGGGTGACGCACAACGATTTGGAAAAATGTAAGCGAGTAACTCTGTGGTTAAAGAAAAAATTTTGATGAATGAGACAGGGGAGGTATTGAGGGGGACATATAGAGGGAAATGTGGCACAAAAAAATGTGGTTGCCCATTTGAAATAAATATCAAGGAACATGTGGATCGCTTATGGCGTGTCACAGTGACGTGTGGGCGCCATAACCACGATATATGGTCTTATATAGAGGGTCTGGTCGGTTAGATCCGGAAGAGCACGTTGTGTTGGTACAAATGATGGAAGGAAATATTAAGCCGCATGAAATTTTGGACACTTTAAAGAAGTGGGATGCAACTAATTCATCGACAATGCGCACGATATACAATGTCAGACAAAAACACAGGTTGGAAGAGGGCGGAGGGAGATCACAAATGCAACAAGTCATGCATTTGCTTGACACACATGGTTACCTGTCGTGGCATAGAAAAAATGAGGAAACATAAGTTGTTACAGACTTGTTTTGGGTTCATCCCGACTCCATCAAGTTATTGCAATGTTTCTCGCTAGTTTTATTTATGGATTGCACGTACAAGACCAACAGATATCGCATGCCTTTACTTGAGATCACAAGTTGTCACGGCCTAAATCTTTAACCCCGTTTTAATTCCTTAATCAAGATCACCGACCCTTGACGTGGGACCTACACTGTGATACGTGCACCGACCGAGGCACGTGGCCGAGGTATATCGTATTTTTGTATTGATGTGTGCCTAGTGTTATGTATTGTGTAGACTTACTAAGTCGGTTTGTACAGTTGTAGGCGTCGAGACGAGAGCGGGGACACGCCTCGAGTAGCGTGCGAGCCGGGGAACCAGGTAGTTAGCATTTTGGTAAGTCTTATTTAATACTAATATGAAATAAGGAATTACTTATAAGCTTATGGTTGTGTTTGTTAATGTAAATCAAATTAAAGGCATATAATTGAGTAAAAATGGAATAGGTATTGGGTGGCTAACGACGCGGCGGTACGCGTATATCACAGTTCGAACGCGAAACCGGGCGTCGAAACGCCCGAAAACACAGACGAGTCTTAGTTGTGTCACAGTTAGGTGTCACTTGTACAAACACAACAACACACTTGTCCCAAATCAAACACACTTGGCAAACTCAAACACCATGTGTCCACCACCCCACCTACACCTACACACACACACACACACACACACACACACGCACGCACGCACGCACACACACACACAAACATACATACAATCGAGCCGAGAGACAGAGAAAGAAGAAGGAACGCGCGGGAAAGAGAGAGAAGAAGGAGGAGACGTCACGGTCGAGGTGAGTCTCAGTGGTAGTTGGTTGTGGGTCCAGTGGTTGGAGGTGGGGTGGCCGAGAGTGGGGTTCGACCATGGAGGCCGAATCCCATGGCCGACCGAGGTGGAGATGGCAGGGCTGTCTCCCCTACCATCGATTCCACCGGGGTTGGGGTGGAGAGCAACCCCAACCCATCACCGAAAAAGAAAAAAAAATGATCGAACCCAGTGAAAGTGGTTCGATCAGCTGAGGAAGATGCACGCGCGCGCGCTTGTGCATCCCCCCAGTGGGCCGGGCCCATAACGGGTCAGGCTCGGCCCATGGGCCGAGCCTGGACTGTTTCAGTCGGGGCGGAGTCGGTCGGACCCGACCCAAACAGAATAAAAAAAATGAGAAGAAAAATGAGGGAAAATTTTGGAAAATTTTGGAAAAATTGGGAAAAATTGGAAAAATTTATATTTCGATATTTTGACCATTTCATGCCTAAAAAAAACTGCTTTAAAGTGTAGGACTGAAATTGAAACTTAATTTAGTCTTTAGGGGCTGATTTAAGAAGATTGATTTAAAGTCTATTGAACCAATTTGAATACACAATAAACACCATTAAATTGAGCTTAAACCCACTGTACTTGAACTAATGAGACACCAAACTCAGAAACCTAGGAAAATGGTATGAGATAGCGAATACAAGATTTGGAGTATCGGGAGGCCAGTAAAGCTAGGACTTTACTTTGTTGTGGTGAGTATACCCAATGACAACTTTACTTGACATTTCATTTCTATTGATTGTTGTCCTTGCATAGTCCTTTTGACTATTTTGCCTTTGTATTCTTATATCATGTGTTCTTTGTGTCTATGCTCACTTGATGAGTCTAGTTTGCATGATATTCATTCATTTGATTTGATTCGTTGATTCTATCTCATGCTATGTCTATTCTTGTTGTTTTAAATGTGAATTGAATGATAAATAGCATGCTATTAGGCTAGTGAATATCTTATAAATGTTTAAGAGGACTTGTATTTTTTATTTGTTTAGGTGTGTAGATGTGCCTATGCCTTGACAAATCCATACTTAGTATTTCTTGAAATTTTAAAAGTAGTTTTTGCATTTAGGTCCCGTACTCGATCGAGGTTTGCGCAACTCACAGGGTTAGAGTCCCTGGGGATGTCGGCACATGTTACTTGACATTGTATGATACTCGGGGTTAGAGTCCCTGAGGTGGTCTACGCACCGGAGTTAGAGTCCCTGGTAACACTTGGGTTAGAGTCCCTTGTGCTATATGATTATTGAGCCGGAGTGACATGTTTCACTGCTGACCGGACCTAAATCACCACTACTTAGCCTAGTGTCAGTATCACTTGTTTAACTCTGATATTTACTCGCATATGGTTTATTTTCTAATTTTTCCATTTATATGCTTTTAAATACCATTTGAATATTTGGAAATGCAAATTAAACTTGTCATCGGGGATTACTGTTTTATTCTTGTACTCACCGTCCTTTTTATGACGGTGGGTGCAGAGCCGTCTACCAGTAGGCTGGGCAAGAAGAAGATTAGCGATTATCCTTGAGTCGCGACGCGTCACTGCATCGATTGTAGGTCTTCTTTTGGTATTTTGATTGTATATGTTATATGTCTTTCAGATACTATTCGGGGT